>JALIZF010001722.1:0-644052 GCA_029948255.1 Telmatactis stephensoni | reverse complement strand
ATTCGCAGGGAATATTTTTGCGTGTGAGATATAATGTATGATAATACAAAGACAAAGGCAAACACTAATAGCTGTTGACAGACAAATAAAGGGTCTTTACTACTGCTGCTGGTCCAAACATTTCCCCTACAGATATATTTAGTGAACTAAACTGATCGGTTTAGTCTCAAAACGTATATCTATAACCACAATCTCTATTTTGATTTTTAATAATCGACTTAACCACTCTTAGACCGGCGCACGTAGTTCTGCGCACGTACTTCGTAGTTCGGCTTGGGACTTCGCCTCTACTTCGGAAGTTCGCGTATCTTTCGGCTCTTCGGAGATTTCCGAAAATCACTCACTCACTCACTCACTCACTCACTCACTCACTCACTCACTCACTCACTCACTCACGGACTCACAGACTCATGGACCCGATGGCATAGTGTGTTACTGGCATTAAGCCAGTAACCACAAAAACAACTAGATGAGTTATCAAAAGATCTCGAAGTTCTCAAATTCAAGATGGCCGGCGATGGAAATATTCCGGTATCACAACAAGGAATGGCTATAAATATACCTGACACGCAGGATCAGCCCAATGCCAAAGATGTGCATGCAGTTCCTAAGCGATAGATTCGACGATCTCAATAAGTCAAAAGAAGATATCAGTCGCCAGCCATTAAGCATCGAAGCTCGAGTCAACCACGTGGAGAAACTCAGTAAAGCGATCGACGATGCCTTGTAGTACAGCTATGTAAAAGCAAGAAAAACAGGGTCAAAGTGCAAATTCGTCTTGAAAGACTAACAGAGTATCGAATTACATGTATTGAGCTGAGAGATAAAATTATCGCAAACCTAGCCGGCCAACCAGTGAAAGTTATTGGAGATGAGCTCGATATTTGGAGCAGTTTGTTAAGTGAAATAGATCAAGCTATTGATGTTGCACGAGAGTATACACCTGTTACGAAAAATGTAGACGGTCTGAAATCTGAATCTGAATCTATATCTGAGTGAGAAGGAAGGAAATTCTTGGTAGGAACTTGGAATAAATTACATTATAAAGTGATAAGAGTATGAATGGATGATATTACACGCATATTTAAAGATAAGAGTCATTCTCACAATCTTATTCGGTCGCAGATTCAGATCCAGATCCAGATTCAGATTCAGATGTCAGACCGTCTACGTTTTTTGAAACAGGTATATTGTTGAAGAATCTAGTTCGGTGGACGAAGATCGGCAATCTTCAAAGAGCAGTGTTCAAAGTGAAAGTCGACAAGCGTCAAATCTAAAATTGCCTAGAATAGAATTGCCAAAGTTTAGCGGAGATGTTCTGAAATTCCAGAATTTCTGGGACGTACCAATTCGAAGCAGCGGTACATAGTAACGATGATTTGCCCAGTGTACAGAAATTTACATATTTACGTTCTGTGTTGACCGGCACTGCATTACAGACAATTGTGTCTTCACTTATTAAATCTGTGGTAAACATCGAAGCTAAATCAAATGCAAATGCAACTTCTCTTCGTGACCTACACGACACGTTAAAGAACCGCACGAGAGCCTTAGAAGCTCTTGGTGTTGACCCAATGAGCCATGGTTGTATGTTATTACCTATATTTGAAACAAAGTTACCACTACCATTTGTTACGGAACTAGTCCGGGATCACTCTGACGGCAACATTAAATCATACCTTTGTTAGTTCGTGGGTCTTTGTATTTAAGTTTCTTTAAATCTCGATATACAAATATGATCGCTACTGACAACTGCTAGACATTAGCCACCAACTAAGCAACGACTCACAAGCAACTTACAATCGACTGACTTACAAAGCTTATTACACAAATATTTCTAGTAACAGGTAGAGAGCCATAACCCAAACAAGACTCACGTTACACTGTCAGGCCTATCCAATCAAGGTGCACACCAGAATCTCCAGATCCGGACCGGCCAATAAAACTTTCTTGCACAACCTTGATCATGGAGTCTCATTTGCACTATGGACTCTACTTTCTAAATGTCAATCTTACTTGAATTTCAATCACACCTTATAACTGCGTCATAATATAAAAACTGGAATATACTCTAAGGTTCTTTCACACATTAACGTACTAAACCTACAAAACCATTTGGTAAAGGCTTGGGACTATTCCGAACCTACAAATCTAGAACTGAGATGAAATATAAAATCTAGGGTAAATGCCTAGGCTAGCATATTTTTGTGTAGTTGGTCCTGCCCATGCGAGGTCCAACAACTAGCCATAACAAAATTGTAATAAGAAATCTACGTCACAAAAAGTCCCTTGCCAAACTTATTAATAAACTACAAAATCACTAGGAGTATGAAATGCATGGAAAAGTGTCGCGTAACATACTCCCCTCCTTAGTTTGGTGTACCTCCTGGTACACGCTGTCGAAAAAATAGCTATAAACCCAAATAAAGTCAAAGGTTATAAAAACAAAAATGAAAGATAAGCAATATGATAATCTACGCAGTTCATTTTCTATTGAATAAGATTTTTTTTTTTTTTTTTTTTAATTCGTGGGTCTTTGTATTTAAGTTTCTTTAAATCTCGATATACAAATATGATCGCTACTGACAACTGCTAGACATTAGCCACCAACTAAGCAACGACTCACAAGCAACTTACAATCGACTGACTTACAAAGCTTATTACACAAATATTTCTAGTAACAGGTAGAGAGCCATAACCCAAACAAGACTCACGTTACACTGTCAGGCCTATCCAATCAAGGTGCACACCAGAATCTCCAGATCCGGACCGGCCAATAAAACTTTCTTGCACAACCTTGATCATGGAGTCTCATTTGCACTATGGACTCTACTTTCTAAATGTCAATCTTACTTGAATTTCAATCACACCTTATAACTGCGTCATAATATAAAAACTGGAATATACTCTAAGGTTCTTTCACACATTAACGTACTAAACCTACAAAACCATTTGGTAAAGGCTTGGGACTATTCCGAACCTACAAATCTAGAACTGAGATGAAATATAAAATCTAGGGTAAATGCCTAGGCTAGCATATTTTTGTGTAGTTGGTCCTGCCCATGCGAGGTCCAACAACTAGCCATAACAAAATTGTAATAAGAAATCTACGTCACAAAAAGTCCCTTGCCAAACTTATTAATAAACTACAAAATCACTAGGAGTATGAAATGCATGGAAAAGTGTCGCGTAACACATTGTTGGAAAAATGGGAGTTAGAGCTGGTTGATACACCCGAAAGTGAAATTGACCTCGATCTCTTCTTCAAATTTCTAAATCGTCAGGTTGTTTCTAAAGAAGCAGGAGAAAGAAATGTACAAACCAACCAAAATAATCGTGGCCAAAGTAGCAGAGTTTATAGAGATGATGGGAGAAAGCCCGGATTTACGCGATTAGTGAATAACCGAGAGCACGTGTCTACAGCTTCTGCCCTTTTCAGTGCGTCACGCAATCCACCATCATCGAATCAAGTTAGTTGTAAAATCTGTGCTGCAAACCACGAAACGTCAGAATGCCCAAAGTTTAAAGCGAAATCGTTGGAAGACAAATGGAAGACAGTAAAAGAAAACAATCTACAACTGTTTAAAACCAGCTGGTGCTAAGCACTATGCGTATGTTTGTCGTCAACCCATGCAAGTGTACGGTTAACAATTGTAATCGGCGTCATCACAAACTGCTTCATGATGATTCTCCTCAACAGCCAACTTCACGACAGACATCCAATGCCACATGGAGTGGATTTGCGTCATCGCATCCTGGATCTGAGTGCCACTACGCTTGGGGGGCAGACAGGTGAAACCAAAAGGCTATAGAGAGTCAAGTTTGAACTTTCACCCATCGTAGGAAACACATCTGACAGTGCAGTAGAAGTGGAAGCTCTAGCGATTCTCAAGATTTGTAATCCTTTAGGACCTGTCAAGATCAACTGTTAACCAAAACATTCACCTCAAAGACCTCCAACTTGCAGACTCCTACCCTCGCAACTCAGTTGAAGTAGATGTTCTCGTCGGTGCAGATTATTATTATTCGTTTATGACTGGAGCTTGTAAGAGAGGAAACACAGAGAATCGTTAGTGGCCGTAGAATCGCACCTTGGCTGGATACTTACAGGTCCCATAGAGTGTAGTTCGAATCACACCGATTGTCAATGGTTGCAGTAGTGGAGAACAGTAGCATAACAGAAAGCATACGAAGGTTCTGGGAGTTGGAGTCACTAGGTATCAAAGAGGCTGAGAATCCATCCAGATCACTAGGGAAGAGCACGCCAGTCGCCGTCTTCAACGAGGCAAGTATAATGGACGAAGCTATGAAGTGCAGCTGCCATGGAGACAAGATCCTCCTAGACTTGGCAACAACTATGTGCAAGCTGTAAAGCGACTGGAAAGCCTTAAAAGAAAACTAGAGCGTAATCCCAAGAAAGCAGAGGCCTACCGTAGTACAATCAACCAATATGTAGAAATGGGTTTTGCAGAAGAACTCACAAAACCCACAGAACAAGAATGCAAAGTCAGGTACTTACCACACCACGCTGTGTTTCGAGAAGATAAAAGTACAACTAAATGCAGGATCGTATTTGATGCATCGGCACAAGATAAAGACGGTGTATCTCTTAATAGCTGTGATCTACCTGGACCACCGTTACAACCTAATCTCGCTTCAGCACTCATTCGTTTCCGCACACATAAAGTTGGATTGCTAGCAGATGTAGAGAAGATGTTTCTTCAAATCAAACTTGGAGAAAGGATCGAGATGTACATCGTTACTTATGGAGAAATCTGAACTCGAACGAATCACCCAAAGTCTACAGAATGACGAGACTGACATTTGGCGTGAACTCTAGCCCTAGCCTTTTTTGGCTATTGCAACTGTGCACGCTCATGCTAAAACTTACTCTGATACATTTCCTAAAGCAACAAAGGAAATATTGCAGAACATGTATGTTGACGATTGTTTAAATGGAGCCGATACCAACCAATCTGCGATATCCCTTCAACAAGAACTGACGGAGATCATGAAATCTAGAGGCTTTAATTTAACCAAATGGGCGGAGCAATTCAAAGCTTGTCATGAATACTATAGATCCAAGTAAAAGAGCTTCGTCGTCAACGATAGAGTCAAGTGAACCACTTAAAGCACTAGGTGTTGCATGGAACACCTTGAACTTGAACTCTGATTGTTTCAAATTTATCGCACCCAAAGGAGTGACGGCATCTGATGATGGATCGACCAAGAGAAGTCTTCTAAGTAATGCGTCAAAGGTATTTGATCCAATGGGACTATTGTCACCGTTTACAGTGAGAGTGAGAATCCTTTTTCAGGAACTGTGGAGAAGGGGATTGGAATGGGATGAACCTCTAGACTCGGACATCGAAAACCAGTGGTCCACATGGAAAACAGAGTTACATCAAGTCAAGAACATTGCTACACCCCGATATTTTGGCGAAGGCCTTAACTCGAAATCAACTGTTGAATTACACGGATTTGGGAATGCTTCCCAGAAGGCGTATGGAGCTGCTGTGTACATTGGGGTAAAGGATGAGTCTGGAAGGGCGTCGTCGCATCTCGTAATGTCAAGGACAAGAGTCGCACCTATTAAAACTGTGTCACTGCCAAGACTCGAACTCTTAGCTGCTGTAGTCAATGCTAGACTGTTAAAGTTTGTTGCGGAGTCACTTGATGTACAGGTCGACCGTGTCGTGTGCTGGACCGACAGCATGGCAGCTCTCCATTGGATAAGAAGACCAAGTTCCTGCTGGAAGCCCTTCGCTGCCAACCGTGTCTCAGAGATACAGTCCACGTTTGTCCCCGAGAACTGGAAGTACTGTCCTAGCAAAGAGAATCCATCAGACCTGTTGACACGTGGCCTATCATGCGACGAGCTGGCATCTAGTAAGCTGTGGTTGAACGGACCCCAGTAGAGAGTCATCCAAGCCAGAGTCTTCCCAAAGATGAGCCCAAAGATTGCGAAAAGGAGAGAAAAGCCACACACTCGTGTATAACTACTTTATCGAAACCTGCACTGTTAGTAGAAGCAAACCATTATAGCACGTGGTTAAAGATGATTCGTGTAACAGCCTATGTTCTAAGAGCTGTTAAATTGTTCAAAACTAAAACAGTTTCTACTGTGACTGAACTGTCTTGTGAAGAGTTGAAACAAGCAGAGATGTATTACTATAGATCAGTTCAACAAGAAGTATACCCAGAAGACTACAAAGCTCTGAAAGAAGGAAAACCGCTGACAAGCAGTAGTCGTCTCATTCGGCTGGACCCATACTACGATGAAAGAGATCAAGTCTTACGAGTAGGAGGACGATTACAGTTTACGGACCTCCGTGAAGAAAATAAGCATCAGATAATCTTACCTCATGGACACATTGTAGTAGAAAGGCTAGTAAGAGACTTGCATGTTCAACTGCTGCATGCTAGACCTGAAACAATTCAATCTATCAACTTCACAAACCAAAATTTCGCATTTTGGCGCTAGAGTGTGGAATGAGATACCTCATACTTTTCAAGAGCTATCCAAAAAAAAAATGCTCAAACAAAAATTACACGAAGTACTCTTAAAAATGCTTTGTCAAGAAGATACATATTTAAGTGCATCTTCTATTTTAACAAAAATCAAAACTGTAAGATAAAGGGAAAAAGAATGAAACTATTTGATTTTTCTCAGCCATCTTTTTTTCTTTTTTTCACAGTTTTATTTCAAGTTATATATAGAACTATATTACTCTATTTAAAGACGTTACATTAAAGTTTTCCTCTATATTTCAATTGCCTAAAATATTCAAATATCTTATTCATCTTTAATCAAATTATTAGACAGACAAATATTTTCATATAAACCTATTATAAAAGTTAAATATTTTTTTTCTATTTTATCAAAAATCTGGTCCGCCTAGACTAGCTTCGCTAAATGTGGACCTAGATTATAATAAAAATATTTTTATTACCTATTGTTTGAATAAAATTGAATTGAAAATTATTAGTTATATTAGGGTATGGTAGTGGTGGTGGACGTGGTGGTAGTTGTGGTGGGTGTAGCATTGGTTGTGGATATGTTAGTTGTTGGGTGTGGTAGTGACGATGATGTGGGGAGTTTCATTTTTTCACTTTTGAACTCTTGCATTTCAGTCACATGATATTATGATTTTTGCAACTCTTTCTACAAACAACTCGCATTCCATATAAACATTATTTTTAACTGCTATTATTTTTTATTACCTGCTGGTTTTCCAAGATTCTCCCCACTTACGTATTTTTGTGCTCCAGTTCCATTCAATACTGCTACCTGTATAGGCCAAGCAAAAAATTGGATTTTTATTTTAATCATTTTGTCGTTTATAAGGGTAAGGGTTACATGTGGAGAGGAATGCATTTAATTAAAAAAGTAACTAATGCTTTACGTTGTCAGGTCACGTGCGCAATCATTTTTATAATCCACGAGTTATTGTGAGCGGTCAAAATATGCAAATGAGTCACCTCTCACTCGCTAGCTCACTCACTCACTCGCAAATTGTTAAATTATGATACCTTAGACTGGCTATCGATTTTGTCACATGACTTCTGAACCGTTACTATGGTGATGGCACTTGTGATGGTAGCAGTAGAAAACGCGAAAAGAGTTATGCCAACTAGTATCCATACAATACTAAACACCCTGCCAACCAGACTGCGCGGTGTTTTGTCTCCATACCTGATGGAAGAATACACGGAATTAATGAAAAATATATGACTTGGACGGGAGTGCTAAACAATGTAGTTTTCGTATGAATATCAAAGGGAAATTTCGAATGTTTTCATAGACATCACGACACTGACACGGTCACAGCAGAGCTTTTCCCGCCATTTTTGAACTGAACGTGGGCAAAAATTAAACTAAGAGATTGCTTTGCTTTATTTCCCTAAAATTCTTTCTTTTGTAAAGTACTGATTACTGCTAGTTCTAGTTAGCCTGCGAAGCGGCCCTAAAGGGAGGGGAAAAGGAGGGGAAAGGGAGAGGGAGGGGACTAATCCCCTTAATTTCTCTCATTTGCAATCAAATAGTTTCACTAGGCCTCTTGAAATTTGAAAACCACTTAAGCCGTAAACCAATCAGACTACATGTTTATTTGAATATTTGGTAAATTACCCAACAGTTGTCATGGAGATAAACGACCACCACGTCCCGTCCACGCATCCAGGATAAAATGATGAATTAAATTCCTGATTTACACCCGACTCCTGGCAAACGAAAGAAATAACAAGAGGTAAGAGTCCGGTCTTGAGGCTTAATATAACCTACTGGAGTGACACGGCGACAAAATGCGCATGCGTGCACCTTATGAAACGTTTCCCCAATGAAATCATTCTGCAGTGAAACAAATAAACTTTTGTCGGCGAAATTCAAGCCACAGGAGCCAAACGTAGTCCCAAAAAAACTCAGTGTAAGGACATTGTAGTATAACATGTCGCCTGCCTTTTGCATATTATGTTTTACCACAGGGAGCCCAAGCTCAATATTTGCATATTTATAGTAAATGTATGTGGCGATAAATCATCCTCCTTTTTTTCAACATTTTGCAACAATCATGTCTTTTTTTTTTACATAGATCTCTTAAGTTTGCCGCTTCGTCCTTGTGGCTGAGTTTTAGCGCCATTTGAGCGTTTTTGACGAAAATACCCCTGAAAGATCACCCATGCTCAAAATTAAACTCAAAGAAATGATATGATACGGAAAAATGTAACGGAAAAATTCTAAAAATATTGCTTGGAGTTCCTGTGGTCAAGACACGGACGCACGTAAGCCCGCGAAAACTCGCGCATGCGCAGACGTTTGACCCCGGCGTTCCCCCTACATTCCCCTCCCCTCCTCCTCCTTTTAAGCTGCCACGGATAACGATGGAAAAGAAGAGAAAAAATCGTGTGAGAGAAACGGGACACAGCTGGTTGTTCGGGATACTTGTGCAACTAATCTCTCTCTTTCCCAAAGAAGCGCTTGGTACACTGAAACTCACCAGTATCCACATAATGATTCCAGAAATAGCAGTCATTAGAAAAACGACAGAAATGATCGGCAATTGTTGGTAAATCAAATTGAAGATCATCTTGGTCCTCTTGTTTCGACAATTATTAATGTTGAGGTAGACGACTTGGCGTTTCGATTCTTTTATTGGGATAAATGTTGCTTCAGCTGCTTTCTGAGGCTCGTTCCCATTGTTCATGTATTCCATATATTTCATTAGTGCACTTTGAAATATTTACAAATCAAACACAAATGATTTACTTTTCAAATTTCTATTGGCCTATCATCAGTGAAACAACTTGCATAAGCAGTCACATGATTATAAAAACAATTTGATGACGGCTGGAATCTGAGCACTTTTGTTGTTTGAACCTGAGTGTTATTCATGGGTTAAAATTCAGTGCTTTTCTTTAGGTTCAACTCTGTGGTACCGCTAATCGTCTTTTGAAAAACTGGTCTTACATAATCTACTTTTTGTTTTTGTTTTTTTCTTTTTGCTTAGGACGCTTAGGGACCAGTCATTATTTACAGGGAGAGGGGGGCTGGTGAAAATGAGAAATGCGCTGCACAATTTTTGATGACCCCACCCCCCTTTCCACATACATTCTCTTATAACAATAATGCAGTGTGTGCATGAAAAATAATGACCCCCCATATTTCCATCAGGCCCCCCTCCCTGTAAATAATTACCGGTCCCTTAGTTCGATCTTGGTCTGATCACGTCACGGGTTACGTAAAGACACTTTGTCTTTCTTTGTTCAGTATTTATAGTGTCAACACGCTAAAGAAACATGACACGTAAGTAAAGTTATTATGTTATATAAAAATCACAAAAAGATAAATAAATAGATAAAAAAGATTGTACATAAAAATATGTAAAAAAATATTGCATACTTACTAGGCCATATGTACCCTGGGTTCCAGGGGTTTATCGTCTCGTTCCGACGTTTATTTTCGCTTCTCGCGCCTTCGGCGCTCGCCTACAAGAGAAAGACTCTCTAAAGAAAGCGAATAATAAACCCCTGGAGCCTAGGGTAAGCCATATGTAAAAAATGTACGAATTATTGTAAAAAACATTTGTTTCATGAATGTATTTTTAATAAAACTTTATCCCCCCAAAATACGGTACTTACTTCACTATGCAGGCTTCACATGTCCATTCGTAGTCGTTGCTATAGAAACAATATAAACGCAGTGATCAACTCTAAATATTATTTATTCCCGCTCTCTTTTAATTGTGATATTCCTTTTCTTCTTATATATGTATAGGTGTCCATGAAGGTGAAGCCAGGGAATTGTACTCCGCGAACAAAGACTTTGACAGATAAGACTTTTTTTGTGGGGAGGAGAGGGGAGGGAGAAATCTTATAACAATTAGAACCAAGACACTTGATACAGCTTTGAGTTGCACTGTGTGTCCACTCCTGCAACAGTTCCGCGCAACAGAAGGACTAGGAATGAGTTCTACTTCTTCGAGGGTTTGTAGAGGGGAGGCATCGCAACTCTCTGTTACGCGTGAAACGTTGCTGGAAAGATGCGTCGTGTTTCTGGGACTTTACTCACCTTTGGTCGTCAGAGTCACTTGATCCATACTGACTATCGTCACCATTGTTGCTATGGAAAAGCGGAAATGTATTTTGAAATACGCAAATTTCTTCATCAGTTGTTAATTTTATTTTTCCTTCTCTTGTCACGTGTGTGTATATCAGTTAATTTTTGCTCAGTAATTTCCTTGCTTTTCGTTTTAACTGGCCATTGCTTGTTCTGGAAATAATGGCAGTTAAATCTCTCATTATTCAACTAAGAGCAGATTTTTTCAAAACGGAGTAATAACAGCAAAGTTTTCATTCAAATTTTTACTTTGGATTAACACTAAAATTTTATGTTTACCAGTTAGAAACTGATCTAATAAGATGAAATGGCTGTTTAAAAGTGTCTTTGGAATTGTACGGAGTTGTTATCCTGCAATTATTCAAATTCAGCAACAACTTTCAAGTTGAATGTAAAGAATTATATGACAAATAAGTGCCGGACTTGAGGCCTAAACTGCATTTGCGCCAAAAACAACCTAAACTTTCTGTAAGAAATTATACTTTAGTTTTAATTGTACAACACTTAGCGTAAAGTTTAATAATGAATTGCAAAACTGAATTCAATATCAAACTTTTTCGGGCACGCTTGACCGTATTTGACTGTAAGTTCACCTAGCGGGTTCCCCTTTTCGATTCTTTATGAAAATTACTAGCCTTTTAACAACAAAACTCAGATAAAAAAGAACGACTTTTCTTGCTGCAGTTTCTTTGACCAGCTTTCTGGCTATTGTCAGATTCCTGTAGTGCCTTTGTAAGGCTATAAACCTTTTTAGGGGCTGTTTATGTGAAGGCGAGTAGCCGGGATAAGTCTTTTGTTTTCTTTAGACACAAAATAAAAGAGTTATCCGCTACCAAGGACAATTCACCTTCATAAACAGCAGCACTTTAGTTGATTTACCAGTTACCATTCAGTTTACTTGGCCCGATCCCTGCACATTACCTCTGATCTTGATTGGACATGATTGTATCCCGGTAAACCTGGTAAATGTCGACTGGTATAGGATATATAAAGTGTATGTTCTCGTTTTTAATTCTGTCAATTAAGGCATCTTCTTCCTCGACGGCCAAGAGCTCTGCTTGCCATCGTTTCTTTGGAGACGCGGATTGAACGCATTCTTTGAAGTTGTAGCAATCAAGCACATTCTTTTCTGCCAATCGGGTCATTTTTTCAGTGACCAGGGATTCAAGACTAGATGATTCGCTAAGTTCAAGAAATGGCGGGAAGTCGTATAACACGATGTTAATGTTTCCATTCAGTTCGCATTTACATGGAGCGTTGGATTTATGGCAGTAGATGGTAATTTCGCACGACATACTCGAGATACAAGCTGCGATTACAACGATGAAAAGACGAAACATCTCCTTTTCCTGCTTGGAAAAAGCAAAAGAGTTAACAACACTTGTGGTGTCGGTTTTTTTCCAAGTACCTTTGTACTAAGGGACCGACCATTAGAATTTTGATGGGGGGGTTGGGCAATAACCAAAAAAAAATTCGAGCACAGCTTTAAAGGAAGAAAAAAAATTCGTGCAAAGCCAAAGTCCTCCAAAAAATATTCATGCAAATTGAAAATTAAATTCGTACATCGTCACTAACGACGAAAAAAAATTCCTGCACGACAAAAATTGCCCAACCCCCCCATCAAAAATCTAATGGTCCGTCCCTAATTGTCGCACTTTGTAACTACTATTATCGCACTTTGATGTAATAACGCAATAACCACCTTCGTACTTTGAAATAAGCTCCTTGATATATAAGAAAAATGTTGACGACAAATTAATAACTGATACCTTTAATCAAACTGCTTATTACAACAGGGCTAGGTCACGGGGCTCAAGAGGTAGAGAATATATTAATGATCGAGCCATATATTAACGTAGGACAAAAAGTTCACTATCCTCAACATATTTAGAAGAAAAAAATTACCAGTCGACTGTTTATACTTCAGTTCGCAAAAGGCGTGTTTTTCTTTTTACATAAATACATTGCTATTAACATCGTTCTTTAATAAAGGAAAGATGTTTGAGTCTAAAAGAAGTGATTGTATGCTCTCTATGTGTTGCGAAATATATTAGATTATATCGTTTAGATTATTTTGTGGGTGGCATGGTGGCGTGGTTAAGCCACTCGCCTCTCACCGTCGTGGTCCGGTGTTAAAGTCAGATCCGGCTCGGACGCTGGATTATATGTGAGTTGAGTTTGTTTGATGTGTCGTTCTTTCCCGGGGGGACTCTATTGTAAAAAGATCAGGTATGCTCGTCGGAAATACCCCTAAAAGATATCGGAAGTCTTTTAATTGAGAAGGGCGTGGCTGGACGATTTTTAACCCCTAAGAGATAACAGGCTATAACAAGCTAATGAACATTATTATTATGAACATAAAATTGAACGGTCGACACGCTTTTGTTGGGCAAATTTCTTCCATTCGAGAACAAGACAAGACGCACATAGTGCGTTTACTCGTGCCCAAGTGGAATTCAGTCTGGCATGAGAATGAGCTAGGCAGTAGGACATCACTCATACCTGCCTAATCATAGAAATTTAGTCCGGCTGCCTGTGACATCGTTTCGCCTACTTTTTACATCAGTCAACTCTCATCTTATGGATACTCCAGTACTACGGAAAGAAGCTAAATACCCGACATAGAAATATACGTACGAGAGCGCATTGGAAAATATCTGGAAAAATAAATATGTTTTAAAGCCAGTTTAGTCACGTTTTGAGTTCGGTACTGAAGCGGAATATTTGTCTGCTTCGCCGGCAAGCTGATTTGAACTCATAGAGGTAACGGTCTCGATCCTAAATTTCCAATGAAGAGGCTTCAATTTTACGCAGTGGCTATTCGTATACGTCACCCGTACAGGAACTTTTGTTCGCTATTCGTACGGGAGTCAAAATTATTTAGATTTTCACAGTAATTCTGTATTATATCAGTAAAGAAGATATGATATCTTCGTTTAGATGGCCGAGTAAGCAATTCTACAAGAGGGGGACCTAGGGGTTTGTGGGATTGCGGGATTGACCATTTCTTTGTGCGGTTTTGCAGTATTTTAGAAAAAAAAATTGCGGGATTGCGGGATTCTCAAACCCCGCGGTATGCGGTACTTTCTTTTCTGAGCGGCGGTATTACGGGAAAAACGTTTCGAAATTGCGGTAATGCGGTATTTTTGAGCCCTGCCAGATGCGGGATTTTGCTTCCGGCGCTCGATAGAAAATTTCATGTTTCGGTGTTTATTGTTTTTGCGCGTGAGCCGATTTCAACGATGTTTATCATCGAGTTACGCACAGATGTCAAAGTGGGCGTTGCCACACCAAAATGGGCGTGGCCGGGCGCGTAACTCGAAAATCGCGCAACTCGAAGCGTTTGTATAAAGAAAAACATATTCATGAAGGCTTTCTGCTCTTCTCGTAAAATTTTACGAAAACTGTCCAAATTAAGGATGGTGGCCCATATTTCCAATGCGCATGTGTTCTGCGCATTTGACTCAACGAGCGCGCGCGCGACGTCACACAAATTTGAATAACAAACGTTTTTTCGTAGATCGTGTTCGCACAAAAACATCGTGAAAACACACTAGTTTTACGACTTTTGCAAAAGAAAAATGTGTTTTTGAGAAGAAAAATACATTGTTTCTCATATTCTAAAGCTGAATTCATTCTAGATTATTAAAGGCGCATGAAAAATGGCTCTTTTTACTACAGGAAATAAAAAATACGGTTTGGCCGCCATCTTGGGAATGTCCCATAATGTATTGTATTCCTTACAACTCTCTACGGAGGGGTGGGGATTTTTGCGTTTCTCAGCAAATAACTTTTTAAATCGCATGCATACCTCATAATTTTATTTTCTCATTCGGTTTTAGATTAACTAAGTTCATAGCTGCCAACCCTCCCGGATAATCCGGGAGTCTCCAGATTTTGGGCCTCGTCTCCCGGTCTCCCGGATAAAGACCTAAATCTCCCGGATAATCGCTCGAATCCTAAAATCGCGGCCATTTTAATGAACTGAAATAGCCTCGAGTACGTTTCGTCCCACTTTGAGTCTCCTTTCTCCCTCCCCCCCCCCCCCCCCCTCCACTGAGCGTGAAAATCGACCCAATTCTAAGGAAAAAATGGTGATCTCCAGATACGAAAGCGGCGGGGGTTGGCAGCTATGTAAGTTATATGTATTCAAAAATTAAACAAAACAAAAAAAAAGATTCACGAAATATTTTTCTCAGAATTTTTGGACGTCAAGTTTTCTAAGAATTAAAAATAGGCCAAAAAATTGAAAAAAACGTGTACCAGTACTTTCAATAATATCGTTTTTTGCTTTTATTTTGAAGGATTCAATCTTGAGAAGCTTTTATTACTTTCGTTGTACTTCTTTAGGTTATGAGTGCGGGGATTGGACACGGTCCGCGAAGCATGATGGTCCAAAATCAAAAATTCAACTTGAAAATTCGTTTCAGTCGCCGCCGGCTGTCGTAATTAAAGAGCTCTTGGTGCAACACACACACAAAAAAAACAAAGTTAACAACAAAACAAACAGACAAACAAAAGCATGCTGTGGCCGCCAGAACGGGAACAACTCAGAGTAGTGCATTTTGAAGCGGATTACTGGCAAGATTTTGCTTTCCTTTCGTGAAAAGACTGCTGGTGCAGATGCATATGGTCTACTTGATGACAAAGGAGCTGTTTTGTGCGATCAAGATCTCATTTTTAGGCACTGAAACGACAAGGTAAGTTAAAAAAAAACTAGACCCTGTTGGCAGGGTAACTGGGCTCACCTGTGGCTATTGGCATTGGGTGGTACAGATATCAGTGTGCATCTAATTATAGGCTGTTCAGCAGAAGTATTAAGTGAACTGTGGAATTTTGTTCCATGTTGTACAAATGAGCTTTAATAAAGTCTCTGAATTCCAATACCACAGGTTCCTTGAGGGTGAGGCATAGCAATTGCATTTCTAGTATGTGAATCAAATAGTTTTTACCATCTGAGGTACAGTACATGGCCAGTCAGTACTACAACCAATTGGTATTATGAGGTATAATTTTGTGTGATTTAAGACTGCATTGTATAATATTTCACCAATGATGTACAGTAATCAAAAGTTTCTAGTGTACAATTTATAGTCATGAATATTACCACTGTAGCTTGTAGTCAATTTTGTCTAACGATAGTATTGAATATAGAAATTATTTCAGGTTCTTCCGTTTATAACATTAAAAATGTTTGTCGGGACAGTCTAGATAAACTACCATACAGTTCATTACCAATGTTCATAATTATTTGAACTAGCTCTACTGATGATGAAATACCATTATTTCTGTGGGCAAATATTAGAGATGTAAGGTACATAGCTACACACAGCTGGGTACCTGCATTCAACCCAAACAATAGCACATTGTCTTGACTATAAGGTGCTTGGGTAGTCTTAATGAGATCATAGGACCAGGATTTGTTTTTTATATCACTTGACAGAATAGAATTAGTATGATTCACTCTGTGATTCAATTTTTTTATAAATAGATGACTTGTAGTTTTCCGTATGTGAATGGGAATCATGTACTATAGCCTTTATGATTTATAAGCATACTGGATTGAGATTATTCCTTGCTAATTTCACTTTACATTTGACTTTTCATACCTCCTATTTCCAAATATCCATTTTATGTCATTGTAATTATGTAACATATAAGGCCTGGTCATCACCAGCCACATAAGGATAAGAAGCATAAGAATATCAAAACCTTCCGGGTGGGTGGAAAGTGTGGGGCAAAACTTTTTGAGCCCTTCAAAAAGGAGGGCCATGAAAAAATGGGCAGTGCTATTTTAGGCCAAATCTCAGGGGATGGTCACAGAATTTCATTCCCAATAAACTACTTTGACAATATGGCCGCTATCGTAAGTTCTATAGTTTCAAAAAACATTATGGAATACCCAGGGGGCAAATTAATATGTATTTGCCCCCTGGGTATCCAATAATGTCTTTGAAGCAAGAAAGTTCAAGATGGCCTCCGTATAGTGGAAGTAGTCTATTGCTGGGTGGGGTGTATCAATATACAGCCATTAATTCAAAATACTCCCCCCCCCCCCTCCCTCCCTCTCCCTGCTAATTCCTGACCAGTTCCTAACACAACAAAATATCATTTTTAAAAAGTTGTTTAAGATGTGCTCATGCAAGTATACCTAATAATATTATCATTTTTTGCCTATATTTTGCAGTATTAGTTTTTTTGCTCAAAGTGAAATCATTTAATAACATCAAAAAGTGGAGCCTTATCACTTTCAGCCATTGAGACTTGTCTTTTTAATATCAATGCTAATTTTTCAATATTTTTTCAGGTTCTCTTCAAACTTGACCTCAGGAATTGAAGAACTTCTTCAGATGGAAGTTGCTATAAGACCTCCCAATCAAACTACAATTATTTTCACAAATTTAGACGTATTTGCATTCTGTCAGGTTGTGATTAGGGACTGGTCTGATATTATTTATAGAGAGGATGGCTGGTGCAAATGAAAAAGGTACTGCTCATTATTGTTTTATGGCCGCTCCCCCCTTTCTACATACATGCACATATAAGACTCCAACATAGTGTGCATAAAAATATTTGACCCACCCCCTATTAACACACATACCCCCCCCACCCCCCCCCCCCCCCCACCCACTCAATAAATACCGGTAATGACCGGTCCCTTACTTCCCATCAATAAATTGGATTGGCTTGCACGGGGCAAAGCAAACTGCAGGGCAAAAGGGGGATGGAATGGCCCACCTTTGTCAAAATATTTTCAAGTCTACATCATTGAAATTCTTCCTTTTTTTGGCTATAATTTTTCTTGATGGTCATCCAGCTACCAAACACAGCCAAGATAAATGATATCCCTCCAAAATTTGTTGCACTCTCCATTTCCTACAATCCAGATACTGTGTTGCCCATGTACATACACTGTATATTCAGCCCTTTCATCAATAAAAATCAAGAAAATCCAAATATTATTAGACGTACCCAGGAACCATTTCGGTTTCAGCTTGTATGTTTGGTGATTTTGAAAGGGGCAATGTTTGTGCAAATAGCTATATACCATAATGATATGTAATTTTATGTTGATGTAAATATTGCATGAGCTTTAAATACATATATAGACATTGTGGTCTAAATTTTTGGAACCGTTTTAAAGATAATTTCATAATAAATCAATTGATCGAAAGTTTAAACCAAGATCCCCTCTAGTTTTTATGAAAACTTCAAATGAACTAGTCATCCCATTTTGGGTAAAGAAACCAAGCTGACTGAAACACTCCTTTGACTTTTCACGAATTACGAAAGGTTATAAGCATGTTTTAGATATGAGACGTTCCTGGCACATTAAACGGTATATAAAAATTCAACTGTTAAAATTTCATAGTCAAACAACGAGTTTAAGACCAAAATATAAATATTTTTTGTACTAACCTTCCCATCTTTATCGGCCATTTTTGCTTCTCCTTTTTGCTCGAAATACAGCGATCTGATTGATCAATAGGCCCTGCCATCATGCTTCGCGGACCGTGTCCAACCCCCTCCGAGTTAACATTGGAAAAAATGATATTATATTGAAAATTCGGAAAATCGCTGGTCAGCGGTTATTGGCCATGTTTACCATTAATTATCTCCGTAAAATGCATGGATACCTCCAAATTTTTTTGTAAATTTAAAAGACCTTTACCCATTCTATAAAGTAAATATAAAATAACTGAAAAAAATGGTTCGCCATTATGGGCCACCGTCCTTAAAGTTGAAATATGTTTTTAGTTGCATGTTGTTGTTGTTGTTGTTTGTTTTGTTTCACAGAAGATATCAAGAAAGCATCAAGTACAAATAAGCTTACTTGATTCATGTTTGCAAACAAAAGAAAAGAATAAAACAGTTTCAAAGTTGCATGATGAAGTTAGTTCCTTCGCAATAAAGAACCGAAAAATATGCTATGGCTTGAAAAAAAATACAAATTCATTATCATACAAAACTTAGATTTTGGCTAGTTTGAACATAAAGCGATGGGCTCTTTTGATACACTAAGACCCTTTCATCGAAAAAAGTCTCGGTTTGTTACATGAAAGCATTTTGTATCATGCTTTGACAAAGATTTCAAGAGGCGTTTGACTGTATAAAGAAAAACATTCATGAAGGCTTTCTGCTCTTCTCGTAAAATTTAACGAAAACTGTCCAAATTAAAGTTGAAATTTGTGAGTGTACCTAAATTCCGAGCCAGGATTCGAGCTGGGATTGGAGTTCTCTTTTGTTGTGGTAAACAGATATTACAAATATTACTTTTTGGCGGATAGAATAAAATGGAATCACCTACATCTACGGACTATACGTACTTTGAAAAGTGAAAAAACAATCACAGCTTTCAAGTCCAAAGTAACTAAGATAACTAAATAATGATTCAAGAAGCAAAAAGAAATAGCAAAAAGAAATAATCCAAAGTGAAAAATTACTTTGTTTTCGTTTTTGGGCGATTTTTGGCTTGAATGGCTTCAAAGAAAAACAAACTCTTCAGTAAGCGAGCAAGAAGTCGTGAGAACATGTACAAAAACGGTATATTTTGAAAAAAAAGATGAAACAAAAAAACTTCCTAAATAAGATAAACAGGGAATGCAAAGTTTAGAATAACTTTTTATTACCTTTCAATAATTTTCTGTATGATTCCTTTTAAAATTTTTTGTAAATAATTTGAAAAGCTTCACTTTCAATGACTGAGTTCACGAATGGCGGTCAGCTCGATCGTTTCTCGTCTTTTCGCAAGAACAATACAAAGAAATCTACACAAGCATCAGATAATCCGATTGTTTATAATTATTGACTCATTTAGGCTTCTTGTTGTTTGAAGCATGCAGTGGTATAATTAAGGTCAGGGCTGGGATGGACCATGAGCAGCTCTTGCCATCCATTGAAAACATTACCTGGCCCCTACATGATCACCACCCAGCGCTCGAATGACGAATCCTGGCTCGAATCCTGGCTCGAGTCCTAGCTCGAATTCTGGCTCGAATCCTGGCTCTTATTTTAGTTTATCTCGAAATTTGTTTTTAGTTGCATGTTGTTGTTTGTTTTGTTTTACAGAAGATATCAAGGAAGCATCAAGAACAAATAAGCTTACTTGATTCATGTTTGCAAACAAAAGAAAAGAATAAAACAGTTTTAAAGTTGCACGATGAAGTTAGTTCCTTCGCAATAAAGAACTGAAAAATATGCTATGGCTTGAAAAAAAAAAATACAAATTCATTACCCAATAAAATACAAAACTTAGATTTTGGCTAGTTTGAACATTCATATAACTTATAAACTTAATAGTTTATAGCTAGAGTGCAAATTTCTGCGAAACGTTTTGGCACTTTTTTCGTCTATTTTCATGAATTGCTGATTACTAAAGAGCTTACCTTGAAAGCTAGAAGTTCAGCTCTGAAGTGCATTCTACATTAGCCTGGGTTTCCTTGGATTTACGCTCCATTTTTTCCCTTTTTTCCGTAATTTCTCTTCACCTAGTTCTCTTCACCTTACAACCTTGAAGCTAAGGACTTTGAAGACCGTGAACCACAAAATGATGACGTATAGATCAACACGCGCGCGTTTTTGACCTTGAAAGACCTTCAGGATTCCCGCCAAAAGTTCTGAACGATCGCAATCGTTGTATTTCAATGACGACTGGTCAAATCAAGCCTCATTTGAACTATTTTACTCTCTGTTTCCTAAAGATACGTGCGTTCTATTTTTTCTACTCGTGCATTGCAGCAATCTTTTATTACTCGTGCCCAGGCCTTTAGGCCGGCACGAGTCTAGATTTACCTTTTTACTCGTGCCCAGGCCGTAGGCCGGCACGAGTCTAGGTTTACCTTTTCTATAAGTCTATCTTTCGTCGTCGTCGAGAATCTGCCATAAAAACGAGGCGAGCACGAAAACGAGGCAGCGCACGTTCCAGCAAGTTTAGTACCAAAACAGTGTAGGATTTTTCACGAGTCACGGACATTTAATAACCTAAACTCCACTATAAATACAGTAATTGCGTTGTAGCAGCTTCACGTGAGTCTCAATCAAGGTAAAATTTAAACCTCTTCATTTGAAATTTAGGAATCGAGGCCGGCGAAGCCGTAAGCCAAATATTTCGCTTTAGTACCGAACTCAAAACCCGACTAAGCTGCCTTTAAGACTTATTTATTTACCTCCTCTATCATAGGGGATAGGGATGACTTTTGAAATTTAAGACTGTCATTTTCATAAATGTTGATGAAACCCAGTAAACTGCAGCTGACTTTGAGCAGTTTGAGTTAATATTCTCACGTTTGATTTTACTCTTTGAAACGAATGAGGTCAAGATATTTGTATTTGGTACTTCAAAAAGAAAAATATGAAGGATTTAAAACCTTATCTGTTCTGGAATTAAGCTTAAATTACTTTTACAGTCAAGAGCGTTCATTTTCTGAAATATTTTGATATCAACCACAGGAAGCCCACATCAAGTTTTAAGTTGTACTTCTAGTACTCTGCAGAATTCTGCAGAACATAATATTTATGCCTTTTATTTCATTTTGATATTCTAAGCTGTAGCCACATGTGCTATTATGAGTGCCTTTATATGTTTATTGTGCTCATCAAATCCCAACTGTATTACTATACAAATTATTTACACAAGTCAACCACAACCAGTATTCAGCAAGGGGGATCTTATTTATTAGCGAGGTCATGATATCATGTCTTTAATGAAGAAGATTGTATAAAATGAAGTTTGATGCATTTAATCACTTGATGAAAAACCGTAAATGGTGGTTGGTTGGTTTTCTGCCTTGTTTTGAGTGCTATTCTCTGCATCATGCAGTTTTCCCACCTCAGGAGGAAAAAAACAAACAAAAAAAAAAAAAAAAACCTAGTGAGCTGAGATTTGTATGCATAGAATATTAGAATATTGTTCCCCAATTAGTGCTTAGGCAATACAGTGGTTTTCCTTCACCGTGAAAGAATTAGGCTAACTAATAATTAGTAATAAACTCTCTGACTCTTTTGGTCTTTTCAAAAACAACTAATACAAACTAAATGGTCATTTTTCTTTCACACCAAAGGAAAATCACTTAGTTTGTATTGTTATTTTAAAATATTACAACTTCAATAGGCAAACAAGCAACTTAAGGATTTTTGATCTCATCGATAAATATCTCAGGAGCAGTTGTCTGCTCTGTTTTGGCTCAAATTGTAACAAAACTTTTGATGACAGCTTACCAATCCAAGGTGTTGTATTTACTTGGGTTACCAGCAAAGAAGCTCCTTTGCTGGTAGCCCGAGTGAATGCAACATTTTGTGTCTATAGTTCAAAGTGGTTTGGTGCTGCTTGCTGCTTGTGTATAAACAGTTGGGTCAGTCAAGAACATGTTGTTTTCAAAAGATATTATATAAAGAAATTCCAGGGAGCTAGTGTTAAAACATTTCTATTCTGCAAGAACTGTAACACAAATGAATTAAACTGGCAACCTGTTTATGTTGTCAATGAACACAAGTTGTTCAAATCAAAGCAAAAGAGCTGCTGGTTGCCATGGACAGCTCGCCTGTGTATAAACAGCAGTTACGGGTGCCTCTCCCATAGCCCGAGTGAATGCAATATTTGCATCTGGGTAATGTAAGACCACAGGTATCCCAAGCTCATTTTCTGCAGTCTTCAAAAAATGGAGAAATAATAAGACATTCAGAAACTAAAGCGCATCAAAAACAAAAAACAAAATTCACAGACGTCCTTTTCCTCAGAGGTCTGCAACATCTAATGATGTGATTGGATGATTAGGTCAGTTATGTTTTATGATGCACTGCATACCACGCCAGGCTCAATTCTACCTGGGCACGAGTAAACGCACTATTGTGCGTCTAGTCTATCTATCGTCTACGTCGCAAATGTGCAAACCGAGCAGGGACTGAGGAGAGGCCTAGAACGTTTTGGAAATCATGCGACAACGTGACTTGCCTCGACTCCGAAGGTACTTATTGCCGGATTTTGGACTTCTGTCGTCTTTGATTTACGATTATGGTGAATTTTTTTCTTGCTGGGTTGCTCAAGAAACATAAATGAAACTCATCTCCACTATAAATACAGTAATTACGTTGTAGCAGCTTCACGCGAGTCTCAATCAAGGTAAAATTTAAGCCTCTCCATTTGAAATTTAGGAATCGAGGCCCGGATACTTTAGTGCAGGCATATCGTGCACAAAAAGTGCAGAATTGTTCAGTTTTTTGCTACAAGCATGAAAATTGGCACAATGATAGAAGACAACATGCTGACTAATTTCTGATATAGCGCCACGCCCAAAAATCAATACTTCCAGTTTTACACATGTGGAATTAATTTTCACTTAAAATTAAATACAATTGTTGCATTAACTAGTTGGTTTATGAAATGTGATAATTCTTTACAAGTACTGTTCTTTCTACCTAACTGACTATAGTGCCCCACCCTATTCCTCGTACTTCCAGTTTTATGTTAATGGTTTAATTAAATTCAAAATTACTGAAAATAACCGTTTTCTACAATGCTATCACTACCAACTAATCCAAATTGGTCTAATGATGCATGCCCTTTTCATTTCACATGCACTGCCACACCCTAAACTTAGTACTGCCAGTATAGATACATAGGAATACCTCAAGTCTCTCAAGTATCAAAATTATTCACCTTGTTTTAAAGTCAAGGAGATAGAATAATAGACGGATATGATTGAAACAATGCAATTTGCATAACATGCAACCATGGCAACGCCTTTTCAAAAGTACTTCCAGTAATAGTACATTGTAATTGATTATTGGGGTTACTGGGATTTATCAATTTTGGATTATGGAAAATCTAATATTTTTAAGGTAAGAATCTTTGACAAGGGAGAGGGCTATTGCAGTTCACTCGTAGCAATCATTAAATTTTATTTCAACTTCCAAAACAAATTAATTCCATTTGCAATCGCCTCCACAATCACACATGGCTGTGCACACGAGCTGCAATTTTGCACAGTTTTATCTTGCTGACATTTACATCTGGTCAGGTGGCTACACATTTCCAAAATCTCTTGCTTAGTTTTCCCACAATTGTGTCAATTTAATCTTTTTGGTCTGCCTTTGTCTACTGCCAAGTGCGGCGCAGAGGGTAGCTGCAACGACTGACCTGGCTTGATAAGCGGTTAGTCTCTTAATGTGATTTTGGCGGAGTGCTGCAGATGGGATGCTGCCCCCATTGACTTGGCTTTTTTGAAAACATTTCCTTCTATAAAGTCAGTAACTATTTGGCAAAAGTTAGTTTAACTGTACAGTAGTACAACAAATTGCTGCAGTAGACTGACATATATTTCCAACAGATCTTTACATACAGAATCATTCAAAGGCCGTTCAAATGTTGTTTTTACTTCTGCAAACAATACCTTCAATTAAGTCTCCAAGGCAGAGATTTTCCCGAATATAGACATTTCATTGCAGCCCGTGAAGACAAAGAAATGAAAAGTTAAAGTTTTACTTCGAAATCGCGGGACGTTGGTGCGCAGATCTCCAGGCCTATTCCAGGCCCTAAAATCGCCCAAAATCGCCTTAAGTTTTGAGTATCTTTGGGGATAATTTTGCTAAAATCGCCCAAAATTACGGCGATTTTAGTGCCCGGAGTAGGCCTATTTCCAGAGCCAGAGGCTCGTGGAAAAAGCAATTGAAGATGGGCCCTTTTCTCCCGCTCTCCACCGATGCTCCATTTTAAGGGTATTTACAGTATATTAAAGCAACACGGAAAGAACAGAAGTCGAAACAAGGATAGGAAGTCACTGATATTCGATGGGGATCAAACTTGGGACCTCTCGCACTAACCAACTGTGCAATCCTTGCTCCTAAAAGTCGTGGAAGCCATGGAAAGCAGGAAGTGCAGCTGCTTTGCTAGGGCCTAGTGCTCTGAAAACTTCAAGAACTGCAATATCACAATCCTTACAAATGAAAAAAAAGCCTTGAGTCTGATTCCTCTTAAGTGCATGTTGCCAATCCAGTGAATTCCCGTTCTACATCACATGCAAGTCCTTGTCCAAAAGAAGAAATCAAGTGTATGTTTCCAGGCAACTTGATGACTTTAATTTGCAAATTTCAACTAAAAGTAAAAAGCTCTCAAAAACCTAAGGAATCCAGCGAATTCCCGTTCAACACTAATTTTTCTCCAACAGAAGAAATCAAGTGTTTTTTGTTGGGCAATATGATGGATTTGCAAATTTCAGCAAAAAATAAAAAAAGCTCAATACCCTAAGGAATCTTTCCCAGTTCTACACGCTTTGGTTGACCATGGCTTTGTTAACTTCTAGATATGGTCTGTGATTTGAGGCTATCAGTGCCGCAATATTCGCTCCACATTACATCAACCCTGGAGACATTCTGTATTAAACTGGGTCTTCACAATCATGTGTAATTGATCAGGCTATTGTGAACGGGTTTTCTTTATGTGGAAAATTATAAAATAGTGAGAATTATTGATTGTTACGAGGGAAGTGCAATAACAGTGGCCTTTATGCAGGAATCCCTACAGAAAGATGTCAGATTGCCATATACCCAAACCTAATTCCAGATCATCAATTCCAAAGTATTATTACTGGAAGTACTTTTGAAAAGGCGTTGCCATGGTTGCATGTTATGCAAATTGCGTTGTTTCAATCATATCCGTCTATTATTCTATCTCCTTGACTTTAAAACAAGGTGAATAATTTTGATACTTGAGAGACTTGAGGTATTCCTATGTATCTATACTGGCAGTACTAAGTTTAGGGTGTGGCAGTGCATGTGAAATGAAAAGGGCATGCATCATTAGACCAATTTGGATTAGTTGGTAGTGATAGCATTGTAGAAAACGGTTATTTTCAGTAATTTTGAATTTAATTAAATCCATTAACATAAAACTGGAAGTACGAGGAATAGGGTGGGGCACTATAGTCAGTTAGGTAGAAGGAACAGTACTCATAAAGAATTATCACATTTCATGAACCAACTAGTTAATGCAACAATTGTATTTAATTTTAAGTGAAAATTAATTCCACATGTGTAAAACTGGAAGTATTGATTTTTGGGCGTGGCGCTATATCAGGAATTAGTCAGCATGTTGTCTTCTAACATTGTGCCAATTTTCATGCTTGTAGCAAAAAACTGAACAATTCTGCACAATATGCCTGCACTACTTCCACGAGTTCAAATATTTCGCTTCAGTACCGACCTCAAAACGTACGTGACTAAGCTGCCTTTAAGACGTATTTATTTACCTCCTCTATCATAGGGGATAGGATGGCTTTTGAAATTTAAGAATGTCATTCGGTTGTTTTATATTGTTGATGAAACCTGACATTTTAATATTCTCACGTTCGATTGTACTCTTTGAAACGAATGATGTCAAGATATTTGTATTTGGTACTTCAAAGAGAAAAATATGAAGGACATAAAAACCTTATCTGTTCTAGAATTAAGCATATATTACTTTTACAGTCAAGAGCCATAGCGTTCATGTTTTGAAATATTTTGATATTACCACAGGAAGCCCACATCAAGTGTTTATTTGTACTTTAGTACTCTGCAGAACACAATATTTATGCCTTTTATTTCATTTTGATTAGTTCTAAGCTATAGCCACATGTGCTATTGTAAGTGCCTTTTTTGATAAATGTTTTTTTATTGTGCTCATCAAATCCCAACTGTATTACTATACAAATTATTTACACAGGACAACCACACAACCAGTATTCAGCAAGGGGCATCCTATTTGAAGGGTTCAATGTGAAAATGGCCTAAGTGACTTTTTGATGATATTTTTTCAATGGTATAAAATGATATTAATTAACTTTCCTATGCTGGAAAAATTAATCTCAGGACATCCATCAAAAAGTCACTTAGGTCATTTTCACAGCAAACCCTTCATTTATTAGCCAGGTCATGATATCATGTCTTTAATGAAGAAGATGTATAAAGTGAAGTTTGGTGCAATAAATCACTTAATGAGAAACCTAAAAAAATGGTGGTTGGTTTGTTTTCTGCCTTGCTTTGAGTGCTTTTCTCTGCATCATGCAGGTTTCCCACCTCAGAAAAAAAAACAAAAAAAAACCTAGTGAGCTGAGATTTGTATGCATAGAATATTAGAATATTGTTCCCCAATTAGTGATTAGGCAATACAGTGGTTTTCCTTCACTGTAAAAGAATAGGCTAACTAATAATTAGCAGTAAACTCTCTCAGTCTGACTCTTTTGTTCTTTTCAAAAACAACTAATACAAACTAAATAGTCATTTTTCTATCACGCCAAAGGAAAATCACTTAGATTGTATTCATATATAAAATATTACAACTTCAATATGCAAGCAGGCAAGTAAAGGATTTTTAATCTCATCGATAAATATCTCAGGAGCAGTTGTCTGCTCTGTTTTGGCTCAAATTGTACTAACAAAACTTTTGATGACAGTTTGCCACTCCAAGGTGTTAAATTTACTTGGGTTATAATACCAGCAATTAAAGAAGCTCCTTTGCTGGTAGCCTGACTGAATGCAACATTTTGTGTCTATAGTTCAATGTGTTCTGAGGCTGCTTGCTAACATGTGGTTTTCAAAAGAGATTTTATGAAGAAATTCCAGGAAGCTGCTAAAGCATTTCTAACACAAATGAATATTTAAACTGGCAACCTGTTTATGTTGTAAATGAACACAAGTTGTTCAAATCAAAGTGAAAGAGCTCCTGGTTGCCACGGACAGCTTGCCTGTGTATAAACAGCAGGAGTGGGTGCCTCTCCCATAGCCCGAGTGAATGCAATATTTGCATCTAGGTAATGTAAGACCACAGGCATCCCAAACTCGTTTTCTGCAGTCAACAATGGAGAAATGATGAGACTTTCAGAAACTAAAGTGTATCTAAAAGATTTGGTCTGCAACATCTAACGATGTAATTGGATGAATTTCGGTTATGTTTTACAATGCACTGTATTCCACTGACGCCAGGCTCAATTCTACCTGGGCACGAGTAAACGCACCAATGTGCGTCTAGTTTTTCAGTATTTCGTTTTAACCCATCCACCCTCCCTCGGGATTTTTGTTGTTATGTGTTATCATGAACCACGCCGCCGAATCGCCGCCGAAAATATCCTATAAATACTAGGTATAGAATGAGAGATCGCATGTTGTATTTGTAGCCAAACCAGCTTTTTGACGACGTTAGTGGTGTTACTCAGAGGTGGACGATTACCCAGTTATGTGAGTAAAAATTTACTCAGCTATTTGAATGAGTAAAATCGGAGTACCGTTTACTCAGTCATATGTGTGCCGAGTAGATTTTTGAGTTCCATTTATTCAAATTTCTGAGTAAAAATCGTGTCGTACTCACGTTATAAAATTACTCAGATATGTGAGTAAGAATTTTACTCAGCTATGTGAGTAATTTTGCTCAAAATCAGAGTAATTTTACTCAGACACCGAGTAAAGGTACGGTAATACGAGCAACAAAATCACTGACTCAACTTGTCTCGCAACATTGCTGCGAAACGAGTTGAAGAGCGATGCTGCCCGTTTTATACCACCCGAGAACAAACTTGTCTCGCAACAAAATTATTTGTTGCAGGTTTAGAAATTTTGTTGCAGAAAGTAGAACGACCTTCTACTTCTACCTCGAATCCTGGCTCTTATTTTAGTTTATCTCGAAATTTGTTTTAATAAATAAAATGAATTGTTTTAATAATTTTGTTGCGAGACAAGTTTGTTCTCGGGTGGTAAAACGGGCAGCATCGCTCTTCAACTCGCTTCGCAGCAATGTTGCGAGACAAGTTGAGTGATTTTGTTGCTCGTATTACCGGGCCTTAAAGGATAATCGAATTACTCAAGTTGGTGAGTAATCACAGATTATACCAGGGCCGCTTGCGGCCTGCAGTATAAGATGGATTATATGAAGATAAAGGAGACGAATGTAACAATGTGTAACCAACTTTATTTTAACTTAGCATTTTATAATCCGTGTCAAAGATTGGAATGAAATATATGAAGTAATATGGGATATAGCTATACGAAGTAATATGTGTCATTTCGATCAGAAAGTTTTGGAAAACTCGGTCCTCCGATTGAGGTAATGCACTTTTCCCGCTGTTTTCGGTTCTTCCGGTAGACGCGTGTACCATTTGTCGGAAGTCAAGTTTCCCGCTTTTTTTACCATTCAGAAGCAAACGAATTT
This sequence comes from Telmatactis stephensoni, assembly GCA_029948255.1. NCBI lineage: Eukaryota > Metazoa > Cnidaria > Anthozoa > Actiniaria > Isophelliidae > Telmatactis > Telmatactis stephensoni. The sequence continues at coordinate 615,262 of JALIZF010001722.1, read as the reverse complement.
CCAACCGGATACATTGGTTTGAATGGTAAACATTTCAGGGGCCCGTTTCCTTAAAGACCTGATAAATTTACGAGCCCCTTAATTTAATTACCCGATAAACTTTACGGGTGTTTCAATCTTGGAGAGAACGTTATACAATTTCTATGGTTTTACAAGCAAGTTTAACGATGCGCGCGTTCCCGGGAATTTTCCCATAATTTAACGAGCCCGTAAAGTTATCGGGTCTTTCGCCAAACGGGTTCCTGGTCAGAATCATAACGTGGATACGAAATTAGGTTGTACTCATTCTTTCATGTCTAAGAGAAGGGAAGCTGGAGAGAGATGCAGGGAACTGGGAAGGGTACGAGAAAGAAAGGCGGGAATATAATAGCCTTCCATTCCGCCTTCCTCGCCCTCACCCTCACCCTCACACCCACCCCACCCCCCACCACTATCTCTCTCCACTACTCCATTTTGCGTCTTTACACAAGCTACATTGTATGTGGAAAGGACATTCCAAAAGTCATGGATAAGATCAGATATCATACATACGTTGAGGAGCCCAGAAAAATCGTATACTTCATTACGACTCCGACTGCTAATCCCTAACTATGACGCAATATCCTATTCCAACTTTTCCTAGTTTTCGTTCCAATCTTTAAAAGATTTTTGACGGATTTGAACAGAAGCTCTGTTCGGCTCCTTAGCACTAATAGGATGTCCCTCACTGCAGAATGCAACTGGCTGTTCTGTAGGCGTAGGCGTCTCTTGCATCATCATTTCAACTGGAAAAAGAACTTTATTTTAATTTTAATTTTAACTTTTTTAAGGATTTGAAAACCTTAACGATTTAAATTCATCGTGCGATGTGAAGTGACTGTATTCTCAGACTTAGCCTCCCCTTAATTAGTACCCCAAAACCTTACAAATAGACCCCTGGAGGGGGTAGGGTGCATAGAAAGGGGAGATTATCCTTTCACCTTTCACAGAGAAAGTTGATGGAGTATTGTGCAATTCAAGCACACCACTTTACGAAACAACAACAGCAACAAGAAGAATAACAACAACAACAAAACAGCTCCTCACCGTTGCCGACATCTGCGTTGTTTTCTCGACGCTTTCGAACGCATCTCCATATGTCCAGACACACTCCTAAAACAACTAACCCAGCAAGTATTGGCAAAAGAATATACAGGATGAGAGTCTCCGTCTCTGGTGAAGTTATCGATAGAGGCTGCGCTACTTCGTCGTCAACATGTGCGACCTAATCACAAATAAGACAAAACACTTGTTTCACGCAGTTTGTACGGAGATATAAATTGACGTAGTTAAAAAGCGTCATTCAAACTAATATGAATGTTGTGCTTTAGTGTGTTGTCTGTCCCCGCTGTTGTCCGAGTTCTTAATAATAATAATAATAATAATAATAATAATAATAACTTTATTAAAGTCTCTAATCTTATAGCCGGGCACAAGTGCCCTACTAATCGGGGAGACAATGTCTCTGCTTGGACCGGCGCTGAAACATATATACATAATATATGCATATGCGCCGAGCTATTCCCTTGCTACGAGGGATTTTCTTCGTACTCTAGTCTTAACCTTTTCATCCCAAACGAAATGTGCACTGACGACTCCACGACGAACAGGTAAATGATTGATGTGTTACTTAAAGTCCATGCGTAGATTTGAGTGTTGAGGCTCAACTGGTTATTAGGTCTATCAGCAAATCATGAATAAAATTTAAACACAACCAAGAGACCACAATACTAAGTAAGTGAAAATGGTATTGATGTCTGTGCGATGTTAATTAGTAGGGCTTAAGGTTGCTTTTATTAACAGGAAGATGACGCCATCGCGCGCGAAATTTGACGGAGTAAAGCAATCCCGTTAAACGCCAAGCACATCGCACACACATCAATCCATGAGTTTGACCCACTTAGAATTATGATCTCTTGACACAACTAATTTTACCCCTCTAGTCTAAACACGAACTTAGTCGACAAACATTCCCCCTCGACAACGCCTTACTTTTGTATAAAGACTTACTCCAACTTCGTTGCCTAGCAACATGTCGCTAGAATCCACTTCATCAATGTAGTGATTCTTCCTGCACAAACGATCTGCCATAAATTTCTGGTTTTTGGTAAGTTTTTCCTCCATCTTGTATCTTATCATTATGTAGTAAAGCACTTCAGGGTTGGAAAGTTTTTTTATACTTTTCACTCTCTTGATAAATTTTCGTTTTTGCAGCTCAGTGAAGTAATTGCTTGCTAATTGAGGACTTATCATGAAAAAATCGATGGGACTGTTTTCCTTATTCAAGTCATCGAACATTTTCAAAACATTCTTTTCAGTAAAATTGTACACTGGTGATTAAAGAATAAAAATTAATATTACAATTTGATTAGTGGTAGGTTTTGTTACCCCTAACAATCTATTATCCTCCCATTTTCTCGATTTCCTATAACTAATTACTTTTTCGACTTCTATATGGTGGTGGGTATGGTAGTTATAGTGGTTAAGAGTTAGGGTATGGTAGTGGTGGTGGGCGTGGTAGTGGGTAAGGTGGTAGTGGTGGTAGTGTGGTAGGGGTGGTGGTAGTGTGGTAGTGGTTACGTTGTGGATGGTAGAGGTGGTGGTGGGTATGGTAGTTATAGTGGTTATGAGTTAGGGTGTGGTAGTGGTGGTAGTTGTGGTGGTAGTGTGGTAGGGGTGGTAGTAGTGTGGTAGTGGTTACGTTAGGGATGGTATAGAGGTGGTGGTGTTGGTGGGTATGGTAGTTATAGTGGTTAAGAGTTAGGATGTGGTAGTGGTGGTGAGCGTGGTAGTGGGTAAGGTGGTAGTTGTGGTGGTAGGGTGGTAGTGGTAGTGTGGTAGTGGTTACGTTGTGGATGGTAGAGGTGGTGGTGGTGGTGGGTATGGTAGTTATAGTGGTTATGAGTTATAGGGTATGGTAGTGGTGGTGGGCGTGGTAGTGGACGTGGTGGTAGTTGTGGTGGTAGTGTGGTAGGGGTGGTGGTAGTGTGGTAGTGGTTACGTTGTGGATGGTAGAGGTGGTGGTGGGTATGGTAGTTATAGTGGTTAAGAGTTATGGGGTATGGTGGGTGGGCGTGGTAGTGGACGTGGTGGTAGTTGTGATGGGTGTAGCATTGGTTGTGGATATTTTTGTTGTTGGGTGTAGTCGGTGACGATGATGTGGTGGAGTTTCATTTTTTCACTTTGCATTTCAAACACACCTTATCATGATTTCTGCAACTCTTTCCAACTCACGCTCCATATAAACATTATTTTTAACTGCTATTATTTTTTATTACCTGTTGGTTTTCCAAGATTTTCCTCACTTACGCATTTTTGTGCTCCACTTCCTTTCAATACTGCTACCTGTGTAGGTCAAGCAAAAAATTGGATTTTTATTCTAATCATTTTGTCGATTATAAGGTAAGGGTTAGAGAGGAACACATTTTAATTTAAAATTAAAGAGGTAACTAATGCTTTACGTTGTCAGGTCACGTGCGCAAATATATTTAACGCACTAAGTTATAGTCAAAATATGCAAATGAGTCAATCAATCGCTCACTCACTCACTCGCAAATTGTTAAACTATGTCACTGCGCATGCTCGACGTGACTGATCGCAGGCCGAAAGTAATGTGGGCTCTGGTTACGAGATTGAAGGAAATATGATTTCGGGACTCCTGCGTTATTCAAATATGCATCGATGACATTTGTTCGAATTCTTCAGCCGATTTTACGCGAAACTTGCTTTGGAATTGAACGATCTAAAAGGCGTCTTCTGTAAACAAGGTGTGTATTTAATTCTTATCGTGGAGTGTTGAAATTCTACTCGTGACTCCTCCATATGAGTTTAAATCGTGGAACCTTCAAGATGGTCAAGCAAATCATGTGTGTAAATAAACTGTATTGTATTGTATTGTATTGTATTGTATTGTATTGTATTGTATTGTATTGTATTGTATTGTATTGTATTGTATTGTATTGTATTGTATTGTATTGTATTGTATTGTATTGTATTGTATTGTATTGTATTGGTTAGATGATGGACACGACAACTTCTCTAGATCTCATTAGTAAGACTCCTTGACTTACCTCGTGCTAGAGTGCTTACAATATATCCGTGAAAAAGTTAGCGAACTAAATTGTACTAAATAGCGCGAAATCCTTTGTTTTCTATTGTTTAATTAGTGCAAATTAGTGCAATTCCTTACAACGTTTTTCACGGATATATTGTAAGCACTCTAACACTTCGCTAAGATTGGATGTGTCGGATGTTAGGGGAAATTGCTGATAGTTAATTTATTATTCTTTGCCACATTTTGTATTGTACTATTCTGCTTGGAATAACTTTCATTTACCTTAGCCTGGCTATCGATTTTGTCACATGACTTCTGAACCGTTACTATGGTGATGGCACTTGTGATGGTAGCAGTAGAAAACGCGAAAACAATTATGCCAATTAGTATCCATACAATACTAAACACTCTGCCAACCAAACTGCGCGGTGTTTTGTCTCCATACCTGATAGAAGAATACACTTAATTGATAAAAACAGATGTGATATGACTTGGGCGGAAGGGCTAAACAAAGGGAAATTTCAAATGTTTTTATAGACATCACGACACTGACACGGCCGGGTCACAGCAGAGCTTTTCACGCCATTTTTGAACTGAACGTGGGCAAAAATTAAACTAAGAGATTGCTTTGCTTTATTTCCCTAAAATTCTTTCTTTTGTAAAGTAATTACTGCTAGTTCTAGTATTCTCACGAGTGAAAAGAAATCTGAAAGAATCCCCTTAATTTCTCTCATTTGCAATCAAATAGTTTCCAATTCTTTTCCCGCCAAATGTTTCCTCTCGTCACGTGGATAAAATAAATTGTAAACCTTAACCCGTTAAACCAATCAGACTACATGTTTATTTGAATATTTGGTATAATTACCCAACAGTTGTCATGGAGATAAACGCCCACCACGCCCCGTCCACGCATCCAGGATAAAATGATGAAGCAAATTCGTGATTTACACCCGACTCCTGGCAAACGAAAGAAATAACAAAAGAGGTAAGAGTCCGGTCTTGAGGCTTAACGTTCAAAGAGTGGTTCGTCTGTGCATGCCTACTGGAGTGACACCGCGGCAAAATGCGCATGCGTGCCCCTTATGAAACGTTTCCCCAATGAAATCATTCGGCAGTGAAAACAAACAAACCTTTGTCGGCGAAATTCAAGTCACAGAAGTCAAACTTAGTTCCAAAAAACTCAGTGTAAGGACATTGTAGTATACCATGTCGCCTGCCTTTTGCACATAATACTTTACTGTTTTCACCCGTGCTCAAAATTAAACTCATAGATATGATATGATACGGAAAAATTCTACAAATATTGCTTGAGGCTCCTGTTACTTATATTAGAGGCAAACGCGCGTAAGCCCGCAAAAACTCGCGCATGTGCAGACGTTTGATCGCGGCGTTCCCCCTACATTCCTCTCCCCTCCCCTCCTTTCGAGCTGCCACGGATATTCATAGAAAAGGAGAGAAAAAATCGTGTGGAGAGAAACGGGAGACAGCTGGTTGTTTGGGATGCCTGTGCAACTCTCTTTCCCTCAAACAAGCGCTTGGTACAAAGGCCATATAGAAACTCACCAGTATCCAAATAATGATTCCAGAAATAGCAGTCATTAGAAAAATGACAGAAATGATCGGCAATTGTTGGTAAATCAAATTGAAGATCATCTTGGTCCTCTTGTTTCGACAATTATTAATGTTGAGGTAGATGACTTGGCGTTTCGATTCTTTTATTGGGATAAATGTTGCTTCAGCTGCTTTCTGAGGCTCGGTTCTATCAATGTGCTTGTTTTTGCAATTGTCCATCATGTAGTCCATATATTCCATTAGTTCACTTTGAAATATTTAGAAATCAAATTAACACCTGACATGATTTATCTTTCAATTATCTATTGCATGGTCATAATTAGTGAAACAAATTGTCTGAGCAGTGATCGTCGGGATGACGGCTGGAATCTGAGCCCATTTGTTGTTTGAACAGCGTTATTCATGGGTTAAAATTCAGTGCTTTTCTTTAGGTTCAACTATGTGTTACCCCTAATCGTCTTTTGAAAAACTGGTCTTTACATAATCAGCTTTATTTTTTCTGGTCTTTACATAATCCGCTTTTTGGTTTTGCTTAAACACACTTGATCTTTCTTTGTTCAGTACATATTTATAGTGTCAACACATTAAAGAAACGTGACACGTAGATAAAGTTATGTTATGTTATGTAAAAATCACAAAAAAGATAAAAAATAAATAAATATAAAAGATTGTACATAAATATATGTAAAAAAAAATATTGTATACTTAAAAATATATCTTGCATCTATGTAAAAAAATGTACGATTTATTGTAAAAAATATTTGTTTCATGAATGTATTTTTAATAAAACTTTATCCTCCCAAAATACGGTAGTTACTTCGCTATGCAGTCTTCACATGTCTATTCGTAGTCGTTGCTATAGAAACAATACAAAGGCAGTGACCAACTTTAAATATTATTTATTCCCGCTCTCCTCTAATTGGGGTGTGGCGCAGGGTCGGGCATTCGTGACAAGGACTGGGAGAATGAGTTCTACTTCTTCGACTTTTGTAGAAGGGGAGGGGAGGCATCGCAACTCTCCGTTGCGCGCAAACGTTGCTGGACTGAAAGTTGTTTCGTGTTTCTGGGACTTTACTCACCTTTGGTCGTCAGTGTGACCTGATCCAGATTGACCATCGTCACCATAGTTGCTATGGAAATAAGGGAAATGTATTTTGAAATACGCAAATTTCCTCATCAGTTGTCAATTTCATTTTTCCTTCTCTTGTCACATGTGTGTGTATATTTTCCTTGCTTTTCGTTTTAACTGGCCATTGCTTGTTCTGGAAATAATGGCAGCTAAATCTCTCATTGAATTGAATGACATTTAAAAATATTTCCAAAAAAAAAAAAAAAAAAAATTCTTATGTTATATGTTATTTATAATGAACTGTTATTGTTATTATTTATTATTCTTGCATGTTTTTTAGGGCCTGGATGAAAATTACTTAAATGTAATTCTAGTTACCCTAATCAAATAAAGTGTTATTATTATTATTATTATTATTATTATTATTATTATTATTATTATTATTATTATTATTATTATTATTATTATGGAATAACCCAGACTTATTGAAATTTTGATATATATATATATATATATTTTCTAAATCATTTTGTCGTTTACATTTATAAATGCATGTATCACTTGAGTAGTCAATTGCAAATTGCCTGTAAGTAGAGAGATTTGTAATTGTTGTATAAATATAGAATAAAGTTTCCATTATTATTCAACTAAGAGGAGATTTTTTCAAAACGGAGTAATAACAGCAAAGTTTTCATCCAAATTTTTACTTTGGATTAACACTAAAATTCTATGTTTACCAGTTAGAAACTGATCTAATAAAATGGCTGTTTAAAAGTGTCTTTGGAATTGTACGGAGTTGTTATCCTGCAATTATTCAAATTGAGCAACAACTTTCAAGCTAAATGTAAAGAATTATATGACAAATAAGTGCCGGACTTGAGGCCTAAACTGCATTTGCGCCAAAAACAACCTAAACTTTCTGTAAGAAATTATACTTTAGTTTTAATTGTACAACACTTAGTGTAAGTTTAATAATGAATTGCAAAACTGAATTCAATATCAAACTTTTTGGGGCAAACTTGACCGTATTTGACTGTAAGTTCACCTAGCGGGTTCCCCTTCTCGATTCTTTATGAAAATTACTAGCCTTTTAACAACAAAACTCAGATAAAAAAGAACGACTTTTAATTTTCTTGCTGCAGTTTCTTTGACAAGTTTTTCTGGCTATTCGATCTCAGTTCCTGTAGTGCCTTTGTAAGGCTATAAACCTTTTTAGGGGCTGTTTATGTGAAGGCGAGTAGCCGGGATAAGTCTTTTGTTTTCTTTAGACACAAAACAAAAGAGTTATCCGCTAACAAGGACAATTAGCCTTCACATAAGCAGCAGCCCTTTTGATCAGTTTTATACCAGTTATCATTCGATTTGCTTGGCCCGATTCCACATTACCTCTGATCTTGATTGAACATGATTTTATCCCGGTAACTCTGGTAAATGTCGACTGGAATAGGATAGATAAGGTCTATGTTATTGTCTTGAATTTTCTCAATTAAGACATCTTCCTCGTACGTGTCTTCCTCGCCGGGCACGAGCTCTGGTTGCCATCGTTTCTTTGCAGACTCGGATTGAAGGCATTCTTTGAAGTTGTAGCAATCAAGCACATTCTTTTCTGCCAATCGGGTAATTTTTTCAGTGACCAGGGATTCAAGACTAGATGATTTGTCATGTTCACGAAATGGCGGGAAGTCGTACAACACGATGCTAATGTTTCCATTCAGTTCGCATTTACATGAAGCTTTGGATTTATTGCCGCAGTGGATGGTAATTTCGCACGACATACTCGAGATACAAGCTGCGAATACAACGACGAAAAGACGAAACATCTCCATTTCCTGCTTGGAAAAAGCAAAAGAGTTAACAACACTTGTGGTGTGGGGTTTTCTAACTATCGTTGTACAAATTGTCGCACTTTGTAACTATTATTATCGCACTTTGATGTAATAACTACCTTCGCACTTTGAAATAAGTTCCTTGAGAAGAAAGATGTTGACGACAAATTAATAACTGATACCTTTAATCAAACTGCTTAATACAACAGGGCTAGGTCACGGGGCTCAAGAGGTAGAGAATATATTGATGATCGAGCCATATATTAATAATTACTTAAAACGTAGGACAAAAAGTAATAATATTCATGTAAGAAATTCAAGCAGCCTATTTGACAACCTTTGTTTTTTTGTCGGCAAACGCGCGCCGCGGTATCAAATACGATGACTCTTGAAGTGACGAAAAATTGCACTATTCGTGCTTGATAAAACATCCCCTTTTTTCTCTGTGATAGGTTTAAATATAGATCTTTGAGCTTGAACTTTATCGATTTAGTTGTTTTCATTGTCTCTTGAAAATAAATGAACAGAAATGATCAGTAGAAGTTTACTCGACCTATCAACACATAGACGCATTCGGGCATCTTTCAAGAGTGACAGAAAATTTGAAAATGCTCTGAATTTTAGTGGAAAATGCAAACGCGAACAACTAATTCACAAACAACTAATTCATATTAAGAAGAGCTGGTAGTAACATGTGCAACTGCTAATTATGACAGAATACGAAAAAGTGCATATTTTAAAATAGCTTGTTTTTAATGGAAAATGCAAACGAACAACTAACTCATAAATATATCATATTTATAAAAACAGATGGTATTAACAATGTATTTATGTATAAAGAAAACACGCCTTTTGTGAAGTAACAATCACTGGAAATGTTTTCTTCTTAATATGTTGAGGATAGTGAGCTAATATCATGAGTTATACACCTCAGAACCATCAGCATCCTTTATTCCATTTGCTGCCTCCAAAAAGAACTAGAATTTTAATTAAAAATGGGCATAGTATTTTCTTACCTTGTGAAAAGACAGAGCCTTTTATGATAATCATTTTGAATAGGTGCCTTTTTAATTATTTATAGTGATATGTAAGTATAGATTAATTTTTTATACATTTCATTATAATTTATATTTTGTAATTAAGAATGTCTGTTTTCTTAACTGACAAAGTGCTGTTAACAATCAATTAATGGCTGTACGCCCATCCTTTTGCGTGAATAAAGATGTACTTCAAGATTCCGAAATTATAGACCGACCCATCTCCCGAAAAGAGACCCTCCAAGTATCTCATTTACAAAAACTAAACCAACGATTTCAAGTTCTTTTTACACATTAACAAGATTCCACTACCATTTCGCCAGCTCTCATTAAGTGACTCTATAGACCTCTTACACGTCAGAGCAGCCTAGGGGACAAAACAAAAGACTTTTGCTTTCTTGAGAATTAGAATCCATTGTTTTGTCCCCCAGATTGAGCCGACTTCCAACGTGCTGCAAGACCTGCAAGGGGTCTATTTGCTAAATGAGCTTTTATCAAAAACTCACGAGTTTCTGCTTTTACTTGGAAAAAGGTTTTAACGATTAATCAGTTGCAGAGTTTTAAAGTTAAAAGAAAGTAGTTGAGTAAAATATCATCCAAAATCATCCATCGCTCATAGTGTGAAACCTAAATCTCTCCGAAAATACCAAGATTTCCTCGCATGTGCCTATCAACGAAGTAAGGATAAGTAATAAATATAATCCTACGGGTTCTTTAAGCAAGGTCGGCAACATAAATATCAAAGACAGCTGCTTTCACGCCTCGTGCACTTCCCATTCTTTTTAATTTCAACTTTTTTCCAATCCCTTACATCCAAATTTTTATTTTCGTCTTATTAATGTCATACCTATATTCTTTAGTGTTCAGATTTTTACAATGGACAGGCATATTTGCATTAAGTTGGTGTTTTTAAATATATTTATTTATTCTAATTGGCAACAAATTTCGTACATTTTCCATGATTAAACATGCAAAAAATAAATTTAATTCATTCATCAACTCAACAACTGGTTAATCAGGATGTAAAGATGAGTTTGAATGAGTACAGCGTTGTGCAAAAATTCTGTAAATTTCAAAAAGTAACAAACAAAATCATGGAATAACTTTCTTGATATTTTGGTCGTGAAGTCCTGTGGAATAGACCTATGCGCATGCGTTACGTGCACCAATCAGGAACATGGTTTAAAAACATACATTCAATATGCTCACTTATTACATGTAAATGTTCTTTACGTATTTCAAACAGCGAGACACCATTTTTTGGTATTCCAAGAAGGATTATGTAGCAAATTCATATATATAAAGTATGAATATCCATATATTACTTCTAGGTTCGATGATTTTGAAAGGTCAATGGGTGTGCATATATCCACCCTCATTGTATGCAATGCTGTGCCGCACAATGCTTTCTATCACGAAAATAACGATAGTTGGCTTTCCAGAAATAAAAGCCGCCGTACCGAATTGTCGCCTTTCGGCTTTTACTGAACTTAATTCAACTATAAGGCGGCACGACAGCCCGGGGGGAGGGACTCCTATATATATAAGGACGGGGATGCTTGCCGGAAATTTTGAAAATTTCCCCACCTGAGTGGGAGTGGCAACAATTCATTTCTACCCCTAAAAGGTACCAATTCAAAAACAATAATAAAGAATTAAAGTAATGAAACATTTGTTATTGATGTGCTTTGAAGATTCAATTCAGATCATCGAAATCGTCCCTTTCATGCTTATTTCAGGTAGTTGATTTACCTCAAAACAGTCCCTAAAAGGTACCAGCTATGTCTCTGGTAGTCCACCTAAGGCTGAGACACCCTAAAAGGTACCAGATTGCAGATTTTGACCCCTAAAAGGTACGACGAGCATCCCTGCCCATTTACAATCGAAGTCCCCCCCCCCCCCCCCCCCCCCGGGCACGACAGCAATTAGGTACATGCAAGGCTTACTTATGCTGTCTTGGTACATGACAGATATTTGGCGCACGGAACAGACCTAATTGTACTTTGAAAACGCTAAGCCACTGAAGAGTTTTAATGGCGTATTCAGCGGTGCGACAGTAAAGTGGTGGAGAGTTTCAATAAGCAAGTATTATATTTCTTGGATGTCGGTTTTTTGAATAGTGTATTGTTATTTAAATTGCAGAATGACGCCGGTGTTAACTTAATCAGGCAATAATGACAAGAGGACATACATATTAGCAATATTCCTTCAAATTGTACCATCTTTGGAATATAGAAAACTGGAATAATATTCCAAGTAAAGTTGGTTGACATTACAAATTGTCCTAAACTAGAGAATATATATAATCGTTCCCTCTTAAAGTTCTTCAGTGCAAAGTTTGACTAAGAGGTAAACAATTAATACTAGGAACAGAAAGAATAAATACAACATTTAAGAAATAACTTCACCATGTATTGTTTGTTCTTGTACACTATTGCTGTTACCTGAGCTTGCTGCTTCGTCGAGTGAATCCTACCGCTTATGCTACGGCTAGTTTTGACGAGACAGTTGAAGTTTGGTAATAAAGGACTTACTGAACTAAATAGTACGGGTAGAACAGCCGATACGCTTAGTATTAGCGTAAATACTAAAGTCTTATCTAACTCACATTTAATTCACAGGTGTTCGATGACAAGGCAGCTTATTTGGCTTGACTGCCGGCCCATGACTCATTCTTTATCAGTTAAACAATATTAGCATTGAATCTACATTTACTGAGAATTTAACTAATTTCTTAATAGGCAAGTCGACTTAAATGACGTTACTTTATTAACAGGCTAATTGAATTTCGTCCTTCGCGGGAATTTTTTATTAACCAATGGGATGGCGACTTTTCATTGACCTACGTCATCATGTTGATGAGCCAATCAAATTCACTCGTCCTTGATGAAAACTTCTTTCTGACCAATGTGCTAGCAGACTCTTTTTAATTGAGATTAAAGCCTGGTTTCCATTTGATCGCCAGGATCGCCCAAAAACGTGTTTCGGCAGGATCGCTGGAGTTGTGTTTCCCTTTGATCGCTGCGATCGCCGAAACACGTTATTGGGCGAATCTTTTTACAATCAAACTTTAAGACTATTTTGAGGATATCAAGGCATTAGTTTGCGTATCAAAAAACAAAAACAAAACTAACAAAAATAAAAACAAAACAAAAACAATAAACTCGAATAAGAAAAGCAAGGATTTTTGTATATAACCAAGCGACTTTCTCATATACCTTTATTTTTCGATTCCACAAGAATTTTTCCTTGGCTCAATGTGCTCAATGAAATATTATGGGCATATTAAGGACATTGCTTTTGCGCGAAGCAAATAATAAAATTCGCGTATTGGTTGAGTCTGCATATACGAGTAAAGGGACAACAAATATTTAGCGATACAACCACGCATTTTTGATTGGAACCCTAAAATCGCCCTAAAATCGCCTAAAATCGCGCAAAATCGCCTTAAGCTTTGAGAACCTTTGGGATAATTTTGTTTAAATCGCCTAAAATCACCTAAAATCGCCTACGATCGCCCAAAATTACGGCGATTTTAGGGCCCGGAGTAGGCCTTAGTTGTAAGAACTCGCCTAGGTAATTAACAAGGACATGTAGGATATGTAAATAAATCAGTGTACTGAATTCCTCCCCCCCAAGATGAGTGTCTAAATAATGACATTTGTATTTCATTTAATCACATGCAGATAAGACAGGTGAACCGGAAGATTAATTTGTAAGGTAGTTGACATTCAAGTTTCTTGTCCTTGGCATTTTCTTCTTACCTTCTTAACACTAAACTTATTTGACAAGCTGGCTTTGTGCCAAAATTACTTTGCAAAGCGGGATACTTGTTGGCCAAGTAAGGTATAGTTCGGAACCCTTGCTACTGCGCATCTCCCGCGCGCACTTTTATTAAAGAACATTCGATTGTACGTGGGAAGTCTGGGCACTAGCGAGTCAGCGATTGAAAAGCGAAGAAATTCTTATCTTGAAAATATTTATTTCATTTGCTTTGAACATACCATCTAAAATATCCTCGTCAAATAGAGGTGCCGAGAGACTTGCGGCATTATTGGCATTAAGGATTGCCATTGTAACTTGGCTCTTCGAACCTTAAGGCAATTCGAGTCTTTGGGGCCCAGACTCCATTGTAAAAGGATCGGTTATGCACGTCGTATCTCTTAGGGTAAAAATCAACGATTTGGTATCTTTTAGGGTGATAAAATTGAAGTTTAGAGTTTTAGCATTTCCTGGTATCTTTTAGGGTATCAAAAGAGCCCATCGCTTATTATCTCGTTCTCAAATGGAAAAAAATTGCCCAACAAAAGCGTGTCGACCGTTCAATTTTATGTTCATCATAATAATGTTCATTAGCTTGTTATCGCTGGTATCTCTTAGAGGTTAAAAATCGTCCAGCCACGCCCTCCTTAAAAGACTTCCTGTATCTTTTAGGGGTATTTTTTTAAATTTCCACGAGCATACCCGATCCTTTTACAATGGAGTCCCCCCTGGGCTTTGGGGTTGGATTTGTTTCTTTTGATATGATAAACGCTTCTCTTCTCAAGGTCTTCTTTTTTATAAAAGAACATGCCCACAGCATGGATGCGCTTGCCAGGGGGCGCCTCAGATTGCTCGCTTATTTGCAAGGTTGTCGTTCCAGTCGTTTGTAACTAATGATTAAAGCAGCCGAAGTTAGAGTGGTTTTCGTATGAGTGGGAACACTGTACGGTTACGATACAACATGGTTAAAGCAGGAATTTCGAATGTTTTTATAGAAACTATGATACTGGTACAGTTACGATACGGTATGGTAAGTTTCCCACTCATACGAAAACGACTCTATGGCCAGCTTTACATTGTGATGTGATAACACAAAAAGTCAATAAGCAGCGGATCAAGTATTAGTGATGATTAATATTAATCTTAATAATAACCTAATCCCTCAGAATTTTTGCCGTTTATTAATCCATCACTGGATTATGACAATCATTACTGGATTATAATAATCCTATTATAATCCCATAATTCATTATAATCCGCGGATTAATATTAATTGGGGTTGTCCTGTAACTTGCACTGAAGATGGCAGAGGTTTTTGTCGAAACATGTTTGCAAAATTCAACTAAATAAAGTGTCACGTTTTTGTTCTTAGAATATTCTAATGTAACCAGATACCAGATAATTTTGTTACCAAATTTGTTGCAAAAAATTCTTTTCTCGTGGTAAAACCAGGAAATGTTTGCTGCGAAACATGCGCGCTAATGATATTTCCGAAAATTAACATGCAGTTTCTCGCGCGTTTAGCTAGGGCAGGCAAATTGAAGGAAGACCATATATGGCATCTTAGATCGGAAGGGACTATGGGGCTTTATGATAATGATTTTTTTTTTTTTTTCGTTTTTTTTAAAATTCTATTTGATTACTTTTCAATTTCCTGTCATACAAATGTACACACACATCGTGAAAAATAATACGAAAGAATAAATAATATCAGTTTCAAGTATCCAATTTCTAAAAGCACCTCACGGCCTCCAGCTGAGTAATGAGAAGAAAATAGGAAGAAGCAACTACAGGTGAGCTGATTTCAAGTTATCAAAAATCAAAGCTAACAGTCTTAAATAAGCCCTCGTCCAATAGTGTTCATTTGTTTATCTTGAATGAAAACATTTTATTGGATCGTAAACGATGTTCGAATACAAGGCAAATATTGTTTGAATTATCGGTCTGGTTTTTATCCAAACGATAAGACGCATTCGAAGGTGCTTTTGACAGAATAAAGAAAAGATCACTTCAAGACCTAAGTGCTCAGCTATAAACATATTTATGTGATTGGTTGGTTCAGCTAGCGAATTTAAACAAATCGGTTCTTTAACCGACGTTTCTGCTTGTCTAAATCATCTTCAGGGTAAAAGCTGTTTATGTTCGAACGGAAACGAGGTGAATTTGGCTAGGTAGATTCGTTTGAAGATAATACGTAGAAGAAAGGACGCGTTTAAAGTCTATGCTAGTTTACCCATTGCCTTTACACAGAAACACAATCGCTGTGGTTGAGTTGAGGTAGGATTTGATTCTTGATCTAAAAGTTATGTTTGATTCAGTTTAGAATGAAGTCTGAAGTCAAAAGAAATGCAAAATTCTGTCACAAAAAGACAAGTAGAATCATAAATGAAAGCGAGGAGAAACTTTTGTTGAAAGAACGACCCGGGAAAACGTTTTTTTTTTGTCTACAGTTGTAGCTCTTGAAAGATACAACTGAAAAAAACCTATGAATTAATGGTTGTAGATTGCAATTCTGTCAAAATGAAGAATTCTAATTGCCTTTCTCAGTATCTATGTTTTCAGGAAGAAAAATCATTATGAATAGAATTGAAATGCTTCCTCGTCCACAGCTTTACTCTTTAAAGTCTCAAATCAAAAAGTAAATAACTGACATTACATGTATTGTTAAATTAACATTGATCCAAAGCCACATAGATAAACAGGTGACTCATTTATTTTGCGATATTTCATAACGACAACAGAGCTAACATGAAATTACCATGACAACGAAATCTATATAAAGTAATTTCTACATCCTTGTACACAGGGAACCCAAGAACCAAATTGTCTTCTCATGGTTAGTTTCCTTTTGTGATGTTCTGTTTCTTGTGAAGGCCTGGGCTCCAAAGTTTTTTTTTGTGTGATAGGGAGAGACTACGTAGCATGCAGTTGATGTAAAGTATTCATAAAGATATAATACAACACACATAATACAATAGAACGAAAGACAATAGAAAACAATAGATTTTTGAATACATTACACCATCTGAGTGCTATGTAGGTTTTCCCATGTAGGATAAAGGCGAATGCAAAGCGTAAAACCGACTAATAGGGCAAGGGAAAACCTACATAGCACTCAGTTGGTGTAATATATTCAACAAATCTATTGTTTTCTATTGTCTTTCGTACTATTGAATTATGTGTTTTGTATTGTATCTTTATATTACATTAACTGCGTACTACGTACGTATTGTCTCCCAATAGGCCTTTTGCAGGATCTGGTCACGTGGCACAAGTTACCATTACTATAGAATACCCCACCACCATAGAAATTCTAGAGCAGAAAAACAACGCAAAAGTACAAAATGTTTTACTGTTTTTGCAAACATGTGACAAGATATTCTGCATTTTAACACGAGGTAGTTTCGTCCAGAAAATACTTTCAATATTTTTGACTTTCCAGTTCAGTTGGGATCGTTAAGGGTGTACTGACACATATCGTTGCTGTGCAACGGTTGCTATGCAAAATAGGGTCTTCATTTGGCCGGCAAAATTAAATAGGCGCACGCACGCGTGTTTTTGGCGGGAATCATTTGACTTCTGGTAGAGCGACGCACACCTGAGAAAAAGGAATCATTTTTGTTCTTATTTCGCATGCGCGGGACACTTTACTTCCAAATTCTTTAGAAAGCTATAATCTTTGGTGGTTCTCGTCAAAACGGCTAAGTGTTTCTTCAATACTTATTGCATTTACAGCCTTTTCTTCAAAGCCAAGCATGGGATTCACGAAAAAATTCACAAATACGGAAGATATTTGCAGGTTCGATCAATTTCGACATTCCAAAAACTTTTTGTGTGGCACATTAAATTTATTTGGAGACCATTCTTAAAACGCATGCTTGGTATTATACACCTTGATCTTAAGATTTATTTAATGTATTTCAAATTCTCCAATATACATTGCTAAAGAAAATGGCCTTTTGGCAGGTCTTGCGTGACATATTAAATTTTAATCCAACAGAAACAAAAATATAATATTTGAAAAGAACACACCAAAATTAGTGAAAGTTGAGATTTTGAAGCAGTTTCGATGAATAGCGCCAAAGTTATGGGCGGCCGAAGTTTGCTTTATTTGTACAGAAACGTTCGTTGGTGGGCAAGCTGTTGCCCATCCACCACGTACGAACGTTTCTATAGAAGAAGAACCAACTTCGGCCACCGATAACTTTGGCGCCATTTATCGAAACTGCTTCAAAATCTCAACTTTTACTAATTTTGGTGTATTCTTTTCAAATATTATATTTTTGTTTTTGTTGGATTAAAATTTAAAATGTCACGCAAGACCTGCCAAAAGGCCGATTATAGCTTATTTCTGTAGCTGGGACGTCATGTGATGACGTCAAGCAAGACGTCACAAAATGCTAGATAAAGTATAAAATGTAAAAGCGATATGACAGTTAGAAGTATTTTCAAGTTTCCCTAGCAACGGGCAAGTTTGATATGTCAGTACACCCTTAAACCGAGGATTTTTTTACAACCATTCAAAGTTAAAAGTTACTATTCAAGAAGCTGTGAACTTCAGTGGGTATGGAAAGGAGTGCGAAATTTCCCCTCCCCCTCCTCCCCAGACCCCATGAGAATGTCGACCGTGTTTGTTGCTAATACTTTAAGCCTCATTTGTGACAGTTTTAATAAAAAATGCCTTTGATACTTTTTAATCCCTATAATTTTTCATTGTAATTCTACAAAATTGGCAGTAGACTTAGCTCATTGTTCTTGTGATCCATTCTTTACAATTAAAAATTTAAATTAGCGATCCAATCATTGTTCTCAGCTCAATAACGTGCCAGTGGGTTGTTGTTCAAACTTAGCAGACGCTACTACAACACAACACGCTACGAAGAAACCTTTTTATCGAGGCAGGCTGTTTGGAGCTTACACCGGGAATGAGCGAAACTCTGAAGCCAATTGCAAATTGTTGAACTAGGTTAGTGATTTCAAACTTTTCAGCACTAGATTAATTACACTTTAAGTAAAGTTTTAGTTACTTTGAAAGATCTCATGCTACAGTTATCTATCTCCCTTTATTCAGCAACAAAGTGCTAAACGAACTAGTTATTCCCCGGTTTTTTGCCGGATTGCTTGTATTCTATATAAAACCTTCGTTTTCACAGAATACTGATTTCTTTTTGAATTTGAATTAATTTATCTTTATCGCGTCGTTGAGGTTTAATTTACGTATGAACTATTCACGCATCATGATGTTGTTTAAGTATTTGAATTCGTTTATATTCATTTTTGCTGGCTTATTTCGATTCTGAAACGGAAAACATACCAAAATTGTGCAGTTGGAAACGCTAGCTTATGCAATACGGCAGTATTACGCAGCGATTGTGATTTAAGAAAGTAGTTGTTTGTAAGTGGTTGTTTTACAAACTTTTTCAACATCACTTACTAACAAAACTTAACTTCTCACTATATTAATTGTAGAAATGTGACTTTATTTGAAGGTGACACATATACAATTTATTGCACAAGGTTAATTGCAACCCTACCATGCCAGACAAAGAGCTCCAATTGAAATTTTGACTCAGCTTTCCAACTTACGCTAAGTTATTGTCAGATATATTTTGTTGACAGTAAAGCTACCAGGGAGGTCAGTGAAAATGACAAATACAATTGCACTAATTGGAAATGAAGATATTATTTATGTATAAGCGAAGACTCTCGATGGCCGGACACATCTCAATTTGAAACGCCAAATCGTCAAACGAAAACTGAAGAACTCTTCAAAACGGAGACATCACGTTTTTGATGGACAATTATTTTCAATACAGATATTTCCAGTAAAAAAAGCAGTGTAAAAATCATGACATTTTGTTTATCTTATGACATTTAAAATGTTTACATTTTCAACAGTTATTTTTCATAATATCCTTCTTTTGTTTGTATTAGCAATTGATAAGTCTAGAGGAAATCCGCTTGATAACTGGTTGCGAGCTGCCAGCTTCTCCTTCTGAGAAATTACTCAGCGAGAAAAAATCTTTAGCTTCTTGATCTAGCAGGTGTTTTTCTGTATTTGGAAATTTTACTGGCATGCGGCGAAAGTTTGTGGAATGTTAAATAAATTTCTAAAACCGATGCTTTTTTTTCCTTTTCAAATTTATGGACAAATTTGGAATGGGAATGGGATGGGAATATCACTTCCTCTCTCGTATTTTGACATTTGTGCAAACTTCAGCTTGTCTCGCAAGATACTGAAGATATACAAGATACGTTTTTACTAGTAACATTCCTCTGCTCTTTAACTATTTTCCCTAGATCAATAACGTTTTACGTTCAAAGTTACATGTAATATTTTTCATCGTTGCAACACTGAATTTCAAAAAAATGGTGGAACTTAAATTGCATTAAATATGAATACGCAAAACTGTACAAGTAGAAGCCGGAGATTATCTTTCTGCTTGGCAAGGTTAGAGTTTTCAACTCTAAACTTGCCAATTAAGCAGAAAAGTGCTTTTGAAGATGTACAAAAATACTAAAAACAACAAACAAATACACTACTTCACTCAAATTCTTTTGTTTCCTATTGTATTTATCTATTACGTCGTCTATCTACTACACTTTCACAGACTAATGAAAACCACTCCAATCCATGTGTAATGTTAAATACAATAGAAAACAAAAGAATTAGAGTGCAGTGCTAATTAGCTAAAGTGTATAGGTCCTTGTACATAAATTTTCTTGGAAAAATTTTCTTTCGCAATTTTTTTTTCTTGTCCGTGTGGAGGAGAAAATTTGACCAAACTCTTTGATGTGACAAATACATTTGAAGACGAAGAAAAGCCATTGAAAATTTGCTGGTGTACAAGTTTGTGGAAGGGCCATATTTGACGGGTTTATGGAAATCACTCTATTATGTCTATATAAGTAGAATATGGAGAAAGTTATTTTTAAGTTGACGCTTGATAATTAAGGCGAATTTCATTTTGAAAGCCTGCTGCGTCAAGTATTCTCCCGCTACGCCTTTCTGTATGCCCAACTTATTCATGGCTCAAAACACTTGATGGATACAAACATCTACGTAATCCAAAATCCAAATAAAATAATTTGAAACCGCATCCTTTTCGTTCAATTTTTACTGTCTATGCTGAAGTGACGTTATCTTAGACAACAGAAAAACACTGTTTTTATGTGGACATAGGAGTTAGCAGTGCAGACGAAGAAAAAAAAATCATTATCCTGTCTGATTAGTGTATCTAAGGTAACTTGCTAGAAGGCCGATGCCAAAAAACATCTTATTTTCGCTTAGTTTTCGATAAGTATACTGAAAAAGTGCGCTTTTAATTTCTTAGAACTGATGAAACACGTCGTTTTATCGCTGCAAAAAGATTTGTTTTCAAAATTATCCGAGTAGTATCGAGGTAGCCTTTATAGTTTGTAAAAAACCGGAATCATATCAATAAATTACAAGCGATGAAAACTCAAAGGTTGGGGGGTTGTAATTGTAAAATTAGCTGTAAAACTAACAAGTTGTTTCGTCCAGCCAGCTTTTCCATATTATGTAGTATTTGTAATCAAGTTAATTGCGGATTCTTTGAAAATTTTTATCATTCATAGTAGGTTTTTTTATTTAGAATATTAGAGTGTCGTAAAAAGATCATCAGAAATTCTCATGTCAGCTAGCGAAGCGGATATAATTAAAGGTTATTAAACTGTTAAATTGGTTATATTCGGTACGTAAGCAAGCAAGCGAGGGAAAAAAATGAGATTATTAGATGAAATTTACTCTTTTAATCAAAAAATATGGTTGCAGGTGGACATAAAAGCGTTGGGTAGAGTGAGCAGTGAAGATAGAAAACACAGAAGTGCAATAAACGGTATGGAATTGAATAAAAAATAGAAAAGATTCAGAAAGGAACTGAATGAGAGATTGAAAGCATCATCGAAAAGTGAAAAAGGTAGATGGAAATATATGGTTGAAAGGAAAGAAGTTCTCTGTGACGGACCTCTCATCTCCTTTGCATTGGTTCCAGTGATGTGTTTGTTTTCGTGCTGTAGTGTGGGATAACAGCGCAGGGTCTGCAATGCACTCGAACACTTCACAAAGTAATATAGCTTGACAGCGTAAATGTAAATTGCTGAAGGCTTTATAGATCGTAGTGCTAAGTAGGTGCTTGGTAAAAAGGAATAATATAGTCACCATTAAACAGGGGAAATGCATGTAGCAACGACAAAGGATAAGTCTAATTATAGGCACTTCTTAGAGTCATTCTTAGAGGACAATTCTTGAAAGATTTGGTTTGTTTTTATGTAATTTTTGACAGTATCTTCTTGCTATCTACCATGTGAATCTTTATCGTAGGCAGCCTGTAATCTGTGGTTGATGATCTTTTCAAGCTTTAAGTTCGCGTATTGTCCTGCATCGGACGCTAGTAAGTCAAAAACAGCTCTAATTAATTAAGCTTTAAAAAAGAAAGAAAACGAAATGAAACCCGAAAAAGAAAAAAAGACAAAAGAAAGAAAGAAAGAAAGAAAAAAAGAAAGAAAGAAAGAAAGATAAAAGAATAGAAAAGAAAAGAGAGGAGAAGAAATGAAAAGGAAAGAAAAGAAAAGAAAAGCCAAAAGAAAATTAGCAAAGAATTTTCCATTACCTGCACAGAAACCTCCAGAATTTGTCCTTGTTTTTGTACTTTAAATTTAGAAATGTTCTTATCGGCACTTAGCGTGCTCCCTGGTGCTTCAAAAAGAACCAATAGAATACATCTATTTACCATGTTTACGGGCATATGGCACTTTGCACGCAGCTTTGTGTGTTCATGTGCTCACTAATACACTCCTGCCACTCACAAAGAAACCCAAGAAGCAAAGATAATCTGTTTTACAGGTACATATATAATCTTGACCTGTTAGCTATCACAGTTTATTTAGAACGTCTAGACCGCATTTGAACATACTATGAATATCAGATTAATTAACTAATCCGGCTTGGAAAACAGAGAGAAAGGGAGAAATACGTAAACTTTGTTCTGGAATAGCAAGTTTGTCTCAAATATTTAAGGTACATGTAAATAATGGGAATTTATATTGACACTGGTTTGTAGTTTATCGCGTAATATAAGCTAAGTAGGGAGGCAGGCTACTCTGTTATTTCGTACTAATTTCCGAAAATCATTTTGCACTTAAAACATCGTCAATTTGAATCACAACAACCATCTTGTATCCATAAGTATACCCCTATAAACGTTTTTAATTGTAATGTTATGGTCTAAATCCAAGAAAACCGAGTGCAGATATTGAAAAATGTTGAACGCAGTCAGGTTCCATGTTTAAATTGCAAGTACATTTGTCTCTGACTTTAGCTGCTCTTTATTCAAGCGGCATTTCGACTGTAAATCACCAGATGATGGTCATAAAGGTCTGCGTGTGGTTATATTCAAAATAATGACTTTGAGCCAAAATTGTTAATTTCTAGTGGCATCTTCGCTGAACACACTGTGACTTAAAGAGCTCGCTGCTTTTAGAGCGTATAAAGCCTTTGCTTTCAATTAATCCCCTAATGTAGCCTGAAAGCTTGGAATCTATTCCATTAGACTGTGAAATTCAGGGTTAGCAGGTCGTAACACGTGGTAAAAACTCTATTAAGAATCAGAATACTTTACACATCGGGGCAAGTATGTTTTCCCATGCAGGTTTACTTGTCGTCACGCTACGCAGAAAGACGTCTGCGAAGAATTCTAGTGCACAGAAGATGGGTTGAACATTCTGAAGCCTTTCAAACAATTTTTCTGATAAATGAGATAGACAAGGTGCGAAGATCAGGCCATGAGCTGTTGATTGTGGTATTTAGCCATTCAATTAGCATCGGGAAACCTTGTTAAATCTTGCGTACCGTTGTTCTTTATTCATGGATGAGGGTTACAATATTTCAAGGCCTTCTAAACGTTTTTAGATATTCCTTTTCTGTGAAATAGAAGATATTTTCCTACAAATGAATGAGTCATTTTATGTTTTTAAGCATGTCACTAGACAAGTGTTATAAATATGTAATGGAACTCAGAGATAGCAACAGACGTCTTGCTTACCTTATAGACAATAAATGGAGCTTTCGATGATTTCATTGATTAGGAAGTGAAGATTAGGCAGTGTTTGAAGAAGGGCGTTCTTTATTTCATGCATTCTTACTCAGCGTACTCAGTTCAAGAAAGACCTTTAAAGCCACAGATGTTACTTCTTTACTAACTGTAGAAGTGAGAAAAATATTTTGAAATCATTTTTCCGTAGGGGGCAGGACAGATACTTTCCCATGCAGACCTGAGTCAAATGAATATTTGATTGAGTTCCAAGTCATGCAGATATGTTATGAGAGACCAAATCGATAACTAATCAACAACTTAAATTCCGTTGTGTTCAGAGAAATATGGTTGACAATTAGAAATGATTATTAATTAATCAACGAAACCAGATACTGACAACTTTATTAAGCCATCGACTGTTTAAATATCCTTAACCATATGGGCTAGTCGAAGAGGAACCATGCATGGGATAGACTTTTCGTCTACTATTTGACATCGGTCCGACTGTTCGTACCACACCATTATTACTAAGATAACTTTAATATCAGGTATAGCCTTATAGGATAGTCCCACCTATTTTTGCATATACACCTGGCTACGCCCTAGTCAACTTCTATCATGAATTTCTTTCTTATATGGGTTTACCTTTTAGATACTCTTACACTAGTTGATAACCCTTCACTTTTGTCACCTATTGGTATAACTTTTAGTCTTTGACTTAGTTTTGCTCTATATGTAATCTTTGATTTAAACTCGGAATACTTGCTTGAGTCTTAAGCTCATTAAGACATGTTCTCTTAGTTTTAGCCAATCAACCAGCTATACTAATAGCTGATGATGTTGTATAGTTGACACTATTCTTGATGTGACGAATATGACTAGTATAAACTAGTATAAGTATAGGTAGTTTAGTGCAAAGTTAGTTAGTTGTTGATGGTTGCTGCTAATAAAACCCGAACGGTACCAGCTCTGCTAGAGTTATTTCGATCATTTGACCGTGAAAGAAAAATGACTATTTAGTTTGTAGTAGTTGATAAGAAACAAAAGAAAACAATGGCTTTAGAGTCTACTACCAACTATTAGTTTGTCTATTCCTTCATGGTCAAATGAAAACCACTCTAAGAGGTGTCCTTTCTAACAGATAGACTGAGATAATTGATCTTTGCAAAACATTCCACTTACAGTCTAGAAACATATCTTAATGGGCATCATATCTTTATGTGATCAAGTAATGGTGCTTTCTACGACTTCTTTTAGCTTACCTCTTAAAATCTAATCCATATTGCAATATTACTAATTGGTTCAACATTAATTATAACTTCAAAGCTTATAGACACAACAAGTGATTAAAATTTAATAATGTTCAGGTCCCCGTTTACCTTGGGGTGGGGGGACATATATGTTGGTCGGGGACGATAGGGACTTTTCATTTTAGTACCAAAATGGGCGTGACTCGAACTATTTTTCGCTGCTTTTTATTCTGACATTATCAAGCATTTTTAACAATGTCCATCAGTTTGGTGTCGTTGTTGTTTTGAAAACCAGTCGGTATCGTTTTTCGTAAAAGTACCAGCGTCCGTTCTTGAACTGACCCCTTAAATTAACGTACAACGATCATACCCGGCCAAAATTTATCGGAGTACCCCCCCCCCCCTCGGGCATTTCATAAAGTGTGCGGGGAATTTACAATCAGCCGTATCCAATAAACATTTCTATTGTAAACTAAACTGAGGTCCTAAAGAGCGTTTACGCAGATAAACACGAGAGAATAAGAAGAGAATAAAAAGAAATTGCATACTTAAAGTTAAAAGACTCAAATGGTTGGAAATTCTCGTAAAACACATCACACTTTGGGTTTACGTGTACTCGTAAATTATGCGCGCTAACGAGCGACCGCTGACCAACTGAGGAGTGGCAAGGCAGGCTCCTGGTACGAAATTGGCTAGTTACCCGGATCGACAGCTTTTAGAGCTAAATTGGTCTAATATATAATGACATTGTTTCTAGAAATGAAGGGATAGAAATGACCAAAGAGATGAAAGATCAAGTTATTCATCATGAGTGAGTTTTAAACCAATACAAACGGTCCAGACTAGGGTTCCCGCTATTCCGTCATGTTTTATTACAGAAATCCCGCATCCCGCCAATTTTTTTAATAGAAATCCAGATCCCGTCAAATTTTCAGTTTCTTGTTTAGAAACACGCCTGGATAGTCAATTGACCTATATTTGACTGATGGAACTCACCTAACATTTTCTTTGGGGCTTTTTACGTTGTTCAGTATTGTGTTGAAAGTTGCGCGCAAAATTTTTCGAAGTCTAGTCGCTGTTGTCCTTCAAGATTCCCGTATCCCGATCCCTCAAAACACAAAATCCCGCTAGCTCCCGCTCGTGATTAAAATTCCCGATTTCCGCTTGTATTTTGGCTCGCATCCCGAGTCCCGCATCCCCAAACACACTGAGATCCCGCATCCCGCAAAACATGTTTTGGACCCTATATTCCCTATCTCTTGTGTTTGGTCGAACGGCAAGGTCATGTAGGATTTGCATGTTTCGGTCAAAACGTCGTATTCTTTCATTCTATACAGCGCAGCCATGGCCACCTTGAGATGATTTCTTCAAATCAAACGAAAGATTCATTTTTATTGGAAAGAAAATAACTAAAAGAATAGATCTTTCCCAAATTACGATTCCAAACGAGGATGGACTTGTAGCTTTCATAAATTTTTCATTTTTCAAGTTTAATCTTTGGGAAAAAATGAGAAAGAAGTAAAATAAGAAGCCTGTGAAAAAAGCCTCAGTTTGGAGGTTTTTTTGCCATTTATTTGATTTAGGCAAGGACATATATTTTAGCTTAGGACACAGGACTTCGCTCAGCATGCGGCGATGCATGTGTAACAAAATTGATTTTTGTGATAAATTTTAAAATACATGTATTTCAATATATCAAAAAGTATCCAGGAAGTTGATAAAGTGAGCATATAAGCGTTTAAGTCACCATTTCTGACAGTTTATTATCAATACATACATACATACATATCTTTTATTTCACTTCGGATTTAAGATAGTTCCGTAGTTTAGATGTATTAAGTAAAACAGGAGATAATTTAGTGCTAATCATCGTAAGGGATAACCTTACAGATAGATTATCTTAACATCATTGGCACCTTGTATTTTACAGCATTTTTCAGTCACTATGATTGACAGCTTAGCTCTTGCTCACTTTTTCATTGCTCTCGCTTTTCCTTAATTTCGATTTTGTTATCATAAATTTAGTAGCAATCTGTAGCTTATGGTATGCAATATCGACGGTTTATTTTAGAATGTTACGTAGCTCTTTCCTTTAGGAGTGATAAAAACTTTTACACTTTCACACTTTCATGATCTCTATTGAATGTGGGATGCGATGAAGTGTATTCTGCGCATGCCTACCGTTTTAGAAATAATGGATAACATAATTTTTGCACGATTTAGTGGATTTTGTAGACAAAAAATGTCTAAAATAATAAATTAGAATGTTGGGTTCGATAAGTCGTATAAAGAACTCGAGAGCGTGTTTTATCGGTTCTAAAGATTCTCGCCTTCGGCTCTGGTCTTTATATGCCGATAAACTAAAACACGCTCTCGAGTTCTTTATACATTACATAAAGATCCCAAAAGCACCTCTCGACATATGGAAGGAAATTGATATTCACTTAAACCTACGTTATCAAAAAAAAAAAAAATGGAATTAAAATTCTGCAGAAATTCTGAAGGAAAACTTTTACAGTTTGGATCACAAAGATCTAAAGTGTCATAGAAATTTTTTTAAAGCGATTGTCCGTCGACTATATTTTTAATTAATGTTTATAGGTGATCATTGACAACAAGGTACATCACCGCCAAAATTAAAAGGTTTTTGAGAGATTGAAGAGAGATTACGTAGGTTTGATCAAAATCCACGAAAAACAATTGCTTAGGGGTTTTTCTACATTTTGTAATTACTTTTAAATTAAGCTGAAACTTGCAGACAATTATATGGGCGTGATAAAATCCTTTACAGATAAAACAAAACAAAACAAAACAATTGGAAAAAGTTAAAAGCAGCGCGCTTTAACGCCGGTGGAATTGCCACCAAATAAGGTTCATATCTAAAATATGACTTTTGCGGTTAATGTATCTCGGGAACCGTATGACAAAGAAGTTTATTTGCCTGCGGCTTGGGTCGGAAGCCCCTGCAACTGTAAACAGAGCAAACTGCTTTCTAGTTGAAAAGACGTTTAGTCATAAACATATTTGCATATATCACATTTTCAATTTTCTGGCGAGAATTTTGACTTTAACTTCAAAACTACAATCCATTATACACAATATATAATATGCAATGTACTTTGGTATTTTGAATTGAAATATATTCCTGCGAGAAAATTGAAAATCTGATATATGCAAATGAGTTTATATATGCCATCTATCTGCTTAAGGGGGAAGGATAGAGTGCTGGGGGCCTGTTCGTTTCTCGACAGACACGTAACTCTACGTACAGGCCCGTTAAGTTACCCAATAAAGACGTGTTCTTCAAAGCGCGCTATTAGGGAACTTAAGCAGGAGACGTTTTTATCAACACGGACGTCACATGCGCGTTTTCGTTCATCCCTCCGCCGTTATAGATGAGGTTGCTGTTCTTGGTAGAAGATGAAAAAGCTTTAACTGACCTTCTGGTTAACGAAAACGAACACATCAACTTTGATGGCGAACGGATGAAGAAGAACGTACACTGCGGTGACGTCCGCGTTGACAAAAACGTCTCCTGCTTAAGCTCCCTATTATCAATTACTGTATTCACGGTTCATAATTTTTATTTTTTGTGTCAATTTTATATGGAAACCGTAAATTTGTACACAGAAAAAAATATCTGAGAATAAGTATTTTTTGCCAGATACAGTAAAATCCCGCAACTAAGAACCTGAAAATTAAGAACCTGTTAGCCTAAAATTTGGATTTTATACCCCCTATAAACAAGAACCTATTTAGCCCAAAAATTGAAAACAGGTTTTCTAAAATCATATTAGTACATTACAGCTGCAGTGCAAGAATCCTTTTTGAAGAAAAAAGCAGATTCTCATTACTGTAAAAATGAGTATTTTTAATAAAAAAGAGTGCAAGACATTATGTAAATTTAGCTGTTTCACACATTAAATGTTTTTACTCTAGGTAAAATATATCACTAATGTGCGGAATGTATGCTTTGATACTCTTAAAAATTAATGTTTTTTTTGGGAGGGGTGGGGCGAGTTTAGAAAACAGAAAATAGGCTAATAACCATCTTGTTTTGCAGCTGAGTTTTCTTTGCTTTTCTCCAGAATTAAGAACCTATTTTAAGAACCTAAGTAGCCTAAAACTGTGTTGACTATCATTTATATAAGAACCTGTTTAGGCTACTTCCCAAAAATGTAGGTTCTTAGTTGCGGATTTTTACTGTATATATTTTACAAAGCTTTTACGAACAAAATATTCCCCACCGTCCCCTCCCGTTACAATCACGGCTGTCTACTCTCTATTTATTAGACTGTTATAGCTGTTTTGCATATTGTTTCCATTGTCTAATATGTGAATTATGTCACCGTTAATCATACGACATGTACATTCATTTGTTTCGTGAAAAACACGTTAACTCGCTGACTAGAAAATGAAGTTTTGAATGCTTGAAAACTGGTCGAGCACTGAAATGTAATTTGTGTATAGCTGTGATATATAGAAGTTGTGAGAAGCTGCTAACAGTAAGTTACAACTGAAATGTTGAGTATGCATGTTATATGATATTCTCCAGTCGTAGTTTAAACACCCTATTAAAAGTAAGACTTTGCGAGTTGGTGTTGTTGTTCGTTTTTTTATCCACGTATTTTTCCTTTTCAACAAGTAAATCCAAGAAAATATATCCATGTTTTTCTTTGGCTTTGTTATTCAAACAACTGTGGTTCTTTTTATTATATTATATAAAAGCTTTTCATAAAATTCCGATCAGAATAACTAATTTAATAATTATTTCACAAAAAATGTATGCATAAAAAACGTGTGGATGATGGTTGCAGTTCCAATATTTACTATAATTTATTAAGTTTTTGAATAATTTACCTTTGAGTTGGAGTCTGAAGGGAATTAATCTCTATTCATGCGATATACAATCTTAAAAAAAACTTACAACAACTCGATTAATTTAAATTACAAAAACAGTCTTTTTATTGATTATTCAGGTGTGCAGGTGTCAGTGCAGACCACATACGAGCCATATCTGAAACTGGAGTATACGCTCAATACTGGCTGACCGTGATGATACTATTAGTGATACTTATTTTATCGTCTCTACAAGTGTATGCTGCATCCTCCTCCTCCTCCTCCTCCTCCTCAGAATGTCCAAGTAGTAAAATCACAATCACCGCTTTCATCCTACCCCCCTACGTATCGGTCAACAAATCTACGAGTTATGGAATAGCTTACGACTTTATTAACCATGGAATCAAGAAATGTTTTCGCTCCTGTAATCTTCCACCCGTTGACTGGACATTTGTAAACACCACTACAGCTCTAAGCGAGGCCTTGAAGAGCAAATCAACTGACATAGGACTGCCGGTCGTGCCCTCGGTTGAGCAAATGCTGGAGGAAGATGAAGATCTGAATGATACATTGGGTGGCAATGAGTCTTATGTTTTTGAACACTTGGTGGAGTCTCCAGGATTGTCTATGATTATACACACGGATAATTTTAACCGCAGAGCAAGAGGACATATCATTAAGGCATTGTTGGAAATCTGGCCTATTGTTATATTTTGTCTTTTATTGGCTGGAATGTCTGGCATCTTTGTCTGGGCTATGGTAGGATATGTCATCTATCTGCTTAGGGGTGAGGGATAGAGTGCTGGGAGCCTGTTCGTTTCTCGACAGACACCTAACTCTACGTACAGGCCCGTTAACGTATCCAATAAACTAAAGTTTTCGGTGTTGCTCAAAGCGTGCTATTATCAATTTCTATGATTTGACAGGCAGGTTTACGGATGCTGGTGCACTCCCGTAATTTATCCCGTAAAACAGCGGGACAGTAAAATTAAAAGTTATCGGGTCTTTCGAGGAACGGATCCCTGGAAAGAGGTGGAGTGTGTGTGTGTGTGTGTGGAAGGGAGGGGGGGGGGGGGGGGGGGGGTGGGAGAAGGGGCCGGGAGTGTGTGTGTGTGTGTGTGGAGGGGGAAAGGGGGAGGGGAGTGTGTTTGCGTGTGGAGGGGGAAGGGGGGGGGGGGGGAGTGCGGAATGTTAAGGAGGCATATCACTAAGGTAATGCTAGATTTGTTTCGTTCGTTTTTGCCTCTAGTATTTTAGCTATGGTGGCTTCTCTATTCTTGATGCCCACTCTTCCAATAGGCCAACACGAATCAAAAGTACCATATCTTCTATTTCGTTGTCAGTCTGGGAGAGCAACAGAATCGGATATGCTCACTAGCATCCTAGAGTGATACTAATGTAAAACATATTGTAATGCTAATGTGACATCCACTGATTCTTATGACAGCTCTTTACAAGTTGCTTAATTTGATTGGTTGAACGGCCAATCGATATCTGGTTGGCGCATTCACTTCAGACTAAGTATCACTAGACAGTTGTCATTTGGACTACACTACGTCCTTATAAATACTACACACAACACATTTGATGCATGGGCAGGTGGGTCAGCCAGGCCCATGATAGATTTATTTCAACACCCTTCAATTTATTACAGTAAAGAACGAATAAATAATTCTTACTCCTAAACATGATAGCCGGTCACGAAAACCCAAATTGAACCACATTGTGGAAAAAGGGAATGTACGTGAGCCCCCAACCAATGCTATGATGAAACCTTTGGGGTTTTAAGGTTTACAAAGACATATTAATGCATAACATCATAGCCGGTCACGAAAACCCAAAACCACATTGTGGAAAAAGGGAACGTGAGCCCCTAACCAATGCTATGATGAAACCTTTACAAAGACATATTAATGCATAACCATGAGACTTGCAATTGCTATAACAATATTCTTATAAAGAAAAAACTAAGGCAGCAAAGTAGTCGATCGATCTGCGAGACTGACCGTAGAACAACTAAAACACGGCCAGCAAACTACTTATACACTCCAATACACAAGGAACCAGACGCTAACACGCACGCATTCATATAGGCCTCCGTGCAGGCAAAATATCAATTTGTGCCAATCTCGTGCTAGTCACAAATTACATTTTATCACTTTCTTTGTATCTGTCTGTAGATATAAGTATAGGGACCGCGCAGAAGCCCCCACTTTCTGCACTACCTAGTCAAATGTTCTGTTTGAAAACTTTTTGACTGGGTAGTCTACTTTATTCTCAAATTCATTTCCTTCGTTTTCAATTAAAAATCTCTTTGCGGGTAAAAGCGGTAGTTCCTTGATGTGGTCATAGTTAATAGAGGGGAATGGTTAGGAAGCCTTTTGTTACATTTCTTTGTTCTAGTCTGGATGTTGAACTGGTCTTGACCGTGCACAAAGTTTGTTTAAATTCATTAGAAAATGGCTATATGAATGAACCGAAATGTTGTCTATTGGATTATTTATTGAAATATTCTAATATAATTAATTTTGAACTAGCATAAATGAACAAGCACATCAAAAGAAACATTTAGCTTCATTCGTTCAGCCGTAGCCAATTGATGGTAAAACAATGGTAAAACAAAAGGTTGTGCACGGTCACGGTTGAAAAAAATGAACAAAGACCTACAACAATAGGTTTCCTAACCATCTCCCTCTATTAACTATGATGTGGTGGTCAACAAAGACCTGAATCTTAAAGGAACTGATGCTTTATTTTTGGTTTTAATCTCTGAGCAAACGCCTTCAAAAAACATCCAACATTTGTTTGTCAGCAATTCAAACAAACCTGTCAAATTATCCATATTCGTTGGAGACTACAAGGTTGGAAGTTGTTGGCCGGCCAACACTCTTGGGAGCCTATGCACGAGGCAGAACAATAGATTCAGATACACGAGACAGAGTCGCAAAAACTAGCTTGAGCTCGAAAACTAGGCTAGTTTCATGTTTCGTGACTACATCTTTGTTGACTTACTTTGCTAAAAATGTGTACTTTTGATGCTTATATGTACATTTCTGGCTTATTTGAATAGAAAACAATTATCAACAGATCTTAGGCTTTCGGCATAGTTTGGTGGTTGACCGCTGTGGTCCGGGTTAGATCATAGGCGCTAGCAGCCTAGTCCCCAGGCGTCCTCTGCGAGCGCGGAGCGCAAGCAAGTCCTGGGGCAATGAAACGAGAGACGGGATAGCCTGGGGACTAGGCTGAGGCGTTAGATCACCAATCTCGAGCCCAGAGTTTTGCCAGCGTCTGGTCAGCGGACGCGAAGAGGAACGCAGGCGCTGGGTTCGAGATTGCTAGATCACATGTGAGCTTAGTTTGTTTGATGTGTTGTTGTCCACCACGAGGGTTTTTCTCCGGGTTCTCTTGTTTTTTTCTTCACCCAGCAAAAAGTCAACACGTGAATTGAGCGTTGAGTGCTAGCAGATGAAGAGCCACAATGTGGATATGCTGCTGTGTGTGAAAAAAGATTATTTATTTATTTGTTTATTTATTCGTTTATTTAATCAGTTAATTAATTAATTAATCTATTTGTTTGTTTGTTTCTTTTCTTTTCTTTTCTTTTCTTTTCTTTTCTTTTCTTTTCTTTTCTTTTCTTTTCTTTCCTTTTCTTTTCTTTTCTTTTTCTTTTCTATTTTTTAGGAATACCAAGGAAACCGTTCTCAATTCCCAAAGAACTTTTTCACTGGTTCATACGAGGGATTTTGGTGGGCCTTTGTTACTATGACAACAGTTGGGTGAGTTTGAAAAACTGTACATTTGATACGTGGCTTTTACTTTACACTAATTTCCAGACCCAAAGGTTTATGTGAGAATGCTCGTTTTGTGGGGATTTGAGAGACACCAGGGCAAAATGTACTACGCATGTGCGACCTCTTAATCGATCCAGGCCATTCGGCCGTGTACTTTGCCGGCGAAAACTAAGCCACAGAAGCCAAAGTTAGTCTAAGAAAGTCGGTTTGTTGTAGTATATTTTGTCGCCTGCCTTTTGCACCAAGAACTTTCCTGTTTGCACCAATGTTCAAAACTAAGTTCAAAGATATGATATGGAAAAATCTATTGATAAAAATTCTAAAAATATTGCTTGGGATTTCCGTGTTCAATATGCAGACGCATACGCGCGTCAGCCCGTGAAAACTCGCGCATTCGCAGTCGTTTTGCCACGGTGTCGATTTGGAGAGTTTGTGGGCAAATTGGGATTCCTAAGGGCTTGCTTGAAGTTGTTTCCTTCCCTTCCCTTCCCTTCCCTTCCCTTCCCTTCCCTTCCCTTCCCTTCCCTTCCCTTCCCTTCCCTTCCTTCTATCCCCTCCCTCCCTCCCTCCCTCTTCTCTCCATATTGGCCCCCAAATGAAACAATGCCTGTTTTGAAGGGTCTGCCAGTTGATATGGAAAAATTTCAATTACTACTGTGTTGGTGTGTTTCCTCCCTTAATGTTTTGTATCTTACTAGCTATGGAGACAAGACTCCAAAGTCAGTCTGTGGACGACTGTTTGGTGTTTTATGGATACTCATTGGTTTGGTAATTATCGCTGTATTTACTGCTTCCGCTACAAATGCACTCAACTCTGGAATGACCTATTATGAATCAGGAATTCAAGGAAAACGGGTAAACTTATCTTTTCTACCCAGCCCTTAAAGTATTTAATAATTAAGTCCAATATGTAGTATGTGAGTCTCAGTTCGCAGCCGTTATTAGTCAAGCTTCCATTCCTCTGTGGCTGGCGGGAGTGGACAGCAGGGGAATGGGACCTAGGCAATGGTTTCGAAGGAGACTAATGGTACGTAGGATTCATACTCAACATGGATTTTTTGTTTCATGTACGTTCTTTCGACATTTACTTATAGTCCAATTTTTTGAGCTTTTGACTCATCGTCAGGGATATAACGAATTAAAAATTCCGGAATTTGCAATTCTGTATATATTATATATATGAGTGCTGTCAGCTCAAAAGGAGTCTAGATGGCTAAGCTAAGAGCCATTTGGTCACATTATACAATACTAACAAGTTTTCTGCAGAATTGCGCCCTTCTTAGACCCCTTTTAAGCTGCGATAACTCACATATATCCCTGATGATGAGCCAAAGGCTCGAAAACTTGGATAATCAAATATCAAAAGAATACAGATGATGAAACACAAAGTTTATGTTAAGTATTTAAGAATTGTCGGTAAAATCAGTTCAATATCTGTTAAGCGGCCACTCTTGGGGGACCAATAAAGACCCTGTTCAGTTATACGAGGCAATCTTGAAACTTGCAATGCAAGTTTTGTGTAGCAAGTTAATTGCAGAAGAGTTTGTGCGTGTATAGCATCCCCTTCCCTGGAACTTGCAATTCAACGAAAAATTTGCGTTGCATTGTAAGTTGCAGAAAAAGGTGAACGAACTCCTTCTTTTTGCAACGTTAATTTGTGAAGCAAGTTTCAGCGTGAAACACCTGTTCAACAACCAGCAATCTGGCCAGTCACTGACACAAATGGTCAGTCAAAGCGCAGCTTCTCTAAATATCCAGAACAAATTCCATCTGACGTATCTGGTTCAATTGCAAACCAAAAAGAGTTGCGTTGAGTTTTGCGAAAGAGATCAGTGAACAGCAACGTGCTCTGCTTTCGTCAGCATTGCACTCCGGCAAGTTGCAAGAAAAATTGCATTGTGTAACAACTGGCCCTTAAGTGGCAGCTGCTTGATGTTGAGCATTCTTTGGGGATTAGACGATTAGCGACTGATAGGGAGTGGCCACTAACTGAAGCTAGACTGTGCAAGAATACATTGGTGGAAATTATTCGAACTTCTCCCCAACTAGTCATGAGATAACGGCCGGCGTAACTTCACCTGACCAATGAAACCGCAATGAAGATTTTTCTCTGGAGATGACAGTCACTTTTACTGATGCTGACTATCGTCAATTCTTTTTCACAGATTGGTGTTCTCAAGTTTTCTGAAGCTGGCAACGTTGCAGTTCGTAACGGGGCTATACCAAAAGGTGGATGCTAACATTTATATTTAACAAATAGAGTTCGTTTTTCCGTGCGTTTGTACTCTAGTAGATGCACTGATGACGTCAAAATTTGGTGAGAACAAGACGAAGACAAGACGAAGTCGAGTGGCGTGACTATTGTTCTCACCACATTTTGACGTCTTCTGTGCATCTATTAGAGTACAGACCCACGGGGTAATGGAATCTATTTGTTTTATATAATATTCAATGAAATATTTCGACCAATCAGAGAGCGCGTACGATTCGGTGACGTGTTCGTTCCACTGCCCTACCCCTCTGGGGACATACACGGGGAAATATCGGGGAATTCTTACCTAGGAGGACTGGGACACACGTGCAGCAGAATCAATATGGCGGCGGGAGACGTGAAAAAGCTATACAATCTTCCACAATAAACCTGAATCACTTCCTCTGACGTCCCTTTCCCAATGTTGGATCGTGCGTATTAGCTACTTTTCAATGCGCGCTACAAAATTCGACCGTAACTAGCAACATTAAAAGCGGGAGAGAGCATGTTAAACGTCTTTGCTTCCCTCTGATTCAGTTATTTACCTTGACGAGTTACTTCATGAGTCCCACAAAATAAACATAGACTTCTTGTTTTGATAGATTACACAGACTTTGAACTCATGCACAATGATTTACGAGATGATCACTTGGATGGTTTGTTAATCGACCGCTACGAAGCTTCTTATCTTCTCCATGAATGGGACGAAGATGATTTCCGAGTTTTAGAGAATGTAGACACGGTACTACATTATAAGATGGTACGTGTTGTTAGTAAGAATGACGCCATTGGTTCGAACAAGTGCTTTCAAGGGAGGATGGCCAGGCACGCACGACTGACGCAGAAGTACGTTGGATTATACGTAAAACCGGTCAGGGTATGAACGATTTCTTATTTCACCTCAGTTTTAGATCTTATTAATAGTTTTGTAACACTTAACCACTCGCACATTAATCTTAGACCTTATAACTTTGTAATTTTTAATCAAATAATTCTTTAATACAAACATCGAAGAAATTAATTGAGGGTATCCTTTGTGAAAACCTACTTATATATTCTCCGTTACGTGTG
Organism: Telmatactis stephensoni; assembly: GCA_029948255.1. NCBI lineage: Eukaryota > Metazoa > Cnidaria > Anthozoa > Actiniaria > Isophelliidae > Telmatactis > Telmatactis stephensoni. Next base: position 578,667 of record JALIZF010001722.1, on the reverse strand, counting down.
CGTACAGGAGAGGTTTAAATGTATTACGTCTATTGATAGCCTTCCTTCCCGGCTGCCTTGTTTTTGTTCGTTCGTTCGTTCGTTCGTTCGTTTCTTCCTTCCTTCCTTCCTTCCTTCCTTCCTTCCTTCCTTCCTTCCTTCCTTCCTTCCTTCCTTCCTTCCTTCCTTCCTTCCTTCCTTCCTTCCTTCCTTCCTTCCTTCCTCCTTCCTTCCTTCGTTCCTTCCTTCCTTCCTTCCTTCCTTCCTTCCTTCCTTCCTTCCTCCTTCGTTCCTTCGTTCCTTCGTTCCTTCCTCCCTCCTTCCCCCTTCCTTCTTCCTCACCTCCCTCCCTCCCTCCATCTATCCCTCTCCCCTCCCTTCCTTCCACCAACCCATTCAATCCATTCATTACTAAATTGCAACTACTTATATCCTCCCCATTTATTTTCACTTGCACTATTAGATTTTCAGTTCACGCATTTGAATGCATTTTTAGCCTTAAGAAAGGAAGTGTAATGATTTTCTACGTTTATATGACTTTCTAGAGTTTTAATATCGCTGAACATGCGACGGTTATGTTCTCTTCCAATGCCTCCTCGACCAAGGTGGGAGCGGCCATACTTGGTGGTATTTTCTGTGTTCTGGTTGTACTTGGCTCTTGTTATCAATTTATGTATCGCCGATGGATTTCACCAAAACGCCGGAAATCGTCTCGTCGCCCAAAAGGTAATTGAAGAGTTCTCTGTGAAAGCGGTCTAAAATTACTTTTTGGTGCGGGATGTCCAGACATTGATAATGGGTATAAGGAAAGTTAATTAGCCACTTTCAAACCATTGGGACTGGGTACGAGTCCCTTATATTTTGCTGATGGCAACACAAGACTCATATAGTCCGAAAGACACATCGAGCTATAAAAAATCCCGAAGTTTGGTGTTCATTGGTTCAATATTGAACGTTTTACAGCCGATTCTAATATGGTAGAATTTACAAGAAATGTATGGTTTTAGGGACAAATGTGGACAACGTCTAAATTGGGATGTCAAAGTTAATCTTATTGTAAATACTAGATTGAACTTGTTCATTTTTAGCGCCCCTAATGCACCGCTGATATATAGGGTATGTTCTCGTCCAATGCCTCTTGTAGCCTTCTATTACAGGTCCTTCTATTACAGGTGAAACTGCTGGTTTTTCGCTCTTCTCCCCTGGCGAGTACAACCGCAAACTACCAGACTGCAAACTAGTGTTAATGTGAAAATATCCATCATGTTTCAGATCAAATGATTCACTTACAATCCATTGTCGTTCAAGAATTAGGTGAAAGTGTAAAAATGTTGTCTCAAGATATTGACGTTCTTAAAGAAAAATTGGAGAGGATGCAAGCTCAAAAAATAGCCGCTCAGAGCAATAAGTGTTTATCTAATGAGAGTTTTCATACTTGAAATGGTGTTACTGGTACTCAGGCATAGTGACATCACAAGCAGTCCCATTGGCGGTGGAAATTCCTGGCTGCATTCAGCCGTGCAGGGATTGTGAGGAGTTTGTTTGTCCCAATCCTTGCGCGCCCATGATATATTGAGCGACTTGAGCAAGTTCGCAAGCAGGAAAAGCAAACTGTCTAGGAGCAAAGATGGCACAGTTGGTTAGTTCGCGGCCTTCGGTGTGACAAGTCCCGAGTTCGATTCCCAGTGACCTCACACCCTTGTTTCGACTTCTTTCCTTTCTGTGTAGCTTTAAGTAGCTTTAAATACCCATAAAACGGAGCACTGGTGGAAAGAGGGAGGTACAATGAGTGCACCGTCGGCCTCCTGGAAAACTGGCTCAGCTAAAGGAACTACCGACGTTAAAAAAGGTCCTTTACCTTTACCTATAGGAGTCATGAACGTCGTACAATTGTATTGAAAGTTAGGGTGTCTTCTACGATTTGGTCAAAACTTGTAATTTATTACACTCATTCAGATTTGTTATCATTCTGCTCTAACCATAATCGCCTGCATGAATTTACTCAAATAATCACTAACTATAACACTAATTAGGCATTATATATAAAAGTCACACAAGTGCATTGTGGAATATTTTTGAGGTCAAAACAAAATGGCGCAAAATTTGGAGAGCAGAAATACCAGAAATGATAAAAAAGTTAAAATTTCAAAGATTTTCTTCCTTATTTCACTCTAAAACGGTGAAAGTTTATTACAATTCTCGTGGCTATGTCTCTAAGGCAGGACTTACTATTAAGGTGGCTCGACCCAAAATTTTTACATGAACACATTCCAACTTTGAAACTCTCATGCCTAAACAGACTGACTTCAAATTTTTACATGAACACAGACTGACTTCAAATTTTTACATGAACACATTCCAACTTTGAAACTCTCATGCCTAAACAGACTGACTTCAATTTGTGTTCATGTAAAAATATTGGGTCGAGCCACCTTAAAAGTTAGAAAGTGTGATGTTAGAATATAAACTCGAATTATTAACTTAAGAAACTCAAGTGACCATGGTGCGAGTAAAATGACAGTGGCAAAGTAAATGCTTTGCAAATATATTTTAGTACAAAAAATTCCATTATTAGAATCAACATCGTCCCTAGGACTGTATTTCAAAGTTGGCGTAGTTAGTACAGGGGAAGGGAGGGAAGGTGGATTGAGAAGATATAAATAGCAAACGACCTTAGTGCAAACTACGCCGATAAAATATGAACAGAGGCTTTAGTGAAGAAGCTCAGTGGATTAGAATAGACATCTGTGAAAACGATACGAAAAAGGTACGGCACGGTTACAGCATAATCGAATAAGCCTTTAGAGTGATGACGTTTTGACCTCTTTCTATACCAGAATCCTTTTCGAGTAGCTTTTGTTGCGTTAATTTGTATTCTCGAAGGAATATAATATTTGAACATAACAAGCTCTTGAAAAGGATTCTGGTATAGAGGCTCAAAACGTCATCATGCTAGGGGCTTGGTAAGTACTTGTTGTATGCAACACCAAGTGTATCATTAGATGATATATCCATTGATATACAATCTATTTGATACACTTGGTATTAAATACAATTGGTATTGCATACACCAAGTACTTAGCGGGGTTTATTGTTTAACAGACATCACGTGGCCGCAGAACGTTTCACACTCATACGAAAACTGTTCTGTCAGTACAACAAACAGAAACACGTTCACTAAGTGATTTATTTATTGATACAACTCATAAGAGCTATTATTTTATAAACTCACAGTTGTTTAATAAACTATTTTTTCAAATGCGAATACGTTTGTTGCCAACAGAGTAACATGCCCTCTGTTTCCCTTACATAGCGTGCAACTATCGAGTTTTGGGCGCATGCATGCAGGGAGTTGCTAAATACGATACATTCACTGCAAAAGAGTAGCACGAGGTAGCGCCGAGCGCAACTCTAACTTAACGGAGTGTTTAAGCAACCCACCAAGTGCACCCAAAACTCGATAGTTACTGCACGCTAAGTGTATACACGAATCCTTTACACATGTATTATCAAATATAAACAGATGATGAAGGCTCTCAAGGGCCTTAGAGTGGCTTTCCTAAGCCCTTGAAATAAAGAACTAATAGTTAATGTGTCAAATGACAACACAAGCGGAAAACCGGCAATGGAATTAGAGTCTACTAATGTGTATTAGATATTGTCCTCGGAGACTCAGGGGATCAGGGAGGGGGGTGAGCGGGATTAATTCACGGATTTATGAAAACCACTCTAATTATTACAGTTTCGAGACGGGAAGTGCCGTGAGAGAGGACCGTGTACTGTAAACTATACTGTGAGTGATCTCGCACACTTCTTCTTGTACTGTCGTGGTTAGGTGCCACATCGCGCCTTTACAGGCTTTGCCAACCCTTTTCTGACAATGATAGACGTTATTGCTTCACCAAAGCCAGACCTTCAAGATCCCTGATCATACATCGGATCCCTGATCTTGCTTTAAGTGTTGCTCGTTTTTTTTCCCGTTGCTTGGGCTCCCTGTGTTGTAATCCAAATCGGGCACTTTCGATTACGAGATATTTCCGAGGAGAATTCGCGAAGAAAAAATTCTTTGTCACCTAGGCCTCCGATTGGTTCCAGAGTAGGAGTCTACAAGGAATTTGGGATGGTGCCATCCTTACTACGTGACCAAGCTGTTTCTTACGTACACTATGTATATCAAAGATCAGTACGTAGTTGGTGCGTTGTCGGAAATATTGTAACTAGTTAATTGGCTTTGAGCCTTGTCTGACTCTAGGAGTGTTTACTATTTAAACCAATCTATCCGGTTGGAAATTCCCTTGCTACTGGTAAAAAAGGCGCCGGGAAACTTGACTTCCGACAAATGGTACACGCGTCTACCGGAAGATCTAAAAAGAGCGGGAAAAGTGCATTACCCTCAATCGGAAGACCAAATTTTCCGATCATGGGAATAACATGTTTGTTTTTCCATCCGGAATTTCCGGTGTTTCTGGATAATGAAATAGTATTGAGGTTTTTCACGTGACGTCATATCCATTGTTCGCCCCATACTGGCGGGCAAATTTGTGATGCGTTTGGCGTCTTATCGAAGAGTTTGGAAATTTAGAAAGTCGCTGGAAAGCTTGATAAATGTCCATGTTTGTATAACCAATTCATTCCTTGTGATTTTTCCACTGTTTTCGCTTTCCTCGGCTTACGTTTGCCCGCCAGTATCACGTGACTGAAAAACCTCAATAGGCAAGCCTAGTTTCATTCAAAGCTAGAACATCGAGACTGAATTATCTAAAATAAGAGTTCTAATTTCGTCAATATGTGACAAAAGACTCACAACATTTAGGCTAGCAATTTTGAAGCCCCTGATTTGAGAAATAAAATCGGATCTGCCTTCAGAAGGTCAGTGGTGCACTCACGGCAATATCTGGTCACTGGTAGTTGTAGATAGAGTTAAAGCTGTTTTAAAAGCTACAGTGTATTTGAAGCTATACATGGAATGGAATCAAGCAGAATCAAGCAAGGTTCAGAACACTAGATCGTTCATTGATCAATGCCGGCTTTGCACTGAGATATGGCTCCCAGTGAAAATTTACTTTCTCGACTTAAAAGCTGCCTTTGATACAGAGATGCTCTCGGAAAAATATTGAAAGGGTATGATCTAGGAAAAATTGTAAGAATAATGAAAAACACCTACATAGGTTCAGGATGCTGTGTTACGGTTGATGGAGCAATGACTAGCTTGGTTCACAGTAACAAGTTGGGCACTAGTTTACTATCCCGGATAACTTAATTCATGTCAATGGATATTCTATATTGAGGAAAGATCGAAATCGAAATGGTGGCGGTGCTTTTATGTAAGGTCAAGTTTAAACTACAAGCTTACTAGGTCTGAACTTATAAAACCTGATAACTACGAGATCTTAAGTATTGACATCTTGAAACCTAATAGTAAGGCATTTAATATCACAGTAATGTACAGGCCTCCAAATTCCGGTGATGGGTTTTATGTTTAGCTTTGTTTGCCTTGAGAACATCGTTTGTTCTCTTGATATGGAATCAAAGGAGGCTTTGGTTGTGGGTGATATAAATTGCAACTTTTTAAAAGAAAAAAAAATACTAGTAATTGAATTTGTTAAAGGAAATACTATCTAAATGTTTATGTTTAAAACTCGTCGAAACGTCGAGAAAACTTGTTGTCATAACTTTTATATCTAAGAAATACTATCTGTTTACCATTTAACACAGCTGATATCTGAGCCAACCAGAATTACTCAAAACACTAGTACTCTTATTGATGTTATATTCACAAATGAACTTTCACGTGTCATTTCGTCTGGAGTATTTCATAATGGCTATTCGTAAATTTACAACGTACTGATTTCTTCTAAAAACTCTCATAAATATGTTACATATGTCTTTAAAAACTATGATCCAGACGCTCAGTTCTGCAAAGACTTAAATGCTTTACCTTGGGAAAAAATTCCCTCTTGTGATACTCCAGACGATATGCTGTATATTTGGCAAAGAATGTTTTTAGGCGTTGCCAATATTCATGCACCTATTAGAACTCGAAAAGTTAGGAAGAAAAGGTCCCCATGGCTCACAGGTGAGCTCACAGGTAACCCAAGCTCGACACTTTTATAAGAGATCAGAATGTATGGGGATTTAAATAGGCAGCAGCAGTGTGTCGTAGACGGCGTTGTTTCGAACCCTAAAACAGTGATATACGGAGTACCGCAAGGGCAGGAGTCCATTAATGGACTCCTGGCAAGGGTCAATTCTAGGCACTTTACTTTTTTGGTCTACATAACAATCTTCCGACCTGCTTAAAGTATGCCTGTGCACATATGTATGCTGATGATATGATGCTTGCCGTTGCCTCAAGATCGTCTAAGGAATTGCAGTTGAAAATGAATACTGATTTATCAACGAAGAGTTTGGCTGATAGCTAATCAGTTAACCTTAAATGTGGCTAAGACTGAATATATGTCCGGGGGGGACTCCATTGTAAAAGATCGGGTATGCTCGTCGTATCTCTTAGGGGCAAAAATCAGCGATTTGGTATCTTTTAGGGTGTTTTAGCATTTCCTGGTCTCTCTTAGGGTATCAAAGAGCCCATCACTTATTAATCTTTTCTCAAATGGAAGAAACTTGCCCAACAAAAGCGTGTCGACCGCTCAATTTTATGTTCATCATAATAATTTTCATTAGCTTGTTATCGTTGGTATCTCTTAGGGGTTAAAAATCGTCCAGCCACGCTCTTTTTATAAGACTTCCGGTATATTTTTTAAAAATTCCGACGAGCATTCCCGATCCTTTTACAATGGAGTCCCCCCCGGGATATATGTACATAGCTACTTCTTTCAAACTTTCTAATTTGGGGATTTTCCAGCCACTAGAAATCGGTTGGTCTTGATGGAGGAATAAGTTATAGGCCCTATCAAGGTATTTATATACTACATAAGATAAGTTTAGGGCACTGCCCTGATTACTTCATTCATTATATGAGATACATAAAGGATACACATTACTACAATACTAGAACTGCAACTAAAAACAACCTAGTTCTGCCTAAATACAAAAGAGTTTCAGGTTCTCGTATGTTTCAAACAAGTGCAATTCGTCTTTGGAATAATATTGACCCTTCCATTCAAAGGTTCAAAGGTTCTTTATTTCCACATTCTACATACAATAATATAATATTAGTACACAAAAAAAATTGTGGAGGTTGCAAGAGAACAACCCTAGGGGTTAAACTAGCTCTTGCAACCTAGAAACAGGTAGGAAAAAATACTTTTATACGATGGAAGGGCTGATAATTGAACTATCTGTACAAAAAAAAATATATTATATAAATTGTCAAACAGGAAGAAATATATAGTTATGGAATAGATTTACTAAAACGTTACAGGAAATACAAGACTAGATATTTTAAATCAAAAGGGAATATATATATACGTATAGTTATCAAATAAATTTATTAAAAGTTACAGGAGGTATAGGACAATACTTCAAATCAAAGCAATATTACCTCGCATAGGCAATTCATAGAAAAAATCCAGCAGAAGCTCCTAAAGCAAAACTCTGAACTTGAACATTTCCAAATTAATGTAACATTATAGTAAGGAATTCTAGTAAGGAATTACTCAATTAGTCAATTCAATATAATTTAATTCAATTTAATTTAATTTATTTTATTTTTGAGGGCCATATTGTAAACTACTGGGTCACCAATAAATATGTTTTCACCCTCCATAAATAAAGTCTTCATCATCATCATCATTTGACATCGACATGCAGTTCTCTAAAGTGATTGATATGCAGTTAGGGGCCAAAATATGCTCACACACATTGGGCTTATTATTTATCTCGGCTCTTTTACAAAGGAAATCAGAACTGAATCCCAGCAAGGTATGAGGTAACGTTAATTCCGCCGGCACCCATGGAGACATGTCGTAAAAGGGATAAGCATCTCGAACGAGCCTTAAGAAATCTGTCAGCAGAAGTAGCAGTCCATCTCTAATGCCCGAAGGAGGAAATTAAAACATGAAAAATACGTCCTGAAGCTACTCTTTGCGATTGTTTTCAGATGATTTTTGAAATACCTCCGGATGTCCTTTGAACTGATACTAGTCACAGTTGCCGCCAACAATGGTATACCGAAAACCTGTTCTGGTCAATGGATAGCGAGAGGCCAGAATTCATGTTGGGAGGGCGATTTCAAAGATAGCGGACAGATCACATTCTAAACAGTGAAAATCGTTTAAGATGATGGAATATTTGGCAAAACTTCAATTTACATTGATCTTTAATTAACTTTCGAAGCTCATTCAAAGGGTACTTAGCTTGGAAATTTTCAAAACTCTCCCCCGCCAGATCCCTCTGCTTTAATAGCATGTCTTTGATTGGCCAAATAGGCGATAAAATTAACAACACAAACAAACAAACAAGCGAGAAAAAGAAAACAAACTACGACATTTTTACAGTTCGAGTGTCCTCACTGTAAGGATATTCAGTGCGTACATTAATAAAGGAAACAGGAGATGAATACTCAAAGTTGCTGTGTCAACAGGCTAAGTTTTGAAGGCGGGGTTTTCGAGAGGTTAATTTGGAATATCTTTCATTTCTTCCGTTCTCTCTTTCAGTAGGTTAATCGGGGTCATATATATATATATACTTTTTTCTGTGATAAAATGTAATAATCGTCGCGTTGTACCTGTCGCAAAATGTAAAGACACCTGTCGCATTTTGTGATTACCGACTCATTGCAAATAGTTAGTAGAGAGAGGAGGTAAAGAGCGCACCGTCGGCTTCCTGGGAGACCAGCTTAATTCTAGCTGAAGGAACTACTGACTCTGAATATAATCCTTTACCCCTTTTTACCGTTTAGTTGTCGCTTCTTTTACAAATGTCATAAAGGGCATTGCGGCACCGGAATTCGGACCCCAAGATATGGGATCCGATTCAAGATAGGCGGGGGATATCTCTTAGTTGTTACACAAGACAATTGGATACAATTGCCGGCTACAAAACGAATCGACAAAGTTACTTAGTTCAGTTTACGACTTAATTGCATCTACAGCTTAAACTCTGCTGCTACCCTTATAAGAATCGCGTACAAAAACTCATGATGAAGACGGCAATAGTTCTTCTGCTAATTTGCGTAAGTAATTGCAACTTGTCATTTTGTTTTTGTAAATCGACGAAAATTTGAACTTAGTTTTCCTTCTCTATCGAAATTCCTCTTCAAAAATTTTCTTCCTTTGAAAAAAACCTGCATGTACGATCGCACATCTAAGAAAGAAAATGAGGACATATATTCAATTTATTTGGTCTCAATCTTGGGCAAAAAGTGCTGAGAATTTTTGTATTTTGAGCAATTCCTCTGAAGTGTTGGAAATTGGTGCCTCTCCTCACTCCATGCACAGCAATGTTGGGTGAAAGATGGGGAGCCAGGAAGGCTTCAACACTGTTTTTTTGGGGGACTGCCGGAATTTACAGTTTTGAAGGAAAAGTCTTGTTTTGGAGTTAGACATGGTTATGATATTTGTTGTGAACAATTTTGTTCAAAATTCTAGGAAAATCTTTTTGAAGTTTCATGAAGATTAAGGGGGGCTGTTTCACTATGTCAGTATGTCTTTTAAAAAAATTCACTGTGTGTTCGCATCTGTGATGGCTGACTCCCATATTATTAAGATAATACTCCGAAGCAGAGTTCTTTCTTTTTATACAGTGTTCCAAGCCAGTTCCATTCATCCCTTACTTGTATTTTATACACTGACGCAGCCCAAACTAGTTCACTTGCTAGTCTCCCTTTATATTATGAAAGAAGATTTAAACGAAAGTATTTATAATATGAGCTTTCAATATAAGATCATTCACTGTAAGATTCTTTGTCAACAAGTAGGTAATAATTAGTAATGCTTCTAACCCTTTAGCCCTCATATTTATTGAGGGCCACAAGTTTATCAGTTTACTGCCACGTATTACCCTCGTGAAATAAAGTTGATGATGATGATGATTATTATTATTATACAAAAATGACAGTGACACACTTGTGGGGTAAAGGGGCATGGGGAATGAGTGCTCCATCTGCGCATGCATTGACACAAACTTGTGGGTGGCATGGTTGGCCGAGCGGTTAGCTATAGAGCGCTGGTCTTTCATCGCTATGATCCGGGTTCGAGTCCCAGCTCGAGCGCCTGGATCATATGTGAGTTGAGTTTGTTTGATGTGTTGTTCTCTACCATGCCACGAGGGGTTTTTCTCCGCGTTCTCCGGTTTTTCCTCCCTTAGCAAAAATCAACATGTGAGTCGAGTGATTATTTGCAAAATACGTAATGTAGAGTTAGTGTGAGAGAGTACAGTGTCCACCAATTAGTGCGCAAGCGCTAGAAGGCTTGGACACTTAAATAAACAGGTATTTACACAGGCATACTGGTCAGGCAAAGAGAGGTGATGATCCTGTTTCTAGGGGTGATCATGCCCTAGGCCACTAGCTTGGCAGGAGGTGAATAATCCTCTCACTCCATGGGTAGTAATCCCCGAGCCCGCCTGAGGAGTGCTCCAATGCTGCTAGAATCATTCACTGGAACATATCCAAAATATTGTTTTTCCCTTTTCTATAAAAGCGGTACTCAGCGGTACTCTTCCTGGGCTAATTAACTACATTCACAAATAAGATGGTTTTCAGTGTCAGTCTTCTTTACCATCGCACAAAGTCTGCTCTTGAGCAGCCATAATATTTCCTTCTGTTTCCTTTTTCAAATCACCTTTTCTCAACCAGTTATATCTTCTGTTTGTCGTAGGATTTGTCCATGCAATGGCGCATTTTTTTCAAATATCAAGTCTTTCTTTCCTCTGTTTAGCCGGCTGACATGTAATTTATCATGGACTCTCAGGAAACCGGGCCAGCCCGTTTCATAGTCAGGCCCTTTGGTTTTTCTACTCTCTCTTTGTTTGATATACCCTCTTTCTTAACTGCTGATAGCACTATTATTTTAATGACATTCATGCTTATATTGAATGCCAGAGGTGGGTCGTGCATGTGCACGCTGATATCGAATCAATTGATATTGGGCTTCCTCACAGCCCAAGCTGTGTATTTGTCAGTATGCATTGATATATGGGCCGATTGCACGAACGATCTGCTAAAAAAAAATAAAGGAACAATTTTAACTGATAAAGCTGTGGCGTTCGTTTTTCTTTATGTGAAATTTCAAGCCGTTTCGTGCTATTCGAGGGAGCTTTAGCGATTTGATTTTTTCTATATCCCCATATGTACACATTTTTGTGATCGTCCGTTTGAATCTTGAGACGGTTGAGCCAGCCTTCCAACCTTTCTCAAATTTATGTACTGATAAAAGGGAGAAAAATCAAATCGCTAACTCCCTCAAATGAGCACGAAACGGCTTGAAACTTCACAGAAATACACAGAAAAACAAACGCAACAGCATTATGAGTTCAAACTGTTCCTTTATTCAACCTTTATTTTTTAGCGAACCGTTCGTGAAATCCCATATATTTCATAAATACAAATGCGCGCTCGATGAGCAAAATGCACCAGAGGTTCGCGCTGACTATAGTAGACACCGTCCTTAAGTCCTGTTTTTTTTTAGCATTGAAGCTGTATGGTTTTTATTCATGACTTCGTAGAGGTATTTACATGAATATTCACATGAATACTCGTAATAGTGTTCTGTTTTAGTTTCTAAATAGTTTTAGATGACTTGTTTTGTGATCACGTGACTTGTAACGTAATTATAGCGAAAATTACTAAGGCTACTATTTGTCAATTCTTGAACTGGTCATACATTTGAAATTTGTTGCGAAAAATTCAGAGTTTCATCACGTGATCTGTTCTACCCTCTAACTCCTTAACAAAATGTAATTGTCAAAATGTCTACGCAGACATGTATAAAGCACATCTGTTAAAATGGATTTAGGATAATAGTTTTGATGAACTAAACGAATTGTAGTGAAAACTGCCTACCGGAGAAATTCAGTGAAGTAAACGCGGACGGCAAGTGCACAGAGTGGAAGTGAGAAGTTCTCTTTTCTTTGATTTTAATTGTCTTCTTCATTAGATAAGTGGGCATGTACAAAGCAGCCCTTTCAGATAAATTTCAACCGCAATTTCAAATTTAACTTCATTTCGTATTTCACAAAGTGCTTTACAAACTTATTTTGTTTCGCAGATCCCACTTGAGCTGACCGCCTTATCTCGAAACCAAAACGAAGTTCAACATGTCTCGCCCACTTGTGTCACAAAATATGTGACTCGATATTGGAAGGTCGTTAAAAAGTGTAACATTGGCAAGAGGATTCCCGGATGTGGAAAGTGTTGGCGTAGAAAGATGGTGTTGAATGGTAAAATTATAGTGGATTGCATGTGTGGACGACCACGAAGAATGAGAGTACATGAAAACGATGTGATGTCATCAGTTCTGTTTTACAAGAGGCAAAACCATGATAAGCTTTGTGTCACAAAATATGTGAATCGATATTGGAAGGTCGTTAAAAGGTGTAACATTGGCAAGTGGATTCCCGGATGTGGAAATTGTCGACTTAGAAAGATGATGTTGAATGGTAAAATCATTGCCAAGGATTGCACGTGTGGACGACCACGAGGAAAGTAACACTTTGATCAGCCACCAGAAACTAAATTTTATATGGACGTTGTGATTTTTCCGAATTCTCATCGATCACAGGCTTTAAGCTTTTTAAAAAAGTACTTGAAAGCACAGGTAACCCAAGCTCTGTGTCAGTGAACTTTAAGAGAATGTATGGGGTTTTTCAATACTGAACATTTTCAATAGAAATATTCGAATAAAATTTACTTTTCTTACATGGTGTCTTTGTGTGTCCTTTGGGGATGTCTATGTCAAGTTTTGGTAATTTTCGATATAGACATCCCCAAAGCACACACAGAGACACCATGTAAGAAAAGTAAATTTTATTCGAATATTTCTATTGAAAATGTTGTATTGAAAAACCCCATACATTCTCTTATAGTTCACTGACACAGAGCTTGGGTTACCTGCGCTTGCAAGCAACTATATTTCATTTTAAAACTGACTTTAAGGTTACCCAATATATATTATTTTACTAGTAATTTTTGTATTTAGCTAAAACAGCTGTACAAAGTATAAAATCCATTTTGCTCTGTACTGTAATTTCACTATAGTTAGATTGCTAGTTTGACTAGGGTTGGTAGCCATGTTGGATGAATAAGCACCAGACTCTGCAATCAGAGAAATCTTTTGTTTGAGTTTATCCAACATCGCAACATGGCTGCCGTGAACCGTAAAATCAATTTCGTTGAGCCACGTGACCTAGGCCTGTCGCCAGTATTGAAAGTGGTATCAGCTATTGACTGATTTATCTTCAATATTGTTCTTATCAAGGAACTTGTTACAAAGTGAGACGGTGGTTATTACAAAATGTGTCTGCTTTTGTTTCAAAGTGCGACAAATTATTACTCAGCTAAGTACGTCAGATGTTATTACAAAGTGTATCAGTTATTTCAAATAAATAATTTCAATTTTAAATTCATAGTATAATAAAAAGGGCAATACGGGAGGATTTGATAGCAAACAAGCTCGTGGGTCGGGCGTCGTTGCTGGCTCTCAAGGGAAGGGGAAGGAGGGGAAATGGGAGGGGAGGGGGACTGGGGAGATGAGGAGGGAAATTTACGTGTATAAATTTGACATGCTAATATATCTGATATATGACCTTGGGCTGCTTTTGCCGAACAAACTTTGTCGATGAATTTTTGCAATCTTTTTATTCGTTATAAAGAACAAATTGATAAAAGGTTTATTTGTTTTTCTTTATTAATTTTTATTAAAGAAGGCAAACAATAGGCGGATCTTTGTTTACATTTTTTGCTCATTTAGTACAGCCATTTCTCTTTTCAACCAGATAAATCAACTCTGAATATTGAAACTGGGCATGGCAAAATAAGATTTCCTTGGAAATTTGAGCTTGACACATGCAGTAGTTTTTACGTGATGCGGTCTTAAAAGATGTAAATTGAGTTTATGGCTCATTAGCGCTTTTGCCTTCTCGTATATTTCATACAAAGAGCTAAAAATTTCGTATATTACTTCTATTAAAAAGCTCTTAAAAGTTTTGGACTCAGATTGTAGTTTTATCGAATTTTAACCGTATGCTAATGAAGCAGAATGTAAACATTTACGTCAGCAAAGGAATAAATATATATTCAAATCGGAGTAAAAAACGCGCGCTTTTGTCAAGCACGCAGTGCATTCTGGGAAGTCTACTGGAGAAGATGGCGACGAGTGAAAACGATCCCAAAGGTAGGCTCAATTCATTTACTGAGTTTTTCTTGAAATACCAAGAGAATGTGAGAATAATAGTAGCCTTTTATGTAAAAATTTTATCTTTAAATCCTGTAAAGCAAGAGTATTTCTTTGGGGTCGAAATCTGCTACCCCGCTCGTTGACCAAGAACCATGCCGTTGAAATTCAACGACAACACCAAACAAAGCCAAACGGACTCAGAATTATTCGATCTCCATCAATCCACCACTTTGTCCTGGCAAATAAATGTATACGGCTGATGAACGGCGTAATTTTGGCTTTGCTTTCGGAGATCAAATTTTATCGTGAAGCAAGTAATTTTCGTGTTGCAGGGTCAGCGGTGATTGAGTGTGTTCTCCGCTGACCTTGCAAACTTCTTCCCTTGTTGTCTACTTGCAGCTACAAAAATACTATTAGCCGCTGAAATCTTGGAAGCTACCACTGTGGGCTGATCGCAGCATTCCTATTCTACATTGATGACCTTAGCTGATCGTTGAAACGGACTGTTTGTCCTTGATCGAGGATTCAGTTCTCGACGCCATATTTGAAGCAATCTCGTCGCTTAGCTTTATTTCGAAATCCTTTGTATTCTTCGAAGCTTTTCGATACCAGAGAACCTTTACTGGGTTGAAAACCAGAGACTTTTCGATGTCTTTCGACCCAACAAGTATTTAGTTGAATAGAGAATGCTTAGATCTGATATGTTGATGGGTTTTTCAGTAAAAATGTTGTCTAAATTGTGAAAGGCTTTGTTGTAGTTTGAGGCGTTGTTGACCGCCTCTCCTTGTTCGAGAGAGCACGCGGTCGGGAATGTCTGAGAGCGAAAATTAATCTAATCCTTCAACAAACTCGCTTCTTAACATAAAATGGCATTTTCTTATTTCAAATAAGCCCTGTCCTTTTCATAAAGTACTTTTAATTTTCGAAAGAGTATTTGTTGTTTTTATATTGCGTATTTAGTAGTTCGATCAGCCATATTGATTCAATTTACATCATCTTGACTTTGCATTAAAAAAAAGTGTTTCACCTAGGAGAATTTATACATTTTATGAATTTTTTTTTCAATTTTATAATTTTTCGTAGAAGAAGGAAATGTTAAAGATTATTTTTTGTGATAAAATATTAAAATCGAAATAAAATGACCCAAATTCAATAAAAAACAACCCAAATGTATAATCTTCTCGTCACTGGCTTTTTAATCAAGTTAGATGCCCTAAAAACACTTTCAATATTAAAATGGGATTTTAAAACTCAAAATATATTCAGGACAGATACTTTTTTCACATATTTCATTAACAACCAATAAAAAGCCATACTCTTTTGCTTTACCACATCAAAGGGATTTTTGTCTTAACAAGTGCATACTATACATTTGAACCTCCAATAGCCTCTCTACAAAAGGCAGTTTCCACTTTTGATCCAATCCACAGAATTTTACATTGAAGATATACAATGACCACTCAATATGACCCCAGGGTCACCATCTTGGAGAGTTTTGAATGTAGTTTTAATTTTTTGCATTGAACTTCAAGATAATTTGAAGCTGATAGCAGAGATTTTTAATGGCTGAAAGCTGTCCATCTGCCTTTTGGTGTTCCCAAATGCTAAAACATACTTCAGTGTGCTCATCTAGTAATACTACCAGCCAAAACTGAAATTACTAGTGTGTGCTCAAAATAACCAAGGGGATATTTGATTTCAATTGTAGTTTGAATATGAGAAACAGAAAAAGGGGGAGTGATTGTTCCCGATGTTTTAAAAGTGTAGTCTACAAAATCAGTGAGCTATAGGCCATACTTACATGTAAAGAAGGGATAAAAATATATGCAGTATTTCATACTTCCTTCTGATTTTGGAATATTGTAAGTATCCTTCCAATGATCATGAGCCCCTTCTCAAATGCTGTACGGTATGTGCCCAATCTCACTGCATTTTTAGAAGTAAGCACTCCAACCTGAATAAGTGCCTCCCTTACTCTTGAAAATTAATAAACTTGGGTGCTTATTTGAATCATTAATATAAGCTCACTTACTAAAATAAGCTTCCCTGTCCACAAGGTCAATTTTTGGAGTTACATTTTTATGTTCATCAGGTCAATTAGATGACCAACCTGACAAGTCTTCAGCCCAAGAAAAGGACAAGAACCAAGAAAACCAGGTACATTTATCCTTCAACAATTCTCTGTATCCCAGGGGAAGGGGATTATTCTCCCTTAGGGCTATATGGATGTTGCTTAACAGAGTATACAGTGTACGTACATTTGTCTCTGACTCTGGAATGGTATAACAATTACAGATTCTCTCTGAAACAGGACAAAATTTTACTTAGTTTTACCTCTAGAACAGGGTTGATTATAATAACAGCATATTTTGATTGGTTTGTGCAGTCTGGAAAATGGTACCTATTTTTATAAATTTTGTTTGTTATGGTTGCAAAGTTAGCTTTTTACTCGTGCCCAGGCCTTTAGGCCGGCACGAGTCTAGGTTTGGGTTTTCTTCTATCAATCTATCGTCGTAGTCGAGAATGTGCCATGAAAACGAGGCAAGCCACAGGCACCCCAGGCAATCATTTAGAGCAGCGTGTAACACCAGCGTATAAAGCAAATAGACGGGCCCGGGTTCGAATCCTCATGGAATAAAAAGATTTTTTTTTCGCCTAACTATGTAGTAAATATTATCTTTTCATTTTTTTGTATGCTTTTTTCTGGTTTTGAAGCATTTTAAGCTGTCTTTTAATTTGATTTAATTTCCAATATATTTTGACTCAAGCGACAGCTTGTCTGGTGATTGTCTGGCTCTTCGATTTGAGAAATTCAAGAATGTATTTCAATGTTCTCTGTAATTAAATGGTATGGCTAAAATTTTTTGGCGTACAAACTAAATTAATACTATTAGAAAGTCAATGATTACAAAGCAACAGCTACTTTAAAATATCAAAGAAAATAGACCGAGGTCAAACAGGTCACCCAAACAGGACGGTGTGCTTTCGTGACGCTACAACTAACATTGTGAATCGCTGTTTAATACCCTAGCAGCTATAAAATTACTTAATAAATATCAGACATAAAGGCAGCTCATATCTAAATGCCTTTTTAATTGGAAATTTAGGAGCGAGACCGATACCTCCATGAGTTCAAATCAGCTTGCCGGCGAAGCAGACAAATATTCCCCCGTTCAGTACCGAACTCAAAACGTGACCAAACTGGCTTTAAAACATATTTATTCTCATGTCAGACTGAATTCCACTTGGGCACGAGTAAACGCACTATGTGCGTCTAGTTTGTCTGGAAAAGGATCAAGGTCTTGGAAGTTCAGCAACACACTCCTGTCATAATTTTAAGGGAATATCCTCAGGTCTATAACCTATCAATAATATTCTTATTCTTGAAAATTTAATTGTATAGCAAACTGAAGCTGTTCAGCCACCTCAGCAAGAAACAGAAACAACTGTAGCTGCTCCAGCTAATGCGGAGACGACAGAAGCAGCACCTCAAGAAAGTAACGAAGCATCAACAGAGAACCATGACCAGACATTGTATGTGGCCATACAACCTGGTGCTAACATGGAAGCACCACATGTCGAACATCCCGCTGTCTATGTTGAAGTGGTAGAAGCTGGAAATGGTACTGAAATATCTACCAATGAAGAGCAGGTTGTCCAGGAAGGAGTTGTCATTGACCAGGGTAAGTATGTTAATTCATTTTAACCCCTTTTTCTGGATGACTATAAAATTCTTACAGGACCTACTAGTTTGCAGATTGAATGATGTCAATTTTATGTTAAAGTTTTCACTGTATGACTATAGTGTGTTAAGCCGTGGCTATATGGATGATTTTTTGTTTACACAGGCGACACAATTTTTTGACATCACCAACGTTACAATTTCGTGCACCATATTTGTTTATGAAAATCAGTCTTTCATATCAGGCTGACTTTATCACCATCAATTGCTGCTAGCATTTGTCCCTCATTTAGCTACCACGTCCTGGTGATTTCAAAAAATCACATCGCCTGTGCAAGCAAAAAAATCACTCAGTAGCCACGGCTTTATTGCATTGGCCATAAGACAGTTTTTGTTTGACTGGAACATGGCATGGTTATGGCACAGTATACATATATGACAGGATTTTTTTCAAGAATTTCAAATATTTTTGTTCACTGCACTCATGCGGTTAGGGAGAACCTATGTAGCATGCAGTTGATGTAATTTATTCATAATTATAAAATATTTGAGATATAACGCGCGCGGTGATTGCAATTGGCTGGCTACCATGTTTATATCAGAGGACAGAGACATGGCTCATTCAAAAAATGTCGAAAATATTTTATAAAAGCAATATAAAACAATCGCTTATGTCTCTGTACTGTGATATAAACACTCTGGAAGATGTAGAGCACTCGAAAAGCAAGAGAAACACTTGGCTATGCCTCGTGTTCCTAATCTTGCTTTTCTCTTGCTCTACATCTTCCATCGTGTTTATATCACAGTACAGAGACATGCGCGCGCATTTTATATTGCTTAAAAATATAATGAACAACACATAAAACAATAGAACGAGAAACAATAGAACACAATAGATATTTTTAATACATTACACCAACTGAGTGCTATGAAGGTTTTCCCTATGTGGTTAAAGTACAGTGCAGTCCATTTCTCACTTCAAAAACTGTTCTTGAGCAGTTTTCATATGAGTGTCAAACCAACCATGCCATGCCGTGATCAGTGCTGTAATGTGTGTTAAACATTCAAAATTCCTGCCGTTACCATGACATGACTTTACCGTGCCATTTTCACGGTCATGACTTTCTCTACAACCTTGCTATATGCCATAACAGTAGTTATTTTCCATTAGAGTAGATTTCGTATGACTGTGAAAATGGCACGACAAGGTTACTGCAGGAATCTTGAATGTTTTTATAGACATCACGGCACTGTCACGGCCACGGCATGGCACAGTCCGTTTCACACTCATACGAAATCTGCTCTACATATCTGCCAACAACTGAAAGCAAGTAACTCTACACCAACTAATTCTTTTAAGATACTTTAAGTAAACAATTTTCTTCCAAATTTAGCCCCCAATCCTGAAGTGACATCATCATCAGTGATTTCTCATGTTGTGGATCAAGCTGCACTCTCCACCATGCAAGCTGAGATGATAGCAGTTCAAGTATTATCACAATCAGCATCAGGTGATATCCAGTACCTACAGCAACAAAACCCTCAGCAGTTTATTCCTATAGTGTCAGGTACTGATGCTAGTACACTGTCTACTTTACAAGCTACTTTAGGACAGGTACCATTAGCTGCTGTTCAGGTAAGTCATTAAGCCTCAAATTTACATAAACAAAACACAAGCAACATATGCAGCCTGTAATGCATACAACTCATTAGCAGTGCTTGTCTTTTCACTAGTGACATAAGCACAAGCACAAGTTACATACACAGACTCAGTAATGTACTGCTCATTAGCAGTGCTTGTCTTTTCATTAGCGACGTAAGCATAAGCACAGACAACATAATAATAATAATAATAATATAAAAATTAGGTACTACCTAATAGCGGAGCTCCCATTTAAATATAAAAATAATTTTAAATACTTTGTTTTATTTTTTGATGTTTTTGATTTAAATGAATTGGGCTTCCTGTGGTAATAGGCAAACAAAGATTGCATTTTGTTGTAAAAGTCGAAATAAAGATTATAGGTCAAGCTTTATTTCTTGCCCTTCAGTCTCCTGAAAATTATAAGGCTTTCAGCCTCAGTCACCATAGTGATGCTTATTCAGATTCAGTCAGATTTTATAATTGACTTTGAAGTAGTGGTTCATAATTCTCAGAAATAGAATGCAAAAATCCCTCAAACTGATTTCATTCACATAAATACTGTTCAACCTGATTTCAACATCCTTCAATTAAACAATTTAACATTGCAGAACATTATATTTAGATTTTTCTGTCTTGACAGTATTGTGGCATCTGGTTTTTGTACTATGTAGAATAGAATGACACAGATAAATAGTTGTCTTTACACAAAACAAGAATTCTCTCTTCCATGCAGGTTCCACTAATTATGACTTTAGATGAAATTGTAAAACAACTCAAAACAACTACTACCTAAAAGCAGAGCTCCAATTTCAATTTCAATATTTTTATGTTCTTGATTCAAATGAATTGGATTTCCTGTGGTAATTGTAAAAGCATTTTTAAAATAAGTTTTGGTTTTGGTTTGTATAGTGGGCTTGTAAGCTCAGTGACCTTTATTACAGTGAATTTTAATATTCAGATTCACTGTCAGATTTCATAACTGACTTTGTAGTGGTTCATAATTTTCAGAAATATAAAGCAAAATCTCCAAACCCTTTTTTAAATTGATACAAGTAATTAAACCTTTTCAACATCCTGAATATTACAGAACAACATATCTTCATGTGTCTGTCTTTACTATATTAAATTTGTGACATATCTTGTTTTTTTGTGGTTGTTGTTGTTGTTTTGTTATTTAATGTGGAATAGAATGACACACTAGCTAGGTGAATACTTGTCTCCCACTTGTCTCTTCCAGATTACACTGATAATACAGTTTTAAGTGACTATAAAAACAGCCACTCGACATTACAAGAAAACAAGGAATTAAGCATTTTCAGTCTGCATGCATTTAAGGTCTCGTAGGGTTCACTGACAGAGCATGCAAAATTCCTTCTTTTATTCCTGTCAATTTTTTTCATTAAATTCCAGACCCAAACTTGAGCTGTATTTACACATTAGTGGGGTTGAAATAAGTTCAAAATCATTTTTTTACTTATTTTATTATTATTAGAACTAGTGCAAAAAGTTCACCGTAAAACAAATGTCGTTGTACATTTTAAGTTATGTACTTGATCGAGTGTTTGTTTAAACTTGGCCACAGTTCAACGTGCATAAAAGTTTATTTTTTTAAAGACATCAATCCCAAATAAAAGATAAAAGATCAAATATAGGTACAAGAGACATTTTGACATCATTTTCTGGCCAAGGTCTTTACCTTGAAGTGCTTTCCTAATTGCTGTCTTTAGAAGCATAGTCCTAGATCCTTGTTTCACGCTCAATGCAGATGATTCTTGATTGCCAACTTTGGCTAGATTTTTAAGCAGCTTTACTGAAGGCATCTTCACGAAACGAAGAATACACGACCTCGATGACTCGTTCATTATGAGAAGTTTTTTGAAGCTACAAATCCAACTAAAAAGTCGTCCAACTTTGAAAATGCTCTCTGTGTCCTTCGTCTTTCGAGCAGTTTTTGAAATGACACCGGGCCCGAAAAAATTCAAATGCACGTTGTTTTTCGCTTTAACCTGTCAAGATTGGCACAGATTAATGATCATGAAAATCGCTAAATTTTTACGAGGTTTCTAGAGTAATATTTTTAAGTTTTGCAAGTTAAAACTGCAAGGAAACTGTAAATTGGCCAGCGGTTACCCCTGTGGGATGTACAGGGACGTACGTACGGACACTGGGCTTCCTGTGTCGGTCCATGAAAAATCAACTGGATGGGTTACCATTTTTTCTTAGGTATGGTGCTCCGCTCGCCCGCTAATAATAGTTTTGCACTTACACGGAATCTGCTCTAAAACTAGTTAAAAAAAACCATTGTAAATAGATAAGGCCTTAGGAATAGGGTATATTCCCGGCAAAATGATGTAAGCAGCCAGTATTACACTGTGAAATAAAAGAAATAATAATAATAATAATAGACATTTATATAGCGCCTATTCCTTGTAGTCCATAGGCGCTTTACAATAGTGAAAAAAAAATTAATTTGATAAAAATATAATTGTAAAAAGTTAAAACTAGGAATTAGTGTCATCAATAGAATGCTTTTCTAAATAAATGTGTTTTTAGCTGGCTCTTGAAAGTGTCAATTGAAACATACAGTACAGACTCAGTAATGTACTGGTCATTAGCAGTGTTTGTCTTTTCATTAGTGACATAAGCATAAGCAACATACACAGACTAAGTAATGTACTGCTCATTAGCAGTGCTTGTCTTTTCATTAGTGACGTAAGCATATTAAGCACAAGCAGCATACACAGACTCAGTAATGTACTGCTCATTAGCAGTACTTGTCTTTTCATTAGTGACGTAAGCATATTAAGCACAAGCAGCATACACAGACTCAGTAATGTACTGCTCATTAGCAGTACTTGTCTTTTCATTAGTGACGTAAGCATAATAAGCACAAGCAGCATACACAGACTCAGTAATGTACTGGTCATTAGCAGTGCTTGTCCATTTTTAAAAGCCTATAGAAAAGCCTACTGAAAAATCACCAGAAAGTCACTGATTAATAAGTCATTTTCAAGGGGAACTGTTCAGTTATATTGTATGCTCTTGAATTCAACTCCCTTTCCATAATTACATTCTCCATCAGACTAAACGTCTTGACTGGGAGTTGGTCTCAATAAGCTACCAAAAATTCAACTCAATTTTCAGACACACAGTCAAGTTTTCACCCTTGTTGTCTGAACACTTTGTTAGCCTATCACCTTTTCCAGTCAAGACATTTCTCTAACAGGGCATGTAATTATGCAATAAAATAATTGTTGATGGTAGGTCTTACCCCTTCATGTAAAAGAAACATGACCAATAGTTATTACATGATTCTGGTTCCTTACAGATAGCAACATCCACCAGCCAGACGGGTGTCACCTCAGCACACCATCACCCTCCCCAATGGACAAACCATACAAGTACCAATTTCTCAACTTTCTGCTGTGACGTCAAGCAATTCTGATATCACCACAGCAGTTACTTCACTGATCACAACCAATACTGAAGCTATTATTGCTGCAGCGGCAGCAGGTGAAGCAGCAGGACAGGCAGGGCTTACTACGGTACCTGATTCTGACCTTGGTCATGTGGTGGAAGGCAGTGGTCATTCACATGAGGGTGAACTGGCAGAGAGGGAGGATGAAGAAGGAGAAGGTGATGGTATGTAGATTTTATTTGTTCTTGAAATTATTTATATTTTTACTTAACTTATTAAGTGAGTTCCTCAAAATTATTAAAATTTGTACTCACTAAAATTTGCATTTTAGGGTATATAAATTATATTCCTGGTCAATCTCCCACAAACTAAGTACAACATAGTGGCTAAATCTTCCTCTAGAGAAATCGCTAAATTTAATAGTACCTAAAAATAGTAATCAAAAGAGGGATGACAGTTGGCCATGGTGAAACTTTCAGACTTGAGACATTTTTTCACTAACGTCCATATTTTTAAGCAGAAAATGAGAATTAGAGACTTGTGACATTTGACCAAAATTTGTTAAGACTTTTTGGGAAGTTTCTCAGTTTGAGTTGCATTTGCAAAGCAATGGTTGAACCATTTGGAGGGATGGGTGTGTCATTCTTCTTTGTTCTGTCTGCCCAAGCAGTCTATAGATTTGTTGAAATTTCAACTGGAATTCAGGTTAATTTCCACCTGTTTTGAATGTGGTGATTTATTTCTCTAAATCATTATTTCATCATTAAAGTGGAACTTCAATAAAACCACTTACAGGCCAAAAATAACTGGTCATTAGGAGGGGCTGGCCGTATTAACAGGGTATTTTTCACAAAAGATATAGAGCAGTCTATTTGTGGACCAAAATGAGGTGATTGTAATAGCAGTGTGGATATATTGAGGGGTGCATGTAAGCCAGGATTTCACTGTTCATATTATTTTAGATGAAAATAAGCCCAAGTACACTTGTGACATCTGTGGCAAGTCTTACATTCGTTCCTGGTCTTACTATGGTCACATGAGAGAACATGCATCAGGAGAGAAACAACACAAGTGTGATGTCTGCGGGAAGGTTTTTAACTACGCTAGTAATCTACGTCAGCATATGCTCATCCACACAGGTAATAAGTGTGAAATCATAATTTATATAGAAATATTACTAATAATAATTATTGGTATATCATATATATGCTCTAATCAAAACTATTACAATTTCCTCAAATCTGAATGGTTGAAAGACTGCTCTATTTTTCACTAATCAAGCTGTAGGTTGTAATTGGATAGTGTAATTGGACAACTGGCTGTAATTGGACACCTGTAATAGCTAGGACAGTTGTAATCGGACAGTTGCCAGAGCCAATCAGATTTTGCATTTTGAGCGCGCACAGTTACGTAATCGCTACGCCATTAAGCGCGCGCTCAAGAGATTTTTCACTATTTTTTTCTCGCTTTTTCAACAAAATTTGGTCATTTTAGTTGCGCTTAGCATTGGTTAACATGAAAATATTTTTCTCGGAAGTTGTAATAGTTATGATTAATTGGTAATAGGACTGAGTGGAGTCCAATTCTGTCTATAATCATACTCGGAATAAACAAATTGGACTCCCGCTACGCGGTCGTCCAATTTTGTTTATCCCTTGTATGATTACAGACCGAATTGGACTCCACTCAGTCCTATTACCATAATTTATTGTTCAAGAACCTATAAGTTCTTGTTGAAGCCTGAAATCAATATCTAGAAAGGTTGTAGATAAGTTCAATTTCATTTTTTATAACATATTGCAATTGTTTTTTTCAGGAGAAAAGCCTTATGAATGTGAATACTGTGAAAAAGCATTTAATAACCCAAGTTCACTAAGGTCACATGTACTATCCCACTCCGAAGACAGGCCATTTGTTTGTGATCATGAGAACTGTGGAAAAGCCTTCAACAATCCAGGATCATTGAGGTTAATTAGAACGTCTTTATCACACTATTCTTTTATGAGCAAATCAATCAGAGTGGATTTTGTATGACCGTGAAAATGGAATGGTCAAGCACGGCAGGGTTATGGCAGAAATTTTGAATGTTTTATAGACAACATGCCACTGACATGGGTGACGGCATTTCACACTCATTTGAAAACCACTATATGTCAAATAGTTGCATATCACACTGCAAAGCTGTGACTAATATTTCATTTGTGAATAACAGGGTTCATCGGCGAGTCCACCAGGAAGAGAAACCTCATGCCTGCAATTATGACGGGTGTGACAAAGCTTTCAAGACTGCTGCCGAGCTATCGAGACACGCCTTCCGTCATACTGGTGAAAAACCCCACAAGTGTGATCAGTGTGAGAAGGCTTTTATTAGATATGATGACCTGAAACGTCACTATCGCATACATACTGGTAAGTTAGACATTTTGTAACATTAACTGATTTGCTGTCTCCATGGTAACAGTAGTATTGAGTCATTTTATAACAACTTGGAATGCCGTAACCATGGAAACAACAGCACTGAGACACTTTAACATGTACACCAACATACTGTTACTACAGAAACAGCAGTACTGAATCACTTTATCAGTGTATTGGATAAGGTGGCTCAGTACCACCGTTTCCATGGTTACAACATGGAATATAATATTAATATGCAGTAAACATAGAAAGAGTATTGAGCCACCTTATCATATCATATATATTGTAACCATAGAAACAACAGTACTGAGCAACATTAGAGTCATTTTCATATGAGTGGGAAACTTACCGTACCGTATCGTAACTGTACCAGTATCATAGTTTCTATAAAAACATTCAAAATTCCTGCTCTAACCCTATCGTATCGTAACCGTACAGTGTTACCACTCATACGAAAACCACTCTATTGTAGTGACATGCTGATAATTATATTGTAATGTTCTTTCACAGGAGAAAAACCATTCAAATGTGATCAATGTGATTTTGCCTGCATTCAATCATTCGACCTGGTAAAGCATAAGTTTACTCACAGTGGAGACAAGCCCTACAAGTGTGACTTGTGCCCCAAACAGTTTACACGTCCAGCAAGACTGAGAGACCACATGAGAACACATACTGGTGAGAAACCTTATGAGTGTGATGTATGTGGAAAGGCTTTTGCCATACAGACTGGACTCAAGTCACATCAGGTATTAAATTATTGTGTAGATCAGAAGAATCTTCAGAAAAACGTCTTGTATCTGTCCTCTTTGGCCTGTCTACTGATGTATCAGTGCTTATGGGACTCCTTCATTTATGGGAGTACATCGGCATGCAACTAAACTTTAGAAAACACACAGGAGATTAAGAGGCTAGTTAGCAGGGCCAATAAGTTGTCACATCTCCCAAGAAAGGGATGCCTTCAGGGGTGGAATTAAGGGAGTGGCATAGGGGGTGCCCACTTTGCTCCTGAGACAAATTTGCACCCTTTACTTATTGATATTTTCCAAAATATCCTCTTGATGTTCAGATTTCTATGATCCTGTGCTCCCCTCCTGAAGAAAAATCCTGGATCAATCCCTGGCCTGGATGAAAGACAGAAAGTTAATAATTATATTTAATGGACATAAAACCCTATGGTGTCCTTATAAATGGAGGCTGTTAAACGTTTTTCCGCCCTGTCTATTTAATGTATTTACTCTTAATTATGTTATTTACAGGCTGTACACACTGGTGACAAACCTTTTAAGTGTGATCAATGTGAAAAGACATTTCGTACCATGGTAGAACTACAGTCACATATGGGAAGGCATACAGGTATCAAACCCTTCAAATGTGAGATGTGTGACAAAGACTTCATCTCTGCCATCACCTTTAAGAGACACAGTATTGTTCATTCAGGTTTGTAAACAAAATTTAAAGGCTTTTGAAAATACTTTGGCTTATCGTATGACCCGTATTTCCCTGCTCGCGCGCTCTTAATAAAACCTTCGGAAAAGATGACGTGTTGGGGCCGTACGGCTTTGCTCGAGCGAGCCGTAAAAACACGTACAGCCCTGCTCGTTTCCGCGCGCTATAATTCTATTTATATTTGCTTATAACAAAACAACAACAACAAACAAACAAACGAACAAAAAAGGTCGTATGATGAAATGCTTATTGACTGAGTTAGGTCGGGCCGGACGGGAATGGCTCTTGGTCATTTGAACGTGTTTGACAAACAAACAAACAGATAGACAGACAGACAGACAGACAGACAGACAGACAGACAGACAGACAGACAGACAGACAGACAGACAGACAGACAGACAGACAGACAGACAGACAGACAGACAGACAGACAGACAGACAGACAGACAGACAGACAGACAAAACAAAACAACCACCCTCTACGGGCTTTCAAAGGGTTTGTTATCTGGTTTATACCCATTAAAGATGTGATCTATTTCCCAGGTCAAAAACCGTATGAATGCCACGAGTGTGGACGTCGTTTTGCTCGTTCAACTGACCTCAAAGTCCACTTGCCCGTACATAGCGATGACAAGCCTTACAAGTGTGGGGAGTGTGACAAGATGTTCACTAGGTTTAGTACACTCAAGGAACATATTAGAACACATACAGGTGAGACATTGCAAAACTTTGTAAACTTTCCATTTGACGTTAGATTAACTCACCTTGTGATTACCTCCATAATGTGGACACCTCTCTCCTGCATTATTGAAACCACTATGAGAAAGGCACACCTCAACACTTTTCTTGTCCGTTTTTTCTCCTTTTTATAATGGGTTTCCATTGTATTGGCAAGCAGGGTGGTGTAGCGGTTTAGCGCTCGCCTTTCACCTCTGTGGTCCGGGTTCGATTCCCGGCTCGGGCCATACGTGAATTGAGTTTGTTTGATGTATTGTTCTCTACCTTGCCACGAGGGTGTTTTCTCCGGGTTCTCCGGTTTTTCCTCCCTCAAAAATCATCATGTGAGTTGAGTGTTGTATGTAGAGTATATCGAATGTAGTGGCAGTGAGTGTGGAGTGACTGACACTGAAAAGGCCCTTCCTTTCATTTCGTTTGTTCCATTCGTTCCTTCCCCTCTTAAGCAAACACAAGATATACTAAAGCCTTATGTTCTTTAGGTGAGCGTCCATTTAAGTGTGGCGATTGTGGCCGAGAATTTAACCATCGCAGTCACTTCAACAATCACTTACGTATTCATACTGGCGAAAAACCCTTCAAGTGCGAGACATGTGACAAGGAATTCTCACGTAAAGCCAGTCTAAGGTACCACATGAAGGTAAGGATGTAATCGCCGTGGTATAACAGGCACAATGTGGGAGCTAGGCAGCCTAGTCCCCAGGCGTCCTCTGCGACTAGGCTGGGAGCTAGGGTGCTTTGTTGCTAGTTCACTGTCTTTTCGCCTGTAAAATCACAGAAGTTTGGGGGGGCGGAGGGGGACGTGCTTCGAGAAAAGTCCATAAACTTTATCGGGTAAGGTAACGGGCCGGTAAAATCATCGGGTCTGTCGAGGAACAAGCCCTCAACTTTGAAAATCGTAAAGAAAAATCCCACAATCTTTTTCCATGTAGGTACATTCCAAAACCACAGGATCTGTTCGCACACCAAGGTCCAAAAAATCCAGCGAAGATGAAGAAGAAGTGCTAGAGACCCAGCATTCTCTGTCTGAAGAACAAATTTCCACCGTTAATGTCAGCCACATTGGAACCGAGGCTGAAGTACAGCTGGCTGAAGCTCTTGTAGCTGTTAGCGAGTCTATGATTGGTCCTGATGATGCCATGGAAACGGCGCACGTTGTTGCTGTGGAAACCTCTGGTCAGGATGGAGATGAGCAGGTAGAGCGCACTAGTATATATAACCCGTAGGGGGGAGGGACGGGTAACGGTTTTACACAGGTTATACATGTTGCATAACTTTCTTACAAACAACTCTGCGGTACGGAAACCTCTTGACAACGGATGGGTCTCTATTTCTTAACAGCTAAAAATGAAACCTGTGTATATCGGACACCTTTATAATGGACACTGAATACCTCTCTCTAACTTCTCTGAAATCCCCATACATTTCTGAACCTCTGTTTAACGGACACCTAACTGTGGATACCTCTCTCTAACAGACAGATCTTGAAATCGCCATACATTTCTAAACCTCTGTTTAACAGACACCTATAGGGTACTTTTCGTCATTCTTTCGGTGTCCATGTTAGAGATTGAATTTTATTTGAATTGTTGCTGCGTGAAACATTGACATTCTGGGTGACATGAAGCAGCTACATTAAAACGACACCTGCATAATACGAACATCTCTATAACGGACAGGATCTTCTCCAAAGACTTCCTTATAAATGAAACCTCTATAAAACGGACACCTCTGTAATACGGACACTTTTCTTCAGTCCTTGGGTGTCCCGCTTTAAAGAGGTTTCCACAGTACATTATTGAATTCATCTTTTTCATCAGGTTTCAGGTGTACAGACAAGTCACCACGTCGTGGATCCCGTCACTCAAGCCGCTGTGAATGCTGGGATATCCGATAGTGACGTTGCTGAAGTTCTTGTCCAATCAGCTGTCAACGCAAATCACCAGCTTACCGGACAAGGAATAGCCAATCAGATCATCGAGGTCACGACCTCCGCACACCCTGGCCAAGATAGCGAGACGAGCCATGCACAGCTGGTGGTAGATGCCTTATCTCAAGGTGCCATTGATTCTGGACAGGTCACCATAATGCACATTCCCCAGGGGACCCAGGACGGGGTGACAGTGACCACTGAGGGAATGGAGACCATGAGTATGACCGTCCCTGCTGAGATTCTAGCAGCTATGGCTGCAGCACAGTCTCAGGGACAGACAACAATGATTGGACCAACGGTCACCGACCAGGGACACCAGCCATCGTCACCCACCATTACAACTCAGGCAATACAAGCTTTACAAGCACAGGTGGGCACAGAGAGGAGTGACACTGGTGGAGAAGATGTGCAGATGCATGGCCTTCAAGTCCACGAAACAACACAACAAGTAGAATTAGCTCACACTCAGAGTGAAGGCGGTCAACAAGAGAGCGCAGGGGAGCCCATGGTTACAGAATAATAGCATCAGTATTATTATTATTATTATGCATTTTTATACTTATAGCAGTGTGAATTAATTTGTGAGTATCATAAGCTTTGCAAATGTAGTTACCCCTCGGGTATGTATGCAAGTGAATATAATTATATACGTAACGTTTCTCTCTCTAAACAAACTTTAATCCTTGTTTTTGACCTTCAATTGTGTGTGAGGCGACACCTCTTACATAGCCCTGTTGAAAGCAAGTTTTCCGTAATAGCCTGGGTAACTCTTGTTTTTTGTGTTGTCCGTGGGACACTTGAGTTATCCCAGCTACCGGAACAAGGTCTTACAGTGGAAATATCGCAGGTGTGGATAACGTAATGCCTCTACAAATACAGCAATTTTCATTTGGCAAACTGTGTTTTGCCTTACTCGAGAGAATACTGTTTGCGGCTTACATAACAGTTTGTGCGTCCAATGTAATGTAATTAAGGACTTTGGCGTTAAAGTAAAGGAAACATTTTAATGTAATTTTGTTTTTATTGTAATAACCCTACGAGACATTGTGTGAAAAATAGATGCAAAATCCAATAGTTTATCTGACAAAAATATGAACCATGGATAAGGAACTGCTTGGTTTGTTGCTCATTAAATAAATCGGCCCTGATCACCTCATAGATCCACACAATCCAGGCCTAGGGGCGGGCCCGTTTCTAGAAAGTGACGCGATGACTTTACGGGCCCGTTATAATTTTAGGGAAAAATTATTAATAAAGTGCGCGATAACATCATAGGAATGAACGTGCGCTTCGAGAAATGCGGAAATGTTATCGGGTTGGTTAATGGGCCCGTAAGATTTTCTGTAACGCTGCAGACCCCTACTAAAGGATTCCTGGATCCACACCTGCAATCATTTATATAATGCCACACCCCCTCATGAGCTGATAATCCTGGATCTGCCCCTGCCATCCAGTTGAGATGGACTTCATGCTTTGTTGCAGAACATCTTGGAGTGGTTAATCAATTTCTTGGTGTCATAATTTCTTGTTGAGTGCACACGGCCAATTAAATAGGTTTCCTCGTTCTCGAAACCACTTGTTGGCAACTAAAAAAGTGCAAATCATTGTTAGGTCTAGGCAAAGCACATACTGTCGGTCATAGAGGAGATAGAGGAGCTGGTTGTACATTTACAACAGATACTATAGGTACTTAATGTACTACAGGTACTACACCTACAACGGTTGCTACACCTACTACATATACTACAGTTACTACACCTAATACGGTTTCTACACCTACTACAGGTACTACACTGACTACAGGTACTATACTTACTAGTTTCAGGTACTTTATGTACTACACCTACTATTGGTACTACAGGTACTACGGGTACTACAGTTGCTACACCCACTACAGGTTCTACATTTGCAACAGATACTACAGGCAGTGTAGCTTTAAGTAGCTTCAAATATACCCTTAAAAAACTCATTAATAATTCATAAGGCAAACACAATGAAAATCGCCACCGTGACGAGTGTCTTTAAATCTGATAAAGATTCGGCCTAATTTACATAAACTTTAACCTCGATTTTCTCCAAGATAAATGAAGATATTTTTGAATTTCTTTTAGAGAACCACTCTAATATGTGTTGGAGTTTTTTAAGCCGTATAAAGAACTCGAGATCGTGTTTTATCGGTATAAAGATCCTCGCCTACGGCTCGGATCTTTATATCCGATAAAACACTCTCTCTCGTTCTTTATACATTACTTAAAACTGAGCACTGATGGAGAGAGAGGGGTAAAGAGTGCACCGTCGGCTTCCTGGGAAACGTAACCAGCTTAACTAGCTGGAGGAACTACCGACCCTAATTATATTGTGCTTTAACTGGCTTTAATATTGTCGAAATGTAGCGTTTTACTGAAATGGAAGACGTTACTCGATCGAAGGGATTATTGGCCAAAGAAGTTAAGGAGAGTAAAGAAAATTCAAAAGAAAACAGATACATATATTCGACCTTTATTATATGATTGAGTCTGTTTTCTTTGTTATTCATAGGACTTTATATCACTAAATTCACGATGATTATATATTCAAGGGTTTTATATAGAGCTTCTCCGGGATGTATCTGTATAAATCACTTGAATTTATAATTCCCGGGATTTATCTAGATACATCACTTGAATTTATAATTTCGTTCCATACTTCCTTAGATGATTTATGTGTGGACATCAAGACTTAGAAATTTTCTTAGAAATATACTAAGTAGCGATTTTGGTGGAAAAAAAGTCTTTGATAAATGACAGAGATTCGAACCCGATACTTTCTGCACTCCTATACCCGCTTTTAACCACTATTACTACTGAGCTAGCTGATGGAATCTTCTCAACAAAAAAATCTTTTGTGTGTTATCATGAAGTTCGTTAGTGTTTCTCTGAATAGAATTGAAAAACAATTATTTAAGGTTTCCTTCTGGGAATTCGGTAACAATGATCTAATTAGTGATTGTCTTTTTGAATCACTTTTGTGTGAAAACCTCCTCAATCATATAATAAGGCAGATAAATACCTCGAAGCTCGGCTTTTATCCATATACATCCCGAGGGCCGTAGGCCCGAGGGATGTATATGACTAAAAGCCTCGCTTCTCGGTATTTATCCCTTCCATAGAGGCTTTTTTCTCTCTCTCTTTGCCTGCCGGACTTTGCGTAAGCGCGTTCGCATTATTCTCGCTCCTCCCAACCAAACCTTTATTTGAGTTATTAATTACCTTTTGAGTAGCCATTACCCTAAGTTCTGTTTCCGTAAAAGTTCCCAAAAAGAGTGAGGGGAATCCAGGTCTATCAGGCCGGGGAGTAGCCAGGAGTTTCGTGCGACTGTTTACCCAGCTGGATGAACAGTTTATACAGTATACACAAGCCAAAAATATACCTTTTGCTTGAATTTCAACTTTAAAAAATAGTGTCTTGATTAACTTGGCAATTGTTTAGCGGGGCAATTGCAAAACGCATAAAAAGCGCACGATATTGGATCGCACATTTAAGAAATATAGAGAAATTAATTTATAAACGATATCCATATATTAATAATCATGAATATTAATCAATCTCAATATATTTATGAACGATCCAAAATAATTAAAAAAGTAAAGGTAAAAACATCAGTATCCGTAGCAAGACAATAAGTAGTCAGAATATTCAGGTAAAAAAAGAAAAAGTTATAGAAAAAGAGCGAAAAAAAGAAAAAGAAAAAGGATTCGCCCCCGAAACGACTCGAACCTGTTAGATGTGCACCCCCCGGACACAAAGTAGAAATGCTTCTTTAACTGAAAAATAAAAAAGGAAAAAATAAAAAATGGGACGATTCTCCCGAGACATTCAAGGAAGCTGAGACATCGAATCGACTTACGTTACGGATGAAGATTTCGGCCCCATCCACGCTATCCCGGTGCTACATAAAACAGTTATCTTAGCCCGAAGGCCAGGGAGGGAGACGATATCCGGACCCTAATCCATACCTTTAGATATCACCTTAGACCGCTGCGCTACCTAGACACTTAATAATTTTAATGTCTAATTGGGGTAGTCTATTCGGCGAAGTTTCATTATGATGCTAATATGTTTGTCCCAAATCCTTGGGGATATAGAGGAACCAATCAAAATCGAGTATTTTGAAGAAAGACCAACAATAAAAGTTGCGTTAACAATATGCAGTTTAGGTCCATCGAGCTCCTTTGTAACGTGAAGAAGTTATGATGTATTTTAGTATGGATCTTTATTTTCTACTGCTGGATGAAGGTTTACAACTGGTAATCACATTTGCTATTCAAGAGTAGTCCTAAAGCAAATCTCGATGATTATCCAGACAAAGGGTGAAGATTTGAAAAGTCAGCAAAGTTAAGTATCTCGTTTACAAATATCTTAACTCAACTGAAATTTGTACATTTAGAGATTGAATAAACTTTATCACTTAGGGTTTCATCAGTTGTATTTTCAAGTGTAGTTTTTTAATTCAAATTCTTAATAGAAATATCATTTTGAGTTTTACTTTTTCTTACACGTACGATTTCAAGTGATTGCAAGGGGAAACTAGAAGGGAGGGGGAGGGGATTGGGGAGGGGAGGGGATTGGGGAGGGGAGGGGAGGGGAAGTTGTTAATCCACGTCCCCTGCAATTCCCCTAGCTATGTTCGTGATTGTACACTCGAGCTACACATTAATTGAGTCAGTTCGTCGTTCTTACCCCATTTGTTTCCACATATATAACACAGGGCACCCAGCGTGGAGTAATCGCCCTC
Organism: Telmatactis stephensoni; assembly: GCA_029948255.1. NCBI lineage: Eukaryota > Metazoa > Cnidaria > Anthozoa > Actiniaria > Isophelliidae > Telmatactis > Telmatactis stephensoni. Next base: position 544,340 of record JALIZF010001722.1, on the reverse strand, counting down.
ACCTGATCTTTTTAGGGCGGTGTTACACGATACGATTTTTAACGACGATATTCTGCGCAACGTTGCAACAACTTGCAATATTTTGCGTTGCGAGTTTCTGACTTGGATTCAAAAACTCGCAACGCGTTGCCGAAGCGAAAATTGCAAGGAAAGTCGTTCCAAGTGTCATGTTACACGAGAAAGATTTTTAACGCAACGCCGTTGCGCTGCAAGTCGTCGTTAAAAATCGTCTCGTGTAACACCGCCTTTAGGTTGTACCAATGCCGCATCGACCTGAAAAATGATAAATTTGAATTCAATTATGCCCCAATTACACTGAGTACAGATACTACACTGACTACAGTTACTACATGTACTACGCTTACTAATGGAACTACAATACAGATACCACACCTCCTACATATACTACACCTACTACACCCTACTACAGATACTTCACTGACTACAGGTACCACATGCACAACACTGACTACAGCTACACTTAGCTTACTACTGGTACTACACTAACTATAGGTACTACAGATACTACTGCTACTACGCTTAACATGTGTGCTACACCAACTACAACCAAATCTACTACAAATACTATACCTACTATGTGTACACAGCCTTCTTACTACAGGTGCTACAGGGACTACACGTACTACAGATACTACAAGTACTACAGACACTACAGGTACTACACGAACTACAGAAACTACACCTACTACAAGTACTACACCTATACTACGTATACACTGCCTACTATAGGAACTGCTGTATTACAGGTACTACAGATACTACACCTACAACGGGTGCTACACCAACTACAACCACTACACCTACTCCTACTACTAGTACAACCCCTGCTACAGATACTACACTTACTACAGGTGCTACACTAACTACAATCACTACATCTACTTTAAGCCCGCCGCACACGTTGAGAAACTGTGTGTGGAAACTGCTATGCGAGACACTTTTCTCACCGTGTGCTCTGTTTTGTTTGATATTTTTGGCCTCGCGTAGCCAAAGATGCAACGTCTGCGGCGAGAAATCGTCTGAGCTAAGTGCCTCTCCTCGCGTGGTAGTTTCCTCACGCAGTTTCTCAATGTGTGCGGTAGGCTTTAGGTACACGTTTTGTATTGCGCACCATCACAAAAGCTCAGGACAATACAAGTTGTCCTTAGTTACTAAGTATAGTTCGTATAGTTCGTCAGGACACTGCGCGGATATGCCCTTATAAATCAGGACATTGAAGTCGTCCTTACATGGAGTCGTTACCGTGCTTTACTTGCTATGAGCCTGCAGTACTGCTGCAACGATTTGAACATGCGCTGTATTTCGCGCCAAAATTTAGGAGCCATTTTGCGGGGAAAAGGGTGTTCGAGTGCAGTTAAACTACAAGCACTAAATTCTTTCTCTTTTTACATTCTTTATTACCAGTTAAAATGTGGAATGATGGAGGTAGGTGTAGTGAATCTCAGAGGATTGTTTTCTGTCTTTTTATGTTTATTTTATCTTGTTCAAACCTTCGAAGTTGTTAAAGATGCTAGACGTTCGATCGAAGAGAGCTTATGACAAAATGTTTAAACTTAAACACGAGTATTTTGAATTTTTTCCTACGAAGAAATCTCTAAATGAAAAAGTCCTAAGACAGAATATTGTAGTTTTTCTCTTCCCCTGAAAATATTAGCTTTCTTGCTCGTAAAGACCCCTAACTTATTAAATTATTTTTCGCGAGGTTTTCAACTCTTGCTATTAAACTTTAAGACATGACTTTTTATGTTCATTTGTATTTCAGGATTTGGTGGTGGATTTCAGGTAATTTTGTCTTCTTCTTTTGCTTAAATTAATGTCGTTGCAGTGTGTAATGTTATATCCAATTCCCCATGAAGTAATTTTGCAAGATTGTACAAACAATTTTAATTTTGGGATAATTGTTATAATTTTATAATTTCAGTCCATGGAAACAAGTGGGTTTGGTGATGGTGGCTATATGCAAGATAACCAGTTTGCCTCACCAACAACAGGATCACAAGAAAAGAAAGTTAGTCTTTTATCTGTTAGGCCAAGGGAATTAAAATCATAGATTTGCGTCCGGAATTTTTTTAAATCGCATGAGGCTGTTTTTCATTATTCATTATTCATTATTTCTCTTTGAAGTGTATTTCAGCCATCAAGTCCAGAAATTTGACCAAAAACTTACGTCTAACACATGTTTGCAAAAGACAAAATGCGCACGCGCATGTTCAAGACTCTTGCACCACTTTTTGCCACAGGTAACCCACTGAATTAAGGAAAAAAAAAAACCACTACCACCAACAACAACAAGGAAAGACAGCAAGATCATAATATTTTATTAATACTATAATAATAATAATAATAATGTATTTGCTTGGTACGCATCTAAAAATCTCGATGCTAATCTCAATACTATGATTGTATTTAGCTTGTACAGTACAAAAATCATGGTAAATATATAGTTTATATATTTTGAATGTCATTTTTTATCGCAAGTTGTTATTTTTAAAAAATAATGAATTTTTTTTTTTTGAAATAATGAAAATTTTAGGCAGTAGCTTTCAGAGCATGCCATGCGGTGGACGCAAATCTATGACTATGACGCAAATCTAATTCCCTTGGCTTTATAGCCAAAGGTTATGTGTGTCGTAATACTCAAAGGTGTGGTGGGATTGGGGAGACATGGTCAGTATTGGTAGAACTGAAGAAGTCTGCAATCTACCATATTGTGTCATGGCATGTCTCAATGTTTTGATTGGATATGACTTCACTGTTTATCATTTAAAACATACAAATACACCAGAGCACAGCATGAATTTCATCTTTACTAAAACTGCCCAATTACATAAAAACTAAATGGGTTACAGCTCATTTTGCTTTATTGTTCTGAGTCTGGTTGCTACAAGGTGGGTTTGTGGTAACCCAGGGTTAAATCAAAACAAGACCTTCAGTTTCAACCTTCAAGGAGCTGGCCCCTAGTCTTAGCTTGTTCAAAATGTGGATTTGTGATTAATGTTAACCCAGGATTAAATATCAAGAAAAAAATTGATTTTAACCCTGGGTTAACAATAATCCACTTTTGAATATTTGACCCTGTATTTCCCTGCCATCTTATTTCATCCATTTATCTCTTTCCTATACGTCATTCAATTTTCATTCCGTTTTCATTCATTTACTTGTTCTTGATATGTCATTGAATTATTAAACCTCTATTCATTACCATCATAATTTTCATTTTCAGAGAACTAGTAACAAAGCACAGTCTATTATCCCTTGTACAATAAAACAACTGAACAGTGCCACGTATGACCAGGCCAATGATGTCTTTAAACTCTATTATACAGACTTACTGCAGGTACTGTTAGCTTAGGGGTAATGACCCTTGTTTTACTTGCACACAAACATTTCTCTTAGGTCAATTTAGTGCCAATGTCACTACATTGGCAGATAACTTGAACTTCAACAATCAATCCTCCATTTATTGCCACCTCCCTGCAGTCACCAGTATTTGTGTCCTTGCAATTTATCAAATCTTTATATTTACCTGATATTGAAACCTCTGTACAGTAGCAACCTCTCACTAGAGTCGTTTTCGTATGAGTGGGAACACTGTACGGTTATGATACGATACGGTTACAGCATGAATTTCAAATGTTTTTATAGACATTACGGCACTGACACAGTTACGGTACGGCGCGGTAAGTTTCCCACTCATACGAAAACGACTCTATATAACAGCCACCTCGTCTGTCCTCAAATTGGCCCTTGCATATTTGTTGAGTTTTTCACTAACTTTATAAAATAACATTGACTTTGTTAAATACTATTCTTATTGCATCTAGGTAACCTTTGTTGGTGTGATCAGAAGTGCACAAGAATCTTCTACCAATATAATTTACATGATTAATGACATGACTGGTGAAGATATCATGGTCAAGAAATGGATCAATGAAAATGAGGTATTATACTCTCAGTTATCTTGTTAATATTTTTGAATCCATTGATTTCTGCATTTTTCATTACGTTTTACAACTCAAGGGAAGCATTAACAATTAAGCTATTTATTAGGATGTGGCTGATAAATGTATCAATTTTTTCTTTTATTTATGGATGAATATCAGCTTCTATGACAACCTTCATGTAAATCACCAAGTCCAGTTATAAAACAGTCTGAGATTTATGATACAGTATTGGGGAAAATTCCCATTTAGGGTTAATAATAATAATAATAATAATAATAATAAACTTTATTATGCACAGAATTTCAAACGCTGTCACTTATTTACATGAAAGCTGTATGGGTTAGAAATTATGTTACAGCAAAAACATTTTTCCTTGAATTATCAGGGAAATGAGAAGGAAAGTGAGTGTTGAGAAATTGGCCAAAGTTGGTTGAAATGTATAATAATTATTATAATTATAGCCTTTTCAATATGCACACTCTGATTGGCTGAAAACTGTGCTGTAAAAGAGAACACAACATAGTTCTGATGTCAGCAGCGTGAGCTCAACTGTGTGTGCCTTTTCAAGAGGAAAATCAAACTTTTTGCCTTGATAATTATTTACTTCACAGTCTAGCAAATATATAAGAAAACAAACAGAACAGCTTTTTCTGTGCTCTGTTCAGTAATACAGCACTTAGGAAGTGCTGAGAGCACTCGCCTATGGCTCATGCTCTCCTTACACTTCTTTCATGCTCTCGTCACTTCCTGCTTGCTGTATTACTGATCAGAGCATGGGAAAAGCTGTTCTATTTTTTAATTCTGTGTTTCATTTATTCTGATATTAAACCTTTTGTAAAGGAAAGTGATGAAGAACGTGAAAGAAGATCAGCTTGTAGGTAAAAGAGAAACTTCCATTTCTGTAACATCCAGTTGAACCTTGCTTTGTTTGTTTTTCCCCACTACTATTTTTAACCAAAAGATCAGTAATTCTGATCTCGAGGATCAATAATTTTGTTAGGCAAACATTTCTCTAGGCTATAATGAAGATTAATGCTCTCCAAACAATAATTGATTGGAAAGTGCTCACTCATTGTAGGTTCCTTACATATTTAACAATAAAACTTACTTAATAGGCTCCTTACATTAACAATAAAACTTGAAACTTGAAAACTTGAAGAATCTCTGAGAACACTGCACAACATCTATGTCATACATGGATTTTTTTGGTCAGTTCCCTGTTATCTTGAGATCCACCGACTTTGATGATGGTTAATAAGTGTATATTTATCTCTTTAGAGAAAACTCTTACGTCAGGGTTACTGGTAATCTCAAATCTTTCAAAGAAGACAGTCGTTCAGTGATTGCATTCCACTTAACACCAGTGACAGACTTCAACCAAATCACCCATCACGTGCTTGAAGTCATTCATTCACATCTTGTATTACAAAAGGTAAAATTACTATGGATAAATTTCTCATGATAGGCTGTTGAGGCTAAAATGCCTATGTCACTGTCATTTAATGAAATATTGAGGTTGTTAATTTGCATGCTGATTTGTTGAGTATTATATTGAAATCAGAAAACAGACATGCACATAAACAACTCAAAAAAAAAATTGAAAAGCATTTTCTGTGAGCATTACCAAACAGTTGCTTGTGTGTACTCTGACACAAACACTATGTAAGATGAACATGTACCAAAAAAGCAAGAGAAACACTCGACTGAGCCCACTAAGCTTTCCTCATGCTCCATAAGTCCAAGCTTGACTTGTATATATCACATTATCAAACTCATTAATAATTCATTAGAAAACACAATGGAAATCACTACCGCAATGCAGATCTTTATATTGGATAAAGATTATTTGTTCATTTGCATAAACTTTAACTTGGATTTTTTAAGCCAAAAATAGTCAAACTTGGCAAATTCTGGTCAAACATGATAATTGACAACTATACGTCTGATAAGTAATATAAAAAACTTGAGAGCTTGTTATATCGGGTCTTTATCCACCAATAGAACATGCTCTCTCGTTCTTTATACATTACGTATAGATACATTTACTTGACTGTGTTTTATGTAGCCTAAATATAGTGAGAATAACATTGTAATCATAATTCTGCTGACAGGATCCAGATGTATCTGGTAATAACCCTGCAGGTATGACACCAGCAAAGGGTTCCTTCCAAGGGGGTAGCATGATGACCACGCCTGGTCGGAATGATAGCAGTTTTGGTGGTGGAGGGAATTCACTTGGTCTATCTGGGATTCAGCTTCAGGTATGTACATGTATGTAAATTCACTAGGTTATATGCTTCATGCTCACATATATTTTTAAGTTGAACGGGAGCTTGAAAGAAACTTACTGATAAAAAGCCAAATTCTCCTAATATCAAAGAGTATTAGGGGAAACTTAGGATTCTAGCATAGTGATTTCAAGGGATGAATGGAATTAACTTGTAACACCATAAAAAAAGGAGATAACTTATTGGCATTTTGAACCTTAGCCCTTCTTTATGGTGTTACAAAGGTGAAAAGGTAGAGTCCTTATTTTATGTTGGTAGCTCGTAATAGTCACAAATTGATTAATAAACATTTTACCCCCTCTCTCCATCAGTGCTCCGTTTCACAGGTGTTTAAAGCTGATTAAAGCTACACACAAAGGAAAGAAGTTAAAACAAGGATGCAAGGTCACTGGGACTCAAACTTGGGATTTCTCGCACCGAAGGCCGTGCACAAACCAACTGTACCATCCTTGCTCCTTGTTACAAGTTTCCATTCATCCCTTATTGTATTTTATACACTGATCCCAAACTAGTTCACTTGCTAGTCTCCCATAGTGACTTCAGTTTATTACTGACACCTTCAAATCAGCTGTTAGATTTACTGATAACTTAGGTGATACAGTGTAATTTTTGATCAGTGCATATTTGATCATATTTGAATGTTAATAGTGTGTGTTATAAGTAATTAACATCATCATTATTATTAGTTTAAAAATTGTGTTTTTAATATCTTGTAGGTTCATCAATTTATTTCAACTTCCACTGCTGAGGAAGGAATGAGCTTTACGTCTATCAGACAAAAACTGAGATCAGTTTCAGAAATGCAGATAAGGTATTTCAATGACTCTCTATTGAAGTCTTTGATTTCTTGGAGGGTGGCATTGGTGGTGGTGGTGGGGGGGGGGATGTTGTAAAGGATAATTTCATCCTCGCTTTAATAACAGGGAATTAGTGCAGACAGCAATCTTAACCCACTACTTCTTGCTGAATTACTAATGACAGTGTTTCTGTATTTCTCCAGAAATGCCCTTGAATTTTTGAGCAACGAAGGACACATCTACTCAACAGTTGATGATGAACACTACAAATCTACTGATAGTGGTTGAGAGTCAAGTTAGGATTCCCAAGATCACAGTGTATATTCCATTTTGTAGTAATATTTTATATAGTGGCCACGGATGCCTCCACTGTTTTATATGATGTTAAATATAATGTGTGCTTAACTGTTTATGTTTTGTGGTACACATCATCTGAACTGCTATGGATTAAGTGTATGCCTTGACTCTTATTACCCACCAAAACACCCCAAAACTACCCTCAGCAAAAAAATTAAACCAGTGGGGAAGAAAATTCAACCACAACATGTAAATTAGAAAACCATAAATTTAACACCAAACATTGTACTGTACAAAACTGGTGCATGCTCAAACTTGTTCAAGCTGTATGAAATCATACAAAATAAAACTATTTTTGCTTCAAACTTGACTTTTTTAGTTTTTACATGGAATTAAGTGGAAGACCCTTTGGGGGTAGATCGGCAGCAAGCACGAAAGACTGATGGACAAAAAGAAAAATAAGTGGTGCTTGAAATATAATTTGCCAATGGCACACTTTGAGGCCAATTTTGCCATGTGGGAAGAAATGATGACGACGACAAGCAGTAAGGATGACACAGGTGGTTAGTGCATGGCCTTGGGTGCAAGAGTTCCAGAGTTTGATACCCGAATCTCACATGCTTGTTTCAACTTCTTTCCTTTCTATGTAGCTTGAAGTAGTTTTAAATACCCTTAAAACAGAGTACTGATGGAGAGAGGGGAGTAAAATGAGTGCACCGTCGACCTCAAGTTTATCAGTTACTCAAATTACTGTCATGAGTTATCGATGTAAAATATGGTCGCTTTACTTTACCAAGAGGCATAATATAATACTGTTGAAGGCCTTGGAAGGGGTACACCCTCAAGTGCTATCCATAGTTACTGTTGCTACGTTGGACAAACTAACGTTTTTTGATGTACAATCTGATACAGACACCTGATTGCTGAAATTTGTAAAGGTCCATCTGAGATTAAGTGCATTCTAAAGGAGCATCAATAAAATGTGTGATAATTTCTAAAACATCTTGGAATTCGAGTTTTGTTGCTCGGACATTCTATATTCCATTGGGAAAACCATCTATTGTTTAGTGGCCATTCAAGCAAAGCCGGGATCCGTGTATTATTGACCTGCAAAATATTCACTCCTGCTTCATGTTTCATGGGTTTCCACAGTGGTGAAACCAAATGTCTACAAGGGAGACTCTAGTGGTCAAATTTATTTAAATAAACTCTACAAAACAATCCCAAGGAAATTCTTTATTTACAAGTCACACTTGAGTATGACTAAATCTCTAAATCAGTTAACATTGACAAAATAATGTCTACAAACTATTTGATAAGAGTAAAATGTGCAAAAACTACTGCTTTGGTGCTAGCTAGCTATTCAAGATAAAAACCAACGTCGGTTAGATTTTGGTCTTTTCTAATCTGTTCATCATTCTTGGGGGCGGAGCTTTCACAAACTTGTTCAGTGATTGGTTGATTTGAAAGAAGCTCCGCCCCCAAACTGATTGACGCCTCAGAAAAACCCAAAATCAAAACAAAATTTGTAATTTGCTGCAATGATTTTGGCTGTAAATGTCACGAATTTCAAGCACTTCAACATTTTCAATAATACATAATTTCTTAAGTTTGGTTTTGGTAGATGCAAAGGCTACTACCCTTCTATTTTTTATGGCAATAAACATAAGTTTTCTAAAGTGATTTTCATAAACCCAAGAAGAAAAACTTAGTTAACGTATAACTGGAAAGAAAACAATTCTGTGCAATAATATTAGGATACATGTATTAATGGTATCTCGTGGGCTTATGCAAATCACTAACTCAATGTATGCAAAAAGTTACTTTAATTAGTCCTTCACATTTTTCAGTTATGTTATTTGTTAAAAAAAATATTCAGCTAGGCTTAGATGTCTGCCATGCAATGGGTGGTTGAATGTCTTATTAGACTTCAGGGATGGAATGGTCCATGCTCTTTTTCACTAGACTGGTGGCCATACTGAAACAGAAAAAAATATTTTCATTTAACCCTTTAGAATTTCTGGTAGGATAGTAAACAAAATTTGTGAAGTGGTTCATGATTTAACATCTTAAAATATCTAGGGATGAGAAGCCAATAGCTTTCTATTATTTGAATTTTGACAGCCTTGCTTAAAGCCAAGCTATCAGACGCCACAAAGTTCCAGATCAAGCTGTATTTGAGCTTTATTCTTGCCCTCAAAGACTCTAACTACTTGCACATATAATTGTCACACAACACACTTTATATTACACACTACTGTATATGTGAATACACAGGAATCCCATTAACCCCACTGAGTTGGTTAAGTCTACCAGTGGGATATCTGGTACAGCTACAGGATGTTCCATTTAGAAAGAAGAAGTAAGAGAGACTTACCATTTCATGATGTGTTCGCATATAAACGAGGGGATGATTGTCAGTGTGATTGTCCTGTCCTGACCTTCCAAAATCTTTTTGATATCAGAATCCTAAAGTGAAGGAATGCATATAAATTATTCACTGTATGATAGTGGTATTTGAACTTCTGAAGAATGAGTAAAAGCATTGCTTATCATTACCTTCAGTCCTACAACATTTTGGCCATTGACTTCGACCATATGATGCTCCGTTAACAGTCCATTTCTGTGAAAAAAATTGTTACAATCTGATTGATAAGTAAATGTAGATAAATGCAATTTAGTGACTGTACATTTCATAAACAATGGTGCAATTTTGCCCAACTGATATGCATTCCTACCTGGCAGCAGATGTGTCCTTTGCAATCTTTGTAATCTTGCCATCTTTGAACACAAATCCAACATGACCTGTACTGTCCTTTTGTAGCACAATGGTACGTTCAAAGGGTCTGCAAAATATTGTTAAATCTAGTTGCAAACATTGCTTAACTTTAATTTGTATGATTTAGAATATTGAGTGCTTATGTTCTTTGAAAGTGTAATTCAACACCCTGCAGATTATTGCAGTTGAAATGGTATTTGCTGGATGATTTTAAACAATACTGAAACATTCCATACTACAGATGTATATAGTGGCAGGAAAATGTAAAACATTTGAAGAGTTCTTAATGAAAATGGCTTACGTAACTTTTCTGACTATTATAATGGTTACATATAGAGTTACCTGTCCCTAATGGCAAAGACAACCCTCTGTGGTGATGCATTCTTCAGCCTCTTCATAGCTTTATCAGTATCAAAACCTGCCATGTTCTCTCCATCAATTTGCAAAATCTGGTCACCAAATCTCAATCCTCCAAGAGCAGCTGGGGAGTTAGCATGCACAAAAGCCACAAAGATACCCTTATTGACGGCACGAACTCTGAGGCCAAGTTTACCATCATTGTCTTTACACAGAATAACCTCACGGACACCTCCCTTGATTTCTGCTCTTCGTATACCAAGGTTGTGAGCTCCAGATACAGGGGCAATAGCACCACTGCTTGTCTGGGGAACAATTGCAGCCCCTCCACTTGGTACTATAGCCTAAATGAACAAAGAAATCACCCATAAATTATTTCTGAAATTATATTATTTCTTCAACAATAATAACTTAATATAATTAATTAATCATAATAATAATTTAGATTTCCTGTGTACAACTAAAGGGCAACTTCAAAGTTTAATTTAGGTACTTACATAGTCGGGTACATGTTGTCTTACTGCTTCCTCAGAAACATCGATTCCCATGTAATCAGAGAGGGAAGGATAGAGACTGCTAGAAGGTCCTGGTGCTGGCATTGGTACTGGTTGGCCTGGAGCTCCTGGAGCTGCAGGAGTAGGCTGAATAGAGAAATAATGTGGATTATTTATGCACCAATCAATGTAAATCCCCGCCCCCCCCAACCCGGGAAAGGGCGGGGATGTGCGGGGTATTTATCGTGTTTTCAATCACTTGTTCAGTTCCGGTATGCGGGGAAAAAACGAACATTTCCACTCCCGGTCTCAAGACCGGGGCATCGGGCGAATATGGTATATAATGGTCAGCGGTTAAACTAATGAGCGGCCGCCATCTTAGAAAATACCCAGAAGTCAACTTCCCGCGTTTTTCTACGTACGTGAAAAGATGGAAGAGCGACAGGTAAAGTGAAAAGATGGAAGAGTGACAGGTAAAGTTTTCCCTATTTTAGTGTATTAAATAAGTTATTTTTGTTTGTTTTATGTCTTGAATTTTTGTGTTTTTTATATTTGGCTATATTTCAGTCGAATATGATAGAATAATAACTTAAAATATTCGCAATCATTTCAAACTACTTCACTGATTGATCTGCCATGTGAACTTTTGATGCTTTTAATATCTTTTTACCAGGAAAGTGAGATAATGTGCACGCTGCATAACAATAAGCTATTAAATTTTAGTGCCTAATAAGATATAGTTATCATCTATCTGAAAATTCACAGGAGCATAAATACATTAAGCTTATATTGTGTTAAATACATTGTCTTATGCATTTTATTTCTTTTTTACTAGGTGAAAAAAATCCCTGGAAAAAATAAAGATTAAAGATCAGATAATCAAAAATAATTAACGGTTCTATTGTCTGTATTGTGTAAATGAATTTAATATATGTTATTAGTCATGGGTAGGCGGGGACAAGCGAGGACATTGGATTAAACATACTGTCCCAGGGGCAGTAACATTTGCTCACTTTTTCAGGCATGTCAGTCCAATTCCCCGCCCTTTCCCGGGTTGGGTGGGGCGGGGATTTACATTGACTGGTGCATTACTGGCACAATGTCAAACAGGCAACAACAAAATTAACATCCACCAAGAGACCATGATACTAAGAGAGCGAAACTCAGTATTGATGTCTGTGCCATGTTCGTGGCAGCTAAGGCTATTTTTAGTAATTTTGCCATTGCACGTGCAAGGCTCTTAAACAAAAGAATTCAAATACCCAAAGCAAATGATTCTGTCCGCATGCACATTAAAAATCAATTTCTGTTGTTTGAGAGCCTTGCGCGCGATGGCCAAATTCCTAAAAATAGCCTCAGCCGCCACGAACATTGCACAGAGATCAATACCCAGTTTCGTTCTCTTAGTATCATGGTCTCTTGCATTCACTTCAAAAACAAGCATGTTTAAAATAGAATAAATTAATAAATAAATTTGTGGCATGAGCAGTTTCAAAATAAAACTTATCGCTGCATTAACCACTAATAGTAACAAATGTTCAATAAAGTTATCACGTGATCCGATGAATTGCACAATATAATATTTGCGTTGTTGTATCACTTTCCACCTTGGAAGTCAAATTTTCCGGGAAATATAATAATTTATGCGCCTCAAAAATTATGGCAAAAAATTGACTTATTGATTCTCCTTTTATATTGTTGTCATGTTCTTACCGCATATGTAACAGCCTGATGTTGAGCACGCATCTGCTGCGCCTATAAACGAAATTTTAAAGTCAGTTTGTGTCAGACAAGCAGCAGCCATTTTGCACTTTGCAATCAGCTAGATAACCTTGGGAATGATCAGGAAAATGTTTGACAGAATGCTTTTATGACAGATGTATAAAGTACTAAACACCAAAGTACGCAGATTTTCTCCGTAAAACCTTTCTAAATGAAGCAATTAGATGCCATGGACATCGACATAAAGTTCTCCCAAAGTTCTCCACAAAATTTTCAAAACAATCTGTATGGTACACTTTCGACACAAGAAGGAAGATGCGAAAAAAATACCTGAGCTTGGGCCATTTGGTCCACTTTCATGTCTTCAAGCGATGGATAAAGCGACATTTTGTAATCGATGTGTTATAAACGTTTATACACTTCACTAACACGGTGTAATTCTTGGTAACTTTTATGTGTCGATTACGAAAAGGAACCTTTATATCTCGCTTACAAGCGAAGACGAGCTATTTTTAGAGCAAAACGTCATTGTAATTTTCACGTGAGTATTTTGCGTCAAGTGATCTCCCAAATATGGGTGCTTTACCCTTTTATGGTAACTTGACGTCATCCTATGTCATATGCAAAAATACAGAATCCGAGCGAGAATTCGGTCACATTCGTAACGGCCCGACTTGAACTCATCACCCAACTAGGCCATTTCCGGAAGTAGGATTTTATACGAAATTTCGCCGAAGCGGGTTTCGTTTTCCCGCCAATGGCACCCAAATCAAAATGGCCGCCAAGTAATCACAAACAGTGCAGTTTGCATGTGTATTTCAATGGCTGCCTTGGTGAAAACAAAAGGAAAACGATACGTTAAAGTCAATTTACAAACTGAAGGTGCTAAGCGTTTTTTATTTAAAGAAATCAACAACTATGGAAGTCTGGATGGCTATGTAATCGGTGAGTTTTCAGTGATGTTTGTATTTTGGACAAATGCAAATTTACAAGGCTCTTACGAGATAAAAGTTTTGTGTCTTCAGAAATGAAAAATGTGTTTACTTTTTTGTATGATAAAATTGAACCGCAACATATCCAGCAGTGGCTTGCTATTTGGAAATATTTGCAGCCAGTGCAGTGACTTGGTACAACAGAAGCTAACATTATTTTTGGAAACCAATTTTAGGTGATTGTACATTCTGCATGTCCTGTATTTCAACATCCTTACTATGGACAACTTCGAAAGATAGTTCTGGAGGAGAAATTATATGATGATGATGATAATGATGATGATGATGATGATGATGATGACAATGACCAGTGCCCAAAACTGTCATTATTTACTCGTGGAAAGGTTGCAGAAAAGTGTGCTGAAATCAGGAAAGGCAAAACACTTCTTTTAGAAAACCCATTTGTTGAATTTACAAATGTACAAAATCCAGTTTATCATCTTGCTGGTGATAAGAATCTTTCAGATGTCTCAGTGTGGGTTGTTAGTAAAGATCCTACTTTGTTAGTTGGAAAAGATGAAGAAAACGAGATTGAAGCAAATCAAAATGATGAGCATTCAGTAGAGAATGCACAAGTTAATGAAAATGATACCCAAAGTGGTAGCTTAAATGAAGATGAAGAACCATCACAATCTCTTCTGCATTCACCAAGGAAGTTGAGAGGTAGTTCAAATGAGGATCATCAAGTTAAAGAAACAACTAGAAATAATAAAGCTCAAAATTCTATGCATGTTGCAAGAAGTAGTCCAAAAAGCTCATCTAGAAGTAATGCAAATGAATTACAAAAATCTGTTGCATCTCCTAGAATCACTAGAAGTCATGCGAGTGAAGTACCGAAAGCTGTTGCATCTCCAGCTAAAAAGAACACTACTAGTGGAGAAGATAAATCGAAACAATTATCAAAGGTCATTACAAGGAGAGGTGCTAAAGAAATCAAAGACAGACATGAAACAAGTAAACATGTTGAGCAACAAGATTCTTCTACTGTAAGAGTAACTAGAAGTAAGGCAGCGAGGGTTGAAGAACCTAAGGATACAACAAATGCAGTTAATAGGAATGATAATCAAGCAATACTTGAATCACCTATGGGTTTAAGGAGTAGAAATAAGAACCATGTAATAGACAAAGAACATGATTCCTCAAAAACAGAATCACCAAGGGCATCGGCACATTCCCCAAAGATATCACCAATCAGAAAGGAAAATCTAAGAAGTAGTTCTGCAGTGAAAATGAATGAAAAACCTTCTTTGAAAAGAAAAACTCAAAGCTCATCCTCTCAAGAAGAGGTTTCTGAAAATGAATCAAGTCAATCTGATAGTAACATTGCTGGTCCTGTTGTCAAAAAGAAGAAAAGAACTCTGTTTGGACCCAAGGGGATCTCCAGCACTCCAAGTGAAAGTCCACCAATCCAAAATGTTGTAGTTCTTCTAAGTTCAACTTTGAAACTACCCTCAAAGCAGGACAAGAACCAACATCCAAAAACATCCAATCAAATTTCTAACACATCTCATAGCAAAGCAAACAAGGTGGATACATCCCACTTAAGTCCACGTCGCTTAAGGTCACGTGATGCCCCCAATTCAAATGTTGCTTCTGAAGATACAGAAATGAGCAAGGAAAGAAGTGATGATCAGGAAAATTCTCAGACTAGTACTCAGCCATCAACACCTAGTGGTGTATTTCAATCCATAAGAAACAAACTTAGCAAGAACAATCAAGACAGTGTGTCTACTCCAGGTAAATCAATTTTTATCAAAGTTTGCAAAATAAAGGGGTGGTCAATGCAAAACAATAGTCAAGAGTTTTATCTTGGCTGTTTGTAACTTCAATTCTCTTTGAGTTCAAGATACAAAGTTTAACTTTCATTGATAGGATAAAACATGTTGTTGCATTTATAATCCCTTTTCATTATTTGCTGGCATTATTTGATATTCATAGGGTTTTTACTTAATTTGTGGATTAAAAGGTAATACTAGAGTCTTCTGACTGTTTGCAGGATTTTTGATTCTAGAATTCTCACTGCAATACTGCTGGGGGGTGTGGGGCCACATGTTTCACAGGAAAAAGTGGAAAAAAAACCATCGATGGGAAATTATAAAGGAAATTAGCCATTAATATTATCAATAACCATTGATGGGAAATTATAATGGAAATTAGCCATAAACCATTAATAAATTGATTATCATGGGAATTGTCCACAAACCATTCTTGAAAAGGAGAACACTAACCATTGATACAAAAAACATCAGCCATTAATTAATGTAACATTCCAAAACTCTGATAAATTGTGCCAACAATTCAGGCAAAGGTTTTAGGTATTTAACTGTAAGTGTTTTAAATTCTGTTTTCTTATTTGCTTCATGTAGGAACACCTGGTAAAGCAGTAGTACCTAAAGCAAGCAAGCCTACAACACCATCAGGGACTATCAACACCAATGCTCCTAGTAGTCCAGGTTAATCAAATTTGAACACAAATTCTATATATGTACCTGTGATCCATTCAGTTACATTTTTAGAATTAAATCCCTCAATGTTTGTTTGGTAGGTTTCAATAAGCCCCAAGCATGATGATGTTTTGACCTACATTCTATACCAGCATCCTTTTCAAGAGCCTTTCATATATTTCAAATTTTAAATTCCTTCAAGAATACAAACAATTTTAATTATTGAACAAAAAGTACTTGAAAAGGACTCTGGTATCGAGAGGGGGGCAAAAAGTCATCATGCTTGGGGCTTATTTGATAATGCAAGCTGTTTGTTAAAGCAAGAGGCCCACAAGTGCTATAAGCAAAGATAAATTGTGAATCTGTCAACTGATTAAAAGGAATGTTTTTGTCTATAGGTGATGCAGATCAAGGAGGGTCTAGCAGTGTTCAAGCTGACAACAATGCTGCCAATAAACAACAAGCTAAAGATAATACCAAGAAATCACCAAGAGCTACAAGCACAGCTGATAACCAACCAGGACCTTCAACAAACACTCAAGATGCGGCTTGTGCAACTTCAAATATGCCCACTGCACAACAGTCTTCAATTAGAATTTCTTATCGTCTGCCTGCAAGCTACACCAAGATATCAGATATCCAAATCAACACTGTTGTCAATCTTTATGGAGTGGTCAAGTACTTCAAGCCTCCTTGGAAGTCCAGAGGAACAGATATGTGTTCTGTAGTTGTTTTAGCAGATCCATCAACAGATGAACCCCTGGAATGTGTCATGTTTAAAGATGTGGTTCTCCTGCCTCAAATAAGAAGAGTTGGTGATATAGTAAGACTCCATAGAATGAATATCAAGAAGTACAAAGACAAACTACAGGCAGTGTCCACAAGAGGATTTTCTGCTCTTGTTTTTGACCGCAATGTGGACATCCCTGTCACAAAAGAGGCAGCTAGGGTAACAACAGGAACTTTTTCATTTGAAGATTCAGAGAAAAAAGTCGTCCAGAGCTTAAAAGAATGGCGCATTTCCAGATCTGACCTTTTTGAAGAAGCAAAGTTCCTGACAGTGTCTGAGGTTGAGCCAGATTTATACTTTGACATGGTGTGCCAGGTGAAAGGAATTTCAAAACACAATAACATTGATTGTGTTGTTCTCCGAGTTACAGATGGTACAGAACCCCAGTCTGAAATCAAAAGTTGTGAAGGTAATGACTCGTATCAAATTGTGCTAGCAACTGATTCTTGCCCATCTCCATTATTTGATGTATTTTTGTATGGTGACCATTCAACCTTGGTAATGAACCTGGAAGTCAAAGCTGGTATGATTTTATTGCTACACAATGTGCACTCTATTGCTACCCAAGGTGGTCCTGGAGCCAGTCTTCTGGATGTACTTGAACCAACCCTTGAGCTTTGTATACACAGGGGCTCTGAATATGGTAGAGGTTTGGTTGTTCTGAACAAAGACAGCAGTGATGCACAAGGTCTTCTTGAAAGGCTGAAATAGACCAGGGATCATAAACACTAGTTGTGTAATACTTTTTATTGTGTATATTTTGGAGTTCTTCTTAGAAAAAAATCTGAAGGGCTCATTTCATTAAGTCAAACCAAACAGTTGGAATAGCCAGTTCTTAAATAGTACATTCCATTTCTTAGGATAATATTTTTATGTTGGTGGGGGAAGGAGGGCAGTTCTCAAATGGTACATGACAGTTTTTAGCATTAGCCAGAACAGTCCTCAAAAATGGGGTGTACTATTTAAGAACTAGCCATTCTTCCTGTTGGTTCCACTGAATAGAAAGTGCTTTAGAGCTACCATGCAAAAGGTAATAAATTTTGTGTTGTTTTGTCAGCTCTATGATTCCCTCTTAAAAGATGAATGGCTGACACATTGGTTTGACATCATGGAGAGTGTCACAAGTTTTAACATCCCCAGGAACCCAGTGGTAATATTGTTGCTCGTTTCTCACTTCAAGGAAAACTACATGTTGTCTATTAGAACTTGTTCCAGATAAAGTATTACCTCTCGGTTCCCAAGGATGAAGTTTTTAACACTGTGAATTATAAATTATCAAATTTTGACGTCTATTTAAACTTTTATAGCATAATTTAAGAATTAGAGAATCATTAGTCAAGCTACTTTTTAAAGTTTTTTTCCCCCAAAAACTTGTGTTTTGGTGCACCTTGTATCTTGACTTGAAAAACTTGTATTTAATACCTCATGTAGGACAAGTTATTGTCTTTTGTATTGCAGTATACACAATACAACTGTCAAAACAATCTTTAGTCAAAAAATGAACTTTCCAATTAAAGTAAAACTCTCTTGTGTAAACACAGCCTCAGACATATCCATTTTGTTCTTTTACGTTGTATAGAACGATAACACTTAAACCGTGAAATAACTTTATAGTAACTAAATAGAGTCAAATAGTAGCAAAACCCTTTGTTTTCTATTGTTTCATTAGTACTATTTGAACTTTTTAGTTAGTACTTGTTTCACGGTTTTAGTGCTATCGCTCTACTTGCTGTTTAGTTTAGGGTAAAAGATGAACATCACCCTTCTATCATCAATCAATGTGTTTGGTGTTGTGTACATACAATGATAGTGATCGTTAGAGAAGGGTGGTTTCAAGGAACTTCAAGGGGAGGGGCTAAGCAGGCTGCCAGGTGGGGAGGGGGGTCAGGCATAGAAGTGAGCTCATAAAGGCCAACTTGGCTCTGATTATCCCCTAAAAAGCCTTCTGTCCACAAAGCAACTCCAAATGTCCTCATTTTTGTTGTCATAAGACCACCATGTTTTTGTTTCCCATCGCCTATAAAGATTGTACACAAGTGGGTTAGTCATTTGGGGGTCATTTGGGAAAAATACAAATTTATATATAAAATAATTGGAATTATGATCCTATGGTAAACAAGGTCATTGAGGCAAAATATATAATTGTTAATACTGTGTGCCTGGCTTGTGAAGAAAACTGCAAAAGGCCAGTCCAAAAAATGTTGAGTTGGTAATCAAAAAAATATGAGGATGTCTGACAGGATGACCTAAATAAAATAGGTAGCAAGAAAAGCTTTGATGAAGTAGTTTGATACCTCAAAGAAACATCCTCGAAAAATTGACTCCTCAAAAAAGTCAAATTTCTAAAACTTCAAAGCCGCAAGCCTTTGAATTTTTGAAAATCTTATAAAAATTACTTTCTCCCTCCCCTCCCCCTGAACATAAGAGATGCTGGTGTCCCGTGACATCTTTTGGTAGGACTCGGTGCACCAACTCCAGCTCAAATTGATTAGCGGACTAATCAAAGCGCTTGTCCACAAAGATTATCGCTGTTTGCCTTCAACCATATTGTCAAGATTCTTTGTGGTACACTGTAAGTGTACAAGAAGCTATTTTGGGTCTACAGCAGAGTTGACCAAAGTTCAACAACACTAGCTGGTGACAACATTGAACTGCGTAAATTTCGGTTCTTGCATACTCTAGTGTTGGCCTGGGTGAACCGCACAAGCTTCGATTTAATGGACGAATGAATTTCTACACATTTGAACCTACATTTAAAGCATTTCAAGTTATGTTTATGTAAAGCGTCGAAGTGTATTCTGTGAATTGTTGGAGCGTTATAGTATTGTGATCTTTGGTGCAATTTGAAGTGAGCATTGTATTGTTTTAAATTGTGCACTACAAAGGCTACCACGTTTATTGAATGAACTTCTCTGCATGTGAACAAAGAAAGAATCGAACAAGAACAAGGTTTCTTTAAGCCTATTTCATAGCTGTCCGTCCTCTTGAGTGACTTTTGCATTTGTCCTAACAAATTTCTAAACAATTCTTGTCATTGTTGACATGGCCGTCCATCGTTGGTGTACCATTGTTGTTGTCTGGTCTGTATTATTATGTTCAACCACATCTGCACCTCTTAATAAAACGGTCGTAAAATCATGGTCAGAGAAAGTAGAGGAGTACTTATTAAAGCTAACTGAAGAAGGTTTGAAGACTCGAGAATTACAAAAGCACTACGATGAAGCAATTTACGCAGTTGAGGACAAGAAAGGTTCTGAAACGGTGAACTCTGTCAAGGCACGACTTGGAAATTATTTTGTTAAAAAAGAAAAAGCAGCCAGGGTGAGAGTTAGTGAATATTTTCCTTTGAATTTTGAATTTTGCAGTTTCAGTTTTATTTTATCTGCTTTATCTATGAAATTTTAATTTATTTTAACTCTGTTTTGACATTGCAAATTTGTCGTTGTTGAAAGTGGGAGTGGTGTTGACATGTACACTTCCAGAAAGAGGTATAGCTAGTATATATTGCTCACCTCATATATGCATAATTTTCACAGTCTAAATGCTCGTATTTTTTTTAATTCTTCATTTTTAAACCAAAAAAGAGAAGAAACAATTTTCACCTTTTCAGTTTCATTCATTTGTTCATTCATTCATTTGTTCATTCAGATCATTTATAGGACAAAAGGTTTTTATTTTCTTGCCTTCACAAAATACTCCAAACAGCTGTCCTCCAAGCTGATAATTCTATGAATTTCCATCCTGTTAATAATGACATTCTGTTTGTCGTTTCTTGTATGAAATTAAACGTTTTTGGGCTGCAGACACTTGAAGTGACAATTTTCAGACAGTTCATCACAGCTCTGTTTGAGTTGGCAGTCTTGTGTCAATAAATGGATCTCAATTACTTAAAGTGAAGGAAGTGGAATTTTTATTAATAGCTTCTTTGGGAAATTGAAACTAGATTAAGACACGCAGCAGATCTACAAGATATCAATATATTGATGTATGACCTTGCAATCTTTCACATAAAGATCATATTGTAGACATATTAATAATTAAGGAAATTGTAATTTTTGAATTAATTAACAACTGTGTTTTCTTAGTAGTTCAAATCTTTTAACACCATAGGTCTTTTTTACATGGATCAAATTTTGCAGTGCTCCAGGCCAATAAGGGAGAAATTTGACTGTTACTTATTACATTGTTGAACATTTACAATTATAGTCTTTTTAATTTTCTTCATAATAAGCTATGGTCTCCTTGATAAAGAGACATACAAACACTTCCTTCTCAATAAAATATTTGACCTAAAAAGTTCAACAAAATTGATATAAAAGACCAAGATAGCAACAAGGACGACAATGACCTTGATGACAAAATACAATAACACATGCAGATATTAGCAGACCTGTAAATAAATCAACTATATTCTGTGAAACAACAACGTGAAAAGTCCAGATTTCACGCTCTATAGAAGATGGGAGCTCGAGGAAGTCAACCAATTTATTTTCCATTCAGCCAGAAAGTTTCTCTTTCATTATCATTCACTTCAAAACATCTGTAATACACCTGTAAGGTATAGATGTCATTTGGGATCAGCATGAAGGTTATGGTGAATGCTTTGGCTGGTTTATTGTTGTCTGGGGTCATTTTATGGTCATAATTAATTTTTCTTAGGATATTACACAGTTCTTGTGGTTAGATTTTAATAGGATTACCATATTTCAAGTTGCAAGGTTAGGTTCCTTGTTAAGGATTAAAAAAAAATAGAAAGAAAATCAGTGGAATTATTTCCTAGATTTTATTAATTATATAATAATATCTGAATATAAAGAAAATGTTAATTTCTCTTGCAGAAACTGGCAGATGAGGTCCAGCGTTTGCACGATGAGTTTTATACCAGTCCTTCACTAAGAGAAAAAGCAAAAGTGAAATATTTGAAGGATTTAGGAAGGGCTTACTATGCTGATAAAGATATTATCAGATCACTTCCAAATTTAGAATTCAATACGTAAGTTTAGATGATTTGATTTTTGTAAAAATATTAATAATGATGATGA
Organism: Telmatactis stephensoni; assembly: GCA_029948255.1. Lineage (NCBI taxonomy): Eukaryota > Metazoa > Cnidaria > Anthozoa > Actiniaria > Isophelliidae > Telmatactis > Telmatactis stephensoni. The sequence continues at coordinate 522,373 of JALIZF010001722.1, read as the reverse complement.
TGATGATAATATAATAGTAGAATAATTTTTAATTTTTATTATAATTTTTAAACAAGATGAACTAGGGATAACTCAGCTTACCATGGTCATAGATAGATTTCATATGACTGTGAAAACAGCATGGTCGTGCAGCAAAACATGGTTGCGACAGGATTGTTTTGAATGTTAATTTTATACACATCATGGCACTAACACAGTCAATGCATGGCACGGTCTGTTTTACATGTAAAAACTGCTTTAGCCTAATGTGCTACAGTCAAAAATGCTCTGGAAACAAAGTATTCACCAAAAATTTGGATAAGAGTGTGCATTGCATGTGATGAATCCTACCATATTAGAATCAGGTATTGAGAAGTCACATTTAATGGCCTGAAAATTATAGGGTAACTGGGTTTCCTCAAGTGCACTGCACATCTCCCCTGGGACCATTTCTGGCTAAGAGGCATTGATTTCTTAGAACATTGATATTTTCTTTACACTGATATTGCCATAAGTTGTAGTTTTCTCTCTTTTTCACTGGTAGTTGCTCAACTGGACATGTGAGCCACCACCACATTAAGCCCAACTAAGGAGCAAAATGCACAGCGTTGTTAAAACTTTGTCCACCATTTTAGAGGGAATGTAAAATAGGACACCCACCAACCCACTAGAACTTAATCCATTTATTTTCCATGTAAACCATGTTATTTTATACTTCCTCTGGACCCTCCTCTCTTCTCTGGAAATCTTTCAGTTCACTCTGTGGTAGGGTATAAATATTTTTTGGAATCACACAATTAAGACGTTTCTTTTTTATTTCTTGGTCAGATTATTTAAATTGAGAGTCAGTACATCACAAAGTGCTGTCAAGATATCTGATCAGGTTGTAAGAAATGCAGGTAATGTTATTGATACTGTCTTCTGGTCTGCTGCCTTGGATGAAATATTCAAGAAAAACTTAAAAGAAGATCCAGAACTAAGGTACAATATCAACCCTCAGATTTGTTATCAAAACCATTTATCACACTACAATATGAGAATATTAGTACTTATAATTAGTAATAGGGTAGCAGTTTCAGTTTCAGTATATTCCAGCATCTGCTAAAGTAGCTCCACTACTGGTTGTAATACATGATTTTAAGCCCATAGCTAGCTCATTCACCAGTAGTTTTCAATGCTAATCCCGCAGGCCGGCCTTATTGCTGGAACATCTCAATATAAATTGAGACGGGGCCTGCGGTTTAACGTCCTTATCCGAGAAGACGTGAAGGTCTAACCATTTGTAGATGTAATTACAAAGGCAGCACCTTCTCCTCAATTATTTTAAAGACCCTGAGTGTTGGTCCGGGCGTCGGGCTTGAACCCACAACCTCCCAGCACGATAGTCCGGCGCCCTACCAACTGAGCCAACCGGGCAGCAGAGCATTATATAACATACCTAATGCACTGTTGTCAAGTCATTTGTTACCCATCAGTTAGGTCAACTGTTGTCTCAGCCTGACAGGTGACTAACAAATGACTAGCTTACAAACAGGCTCTAGGGAGGGAGGGGAGGATTCCCTCTCTAGCTAGGGAGGGGAGGGGAGGGGAAGGGAGGGGGAACCCTTCCTTTCCCTCCCTTTTAGTGTTGGGAGGCCTCCCAAAGCTAAAATGTGACCAACTGTCAATGGCAAAAAATAAATAGCTGTTCCAATCAGCTGTTGCTTCAACCAGAGTACAGTTACAGTTTTGATTGGTTTGTAATGGGTGTATATTTTGCTGTAATAAGTGTTGGTCATCACAGTCATCACCCAATCAACTAGTGACATCTGATAAAATCTTTAAAATTAGTAATATGTTTCAATAAATTATATGATTATTTTTATTTTTTTAGATGGCAGAATTTTGGTTCAGTTGAAGGAGTTTTGCGACAGTATCCCAGTAGTGAATGGCAAACTAATTTTGCTGGTTTTAATATTGACTATGACCCTCGCATGAGGCCATGGTACATTGCTGCAACATCAGGACCCAAAGACATTGTCATTGTTCTTGACTGTAGCTACTCCATGAAGGGGAAGAGATTACGTATGGCTAAAGAGGTTGCTAAAACAGTGTTAAATACTTTAACCAAGCAAGACTTTGTCAATGTTATCTGTGGACGGGCAAGCAATTGGGATGAAGTTGGAAAGTAAGTTTTGTTATCATAGCATAAACAATAGAGTAGACTTCCTATGAGTGTGAAAGGTATTGCACTTTGTTGTGACTGTGTCACTGACATAACTGCCATTTTCACAGTCATGAAAACTGCTCTATTGTTTTATAACAACTGTTAATATTTCACTTTTCACTGTCCCTCATTTGTGATTATGAGAATGTAATTCTCAAATATTAATTTTGTTTAATTTTTATAATACAACAGAGAGCTAAGAACAATGTCCCCTTGACACCATTGTCAAGTTGAAAGTGAAAAACTTACTAGATAAATATGTAAAAGAATGTTCAGTAACTCAACAGAACACTGAATTCCTACACCTGTTCATATTTATCTTTATTCACTTTGACAATATTCATGCAGACACCAAAACATTGTTCCTAGCTTTATGACTTTACTAATTATTGTTGTTTAATTGTTGGTGGTATTTTTATTGTCTAGGTATTATAAATACGATACTGAGGTCCTTAGCTGTCAAAAAGACAGGCTAGTCCCTGCATCAACATCACACAAGAAGGATCTCATAGAAAAGATAAACAGTCTCAAAGCTGGTGGAACAAGTGAGCTCAAGTGAGTAGTCTAATGAATATTGTAATTTCTGAATAGCAGCAGTGGATTTTTGTGTCATCTCTTTGTTGCAAGTAACATGAGGGGAAGGGAGGGGAGGGGGAGGAGAGGGGGAGGAAGGAGGGGAGGGGAAAGGGGGACAGAGAGCCTGTAGTAATTCAATTCAGAACTCTGTTCTGTCCCCTTGAAAGAGGACTTTCAAATTGTGGCCTGTACCTGTTACCACCACTACCACCACTACCACCACCACCACCACCACCACCACCACCACCATCATTATCATCATCATCATCATCATGACATCACCACCACCATCACTAATGCAGGATGACAGTTTCAGTTACAAAAACTGTTGTCCATATAAACCCTGCATTATCTCCCTCAGACTGTACCTGTCACCACCACTGCTGCTGTCACCAACATCATGATCATCATCATTATTATCATCATCATCATGATCATCACTACCACCACCACCACCATCACTAATGCAGGATGACAATTTCAGGTAAAAAACTGTTGTCCATATATATAACCCCTGCATTATGTCTCTCAGACTTGTTACTTAGTGTTTTTGAGATCTTTATGCTTCAAAGACAAGGATATGTACTCATAAGAATTCATATAATTGCCCATAGGAAAGCATTCAAGATAGCCTTCAACCTTCTTCAAGGACAGGCCAGAACAGGATGTCAAAGTATCATCATATTTGTTACTGATGGCCTTGATAATGATGGTGATCCAGTACGCTGCGGCACTGGTTATTACACCAGAAGTGGATATGTACCTGGACAGTTGTGTAAATACAACTGGGCTGATGTCTGGGATGAAGTGGAGAAACTAAACAAATACATGAGACCAAAGGTTTGTTAATTTACTTTGCAGAAATCTAATAATTATGACTCAGTTGTGTTTAATTTGGTTGCAATTGTGGGCTGCAGACAAAGGAAGAGGGGGCATAATTTTATATCTGCCCAATTTTTGACCTTTTCCTTTTGCTAATTAACATCATTATTGTAGTTGAATAGATAATGTTTATTTGAATTAATTCAAGTATGTTGTAGTACATACTAGGCTTCATAACAAATAGGTGTAATAATAATAATAATAATAATAATAAGACTTTATTTAAAGAGGGTTACACGAAACAGTTACATACTGATAAACCTGTGGCCCTCAAAAGGGTGTTTTGTTTCATCTACGTTAGATTTTTTTAATGTATATTTTATTTTTGTATGGTCAGATCGAATCTATAATTAATGTTCCTCTCTTTAGACTCGTATCTTCTCCTACTTAACCAATGATGATGGTGGTGAGGAATTTCCAGGAAAACTGGCCTGTGACAACAATGGTTATATGAAGAAACTTGCAGAAAGTGAAAACATTATATCACAGATGCAAGACTATTACAGTTTCCTGGCATCAAACACTATTAGCATTAGCAATGTAACCTGGACATCACCATATTTGGATGCATCTGGTTTAGGACTGATGGTGACTGTTGCCATGCCAGTCACTAGCAAGTTAACTAACAGGTTGGTTTGGGCTTCCTGTGTCAAGTTCGTTGGGCATCCTGTGTCATATGATTAACACAGACTTTGCTGCGACAGTAATGCATTTCTGGGCCTGTAACTAAGTTAAATAACACTGAACAAAGAATGTTGTCATTTGTTGGTCTTTTGTTTGGTGTTATTTAACTGAGTTAACAGTTCCAGAATATATTGCTGTAGTAGACCAACAATAAACTATCTTTTATGATATGGTATTAGAGCATTTTAGTGATAAAATTGTTTGATGCTGTCACTTGTGACACTTGAAAGTGTGCCAAATATATACATGTATCCCACAGCATAGAAAATACAGCCAATCAGAAAGCAGGACAGCCATGGTTGTATATTCAACTGTCTCTTCCCATGAGACATTGTGTTAATTGACTGTATTTCTATGGTGGCGTGGGATAAAATAGTTATATACAATGGTTTCTCATGGCATACTGTAAGTTGATATCCCACTTCGTCACTGTATTTTCTTTGCATGCACACTCACCTAATAAGGGCTCGTGTATACTAGAAAATACAAGTGACTAATGTGGGATATTCCATGGTATCCCACTCGAAACCTATTGTATAACTGGTATTAAATCAATAATATTTTTGATGCATGTTTTCAGGACCATTGGAGTTGTAGGCATAGATGCTACTTTAGAAGAGATAGAAAATGTTTTGTTGAATGACCAGTGGGGGTCAGTGTATGCATTCTTGATCAATGAAGAAGGAGAGACCATTTTTCACCCACTCTTACGACCAAGTACAGAGGTAATAACAAGTGGTTTTGATTTAATTTTTGTTGTACTTATAAGTGACAGAGCAGTGTTCATATGACTTTGGTTAAGTCTGCACTGTGCAGTATCTAAGTATATAACATCAATGGTGACCAATTAAAACATTGTCAATGACATCACCTACACCAAGAAGAGGAAAGAGGAAAGATGAAAAGTAAGTCTTGTCTTGCAAAATGGTGACTGACCCTGAATGTAGCATCATTATGTTATATGGAAGTCACACGACCTCATGAATGCAATCCATTTGTCGTCTTAGGTCCTGTTCTTGTATTTCTTCATGTTTGATAAATTACTCTAGTAAGGCAATTTAATTGAATTTATGAAATCATAATTTCCTTCATAAATGTAAACTTTGCTTTTCAGCTTGTGGATGATCCAATCTTCATTCAAATTGATGACTTAGAGCAACGCCATGGAAAACCAGTAGAGTTCACTAAAGTAAAGGAATCCATGATAAATGGCAAGACAGGATCCTTGAAAATAGAAGATGCCATTCGTAGTATACCCAAAGGAGATTTTCAAGACGGCATTGTTCTTGTGAAAATGCCTTCAACTTATTACTATGCATCTATCAGTGACTCCGTCTATGCCTTTGCATTTAACTTGGCAGATTCAGATGAACAGTTTAGGCACCCCAAAAGACCTAAAGACATTTCTGATTTGCCTGAAAACTATTTTCATAACATAGAGGGATATGATTCCAAAGGAGTGCGAAAGGTAAATAGAGCTTAATATACTCATCACATAATTATGGTTAATGGAATTGGCTGGTTGGATGAATGAATGGATGAAGGGCAGATTGGAGAGACATGTCCATACAACAAATATGGAAGGCTAATCATTTGGATGGATGGATGGATGGATGGATGAACGGAATTCAAATAAATTGCAAAATGAGCAAGAGTAACCTCACACACGTTTCAACTTCTTTCTATTCTGTGTAGCTTTAATTAGCTGAATAGAGTACTGATAGAGAGAGGGGCTGATTGGGGGGGGGGGGGGGGTAAGTTGACTGCATCCTCAAGTTTGTTAGTCAGATGATGACTATTATGAGCTACTGCATTGTGTAAGATAAGATCCTTCTCCTCTTTGTACCTTTAATATCTTTCAATCATCAATTCCATTTTATAACATATTCCTGTATTGTTTTAATCCCAGGCACTTGGTGATATCTACGATAGTCTTGATGTCAAGTACAACACTGCACAGTACCCCAATATTCACATCACACATGGTCACACTACAGTCATGTTAGCGCCTAAAGTTTACTGCCACCCTAATGATTATTTCTTCCACTATAACTTGACCAACATCATTGTGGAGGGACACAAGATAATCAATGGCTTGACTAATACAACGGGTTGTCCAAATGCTAGATTCAGTAATGCAGTCAGGTAATTTCTTTCAAGCATAGAGCAGTCTCCATATGACTGTGATAATGGCACAGTCACTGCACTGCATATTCATGGAAGGAGTACCAAATGTTTTAATAGACTTTTACAGCACTGAGATGGTCATGGTCTCTGTCCTAGTGCAATCTATTTCACACTAATTTGAATACTGTCCTGGCTATGTCCAAATAAATGTCCTTAAAGCCCTTATGGTTCAGATACATGAACAACTTTCTGCAAATTTTCATGTAACACACACACCATGTGTCCACCTCTGCAATGTTGTATGCTACATGTTGTATGCTGCAATGTTGTATGCTACATGTTGTATGCTGCAATGTATGCTACATGTTGTATGCTGCAATGTTGTATGCTACATGTTGTATGCTGCAATGTTGTATGCTACATGTTGTATGCTACATGTTGTATGCTGCAATGTTGTATGCTACATGTTGTATGCTGCAATGTTGTATGCTGCAATTTATGCTACAATGTTGTATGCTGCAATGTTGTATGCTACATGTTGTATGCTACAGGTTGTATGCTACATGTTGTATGCTACATGTTGTATGCTGCAATGTTGTATGCTGCAATGTTGTATGCTGCAATGTTGTATGCTACATGTTGTATGCTACATGTTGTATGCTGCAATGTTGTATGCTACATGTTGTATGCTGCAATGTTGTATGCTGCAATGTATGCTACATGTTGTATGCTGCAATGTTGTATGCTACATGTTGTATGCTACATGTTGTATGCTGCAATGTTGTATGCTACATGTTGTATGCTGCAATGTTGTATGCTGCAATTTATGCTACAATGTTGTATGCTGCAATGTTGTATGCTACATGTTGTATGCTACAGGTTGTATGCTACATGTTGTATGCTGCAATGTTGTATGCTGCAATGTTGTATGCTGCAATGTTGTATGCTACATGTTGTACTATGCTACATGTTGTAATCACAATCATAATTATGACACTTGCTGTACTAGTTAATGGGCTAACATGTATTCTTGACAGATCTGATGTAATGATAACTGGGAAGATTGAGAAAACATGGCTGAAGAGATCATCTCTTGAAATACTAAAAGATGTGCGTTGGACTTATGTTGGAACACGTAGTGGAGTGTTTAGGAGTTATCCTGGGCATCGATCAAGAAGAAACTATGATCCAACAAAGTATGCATAAAAGTCTCTCTCAATAGACACCTCTGTAAGACAGACATTCCTCTCAATTTTTTCCCCTAATTTCTAGTTGGCTCAGTTGGTTAAGTGCTGGTCTTGAGTGCTGCAGTTAAAGGTTTGATTCCCTGCAGGTCATGAAATAATTGAGATGGTGCTGCCTTTGTAATTACATCTGCAAATGGATAGGCATTTGCATTTTTTGGATAAGGATGTTAAACCTTAGGCCCCATCTCTCCAAAAAGTAAGAACAAAATACCATTGCATTGGAGAGGCATTAAATAACCCACACCACTATTCGGGGAAAATAGGCCACAAAGTTGCTGGTGTGTGTGGTTTGACCAACAACACAACGGTGCCCACAGTAATTGGTGTGAACCATTGTGGTGTTCCAGTTATTGATTATAGGAAAGAAAATCTAAATCTAGACTAAAATAATCATGACTGATATTATTCCTTTGTGCTTAGACGTTCTTGGTACCAGCGTACATTAGTTAATCCTGCCAAAACCTCTGTTTCTAATGCCTACATGGATGCTAGTGGTATTGGTAAAGTAATTACTATTTCACAAGCTGTGTTTCAAGGACTGCCATTTGGCCAAAATACAACTGGTTTTAACTGCTCTGGATTCGTAAACCTCAGAGGAGGATGTTCATGCACTAGGTAATGCTAATTTTATTATATTGTTTCACATTTGGTCATCATTTAAATGTTGCTAGATCTTCCAAGAATTGTCAAAACTCTATTCAAGATAGTGGGAGTTCATGATAAATTGAGATGAGGGTTAAATTATGGAAGGACAATGTATGAATCAGGAGTCCATGTGTTCCTGATGGAGGAAGAAAGAAGGGAAGGGACGGATGCATGGAAGGGAGAAAGGAAAGAGGGATGCATGGGGGAAAAGGAATGATGGATGAATGGAAGGGAAGAGAGAGAAGGAAAGGATGTATAAAAGGAAGGAAGGATGCATGGAAAGGAAAAGGAAAGATGGATGGATGGAGGATAAAAGAAATGAATGAATGGAACTAGGGGTGAGAGAGCATGGAAGGGAGGAAGGAAAGATGGATGGATGGGATGAGATGGGATGGGATGGATAGATGGAAGAGAGAGGATAGATGGATTGATGGGAGAGGGAAGGAAAATATGACAATGGAAGGAAGGGAGAAGTGAATAAGGGAAGAGTAGGAAGGAAGAAAGAAAATTTGTCAAATGGAAGTGAACATTTTTAAGTTCTGCATAAATTGTACTGATAGCATCATTTCATCTTGCTGCAGCAACTCCCACTGTCTGTCAGGAAAATGCAGAAAATATCCCACCAACAAAACTCTCTGTGCCGGTGACCATGTTGAAGCAGTCACAGCATTGGATATCTTGTACAATGACTTTCATAAGCAAGTCTACAAACTCATGAAGGCCCCTGATAATGAAAGATCTTGTGGATCCACCTACAAGTGTACAGATGGAATCCACACTTGCCAGACTAAATGTTACTTGATTGACAACTTAGCAAACCTTGTGACAGACCCAAGTTTCTTGACAGTTAGCACCACTGATGAGAGGGAGTATAAGAGAGTTTCTCTTGGAAGAAAGGAGGGTGACATCATGAAGTTGTTAATTCAGAGAGGATTCTTTGAGCAAAACTTAAGGATTGATTTCCAGGGAGTTTGTAGTGTGTCACCCTATGCACCAAAGGTAAGAACATATAGTTGAACACAGTCTGTAATGGGTTTACCCTGACACAGCTGTTAAATTGAAAACATGAAATAAAATAATGAAATTGTAATGACATTGATTCTCAATGTAAGTGTTGTTACAGAACTAAAGTTGAATGTTTTCAAATGTCGCAGGGTGTTTAAGATGTGAAAGTTGTCACAGTGTTACAGCATCAAAGTGATCATAGGCTGTACTGTTTTCACAGGGTGACAAAGATATCCAAAGTTATCACACAGTGTGAAACTAGGTGTTATACAGCATAAAAACTGTCATAGGTGGATGTTTTCACAGGCATAAAAGATGCCCTAAGATGTTGAGGTTGTCACAAAGTGTACAAGATGTCATGGGGTGTGTTGTCATGGGGTGTCAAAAATATCCTGAGATGTAAAAATCGTCACTGGTGTAAAAGATGTCCTAAGATGTAAATGTTGTCATAGGGAGTAAAATATTTCATGGGGTGCAAGCTCTGAGGGAATTAAGATTAAAAAGTTGGTTTAAAAGTTGTGACCAGTTTCTGCTAGAATGATCCTAGTGCCATGTAAACACCCCCTAAGATGTAGTTAAGCATATAGATCAAGCAATCAATTATCATATAGATTCATTTAAATTGTGCAACATTTTATATCATGTTTGTATCTTTCTACTTTAAGGTCACTCTTGAAGGGCTGCTGAAGACCCCTGAGCAAGAAGATGACTACTATAAGAATAAAGGCCCAATTCCTCCCTTTAGAAATGAATTTGGCTGCATACAGGATGTTGTTGGTTATTCCTCCAATGACAAAGCTTTAGGTAAGAAATGCTGAGACAGTAGGTTTTTGTATTATGTACAAACTGTGCCATGCCACAATCATTTCAGTGCCTTGTTGTCTATAAAAATATTTGAAATTTCTGCAGTAACTGTGCCATGCTGTATATAACTGTGTCATTGTCACAGTCATACAATGACGTGACAGCTGTAGCATAAGTCTCTAAAAAGTAGTGAACATACGTGAGGACTCTATCCAATATGAGACAAAGTGAGGCAGACCTTGTTATAAGTTTGAGTAAAAGTGAATAATGTATCAAATCTCCAGTGTGTCGACAGTCACATGGTTGTTGGTGGATACCTCACCTACAGTCGACCTACTGTCAACCAATACCCCAACAACAGTCCACCAATAGCGATGGACAGTTAGTCGACAGTAAACAGTCCACATCATCATTTGCATCATGTTGTAATTTGTGTGATAGGAAATTGTGGAGTGGTGCATACATTGAGTGCCAGTTGACAATTTCTTTGACTCTAATTTTGTATGTCCTTTTCTTCAGGTTCAGATGGTATTATCTCAGGCGAAATAGATGGACCATGTCGAAATGGTACCTACTACTTAGCAGCTCTACCAAGTACAAACCTCTATCTCTTGGTCATTGAAAACTGGAGTGACTATCGGCAATCTTACTTCTATAACTTTAATTGCCATATAAGCAACAATGTGTATGATGCAGGTGCATTTCGCATCGTAAATGGAACTTGTGCACATATTGAAACTAAAGAGCCATTAAATACTAAAAAGAAATGTCCTGCATTCAACTAATGTCCAACTAAAATGTAGTTACAATTCTTCAAGTTCCTTGATTATTTCCCAGTATTTTTTATATTCTAGTTTTAATGTCATTTTGTATGAATGTCTGAGGACATTATCAATAGGAAATATTAATGATTGATATTGAATTATTAGGAATTATTTTTGAATACTCACTTGTGAAAATTGGGGTGATCATTTTTATTTTTTCAAAACCAATATTTGTTTTACATACAAAATATATTATAGTTCATACTTCAAAATTATTATTATCTATTTACAGCAAACTCTATTTGGCGTTTGTGATTCATAACCATCTAATAGTCCCCTTCACAGTTCCCTGCGCCATCTTGATAGGTAGCCATGCCTTTGCATTGAAGCAAGATGAACTGATGAGCATTGCAATCATAGAGACCTGTGAATTATTGTCCTAGGTGTTAAAAAGGTATCTATCATTGCATGCTCACCGTTCGTCTCACTTTGATGCAAAGGCACAGCTACCTTTCAAGATGGCACAGGCAACTGTGAAGGGGACTATTCTACAATATACACTGTACTAAAATGCAATTCTTTACTACAGTTTCATGTAAAATATATTGATATATAAGTGATTATGCGAATAAAACATTGGCATTTTTAACATTATTTTAAATTATGTACTTGTCTTTCCTTCAACGGAGTTAGGGAGTACTTTGTCAGTCTGAGTTGTCATCACTGTAACTCACTTCCTCACATTCTGTATCTCTATTTGTCACTTGGGAAATAACTTTTGTTCTTCTTTTCCAAATTTGAACTGGATCCAATGCTGTAGCTTCTGTAGTTGCAGAATCAATAACAGAAGAAACCTTTTCTTTCTCAGCTAAAATAATGAATAGAAAAAGAAAACACTTTAGAATCATAACATTTACTAAAATATTTTGTCTTTTTTTTTCTAAAAGAATTTCATTAAAGGGCTACCTCCTTCAATGAGATAACAATTGTTTTCCAGCTTGTATAGAATACCTTTCATACCTGAAGTTTTGCACTGGTCAAGCATTTGCATCAGCTGTATTTTATTGTGTTTTACAAGAAATCGTTGACATGATCTTATGGTACCTGATATAAAGAATAGACAGTGTAAATTAATGAGTTGGTTCCTTAGAGAACAATGACAAAGTTTGTAATTATAAAGACCTTGCCTTTTGTATTTTCAGGCATTTTAAATGGTTTCTTGGATGACAATAAAGTAGTAACAAATTGCCTTGAGCAAATGTTCCCAACAAAGGTAGCCAACATCTCCCAACATAATTGTTGTATGCCTTGGGACACTGCTTTAACAAACAATGTCTAATGTTCTGTTAGTCGACAATGTTGGGTCCATTTGGACTGCCACTAAACAAACAATGTTGGATGCTAAGAGCACTTGCACATGGCTTTACACCCAATGCCCCTACCTCCAATATGTAGTGTCTTGAACATACACATTCTGTCTTTGAGACTTTTTATGAATGGAAGAGAACATTGAACCATCTTGTAATAATCTCTACTGCAGGCAATGAACACCACATTGGTGAGGGGATTCAGATACTTTACTAGAATATCAACCAGAAAATAATATATCACTGTTACAGACAACACATACTAATATAAATGTAATGTTGATACCTCTAAGGTAGACCACAGGAGGCCCAAGTTCACCGTGAGAGGCTAATATTATAACTGCTTTGTATAAGCTTTATAACTCCGTAAATAATAAAGCAAATAACCTCTAACGTTTAAGCAGTGCTGCCCAAGTTATTGGTGTTCACTGGTAGCGATTTTAGACCAGTTTGTCGATTTTTAGCTTAGCTCTCTCTCAACAAAATGGCCTGTGATGTTTCATAACCTTTTCAAAAACTACCACTTCAAAATCAACTTGATTGTTAAAATTTACATCTTACCTCTTAATGACATCAGTATGCATCCAAGTCCATAATCACCGTAAACGGCTTTAACTGCATCCTTGATCGCGTTGCTAATAACGTGTTTTGCGAGGTCCTCATCGATCAGCCCATCGTGAAAGGAGATCTCAGCCAAAATATACCTAGAGAAAGAAGTATGGATTATAGAAAAACTTTGAGAAATTCTGCACAAAAGTTCTTTCAAAACCTACCTTTTTTTCAACCGCACCATAACACTATTATCTCAACACATTAATGACTTATTTGGCAAGGATATTACAGCAATCTAACCATGAAATCAAGAAATCTCGGTGAAAATAAGAAATTCACCAGGCATTCCTTTCCTTGCGCATGACAAAATGAAAAGCTAGAATAGCACTGCAGGCTCAAAAACAATATGGCAGCCGTCGACAGGAAAGAATTGGAATTCTGTTATGGATTTTTCTCATTGCAATTTGTCTTACAGCTTACGTTTATGGTGATGGTATGTACTTCAAGGATTGTATATCGTTCTTATGATTGTTCAAATATCGTGCAATTTGTTAATTGGTGTATTTTCGGACAAGAAAAAAATTGCACGTGTAATAGTTTCGATGTTGCGTCATTTTCGCAATAAAGTTTCATTGATTTAGATCATAACACTTACTGAACTTTGAGTAGATTTTAAAGAAGTTATTAGAATATTACCCAGTCCTTCATAAAACATACTCCACCTCTGATCAGATGTGTGATCTTGAAGGTAACAACAACGTACAACTTAAGTTTACTTACCTCCATAATGCACCTATCAATGGTTTGCCCCGGGGGGGGGGGGGGAGTGGGTTGGGTACGCGCAACCTCAGGGGAATTTTCCTTTTTCAGTTTCAATTTCCTCACCCTTTGGTCTTCATTTTGAGTCAAATTGCCATCCCTAGGGAACACAAACCTTGTAAAGAAATAATTTATTACTGTACCCCCCCCCCCTCCTGGGGCAAACCATTGATAGGCGCATAATACGAACACCTGATGAACAGGCCTCTAAGTCCTGACAGCTGAAATCTCTATTCATTTCCTTGTAGATGAAACCTCTATAACACGGACATCTCTATATTGTAAACACATTCCTTGGTCTCCACTATAAAAAGTTTCCACTGTAATGAAAAAATCTTCAAAAGTGAATACTTGATACACTGACTAAAATTGCCCAGAAACCAGTTTCACTTTGTATGTATCAACTTTATTTACAGGAAAAACATTTTAAAAAAGCAAAAAAGGGTGTTGACAGGGAGGAACTTGAATCCCCATAATTATGGTGACCCCCTAAAATGGATATAATACATAATGGTACTTTAAACTCATCACCAATAGATGAGCTTGGGGTTGGGTGCCACAAGAGAGACTGACCTGTATGTCCCAGTCCCTCCAGGAGGTCACCATAAGTTTAAGATCTGCAACGATCTTAAAGGTAACCAGCAATGGTTTGATCCACGATGATCAGCAAGACAAGGGCACGTCTGATGACATGTGTATAAGAAGCCCCTGCACATCTTAGGGTCCCCCCACACTGCAGCTACCCAGGAGACGGCTGGCCAGCATTGTCTCAATTTTAACCTTGCCTAAATTACATTTAGCCTCATATATATATATATATTATATACAAACATTAAGCAATCACTGACTTATTCTATGACAGATGGAGATGTAAATTCAGGAGTGTCAGAACAATGGTGGTTATTGCTAGCAAAAACTCTCTCTGGTATAGTAATAGGGGCAGTTGGAATGATGTGGTTCTGGTCAGCTGTAAGAAGACGATATTCTCAGCAACAGATGTTAGAAACAAAGGTAAATGGTCTTTCATTTTTGTTTGATAGTACAATTTGGCCTAGTTGAGATACCACACCATCTACATATCATTGTCAATTTAAAATTGAGCTATTGAGCTAAAGCCATTATATTGTTTGTCTGGCAAGTCAAAACTCTTAGTAGGCCTAAGTTTGATTCTAAATAAAACCAGCAGTACTTCTTGAGTTATATTTATAATGGTATGCACTTACATTTCAGGATAATGATGTCAAACCTGTTGGTAATGCTAATAAACCAACAGTTAAGATATTTTATGGATCACAGACTGGAACTGCTAAGGTAATAATAATTATTTATTGTGTTTATTGCATGTGGTAGCTTGGCCAGTTGAAAGTAAACTCCTGACATTAACTCCTGACAGCATTTGAGTAACTGATAAACTGATGGCACACTCATTCTACTCCCCTTTCTCCATCAGTGCTCCATTTTAAGGGTATTTAAAGCTACATGTACTTAAAGCTACTCAGAAAGGAAAGAAGTTGAAACAAGGATGTGAGATCTGGGGATCGAACTTTGGACCTCTTGCACAGAAGGCTGTGCACTAACCAATCTGTGTCATCCTTGACAGTGCAGAATTTGTTATTGTGTGGAACTGTTGGTGTCTTGTCACAAAATCTGCTCTTTTGATTCTAAAAAGTAAACATGTATATAAATATAGAATTGTCAATGCATTATTATTGATTTTTGTTTGGGATTTTTTTCTTGCCAGAAATTTGCTAACATGCTTTGTGAAAAAGTTGTTAAACAAGGAACTGATTGCATTGTTGTGAACTTAAAAGATTTTGAACCAGAAGATAATCTTCCAAATGAGGTATGCAAACCAAAATTATCCTCATCACTGATCAATTCCATGGGAAACCCAACATCAATCATTGTTATTCTTTTAGACTTGCACTTGTGTGTTTATGGTAAGCACATATACTGATGGTGTTCCTCCTGATGATGCTAAATGGTTCTGTAAATGGCTGGAAGAATCATCCAATGATTTCCGTGTGTCCAAGTCTTTGCTTGAAAGAGTGGAAATACACAGTGTTTGGACTTGGTAACTCACTGTATGCAGATCACTTTAATATGGTATGTCAAACTAGTAAAGTTATTACATTCCCAATTACATTTATTGGAGGGGGATTTCTCCATTAACTTACTGTATGCACCCTGAATAAAGCTCACAAGAATCTTCGTGGAAGGAGGTGGGCTCAACTTGGAAGAAGAAGAAAGAAGAAGAAGATGCACTAGAACAATAATCTGACCAGGTCCCCTATACCTTTTGCATGAAATGTGAATGGCTGATTTATTTTGATGTGAAATGTGATTTAAGGTCTTAAATCTTTTTGTGTTCATGTGAAAGGAACTTTTGATTTTTTTGTGGATTGACATGAAAAAGATGTTTAAATTATCTGTGATACAAAATAATAATATTAACATTTGAGTTAGTTTGGGTTGGAACCAATGTCTTCTTGAGCCATTGGGTAGGCTGCATGAACATTTACTATATAGGATAGGATGGTCCACAATTTGTTCTTTAATATATTTCTCTAAGCCTAGTCTCATAACTGTTCCTTCGAAGTCTTCATAACGTAATTAAGTTTGTACTAAATTTCTAGACTGCTAAAAACATCAATGAGTGGCTAAGTCTGCTGGGTGCACACTATATGTTTCCATTAACTCTTGGAGATGAAAACCATGTTAACAGTCAGTATGGAGGTAAGAATCCCATTTCCTTTCCTTCAGCAATTTCTCATTTAATCCATGGATTTTCATTTGCTTGCATCATTTGTTTGTTTGTTCATTCATTCATTCATTTGTTTGTTTGTTTGTTCTTTGGTTTGATCATCCATTCATTCATCCACTCATTCATTGGTTCAGTCAGTCAGTCTATCAGTGCATTGGTCAGTCAGTCAGTTTGTTGATTGGCTGGCCAGTCAGTTGGCTGGTCAGCCAGTTGGTCATGTTGACATTCTGTAATATAGACCTACATGTTATTATTAAAGTTTCAAATGATAATCTATTTAGTAAACTGTCTACTTGTTGGTTTGTTTTAAGGGTTGGAAGCTGACTTTGAACAATTCTGCTCACAATTTCTTGGTACCATCAAAACACCAAGTCCTTGTGCTTGTGGGAGAAAGGAGAAATGCTCTAAAAACAAGGACAGTATTGAAGATGTGCAAGACAATTCAAGTGATTCACAAGAGGTAACATGTACATGTACTATGTAAATTATCATAAGTTGCTACATACTGTTGCTACTTATTAGGCCCCCTGCCCCCATCCCCCAGTTATAACTTCACCAGTTATAAATCTCATCAGACGCTAGTGAAAAAGACAGTCTTATTACATGATATAAGCAGATAAAGTTTTAAAAGTTTAAGTTTAAGTTTTAAAAGTTTAAGAAGTCTTATAATACACAATACAAAATTCCTCGATTCTGATTGGACGAGAGGAGTACAATTAAATCGTTAATTGTACTCTGTAGGGGTTACCAGTTGTTTCGCCTACGTGTCAGTTCGCCTACGTCATTTCGCCTACGGAAAATTCCTCTGTAGAGTACCTATTAAGTCGCTATGGCAACGACAACGGCGCACGATAAACTTCTCCATTTGGATTTGACAAGCTACTCGTTTTCGATAAAAACTTACAGTTTTGCTAGTTCAGTTTTTGATGATTATCATAGAAGATAAAATAGTAATTTATTTGTCAAAACAATGACAATTTTAAACGGAAAACAAGAACACTGGAAAGAAAAATGACTTCCAAACAACGCCGTGCTGCAAAACTAAGCAAAGGACATCGATTCATGGCTATCAGCCAGAGTACAGAAATGGTCATTTGGTCAAACTTTTTTACTCTTTTCCAAAAGAATCTGATAAATCAAGCTTAAGATAAATGATTAAATTATGAAGTTTTGAGGCATTTGAAAGGCCAGGTATGTTTAAACAACGTAAATTTGATCATGTTTCTCTGTGAATGAACTCAAATTCTTTGCCGTGTCTTGGGCTCTTCGCTCGTCTTCATTCAATAAACAAACCTGTCACGGTAAATAAACTACATGCTTAAGAACTGTAATTCGCTCAAAATACAAATAAACTCTATTTTATTTTGTTTTCGAAGTTTCTTCCCTCTTTTAAATATTGTCTACTCGTTTAAGTCTGCACTTTTTACATGAAAACATGCTATATGTCAGACATTTGTCTTTCCTCGAAGAAATTTTGTATAGTGTATTATAAATAAAAAATCGCACGATCTTCTCGTACAATTCAGAATTAATAGTTACTCGTAATGTTTTGAAACCTCTCAAATAGGTGCAACTGATTAATAGTCCCCTTCATAGTTCTCTGCACCATCTTGAAAGGTAGCCATGCCTTTGCATCGAAACGAGACAAACGGTGAGCTTGCAATGATAGATACCTGTGAATAATGTCCTAGTTGTCAAAAAAGGTATCTATCATTGCACGCTCACCATTCGTCTCGCTTTGATGCAAAGGCATGGCTACCTTTCAAGATGGTGCATTGAACTGTAAAGGGAACTATTGACTAATTATTGTATTTGACATACAATATTAAGGAGTTGTATGAGAGTTCTAGTGAAGATGAAGCAAAAGAGGAATCTAATAAGAAAAAGGAATTGAAAGACTCAGGAATGGTGGATTTAGAAGACTTGGGGCCTGCAATTCGAAATATGAAAAAAGCGAAAGAAAAGCAGAATGGATTATTGCCAAATGGTAATTTTGATTTATATCTTATAAATTATATGTTGAAACTTCTTGTAAGTGGATGTTATTGGAAGTAACAACATTAATCCTAATTTTAATTATAAACGGGAAGGGGATTTCATGTTTTTGATATGGTATAGGGGATTCAATCTTGAGAGATTGCAGCAGGATATGAGACTGTGAACTTAATGTCTAAACTTCACATTTTGTGTGCATTTTTCAACACAAATAATAATGTTAAAAGCTTAAAATAAACTGCGAGGTGAGCAAAATCAGTCAAATATGGGAAATTTACTATGCAAGCATGTTTTTTAGTGTGCTAGCCACTTTAAATTCTAACTGATAAAGAATGATGACCTAAACTGAAATTCGACAGGATTGGGTTTTATATTAAAAAATCTGGGGTTGATGATGATGATAACTGATAACTGTTTATTTAAGTGTCCAAGTCTAATTGGGGGACCCTGTACTCTCTCACACACTACCTCTACATTAAGTATTTTGCAAATAATCACTTGACTCACATGTTTGGTGAGGAAGGAAAAACTGGAGAACCTGGAGAAAAAAACATTGTGGCATGGTAGAGAACAACACATCAAACAAACTCAATTCACATTATTATGATCCAGGCACTCAAGCTGGGACTCGAACCCAGGCCACAGCAGTGAAAGGCCAGCGGATTTCTGCAAAAAACATGGCAGGCTACCAGGATTTTAGAGCCCTATTGTAGAACCTCTAACAGCTATCCGTAATTTAGACACATTGAATAAACATAAATGATTTAAAGTCCCTATGACGCATATTTTTTTATTTTCAAACTCATTTCTTTTCTGGGAATATAGTTAAGATCTTTTTATCCCATTTTGGAATACTCTATATTTTCGGAGATATAAAAGTTTCAAATTTCAAAATGCAAATGTGATGACATCAGGGGAGTCATCATCACTAGCTTCTCATGGATTTTACTAAAAGAGGTCTTCAATTCCACAACCAGATTTTTTACTCAAACACAGGCTTTACCAACGGAAATAAATTCCAAATGAAAAAATAAGAGTATTTCAAGTCATCTTGGTTTTGTATAATAAATGATGACTCCCCTGACGTCATCAAATTTGCATTTTGAAATTTGAAACCTTTATATCTCGAAAAATATGGAGTGTTCAAAAGCAAGACAAAAAGACCTCAACTATATTCCCAGAAAAGAAATGAGTTTGAAAATAAAAAAATATGCGTCATAGGGACTTTAAACTACATTAAACTTCTTGTCATCTATTTTATGGATGATTATTTGTGCATCTTGTTTTCTTGTTAGCACCCAAGGAGATGGTTACGCAGGTAATTAGAGAATCCCTCACCAAACAAGGTAAGGAATAGTTATACTCATACATCCTTCATCACGTTATGTTTGTTATATCACCACAAAATTACAATCTTTTGCCTCATGTTTTTATGATATTCTAGGCTACAAGATTGTTGGTTCACATTCAGGAGTTAAGTTGTGTCGATGGACAAAGGTAACTCTTCATAAAGTTGGAATGGTTTCCTTAATTGTTGTCAAAAGAAATCACACTTAAATGTTTTTGATTTACTAGTCCATGATGCGGGGTCGAGGTGGATGCTACAAGCACACATTCTATGGCATAGAGAGTCATCGCTGCATGGAGACCACACCTAGTTTAGCTTGTGCAAATAAGTGTGTCTTCTGTTGGAGGTAATTGTCTGTTAACCACTGTTCTGTAAATCTTGATTCAATTTGCATGTTATGGTTAATAATGCTTCTTCTACATAAATCTGTTTAATATTCAAAGCTTTTGGATCATCAATCTATCTTCAGGGAAAGAGTGTACAAAAATGTTGATAACATGATACCTAATTGTACAAGGAAATCTTAAATTTGTATGTTATTTCTTGTCAGACATCATACTAACCCAGTGGGTACAGAATGGAAATGGCAGATGAATGAACCTGAGATGATTGTTGATGGGGCCATGAAGAACCATTATAATATGATCAAACAATTTAAAGGTAGTTGAGAACAAGTTAATTCTTCCATAACTGCCATTATTGCCATTTTAGGAGCAAGGATGGGCACAGTCAGTTAGTGCACAGCCTTCAGTGCAAGAGGTCCTAAGTTTGATCCCCAGATCTCACATCCTTGTTTTGACTTCCTTCCTTTCAGTGTAGCTTTAAGTAGCTTTAAATACCATTAAAATGGAGCACTGATGGAGAGAGGGGAGTAAAATGAGCACATCGTTGACCTCAAGTTTATCAGTTACTCAAATTACTATAATCATGAGTTATTGACTTAAAATATGGTCCCTTTACTTTACTTTATCATCATCATCATCATCATCTTCATCATTCAGTATCATGTTCATTATGTCAAGTTTCTTCAGGTTGTGATCATTCAATCCTAACCTTGTAAACACCACATTTTATCAACCAGGTTTGTTTTTAATTTCTAGGTGTCCCTGGTGTTAAGATTGAGAGATTTAATGAAGCAATGAAAATCAAGCACTGTGCTTTATCGCTTGTAGGTAAGAATGTGCAACCTTTAGCAAGCTAGGGAGCTGTCCTTAAGCAATGCTTATTGCTTTCTTAAAGCACCTACATTGTATGTATACTCCTGTAAAACAATGTGTTGCTTATTCATGGATCCAGGATTATTGTTCAAGAGTGGATGCAGCATTATCTAGCCTCCTATGCAGGCATTTTTACTGGGTCGAGACTAAAAACATCTGCGTAGGAAGCTAAGCATTATCAAAATCTGAAACTGTCCAGAGGTGATTTTGGGAAAGTATAGTGAAAAAAAGGCTTCTGCAAATTTGAGTAGGTCAGATGAACAGGGTCATGAAATCATGTGAAACACTCTGACCTATAGTATGTTGATACAGTTTGCAGACTCTTTTGTAATATTGAGATAACTATTAGTAGTGACTTAAATGTGTGTATTTGTAGGTGAACCCATTATGTATCCAAAAATAAATGAGCTAGTGAGACTCCTACACACTCATGAGATATCAACTTTTCTTGTAACGAATGCACAGTTTCCTGAAGCAATAAGGTATTTAGTACTTTTTTTAAGATCACACCTATCCACTGCCCATTGCACCTCTGTCTCTTGTCTTCACTCTCTTCCCCCCCCCCCCTCCCCCTTTCTAACCCCTTCTTACTTCCCCACCCGCACCTCCTACTGAACCTGTGTCTCCAAGGGTATCAACTTTGCTCCAATTAAAATACTAATGGAAAGAACTTATTTCTGTGATCAGGAATCTTGTACCTGTGACACAGCTATATGTCAGTGTTGATGCCAGTACAAAAGAAAGCTTAAAGAAGATTGATAGACCGTTGTTTAGGGACTTTTGGCCTCGTTTCTTGGAAAGTTTGAAAGCTTTATCAGAAAAGGTAATGTTTTAGTCTTGGATAGTTTGAAAGCTTTATCAGAAAAGGTAAAAGAATGATTTGAAAATTTACGTCTTATCTCCGACTTGGATCACTCTAAATCTCTACTAAATCTAAAGATGTCAGCCAGTTAGGCCATGTCAGCCACTTCTAGGTCGTAGCAATCGAGCTTTCAACAAGGGATCTTTTAAAGTGGAACAATGTACCTTCAGAGAAGTTTAAGTTTTAAAACTGCAAACAAAAAAGAAAAAAAAGTCATCAGAGTAACGAGGTGTGTTTTATTTCAGGGTCAAAGAACAGTTTATCGTCTCACATTAGTGAAGTCTTGGAACACTGAAGAAATTCAGAATTATGCTGATCTTGTGTCTCTTGGTAAACCAGACTTCATAGAGGTCAAGGTATGTAAAAGGTTTGATTGACAGTGGGGGTGGGGGCATGAATGATAATCATAACTATGGGCCAGGGGCGTAGTGAGGACCTTGGAATTGGGTGGGCACCCATGGAATTTTGGGGCAACCAGAATAAAAAGTAGACATAAAAGAAACCAAATGTTTTTATTTATTCAATCTTTAGAACGAAATTTCAAAAAATTGGAGGGGGCGTTTTGGGGGGGGCATGTGAAAGTTTTGGGAGGAGACCAGACGAGGAGAGAGGAGCTATAGAGGAGAGGGAAGGAGACGAGACGAGATGAGGGAGAAGAAGAGAGGAGAGAAGACTAATTCACCATATGTTAAACACCTGATTGCCTCTGTTCTTCATATTTTAGGGAGTGACGTACTGTGGTGAGTCCAAAGCGTCAACACTAACGATGTCCAATGTACCATGGCATCATGAGGTAAAGTACAAATATTTGACCTTTTTTACTATAGTGACGATTTTATTTGCACAATGCATGCCTCCACTTTAGGCCCATGAGAGAGCCGTGTCTCTCAAGTGCGCACCACTTTACGGCGTGTGCA
Source organism: Telmatactis stephensoni (assembly GCA_029948255.1). Classification (NCBI taxonomy): domain Eukaryota; kingdom Metazoa; phylum Cnidaria; class Anthozoa; order Actiniaria; family Isophelliidae; genus Telmatactis; species Telmatactis stephensoni. The sequence goes on along the minus strand of JALIZF010001722.1, from coordinate 499,613 downwards.
TGCAGTATTGTTTACTACGTAGAGTTTGCATAGATTTGGAAATATAAGGGACATTGAAGGAGCAAGGATGGCACAGTCGGTTAATGCGAGAGGTCCCGAGTTCGATTCCCATTTTGACCTCACATCCTTGTTTGGACTTCTTTCCTTTCTGTGTAGCTTCAATCAGCTTTAGATACCCTTAAAACGGAGCACTGACGGAGAGGGGGGGGGATTAGTGCACCTTCGGCTTCCTGGTAGATAAACTGCAGCTCAAAGAACTACCGACGTTAAACAAGGTTCTTTACCCTAACCTTCTTTTACATTATTTGGAATGTTTAGGAATTAAAGTTATACCTTATAACATGGCCAGAGAAATTATTTCTCTGCGTTGTTGTTGTTAGGGCAACAGACCGTAGGGTCACAGCTCGGAAAGCTTCCCTGGTGGGATTTCTCTTCACTGCATCTTTCATTCAAACTTACGCTTCATTCTATCTCAGTGCTATATCACGGCTTTACTTTGTCTTGTTTCAGGTTATAGGTTTTGTTCAACAACTTGCTGACCTTCTACCTGACTATGATCTAGCTTGTGAACATGAGCATTCCAACTGTCTATTGCTGGCAAATAAAAAGGTTGGTAAAACATGTAGAGAACTGGAGTACCAGGGCTATAACTTATAGTGATTCCTGCTACTAAAATATGAAAATTTCGTATTTTTAAAAATTTTGTCGGTCTTTAATACAGAAAATGAAAGAAAAAGAAAAAAGAAATTAAATTAAAAAGAGAAAAAGAGAAAATTATTCCGACGAGAATCGAACTGACACGCGTCCTTTAGTTTAAAATTTAAGCAATATTTGGATTTTTTTTTTTTTTTTTCCAAAAAATGGACCATGCATCCAGACAAAGCGCTGAATCATCGCATGGATTTACGTTACGGCTGGAGATTTCGGCCCCATCCACGCTATCCAGTAGAACACAACGAGCTTCGCAGTCAAAGAGGGAGGAAACAGTCGGATCCTAGGCCGTAAATAACTGAACCTTACCACTAGGCTAGCTGGTCTACCGAGGGATTTGGAGAACAAAATCATCTTTTATATCTTGTGAATTGGCTGTCCATTGTTGTGTAAATTACGTAATCCCGTGGCGCAATGGTTAAGTTGAGTGCGCTTCAATCTGAAGTCCCGGGTGCGATTCCTTGTTAGGGCATTCTTTTTCAAGTCTTTTTTTTTTTCTTTTGTCTTCATTGTCTAATTTTATTTTATTTTCTTCTTTTTTTTCTTTTTCTTTCTTTCTTACTTTCTTTGAATTTCATGAACATTTATTAGCGAGTTTTATTTTTTTCTGGAGTTTGATTCCTTGGTAAAAGGCATAGTTTCTTGGCTTTTTTCCCCTTTATTTATTTGTTTGTTTGTTTTTTCAATTCGTCTTTTTTGTTTTCCCTTCATATCTCCAGTAGTTCTCGACTTTTACCTTTATTGTAATTACATCTTTACGTTTTTTCAGTTCTTTATCAACAATCAGTGGCATACATGGATAGATTACACCAAATTTCATGAATTGGTAAGAATATATATGAGTTTTAGAAAATCAGCGATGTAAATTGAACTAGAATAGGCTTCAGTGAATTGGCTACCATTTCATTAGGGCTTGGCTAGTTCTCTCGCACTGTTTGACCCTACTAGCAGTAATTTTGTGAAAATGCCGTTGCCTCTGGGTCATGACATTACAAAGCGATAGGCTATAAAGAAAGAAAACATTTTATCGATGTAATGTTAGCTAGTCGCGCGCGCGTTGTATCGAATATTTTATAATCAGTTATATAAACACTCTAGAAGATATAGAGCACTTGAAATAAAGAGAGCTACTCGCTACACCTCCAAGGCTTTCGTCGCTCGTACTTGAAAGTTCCATGAGAGACGCGCGCACATTTTCTATTGCCCAAAAAAAGGTGTTCTACGTTTCTCATGTCGTTTTTTTATGCTAGATGAAAGCCTACGAAGAAAGTCAAGGCTCAGCCATGTTTTCCTCGATAGATTACATGTCTGTTACACCAGAATGGGCTGTGTTTGGTGACCAACACCGGGGATTCGATCCTCAAGAAACTCGATGGTACCGAAAGAACAGGAAAGATATCAGTGGTTGCTAGTGGTAATCACAGTGACGTCACTGGTTGCTTAGGCTACCTAGGATGACGTCATTGGTTGCTATGGTAACTATACTGACGTCAGAGTTTGGTTATAGAAACCAAGAAGTTGCTCGTAAAAGAAACCAGAAGGTTACAAGAACTTACAAGAACTTGCACAATGATAGAATCTCTCACTGACTGCGTAGAATAAAGTTGTCGAGGAGGAGAAAAAGAAAACACCGAGCCAATATTATATGAAAAATTCATTTCTGCCCTAGGACCGAATTGTAATAAAATACTTTTGTTCACATTCTTAACGTTGTGTACTGTTAAGATCAAGGAGAGTGGAAAACCTATGGCCCAAAATCCGTGACCAAAACCAAATGCTATAGCCCATAGAAAATGCACTAAAATTGATCAAATCCAAATGTTATAGCCCAAATACTATGAAAAATACGCAAAATTTCGCCCAAATCGACCTAATTAAATGGCTATGTATACCATGCAAAAGGTCAAATAGGCTCAAAACCACATATTGCAAATGGTCAAAAATGCCCTAAACCTAATAAGACTGCTAGGGCTGCATCTTTCATTTAAACTTGCACTTTATTCTACCTCGGTGCTCAGTAGGTATGTTACGTCATGGTGTGGTGAGAAAAGAGTATACCACGTGGAAGTGGAGTGGTAGGGCTGTTCTCACCACATTTTGACGTCATCTGTGCATCTATTAGAGTACCGGAAAAATGAAATCTTGTTTTATACAGGTACGGATCCAGGAGAGGTGCGGACGCACCCCCCTTTTGGACGACGGTGAAAGCTTTTCTTGAATATATTATAGACGTTTTTCATCAATTCGTTTCTGGGTCGGGAAGGCTGTGGTACGTAGTATTTGTGGCGGGAAAACCAGCACACCACGCGCGTCTGCTACTTTAATCGTTTTGGGGCCGGGAAGCCTGTGGTGGCTGGAAAAATCACACGCGCAAAAGGCAAAGGCTGTTTTACTTCGAAATCCCGGGGAGTGGTCACCAGTCTCCCGAGCCATGTATCAAGCGTTCGAAGGTGCGTCCTCTACCCCCTCTCTCCATCAGTGCTCCGTTTTAAGGGTATTTAAAGCTATTTAAAGCTACACGGAAAGGAAAGAAGTCGAAACAAGGATGTGAAGTCACTTGAGATCGAACTCGGGACCTCTCGCACCGAAAGCCGCACTCTAACCTGCTTTAGTTTATTATCAATATATTTCGTTTTGAAAAATAAACGCACCCCCTCTTTAAAAAAAGCTGGATCCGCCCCCGTTATATAATGGTCATTGAAATGGTCAACCAATCAGAGCGCGCGAAATTTACCAATTATTGTATTATGATAATCGATATTGATATATGACCCCAAAAATCTGCCATATTGCGTCCTACTATTTCACACCATTAGCATGCACTTTCTAAGCAGTCGTCTCCCTTTCATAATTCCCTCTTGCATGATTCTAATTAATTAATGATCACTCCACTATTAGTCATCACCATTTTATTTTCGTTGTTCAAAGTTTAAGCTTCTCGATGGAAAATCGAGGAATATTTCACACAGGTCAGTCACAGATATTTTCGAAAAGATCACGTGAGATTTCAGTAGCGGTCAGATTTGTAAGTTTCAGTATATCAGAGCTAATATTACATCAGATTTGTTTTCAGAAAATAGTTTAGTTGATAAAAAAGGAGAGGTAAATAAAATGGTGTGTAAACTGTTACAATGCCAGAGACCATCACAGCTCAGTTATTTCTGAGGGGTTGGCAGAGATGACTCCGGAATCAACTGCTGCGGTTTCCTCCGTCTTCAATTCCTGCACCTCTGTAGTTGCTTCCTCGTTGCTGGTGTTCTTGTTGTTGGCAGTGATATGACAAACACTTGCGTCATCCTCCAAAGATAACTTCTCTGATTTCTTGACATTCAATTCTAACAAGACTTCAACTTCATCAACCTGTACTTCTGGCTCGACAGCTAGTTCTGGTGCTTCCATGCTGGTTGTCTTGTCATCATTATTGCTGTTATAACTACAGATGGACAGTAGTTCCAACAGCGACTCTCTTGATGTCTTTTCTCTCATGACCCTTTCTTCGGCCATGTTCTTAACCTGCGTCTCTGACTTTGAAGCTGGTTGTAATGCTTCACTGATGTCCCCATCATCAATGCTGTCATAGCTACACATGGATAAGAGATCTAAAATGGATGCTCTCTTCTCATTGTCATCCATTTTTATGTCATGCACTGTTGATTCTAGTGCTCCTTTTGATATTTGCCTATTGCTGGTGTTCACGACGTTAGCCTTGCCATGACTAGAACTGGGCGAGATTGATTTCTCTACTGACTTGCCATCATCCAAAGACGACTCAACAGTCTGGTCCTCAGGCATGCCCTCAGTGTGCAGCTTGTGCAGGCTGGGGATGGGTTTTGGAACTGGATCTGACGAAAATAATAATGAAATACTTATTTAATCACGAGAATGGCAACATTATGACTGATTTAAATTATGCAGGCATGGATACATGTCTATTACCTGCAGACTTTGGCCCAGTTGATCCTGGGTTGCTGACTCCAGCCTGTTAGAGAGGGTGGGGCTTCAATGGCAAGTTGAGGCACCCCAAGGTTCAGAGTGCGCTTAATAAGTGCATATAATGCCTCAGGAATGACATTGTAAGCTGGTTCTAGTTTGTCATCCCTGGAAATGTCATCCTCACTGTCACTCGTTGAGTTGACATCGAAAGAACTAACACTAGATAATGGAATTGGACCCCACTTGAACAATGATTGATTTTGCATATTTTCTACTGTTTGCTGTGGAAGGTCTTTCCCATCGATTGACATTAATGAAGGCATGCTAAACAGCGTATCTAAACTGTCCAAAGTACTTGACGGCAAACTACTCAAAGTACATTGGGATGTCAAACTGGATACAGTCTAGAGGAAGGACAGAATAAAACATCGTTATTGAGGAACAAACAAGAAAATAAATGAAACATGGTCAAACCAAACAATTATCAAGCTTGTTGATTAGCCAATCATCTTTTTATCCACCCAAGCTAAATTCCAATGGAGATTGGTCAATGAACCATTCATTGAACAAACAGTCCCACAGACTTGCCAAACTATTTAGCCTCCAAAACAACCAAATAAACTTACCAACCAACAAACTAAGTGATCAACCAACCAACAAATCACTGACCATCCAAACAACCAACCAATCACCAACCAACCAACCAACCAACCAACCAACCAACCAACCAACCAACCAACCAACCAACCAACCAACCAACCAACCAACCAACCAACCAACCAACCAACCAACCAACCAACCAACCAACCAACCAACCAACCAACCAACCGATTGGGTTGTCTCGTTTTTGGAACCTTTGTTCTGTGAGCTGCTCCCGCCCTAGGGCGAAGTTTATAAATAAAAACCAACCAACCACACCGACCAACCTAGCAACCACCGACTGACCGGCCGACCGACCAACCAACCAACTACCGACAAATCTACTAACCTACCAACCAGCCAACCAACCAACCGACTACTGACCAATCAACCACTTACTGACCGACTGACTGCCCAACCAACCACCAACCAATCTACCAACCAACCAGCCAACCTACCAACCACAGACTGATTGACAAACAAACCAACCACCAACTGACTAACCAACCAACCACTGACCAACCAACCAACCAACCAACCAACCACCAACCGACTAACCAACCAACCAACCACCAACTGACCAACCAACCAACCACTGACCAACCAACCAACCAACCAACCAACCAACCAGCCACTGACCAACCAACCAACCAACCAAACAACCACTGACCAACCAATCAACCAACCAACCACCAACTGACCAACCAACCAACGGACCAATCAATCGATATATATATATCAATCCAACCAAACTAAACAACGAACCGTCACTACATACCCAGTGACTGGATGCAGTGGACAGTCTGTCCTGGCTGGTTCTCACAAGTGATTGTTCTTTAGGTTCCAGTTTGGAAGTTGATGAATTCTGACAGGTGAAACTCGCAGACAACTTAGCGCACACTGACTGGCTTTGCTGGACGCAGTCTTTGACTGCTTGACCCCTTAGTCCAGCAAAACCGTCTAAGTGTACTAAAGTGTCAGGGACAAGTTCAATCTCCATCTTCTTCTTGTTATCTTCCTTCTTAGACCAAGGCCATTTAAAGCTGGATTTCTTCTTGCTTTTAGTATCACGCTTTTTCTTGGTCTTAGTGAGAGCACCAGGACTATCTGGTCCTTTATTAGTTCCATGACGCGGTTCATGGTTCGTTCTTCTAAAGAAAATCTGATCTTTGCTGCTTTCTATCTCCTTAGGAACAGATTCGCTTGTGGATTCCTGAGTTGGCACATAAGGCACTAAAGACAAAAGATTTCAAAAACGCCTTGTCATGATAGGGTCTTAATGAAAATCGACGCTTAATGTGTTTTGGTTTTACCCTCAATAAAGATTATGATTATTATATAATCTATCCAACATAGCTGACTAATTCTTTCCAATGAAACTTTATTTATCTGGCTTGTATATGGTTCGAACTCAGCCTAAATATATCGAAAACTAATTAAAATTATTTCTAAAAATTTCTAATGGGCACTTAAATGATGACGTCATTGTTCTAATTAGTGTTCCATTGATGACGTCATCTACCTAGTGAATTTTTTTAAACGTTCTTAAAACTTTTCTTTTTTGTTTTGGTATTCAAAAATATAAAAGTCCATGCGAGTAGTGTTAAATATCTTCTTCTATTTTCCAGTAGGTTTGAGCATATTTAAAACAATTTTAAAAGAATCTTACCATCATCGTCGTCGTCCTTGTCAACTGGATAACTCCAAATGCAGAAGACAAGTGCATTTAGAAACGCATTCCAACGTCTGGCCACACCTCCTTGGGGACGCGGGCCGGTACGACGAGCACGACGCTCTTGTCTGTACCTCTCCATTTCTAGAAGAAAGAAATTTTGATTAGAAGGCTTTCTAGAAGTAATGCGCGCGCTACCGAGTCGCGCGTCCTGAAGACGTCTAGAAAAAATCAGAAAGAAAACTATTTTACTTACATATGTATAAACCAGGGAATCCAAACACGTTCATAACGATTTACGCTTGGCAACTTTTCACGATTTGAACAGTAACTTGTATCTTTTCTTCGCTCACCAAAAATGTACAACCGTTCCACTCAGAGTGTGGAAGAACTCATAATGAAATAATTGGATAATTAGTATTTGAACAGACTTAATTGAGCCAATTAGCACTAATTAACCAATTAGCGTCGATACGTCATAACACCTTGACTTTAAAAAACTGTACAAAATCATAAAATCAAATAATTCCAACAATACAAATGGCTCGATAGTATTCTTGTCAACTTCTTTCCATTCGCTATACTGCATTGTCATTTTAAAAATGTGCAAAGATATTTTATGTACGGGGGGTGTGGGTAGGTGCGGGCTGGCAGGGAGGGGAGGGGAGGGGAGGTGGAGTCCGCTGATCTATGGATAGTTTTGGGTAAAGGATAATTTTTCACAAGAGTATGAAAAGAAGTCTCTGCCAAGGAGCCGCCCCTGTCAGCACGAAGAGTGGATATCGCTATCCGTTGGGTAAATCATTATCTAGTGGACAGCGGTAAAGCCGGCCGCACACGTTGAGAAACTGTATGAGGACACTGCCACTCGACGCACTTTTCTCACCGGCGTGTGCTCTTTTACCAGCTCTGTTTTTGACATCGCGTAGCCAAAGATGCAATGTCTGCGGCGAGAAATCGTCTGAACTAAGTACCACGCGTGGCAGTTTCCCCGCGCAGTTTCTCATTCTCAACGCAGTGGACATAACTGAGTCTGTATACACCTATTTCAAAAAAGGTTGTCACCGCTAAGAGCGATAGGCGATAGGTAATAGGTCATTTCAAGACCGCAAAGCACTATTGATTTCTAATTGATTTACATATGAATTGCCAAATATTTGATGGAAGAGTGTAAAGAAAGATTTAGGATGGCTTAATTAAGAAACCAATAGTGCTTTGTGGTCTTGGAAATGACCTATTACCTATCGCCTATCGCTCTTAGCGGTGACAACCTTTTTTGAAATAGGTGTATACTACTTGTGCTTATGCTTGTAAGAACCAGACTTAATGCCCGCGCTGCACACGTTGAGAAACTGCGTGAGGCAATTGCCACGCGAAGCACTTAGCTCAGACGATTTTTCACCGCAGACGTTGCATCTTTGGCTAGGCGTAGGCAAAATATAGAGCAGGGAAAAGAGCACACGGTGAGCTAAGTGCCTCGCGTGGCAATTTCCTCACACAGTTTCTCGACGTGTGCGGCGGGCTTAAGACAAACGATGTTTTCTACGCAAAGGATGAAAAGCTTCACCGGAGAGGTGAGGGGAAGCGAGAGCCGCAACTGAATAAATTACCTCGGTAATTTGCGGTTGAAGGAAATTTTATAGATTTCTCGTGTGAGAGTCGGATTGGCTCAATTTTAGTAAAAATGAGAGAAATTCGATTGTTCTAGAACGTACAAGATTCCTTTTTTATTATTTTAGCTGAGAACAGCAGAAACTTTGATATTGTGACTCAAGTGTAGCCAACTGGGTCATCCACTGCTGTTAGAACGTAGCTCGCGATTTGTTAAAACGACAAAAACAAAGAATATGTGGATTACTGTGAACAATGTCTTTTTGTTCCGCTTGTCGCCTGTGGCATTGTTTCCTTCCGACCGTTGTGTATTACTGAGCCAACTCAGCTTGGCCAAAGCGTGCGGTATACGCGTAACAATCATAATTCATTCAGTTGTCTCACCTCCCTATAGTTGTAAACATTCTTTTTTGCTGATAAAAATATTCCACGTGCATACTTCGTTGCACCATTTTACCGTCTAATAATTACTGTTAACCAATCAGAAAACGCTCTCAAACACCTCCAAAGAATTTTGGAGTTTGATTGGTCGAAAATCATTTGATTGATCACGTGATATCGAGTACATACCTCAATGATGAACAAATTTGAATTCAAACTGCAGCAAAACCAAAGGTAAGTAGAAGTAAAACGCTCTTGTTGCATATTAATTTGTGAATCTGCTATAGTTTTGGAAACTGAACAGAATAGACAGAAGTATAATTGCTATACTAGTCAATATTGAAGTTTTTGCAAAGAGAAAATTGTTTACAAGCGAGATAAATGTCGCTGTTAATTCAACGTGTACTCATTTTGCAGTCTAAACGTTTTTAAAGTTCAAGGTGGTGGAGTTTATTAGACGTTTGTTTTAATTATTTATTTGGAAGTTTATTACTTCAAACCAACCTTCAAAAAGCCCGTTGAAGGATTTTCAGTACTAATTTGAGAATATTCCCAGAGAATTCCCTCCAATTACATTAACAAATCTCGTTCTTGGTTTTCGGTTTCTTGTTTTTAAAATATCCGAGGTTAAAATTACTAACTTCTGAAACACTGAGCAATTTCGGAGAGGCAAACCCTGTGCGCGACACCATTTCTGAAAACATTTAATAAAATTAAAACATTTGTTTTTATCAACTATTAATTAATCAATTGTTTTCCACATTTTTCCAGCTGCATTTACAGATGAAGACACCTGGTTAGTATGCACAACAGACCTCGAGTAAACCAAATTTCTAGGATAATTTTTCCATCCAAGTAGTCTTTATTTGGCTGTATTTGTTGAATTCCTCGAGGTTCTGCTTGTGTAGTGCGAGTGTGAAGGAGATTTCAAGAAGCAACTCACAACAAAAATTCATATTCTAATAATTTAAAATATGAATTAGAAATGGTTCTTTTTACTTGTGGTGAATCAAATTGTCCTCATCGCTTTTCGTGCAGTGTTGTTATATGTTCATATTTGTATAAACGTTGTTTTGTGCCTGCGAAATCAGACACCCCTCATGGCCTGCACTCGTCTGTTTGCTTGCAAATATGGCGTGTCATGTCGGGTGCCTGTTGGCTGCAGGCTGTGTTGGAGGTGTTTTGTAAACCTGTCTGTGTATGTTGCTGCTGATGCATTGTTTTCATTCTCGTTTTGGCTTGTAGTCACAAGTGAAAAGGGTCCATTTCACCTAGTAGTCTAATTATAACTAAAAGTATGAAAATTTCACTTAGCATTAGCTATAGGGTTAGGAGGATCCATGATTAATACATGGAACCAGCGAGTTGCATTAGAGCAAGCTACTACTCTTAAAGTAGGTCGGATTTATTAGCTTTTTGACCGGCCATTTTCGGCGGCCGGGGTCAATTGGCCTGCTTAGGTTAGTTTTCAATAAATACTTAGGCCTACGAGAGGACAATTAACGTTGGATCACCGATGGAATGGGAACCGACCGACTTTACTCTCAACTTGAGAGACATCCTTTGTAGTCTGAGTCTGTGTCATGATCTTTAGATGTAGAGTTCGACCGTTATAGTTGTTGACTGATCGGTCTACATACAACGCATACACCTAAACCACAGCGCGTAGAGCGCTTAGATTTCTGGCGAATAGGTCTTAAGTTAGCGCTGGTCAGGCTGCAACGTCGGTTGGTACGCACAACTACTTTTACGTTTTCATTCCCGACTATCCCCACCCCTCCCCCCTCGTCCCAGTCCACTGTTGTGCGTACCGACGGTAATGGTCGTACTCTACATTAGCTCCACCCAAATTTAGTGTTGATCAGATTTGTTTTGGCCCGGCCTAACCCAACGTAAATGACATGGTTTGTCACAAATTGTGAAACCATGGCATTTGCACCTTCTGTTTCAGCCAAGTCTACCAAGAACAACCGAACTGGGTTGCGACGACGAGTTTTCAAGTACCATAGCTTTTTGTATTTAATTAAAGTGGTAGCTTTAGATAAGGAATTTAGGATGGTGATTTTGGCTGATTGACTGTTGCATCATTATCGTCAATTTAAATATACGACAAAAGACGAGTTTTCGCACTTGATTTTTGTTGTTTTCTTTATACTTTGGAGCGGATGGCAGAACTTGCGCTGTGATCCTGGCTCCTCCCTTATTTTTTGGGTTTTTGGGTTTTTTGGGTTTTTTGTATTATTTTTTTCTGATCTTTTATCGTTTTTTTCTAGGATAGGTCTAGGATTAGGTATGTGTTTCCGGCCCGGTCCACTCGGGACCAGCTTCCCCGTTCTGAATTCCACGAGTTGAATTTCTTTAAAAACATTGAAGACTCGAGTTGGACTCGTTTAAGACTGACTTGGACTTCTTCAAACGATAAGGATTTCTTCAGACGAATTGGTTTACAGATTTTCCAGCATTCATAGGCATGTGTCTTATCAACTGGCTCACCCCATCCACGCGACTTCATCACAAAATATGGGTGTATTTTTCTTCAATATTTTGGGAACTACATCTGCCACGCCAACCATAGATATGTTAATATAACTTTAATGTAAACATTCACTGTGTTTCCGGCAATGTGTGTGAGTGCGTGTGAACCATAGATATACATGTAACTGTACTTTATGATCTACTAATTTAGGTAGGGGAATAAAATTAAATTGGGGAAATATCAGGCTGTATGTGTAATGTGGATAGTGGGCGTGCACCATAGATTGTGTTTTCGGCAATGTGTGTGAATGAGTGTGAACCATAGCTGTGACTTATGGGGAAATATCAGCCTGCATGAGACAATATAACAGCTTGAATGTACAGATTGACATTGACGCACTGATAACGATTTTACTTTACTTTTTTTATTCAATTTTTCAACCATGTAATGTATTGTAACCGAACCACAATCACACAATCACACGCAAAATTGAATAAAGTTTATCCTTTGTTCTTGGTATCATTTACTTAATTATTTCTATTTGTGATTTAACAATTTCATTTGCAGCATTGGTATTATGGCTTGTATACGACCCTTTTTTGACATTTATTTTTTTTGATTTTGTGTACATACATTTCATTGATACATTTGTTTACTTGTATCGACTAACTTATAGAATTCAAAAACCAAACCCATCGAAACACAAAACTGAGGCGAAATCGATATTTCGTCTTCCACCGTAGATTGTTCATCTGCTTTTATTTCCGATTTATCAAGTAGTGTTTGATGGATTTAGTATTTGAATTCTACATCTTTTTCAGCTTTACTAACACATTTTCCTTTTAATTAGTACTCTTTCAGTTGTTTTCAACGTTTTTACTAACGCGCTTTTCCGGTTCTGTTCAGGTTTTACTTATATTTTCCCTTTTCTTTTTCAGCTGTTTGCAACGTTTCTACATTCTTCCTATTCCCGTCTTGTATTTCTCAGTTGATTTACAAGCACGCCAGAGTCCAAAAACTCCATCTATGAAACATAACAACTAAATTTCCAGCTTTTTCTAACCTTGTGCATATGAGTTTTTTCTCGTTTGGCTATAAATGAACGATTTCTGCATTATCAAGTGATGTTTCATTGATTTAGTATTTGAACTCTACATCTCTTTCAGCTTTTACTAACACATTTTTCTTTAGTATCTTTCAATTGTTTTCAACATTTTGCTAACTTGTTTTCCTTTTCAGATTCTACTTATCCTTTCCCTTTTCTATTTCAGGTGTTTGCAACGTTGCTCATTATCATTTTCCTTTAGATTTAGATTCTTTTCTCGTTTTTCTTATTTGATCTAACACACCATAGAGACCAAAACTCAATCCATGAAACACGAGTGACTAAATCTACAACCTTTTTTTCTAACGCAAACGTATATAGCTATCAGTAAAACGGTGGATTCTTTTGCATTCCACAGTTATATGTTTCGTGGATTTAGTATTTGAACTCTACATCTCTTTCAGGGTTTACTAACATTTTCCTTGCCGAGTATTTTTTCAGTTGTATTCAACCTTTGTTTGATGACTACTGGGTGTTCTTGTTTCCACGTGTTTCACGAGACCATTTGCAACGACGATTTGTTGCCTTTCGCGGGCTTCCTGTGCATGTTTTTACCCTTTGGTTTCCTGTTTATTGAAAAGCGAGGTTTCTAAGCAATTTTCAAGATGGTGGACAATGTGATGTGTTTTGATGTGTTTCATAGTTTTGGTCAAATTTTCGTCCGTTTTGCCGAAAAATCAGCAAAAATTTATCAACTTGATTTTCAAATAAAGTAATACCTGCCCAAATATGGAATAGAGTTGACTGCCGAGCGAATGACAACATTTTATTGACAATTGTTTGATATGAATGCCGTCGGACAAGAAAATATGGTGCTGTAATGCGAAAATACTGAACACGGCGCGAACATTTGTCATATTGCTTTGAAACTTTTGTCATAATTTATCATTCCAGATGTTTGCAACTGAACAGTCGAGGAGTTCCCAATATGAGAATGGAAGCATTTGGTGATGTGACGGCTCTACGACCAAAGACGAGATAATTTCACTTTACTTTCGTTTCTTTCTTTCTTTCTTTTCTTTTTTCTTTTAGTCATTTTCATTTAAACTAATTTTGATAAAATTTTGAGAAATAAATCAATGAATTTCAATAAAGCTAAACTTAAACTAAATCAAATAAAAGTAAAATACAATAAAAAGTAAAAAATACTGATAAACGTTTCTGAGTGATAAGAAATAAATCACTTTTTTAACTGACATGGGCGTCGGAGACCATAACATCACGTACAACTTTGTCTGTCACCATCTATTCTTTCCATCTTAATTTTTTCTCTTTCTTCTTAACTACTAAGTGATTTCTTTATCGTTTCAGTTGTTTGCAACTCGAGACGCTCCAGCACGTGATTGTCATTCGCCGCAAGTTCGTTGGTCTTCATCTGTTGTTGATTTTTGTCGAGGATTCCAAGGTAGTGTGTTGTCCAAGTTAGCTTTTAAGATCGCATGATATCTACAACTCTACCTCTTGACATCTAAGTCACATGTCTAATTATGTCGTTTCGATTCAGGTGGTGATCATCTAACGATGTCATTTTCAGCCCAAACGTCGTCCTGCGTATTTCACTGTGCGTAAAAGATCGTCCTATGAACCATGGCAAAGTGTTCAAAGTGGCTTTGAATACCTCGAGGAGATCCAAGTGGAGACGACCTCATTGGAGGACAACGTCTTTTGAATTTTTTTGAATAAATTTGAAAACTCGTGTTTTAATTTTCTCTTTGTTTTCGGGGTTACTACTTCATATATGACCCCATGAAATGACATGAGTTACACTCGACTGTTGTATCTCGGTGGAATCTTTGTAACTTGAATAGTATCATTTCATGGGGTCATACATGAAGTACTAACTGCTGCTGGCAAGTTGATCATTAAGGGTGCGTTTTCAACCAAGAGTAAGAGTGAGATAACTACAGTTATAATTGTTCTCTGATGTGAGCCTGGCCATTGGAACATTTCAGTAACTGCAGTTATCTTACTCTTAACATTGGTTGTCACCGTAGTAACCATGGCCAAAGCGAGTGTGGTATAGTTTTTATGTTCGGACGAGATTGCAGGCACTGGTTACCAATGTGGACGGCCCATGTTGAGAGTGAACTACAGTGAAGTGTTCTGATAAGACCGCCACAACATTTAACTGTAGTTATCTCTCCCTTAGTAACAGTTGTAACCATGGTAACCGTTGTTAAAGTGAGTTAACGATAGTCCTTTTCACACGCCAAACATTTTATGATGGGCTTTGTGAATTACGGAAGCCATGCCATAAAACGTTTGGCGTGTAAATAGGACTTGTAGTTAAATGTTCTGATGTGTCCACGGGCATTAATTAGAACATTTAACTATACTTAACCCACTTTTAACATGGTTACCACGACATCTGTTGGTAAGGGAAATATAACCACGGTTAAATGTTTTGATGAGATGGCAGCGATGGGACACTATTCAACTATAGTTCATTCATTTTTTTTCCAATGTTTACAATGTTATTGAAAAAGTTTGACTTATACGTTTTGCCTTTTAATTCGTGGCGAGCATCGGACATAACTGTCTATGTTGAGGGCAATGATGGACTGTTGTTACTTGCGCTAGCTATTTGTACATGGAATAATAAAACTAAAATGCTAAATTAAAAAAATAACTATAAAAAATAAACAAATATAAATTAAATAGATAAAATTAGATATATCTTAACTAATAACCCATGTACAAATAGCTCGTGCAAGTAACGTTATTCCATCGCTATCCTGGAGATGGACAATTATGTCCGAAAGCTTGGCATGAATATAAATGGAAGTGGAGCTAGGCGGTCGGCTTTTAGAATCAATAGTTGTGTCCGTGGTGTTTTACTACAGATTGTAAGTGGAGTCGGTCGGCTTTACAATTAATAGGTGTGTCTGTAATGTCATATTGAAGTTAAGCATTCACTAATTCTTTGTCTTTTAATAAACCTTTCACAAAAAACTGTGAAGGCTCTACGTTTTATTCGAAATTTTGCATGGCCTATAAACTTTGCATTTTAGCAAAAGACTTCATGAATTATAGCATCTGCATTTTGTAAATGGTCTAACATGAGCACTGCAATGGCTATAGCCCATGCACAAATTAAAAATGGCCCGTAACATGAACAAAATGAAAAGGTTATAGCCCATGCAAAATGCGCAAAAATGGCCCAAAATGGACAAAATGCAAAGGCTATAGCCCATGCAAAATGCGCAAAAATGGCCAAAAATGAACACAATGTAAAGGCTGTAGCCCATGCAAAAAGCGCAAAAATGGCCCGAAATCGACCAAATGCAAGTCTAAAGCCCATGCAAAATACACAAAATGGCCCAAAATGGACAAAATGCAAAGGCTATAGCCCATGCAAAATGGTCAGAAATGGCCAAACATAAACAAAATGCAAAGGCTGTAGCCCATGCAAAATGCGCAAAAATGACCCGACATCGACCAAATGCAAGTCTAAAGCCCATGCAAAATGGGCAAAAATGGTCCGACATCGACCAAATGCAAAGGCTATAGCCCATGCAAAATGCGCAAAAATGGCCCAAAATGGACAAAATGCAAAGGCTATAGCCCATGCAAAATGCGCAAAAATGACCCGACATCGACCAAATGCAAGTCTAAATCCCATGCAAAATGCGCAAAAATGGCCTAACATGAACAAAATGCAAAGGCTATAGCCCATGCAAAATGCGCAAAAATGGCCCAAAATGGACAAAATGCAAAGGCAATAGCCCATGCAAAATACGCAAAATGGCCCAAAATGGACAAAATGCAAAGGCTATAGCCCATGCAAAATGGTCAGAAATGGCCAAACATAAACAAAATGCAAAGGCTGTAGCCCATGCAAAATCGTCAAAAATGGCCCAAAATGGACAAAATGCAAAGGCAATAGCCCATGCAAAATACGCAAAATGGCCAAAAATGGACAAAATGCAAAGGCTATAGCCCATGCAAAATGGTCAGAAATGGCCAAACATAAACAAAATGCAAAGGCTGTAGCCCATGCAAAATACGCAAAATGGCCCAAAATGGACAAAATGCAAAGGCTGTAGCCCATGCAAAATGCACAAAAAATGGCCCGAAATCGACCAAATGCAAGTCTATAGCCCATGCAAAATGGGCAAAAATGGTCCGACATCGACCAAATGCAAGCCTACAGCCCATGCAAAATGCGCACAAATGACCCGACATCGACCAAATGCAAGTCTAAAGCCCAGGCAAAATGCGCAAAAATGGCCTAACATGAACAAAATGCAAAGGCTATAGCCCATGCAAAATGCTCAAAAATGGCCTAACATGAACAAAATGCAAAGGCTATAGCCCATGCAAAATGGCCCAAAATGGACAAAATGCAAAGGCTATAGCCCATGCAAAATGGTCAGAAATGGCCAAACATAAACAAAATGCAATTAAAGGCTGTAGCCCATGCAAAATGCGCACAAATGGCCCAAAATGGACAAAATGCAAAGGCTATAGCCCATGCAAAATGGTCAAAAATGGCCAAAAATGAACAAAATGCAAAGACTGTAGCCCATGCAAAATGCGCAAAAATGGCCCAAAATCGACCAAATGCAAGTCTATATCCCATGCGAAATGCGCACAAATGGCCTAACATGAACAAAATGCAGAGGCTATAGCCCTTGAAAAATGCGCAAAAATGGCCCAAAATGGACAAAATGCAAAGGCTATAGCCCATGCAAAATACGCAAAATGGCCCAAAATGGACAAAATGCAAAGGCTATAGCCCATGCAAAATGGTCAGAAATGGCCAAACATAAACAAAATGCAATTAAAGGCTGTAGCCCATGCAAAATGGTCAGAAATGGCCAAAAATGAACAAAATGCAGAGGCTATAGCCCTTGCAAAATGCGCAAAAATGGTCCAAAATGGACAAAATGCAAAGGCTATAGCCCATGCAAAATGCGCAAAAATGGCCCAAAATGGACAAAATGCAAAGGCTATAGCACATGCAAAATCCTCAAAAATGGTCCAAAATAAAAAGACTATAGCACCTGCAAAATCCTCAAAAATGGCCCAAAATCAACAAAATGCAAAGGCTATAGCATCTGCAAAATCCTCAAAAATGGCCCCAAATCAACAAAATGCAAAGGCTATAGCCAATGCAAAATGCGCAAAAATGACCCGACATCGACCAAATGCAAGTCTAAAGCCCATGCAAAATGCGCAAAAATGGCCTAATATGAACAAAATGCACAGGCTATAGCCCATGCAAAATGGTCAGAAATGGCCAAACATAAACAAAATGCAATTAAAGGCTGTAGCCCATGCAAAATGCGCACAAATGGCCCAAAATGGACAAAATGCAAAGGCTATAGCCCATGCAAAATGGTCAAAAATGGCCAAAAATGAACAAAATGCAAAGACTGTAGCCCATGCAAAATGCGCAAAAATGGCCCAAAATCGACCAAATGCAAGTCTATATCCCATGCGAAATGCGCACAAATGGCCTAACATGAACAAAATGCAGAGGCTACAGCCCTTGCAAAATGCGCAAAAATGGCCCAAAATGGACAAAATGCAAAGGCTATAGCCCATGCAAAATACGCAAAATGGCCCAAAATGGACAAAATGCAAAGGCTATAGCCCATGCAAAATGGTCAGAAATGGCCAAACATAAACAAAATGCAATTAAAGGCTGTAGCCCATGCAAAATGGTCAGAAATGGCCAAAAATGAACAAAATGCAGAGGCTATAACCCTTGCAAAATGCGCAAAAATGGCCCAAAATGGACAAAATGCAAAGGCTATAGCCCATGCAAAATGCGCAAAAATGGCCCAAAATGGACAAAATGCAAAGGCTATAGCACATGCAAAATCCTCAAAAATGGTCCAAAATAAAAAGACTATAGCACCTGCAAAATCCTCAAAAATGGCCCAAAATCAACAAAATGCAAAGGCTATAGCATCTGCAAAATCCTCAAAAATGGCCCAAAATCAACAAAATGCAAAGGCTATAGCCAATGCAAAATGCGCAAAAATGACCCGACATCGACCAAATGCAAGTCTAAAGCCCATGCAAAATGCGCAAAAATGGCCTAATATGAACAAAATGCACAGGCTATAGCCCATGCAAAATGCTCAAAAATGGCCTAACATGAACAAAATGCAAAGGCTATAGCCCATGCAAAATGCGCAAAAATGGCCTAACATGAACAAAATGCAAAGGCTATAGCCCATGCAAAATGCGCAAAAATGGCCTAACATGGACAAAATGCAGAGGCTATAGCCCTTGCAAAATGCGCAAAAATGGCCCAAAATGGACAAAATGCAAAGGCTATAGCGCATGCAAAATGCGCAAAAATGGCCTAACATGGACAAAATGCAGAGGCTATAGCCCTTGCAAAATGCGCAAAAATGGCCCAAAATGGACAAAATGCAAAGGCTATAGCCCATGCAAAATGGTCAAAAATGGCCCAAAATGGACAAAATGCAAAGGCTATAGCCCATGCAAAATGCGCAAAAATGACCCGAAATCGACCAAATGCAAGTCTAAAGCCCATGCAAAATGCGCAAAAATGGCCTAATATGAACAAAATGCAAAGGCTATAGCCCATGCAAAATGCTCAAAAATGGCCTAACATGAACAAAATGCAAAGGCTGTAGCCCATGCAAAATGCGCAAAAATGGTCCGACATCGACCAAATGAAGCCTATAGCCTATGCAAAATGGTCAAAAATGGCCTAACATGAACAAAATACAAATGCTATAGCCCATGCAAAATGCGCAAAAATGGCCCAAAATGGACAAAGTGCAAAGGCTGTAGCCCATGCAAAATACGCAAAAATGGCGCAAAATGGACAAAATGCCCATGCAAAATGGTCAAAAATTGCCTAACACGAACAAAATGCAAAAGCTATAGCCCATGCAAAATGCGCACAAATGGTCTGAAATCGACCAAATGCAAGCCTATAGCCCAATCATGCAAAATGCGCAAAAATGGTCCGAAATCGACCAAATGCAAGCCTATAGCCCCTGGAAAATGCGCAAAAATGGCCTAACATGAACAAAATGCAAAGGCTATAGCCCACGAAAAATGAGGAAAAATGGCCCAAAATCTTCCAAATGCAAACCTATAGCCCATGAAAAATGCGGAAAAATGGCCAAAAATCGACCAAATACAAAGGCTATAGCCCTTGGAAAATGCGCAAAAATGGCCAAAATCGACCAAATGCAAAGGCTATAGCCCTTGGAAAATGCGCAAAAATGACCAAAAATCGACCAAATGCAAAGGTCATAGCCAATGCAAAATGCGCAACAATGACCCAAAATGGACAAAATGCAAAACCTATAGCCCAAGAAATAACATACAAATATGGTCCAAACATATGGAAAATGGCAAAAATGACCCAGTCTCCAAAATGCATAGGCTATATATAGCACATGGAAAATGACATTTTTACATAAACCAAAACAACGTAATGCAATTGTTTACCACAAAAGTAACAATTTATTATATCAGCTTCAAATGGATTTCATTACAGTTAGTTGGGGTAGGATGCTACCGCTGACTGCTTCCCACTTGTGATGTGCTAAATGATCAGCCCTTGTTTGGCCTATGTTTAAGATTGCAATGTGTTTATTTTGTTCTTTTGCTTGTAGGATATACCGATAAGCAGAGAATACTTCTACTGAGGACCCTATAACCAGTAGAGCTTTACTTTGTTTTAAGTGTTCTGATGCTTCTGTCACTGTAGCTTTAGGAACAGAACCACCAAAAAACACCACTTCGGGCTTTAGAATTCCATTACATGTAAGACAACATGCAACATTGAAGCTTTCTACAACATTATTTGGTAAAAAAGTGTCTCCATCAGGTGCCTGTCCCTCTGCAATGGCATGCCAACCAGGGTTTAGTTTGTGGAGTCTTTCTTGTAAGTCATGCCGTGATGTAACTTCAAGGCAATCAAGGCACACAACTCTGGAAAGAAAGAAAATAAAATAGAAATAAATGACCACTCATCCCCAAGGCAAATCTCTGAGTGTTTAAAAATTCCTTTGGTATGCTGTTTCTTTCTACTGTATTCAAAAAGAACAACCCCCATTGCATCTCATCACCTTTGATGAATATGTGTTCCCAAACTCATTAATAATTCATGATTTTATGGTCCAATGATATGCTTCTTTTAGGGTCACGTACATATGCTTAGATACCTTGATCCAACACTGGATGCTAATTAGATCCAAATCCATAGAGTTGGATCTGATGGACTTTGGATCTAATTAGCATAAAAGTAATTTCTCATTCATTCCATTACATTCACTCTCTTTTTTTCCTTTATTCTCCACCGCTTTCTACTTTTTTACCTGTCTTGCCTGTTTATTTACCTACATACCTAACTATTTGCCTAACATTTTATTTTTATTTTTTATTTTATCTTGGATGTCCTGTGACTCGAACCAGGAACCTCTGGCAGGAAATTCTAGTGCATTACCATTTGGAACTAAGCTAATAATGAATCTGTTGACAGTTTTGGATTGATTTCATAATCATTTTATTGTTTTCCTCATAGGTTGATCACTAATTGTTTGTGAAAAAGTACAAATAAATTATTGATTTGTTTGAGCCAGATCAAAAACTCGTGCACTTCGTGTTTCATCAGGAGACTTCAAATACCCCAAAACAGATGAAAGCACCAGGCCACATGCCACAGTTTCTCGGTATTTGGATCCCCTGATAAAACACTCACACTCATATATTTTGATCTATTATATCTACACCAAGAAAACAACTCATTTATATCAAGGGGGGCTGGGGATAGACTTATAAGATTAACAACTCTGAAAAACTCACGTAAAAAACTCATAAATATGATGCTTGGTCATGATGCTGAGCTTGTGTTGAGCAGCTCAGACAGTTTTCAAAAAAGCTTTCAAAGCCCTGGGACTCTGTTAAGAAAAAGTTGCCCTCAATAGAAAAACTTTGAGGATAGCCAAATATAAATGGCTTCCTGCTGTTTACAAGTCATTGAGCAACAAAGGTCATGTTTTGGGGTCAGATAACATTTTTTCTGTTTAATAATGGCTTTGAATTAAAACCTCATGAAACTCAACTTATTATTTAATTTCTGACAACTCTGTCATCAAAACAATACTAATTTAAGAACCAAATGCTATCTGACTTGTTTCTGACCATGTTACTAACACTCCAACACCTTTCAACCAATGGCAAATGAGCATCTCAAAATGGGATTTTATAAATTGCAAAAACTGAGAGGTACATTGCAGGCCCTTCCTCCCTTTACCTCTCCCTCAGTTGCCCTCCCCTTCCTTCCCTTCCCTCCCCCCCCAATATATGCAATAGGGTATATGCAATGGGGCAACACCCCTTCATACCTATGAGAACAGCCATGTAGTTCTGTAAGTCTCTTGGAGCCAGCTTTACTGTGCAATGCATCAACGTTCTGTGTCACAAGCCAGTGTATAAGCCCAAGTCTTTCAAGTCCAGCTAGAGCAAAATGGTTAGCGTTTGGCTGTCGAGAGCTAAATTCTTTCCACCCAGCGAAGTTCCTTGCCCAGTATCTTTGGCGACCTTTCTCGCTACTCAAAAACTCCCTGTAGTCCATTGGCCTTTGCGTAGATACATGGTAAAGACCCACTCCTTCTGAGCGGTAATCGCGAATTCCAGACTCGGTAGAGACACCAGCTCCAGTTATAACGAAAATAGGATGGTTTTCTAATATAAAATTATCGAGTTGTTGTGTTATGTAATCGATATCAGATTTCGATGCTTCACATTTTGGAACAAATTCTAACTTTTGATGTAAAACTTTATAAAAAATACTCCTTGTGTGGTTTAAAATAATTTTCCGTGGTTTCAAGCTATTTCGAACAAGGTAATCTTTCATTTTCTCGATTAGAACTTCTTTTTATGTTCCTCCACCATTTTGAATATTTACTTCGGTCGTCCAGATCTTCCCGGTCATACTCCACACAGGAATCCCATTACTTATTCACACACACTGCGGACCCCTACAAAATCACAAGATTTGGTATTTTTAAGCACTCGAAGTCAGCTTGTAATTTTACAGAAATCTTGAATTGAAATTTTTATGGTATGTTTTAGGTTTAAAAATAGCTTGATCAACACCAATTTTTGTGCCTTTTTGAATGAAAATGAAAATTCTGCATCAAAATATATTCAATTCATAGGTAGGAAAAAAACAAACACTCTTACAGTGCTGTGCTCCAAATTGTTGCCAGTTTTTGATAACTGTTTGACAACTTTGAATATACCACTAACCAATTATTAGATATCAGCACTTCACTTTGATTTCTTGATAGGTGGAGTTTGTACATCAATTTAATAATGTATGACATAAAAACTCCACCTTAGTATTGAGACATCAAAGTGAAGCACCGCTAATAATCTAAAGGGGATGTTAAAATGGCAGTAGGATTATCCTAGCACAAGAATCATCCTAGCAGGTGAATCATCCTACCTGCTATACATTTACTGCATTCTGTTCAGTAGGATGATCCTGGTACCTGAAGTGAAGTGACAAAAATTCAAATTTCCATGTAAACAGAATGCAGTAAATGTATAGCAGGTAGGATCATTTGCCTGCTAGGATGATCCTAGTGCCATGTAAACACCCCCTAATTGGTTAGTGTTAGTGTGAATGAGGCTTTGTTGTTGTTACTCTACCGGCCTTAGGAAAGCATGTATTTTACAAATACTGTTATATATTACAAAGACATACACACTATTTAGTTATAACTTTTTTATTTCAGTTGTGGTTTGACATTTATACACTGCCCTTGGTTTTGGCATACTGCATTACAATGTCGTGTGCTGGGCTTTCTTTACCATAGTCCTAACAAATAGAAATTGCAAGTGAGAAATGGCAAAATATAAAACATTGCAACATATCACGTAATTTTTTGGATCAAGCAGAAGTTTTTATAGTGCAACTACTCCAACCAAGGTTACCCCAAGAAATTTTCAGACACATTTTTAATGTACAATTTGATGCCTGACAAAAGATTGGTATCAAGTTCCTACAGTGCAAGATTCTTCTTGTTCCTTCTCCATGTAGCTTGTCCATGTACAATGCAAATTCTATGCATTTTGAAGGAAATATTAAACATTTGTAGAGATTTCATTTATATTCTCAATAAACCCCTAACTGTGATGACGTTTTGATCCTCTCTCTATACCAGAATCCTTCTCAAGAGCCTTTCATATTCAAATATTAAATTCCTTCGAGAATACAAATACAATAGTTTTAATTCATGGACTAAAAGCTACTCAAAAAGGATTCTGATATAGAGAGGGAGTCAAAATGTCATCATGTTTCAATGGGAATTATCGCAATTGAAAGATTTGCAGGAAAATTTGTTTGGATGACCCTAGTTGAAGTAGTCCAACTGTAAACATGGTGAACATTAAGTATATATTTGCTTCATTTGATTTCATTTTCTCCTCAGACAAAAGTGATTCCGGTATAGCTGTTGTCTTCAGCCAATTCAGCAGAGGGAGCTTGTTTGTCATCACTGGAGAAATGTCCATGTCACATCCAGAAATAAACTCTCATTTCCTCTGTCTGCATAACAGCTACATGTACATATATCATGTTTTAACTTTGAACTTTCTGATTCTTGGCCGAAATATTGCTGCTTTCTGATTTCAAAATCAGAAAGACCATTGTGAGTCTTGAACACCATTCTCATTGCTGTTATGCAGAGGGACTAAAGAGTTTTTTTCCAGATGTGTGCAGGCAAGAGAAAAGCTGTGGGGAGTTTTCAAGAATAATGTACATGCAACTTACAGTGACTACAACACAGCTACATCCAACAACTTTTCTGGCTTTGCCTTCCTTGTCAATCTTACAAAGACCTGACCACTCTCCAAGTTTCTTGCTATCATCAACCTGAAATAAAGTAAATTTGGACTTCATTTATGTCTGGTTTCTTCAGAGATCTTACATAAGCAGCCCTAAATTTGAAGTAGCCAGTACATGCTAACAGACAGACCTCTATTGAATTTGAATGACAGACCATGTAACAATAGATTCAATAACTGTTAACCTCAGTAACTGGTTACCAAAGAGCACCACTTACAATGGGACAATGCACAAACAAAAGGCTCTTAACTCCATTTTTGTCATATTAAACAATAGATTCTGGTACAAAAGAAAAGAGCCAAAAAGTCTTGACTCTAGCATTTATGGAGAACACAACGCAGGAATTCTAATATGAAAGTCAAAATAACCACCATGTTGTCAATACCACAGCAAAATGTACCAAACATGTAAATCATGAAACAATCCTGATGCAAACATTCCACCTTGTACTTTGCCAGAAACGCCAAGGAAGCCAAAGTTAGTTCCCCAAAAACTCAGTTTGAGGACATTGCAGTATCCATGTATTCTGTCATTTGCCTTTTGCAAAAAGTAGTATCCTGTTACAGCACAAAGCCCAAAAGTATGACCAGCTATAATGTATTTGCATTCTTTTGAAAGAGCAATCATCCAATCAGCAGCCAAGGATTCTCTTATCTTATATCTTATCTAAGCATTAACTGGAGGATGGCAAGACAAAAATATGTAAATACATTAGCACTGGTCACAGTTTTGATCTTTGTGCTATAATACTAATGCTCAAAATTATGTTCAAAGGAATGATATGAAAAAATCTATTGATAAAAATTCTAAAATATTGCATGGGATTCCTGTGGTCAAGACGCGAACGTGCATTCTCTACTTTCACATTCCCCATAATGCCCTCTGTTTTTGGGGGGTAGTTATTGTAATGCTAATCAAATCAGTTGTTATTAAAATCAAATACATTTGAATTACAATAACTACCCCCCAAAAACAGAGGGCATTATGGGGAATGTGAAAGTAGAGAATAAGCCTGCTAAAACTGGCACATGTGTAGATGTCTTGCTATGGTGTTTATAAA
Organism: Telmatactis stephensoni; assembly: GCA_029948255.1. Lineage (NCBI taxonomy): Eukaryota > Metazoa > Cnidaria > Anthozoa > Actiniaria > Isophelliidae > Telmatactis > Telmatactis stephensoni. The sequence continues at coordinate 474,168 of JALIZF010001722.1, read as the reverse complement.
GTCATACCCTGAGAAGCTGGATGTTGTGTTCAGCACACAGGGCTTCTACCAACTTGACATAGGTGGGTTCATCACAGTTGTTAGCAAGAACACAAATATGGGCTTGACGTCTACACAATAAGTAGAATAAATATAAACAAGTAGAATAATATAAGCAAACAATGTAAACAGGTTTGGATAACAGAGAACTGCACAACTGAACAAAATAAGATTCAGATGAAAGCAAAAGCAAATGATGCAAGAAAATTGGTTGTCTGTGATATCTGGTGTCAAATACAAGAGGTTTAAAGATGCTATTCCATATATCAGCTGAAATATAAACCCTAGTCAAGGTAGCAAAGTTATGAAGAACTATAGTTTTTATAATTATTTGATGATATACAAATAATAAGTAAGTAATATAAATAATAATAAACGTACTTGTCTAAAGCTTTTGCAGCTTCGTGGATTCCACGAGAAAGCCCATTGTGGATCAAAGCAGTCTTCAATACTTCTTGTAAGGCAGTATTTATGTCCATGGGACCACCAGGGGCAGGGCTGGGAACATCACCTCTAAAAGAATAAAAAATATATAATACATTTATTGGGAATTTTCAAAATTTAGTCCAATTTTATTTACAAACGTGGCTTACCCTTCCGCGTCAGACATGGTGTAATTCAGCGGACGTCCTTACTACACAAAAAATAAAAACACACATCGGTCATTTAACTCTTATGTTATCTCCACAAGGAGAATCATTCATAAAAGTCAAACGATTACAAAGATTTAGACAGATTCTTTCGTACATGATGTCCAAACAAAGTTCGTTCTTGTTGCTTTATCAGCGAAGAGAAAGAACAGGAGAGAGCACGTGACTTTATTGGGTCGCCAGTCCCACTCAATCTAGAAGGTACACAGGTAACCCATCACGTCCTACTATAAAGAACTGAAATGAAGGCAGAAGAGACAAATTACACAAAGAAATCCCAACAGTGACATACTAGCCAAAAACAAACAAACAAACAAACAAACAAACAAACAAACAAACAAACAAACAAACAAACAAATAAATAAACAAACAAACAAACAAACAAACAAAACAAATAGCAAAATCAACTAGAAATCTGCGTATTTTTTATTCTCATTTTCCTTCTTTCCTTTATTATTTTCTTACACTTTCCTAGCTATATATCTTTCACACAAAAACGCGTAGAAGTTTATTAGATTGCATGCTAAGTGGAAGCAGGCATACTCAATAAGAATTACTTACATTTTCTTCTTCATGTTTACTTTAGGTTTTCATATTTATCGAAGTTTAATAAGTCACTAAAACATGTAAAATCCGGCTTTCTAAGATTTCCTTTCATTTCGAAAATTGTAAAACTTTTTCGGTTCAGTGAGGCAGTACTGTCATGGTGATCAGTTCGCCAGCCATTTTACATTGCTCTCTGTTTCTTGGTGAATATCGAATCTAGTTAAACTGCAACATTGAATAGACTCACTCGGTTCACTCACTTATACAATATGCAAAGTGATCTATGTTTACTTTTAGGGTTATTGGTTTAGTGAAATATTTAGAAATTTTCAAAATGAAAAACAAATGAGGGGAACTGTCGTTTTTCTACGTAAACAAAAGATGGCATTCTCCGTTAAGTATTGTTGGTAACCATAGTTTTTGACTAGCAAAGACTAGCATAGCTACAATCCTGACAATCTGATTAACGAGGAATAAGATAGTCAAGTGAACTGATAACGGGAAAAGGTAATCATAAAATTAATTATGTTGGCTGATAAGTGCGACCAGGTGTTTGACTAGCTATATTGTAACTTGGTATGAGGATAAACATGATAAACATTAATTTGTGGCGCGAACAATACTATATAGTTTCACTTCTAAAACGTACACCAATCGAGAGGTGAAAAGAGTTTCCATATATCAATTTCTCTGTCAAAAACAACCACTTGAAGAATCAGTTCAGAAGAGATACTCTCAAAAAAGAATGTCGTAGACCAGACTTTATTAAAAAGACGCAGTTATATTCGAAAAAGTATTCAGCTGGAAGTCATTTGGAAGTGGTCCACGGTTTGAACTAATGGGTTTGCCGATTCTACTCTTGCCGACTCTCTGATAAAATGAAGTTAAACCGGATAGTCCCAGCAGCAAGATAAAACAAAATTTGGACACCACTAGATCTATTTCTGGAAAAATATTGATTGTTATAGAGCGAAAATGGTAAACTGAAAAGAAAAACTCCAAAAGATTCTTCTGTAACAGGTAAATTTAGTTGGACGTAGAGAAACAATACCTTAAGTATGAGAGAATTGAAAAACGGCATTGTTGAAAAAATTGCAACACGAGAAAAGTCAAGTGAAACGGTTAGAACTTCACTTAAAATCGATTGATGCACGTCCAAAATGTTAGTTATAGATGAAGAAATGTTATGAATACTGGGTGTCTCTGAAAAAATGTTTCGACTTTCGATAATTATCCTTTGATGCCGGTAAGGCGGGGGTAATTATTGGCCAATCCGTTAATTTAATATCCCCTTCAATACAATTCATCTAAAAGAAGGACTATTTGTTATGAACAGTGAGGAAGAACTATATTGTTGAGTTCCGCCTAGTCTGGAACAGCTGTTTTCGAAGCCAATCGAATATTGATTTATCGGGTTATGCATGGTCAATAACAATCCTAACTTCATCTTCATCTCACACAATTCTTGACAATACTGAGCCATGCCAAATTACAGCAAAGACAAGGATATTTCCTACCAAATTCTTTTTGGATTTATTCTCTGTCTTCTCAAGATCTCCTAGTATACCTTTGTTTATTTAGTGAAAAAGTTGACGAAAATTAATTAGTGTACATATATAAAGCAGCAAGGCTGTTTTATTTTTGAATTCCCTGTCGCCTCTTTATCGACTAGTAAGAAAAAAATTAGACTGCTTTCTTCGTAAAAAATACTATAACTACGGCTTCTCTCTGGATTTTTATTTGCGTCATTTTCTCATTTGTTTTCATTCTTGTTTTTAGTTCTTGAATTGTTGCCTCTTCGTTGATCAGTAAGAAAAAAAGAAAACCGATTCAAGAAAAATTACTATAATATCTAAGCTCTATTCAAAACGTGAGGGGAAGGCAGTTTTGACAGGATAATTGGATTTTTATTTGCGTCGACATTTGCATAGGATATTTGTTTTCGTTTAATGTTGTTTTACTTCTTAATTTCAATTGATTTTCATTTTATTTTCACAGTGCAGATAATTAATATGGACTGAACAGAATGTCTTTCCATCATCCTAACAATCATACAACTTTAAAAATTATACTTCAAACTGACACATAACAACTGATGTGTACAAAAACAATTTGAAAACCATCTCGTCGATTTTGTTTCACAAGTTTTTGACACTTGAGATTCGTTTTTGCAAATACTAATTGACATCTAAAGAAAAGAAATCGGAACTTGTAAGTCGTTTTTACTCAACAGCTTCTAGTTCCATCTCCTCCTCCTTAACGATGACATTTCTTTAATTCTTCATTTTTTTCAATCACGGCTTTTTTATCTCCCCGGAAACATCCTGACAGACTATTGTCAACGTTTCCATAGTAACGCTTCTGTTTTCCTATTTCTTCTCTAGATAAAATGAATTCTTCTTGCAAACTTTGGTTAACGCTCATACTCTTGGAATACTTTACCAACAATACACTGGCACTGTCATCGCTGGTCTTCGTCTCCAGAAACAACCACCGACTCAATGGTCACGTGATCAAAACTTTATATAGCCACGGAAAAATGCATTGTGCACACAGTTGCCTAGCAACACCAACTTGTGGGGGGTACAACTACAAAGACTTCGATTTGCAGCGTGGAAAGTGTGAATTGGTCGGAAGTTTGAACACCAAGAAGGAAGAGTTTAAAGTTATCGAGAAAGATGGATCGATATGTGGAATAATGATAAGCGAAGGTAAGACTGTAGACGAGAAATGCATGAGTCTGCGTACATTTGGCGACACCGCAGCAAAACGACTGCACATGCGCGAGTTTTCGCGGGCTTACGCGCATCCGCGTCTTGACCACAGGAATCCCAAGCAATATTTGTAAAATTTTATATAGACAGATTTTTCCATATCATATCTTTCAACTTAGTTTTGAACATCGGTGCAAACAGGACAGTACTTGGTACAAAAGAGAGGTGACAGAATATACTACAATGTCCTCAAAATCATTTTTAGGGACAAATTTTGGCTTTTGTGGCTTAGATTTTGCCGCAAAGTAAACGGTTTTCATCAGGATCGTTTCAGTAGTCGCGCGCATACGTGGTTCATTTTACCAAGGTGTCACTATCGGCTGATTCCCGATATGGGCCATACGGTTATCATACGCGCCTGCCATTATACTTTCAGCACAGGAACCTTGTATACTCGTAAGCACTCCACACGAATATCGTGATAATAATTGGCGCAATGGAGTTGCTTTCTACAATTTTCCATTCTAAAGCATTGTTTTCAAAAAGTTACGTCTTCGATGAAACGATACCAGTGAGGTGTGAAAGGATCGAGATAGCAAGGATAATTTTCAGCTCAGTTGATTTAATTTTCCAACTGCAATGTCATGAGTCGTTTTAGGCTTTCTTGAATGACATTTCGTTGGGTTTCCATGGACACCTGCTGCCGCAACCCGCGCTCTCATTGGCCGAAGGACTAAATATGCACACAGCACGTGCATGCACTTTTAGAATTTTTTTGTCAGTGTAAATGAACACTGACAAGAGCACTTAGGGATTGATCAGAACACTCAAAAAGCATTGAGAAACACTTGGCTATGCCTTGTGCTTCTCTTAACAATTTTCTTGTGTTCTGATCAATCCCCGTGTGCTCTAAATCTGTACACAGCATGTGCGCTCGTTTTCTATTTCTTCGTGAAGACAGGAAAAGAAATTTATTAAGAAAGTAGTCTGCATAGCAAGCGTTTCTGTGAGATGAAAGGGAGAGAGTTGGGTTTCCCTATACGGTAGAATTGGAAGGACTTAGGGATCATCCGCTTCACCTCTTCATGGTAGACCCTTATCATGCTAGCGTGACATTATAAGATATTTGATTTATCGGAAAAAGAAGTTTACTATAAAATTGGTCACAATGATTATAGTAAAATTGCAAAGTTTCATAAAGATTGGCCTCCAACTGACGAAGAAATGAATTTTTGAAAGTAAGCATTTTTACAAAGAAATGTACTGTGGACGTGCATCGCATGCACGCCCAGCCTCGTTATCAGGCTAGACACATACATTTCTTTGCAAAAATTTTCACCAAATGCTTACATTTAAAAATTCATATCTTCGTCAGTTTAAGGGCAATCTTTACGAAACTTTGCAACTTTACTATTTTCAATGTGACAAATTTGATAGTAAACTCCTTTTCCCGATAAATCAAATATTCTATTATGTCACGCTAGCGTGATAAGGGTCTATTGGTAAGCTTGAGAGTCATGAGTACTGCCTTTGCGCACCAATCAATTCAGACAGCTTAAGCCCGCCGCACACATTGACAAACTGCGTGAGGAAACTGCCACGCGAGATACTTAGCTCAGACGATTTCTAGCCGCAGACGTTGCATCTTTGTCTATGCGAGGCCAAAAATAGAGCAGGTAAAAGAGCACACGGTGAGAAAGTGCCTCGCGTGGCAGTTTCCTCACACAGTTTAACTAACGCAGTTGCTTTGTATTTTAGAGACAACTTTTGTGTTTACCCATCTGAGCGCAAGCGGTCACGAGGGACCAAAGAGTACTGTAAGCTATGACGGTACCTCATTGGCTGGTCAAGTCAAACTTGACAAAGGAATTCAGCTATGGACTGTGCCACAAACAGGAAGTTACGTCATTGAAGCATTGGGCGCTTCAGGCGGAAACGGAACAAATAACACTCTTCCTCGAACATGGAGAAAAGGTGGCCTGGGAGCTAGAATAAAAGGAGTTTTCTTTCTAAATCGAGGACAAACTCTAAGACTTCTCGTTGGCCAAAGAGGAAGAACACTTATGTCATTTGCTCAAAATCCAGGGAGTGGGGGTGGGGGTACGTTTGTGACTTTGTCTGACAATACGCCATTAATAGTCGCAGGGGGTGGTGGTGGGGGAAGCTCCCCTAAGCAAGGCTGGTCGGATGGTGATGGCGGTCAAGTAACAGAAAACGGCTCATCATCTGGTGGGGTCAGCGGTAATGGAGGCAGGCGAGTAGCACCGTACGGTGTGATGCTTGGAGCTGGAGCAGGAGGTGGCTTGAGAGGGAATGGGGAGAGTGATAGGTTTACTTTAGGAGGAAAGAGCTTCATAAATGGAGGACTGGGAGGAACCAACGTGCCGTCGGCTGAAGGGAACGGAGGGTTTGGCGGGGGTGGGGCAGCGAATTCCGACCCTGGGGGTGGGGGTGGGTATTCCGGTGGAGGGGTAACCAAATCGTCGTCACCGGTATATCTAAAAGCCGGAGGGGGTGGGTCGTATAATGGTGGGACGATGAAAGAAAACCAGGGAAACGTTAACGAAGGTAATGGTCAAGTCGTTATAAAAATTCTACCAGAATAAATGATCGTCCAATGTGATTTTTCTACATATTATGGCATACTGGAACATGTGATTGACACCACTATTCTTCGCCCTGGAAATTAGAGACGAGTGGCCTGGAAACTGTCACAATCATCTACCATTTTCCGCTAATTCTTCCAAAGAATACCACAGTTTAACTTTGATGAAATGGTTCAGGTTCAAAGAGAGTTCTCGGATAAAATTAAATGGTATAATAATCTCATTTATCACGTTCTAGCGAAAATAATTCACGAGACATTGGACATAGTGTGTATGTGTGTGTGTGTGCACTTCTACAAAAACTACATTTGAACAAGATACGTTCTGGACTCTGACTAGCTCGAGGCCAGAAAATATAGCCATCAAAGTGCTACTCAATTACGTCAACGCACAAGATCTAATAATGATAATTTCGGTTATAGAAAAGTGTGCTTAATTACTTAGGGCCCGTTCACATGAAGGCGAGTTGTCCCTGGGTAGTAGGGATAACTCTCTTTGTTTTGTGTCCCCCGGGGTTTAAGAAGACAAAGGAGGTATCCCTGCTACCAGGAACAACTCGCCTTCATGTGAACGGGACCAATTAGTCTGAAGTGTTATTTCATAAGTCTAAATAAAACTGCTCGAGTAATCAAGCAATTTCAGAGTTTATGGCAGTAACTTTTCACTTGTTTATTTGACTATTTGACTATATTGACTGACAGGTCACTCAATATATTTGCTCAATATTTAATTAAAACTTATTTAAAATGACTAATTGTGGAGAAAACGAGAAGACTAGAAGTACATTACCTAACAATTATCTACCACTTGTCACGAGTATGATATGGCTAGCCATACTACCCATCAAATTTAGGCAAAACTGAAATCTTAGGTGAGTGGAATTTTCTACTGAAAAGATTTTCTTTGCGCAAAGAGAAATAATAAGAATTCGTTCCTTTGTGTCAATATTTTAATTGCAAGTTTTATTGAAGGTAAAATGAGATTATGTTTTATGTTTTCTCAAAATTATGAAACGACTGTTTATCATGAATGTCTAAAAATACGAGTTAAGTTTTGGGGTATAAAAAGTTTCTTTTTTCGTCTCCCAGAGAAAGAATTTTTCGAGAAGAAATTATGAGATGCTATATTTGGGGTCCTGACCCTCAAAATGGTCATTCCAACACACCAAAATTTTGACCTAACTTTTACCTTCAGGGTATTTCGATTCTATACCCGTAAGAAAGTGAAATATATAGTCAATGATCAGTTATAAAACTTGCTGCTATTCTTTTAGGGGTGGGTGGTTATTAGACCAATTATTAAATCAGGGAAAGACGGTATAATTACGAAGACGAAAAATACTTTATGAAAGAAAATAAACTAATTATAAAGAAAAATCAACAGAAAGGAGAAGAAAAGGAAAGAAAAGAAAAGAAAAGACTGCGAGCAATTATATGACTCGCCATTGCTCTTGGAAAAAGAAAGAAATCTTTCTTGAAGAGCTCGAGAAAAAAGATATTCATTTCTTAATTAGTATTTGAAAAACTCACGAAATCCCGGCAGGTTGGATTCAAATAATCCAGGTTGGATTCAAATAAGAGAAGGAAAAAATAATAATAAAAAGTTTAAAAAAGAAATTTCAGAAGAAAATAAAACGCAAAAAGATCATGGTCCGACGAGGAATCGAACCCGGGCCTTCAGATTGAAGCGCACTCAACTTAACCATTGCGCCACGGGATTACGTAATTTACACAACAATGGACAGCCAATTCACAAGATATAAAAGATTATTTTGTTCTCCAAATCCCTCGGTAGACCAGCTAGCCTAGTGGTAAGGTTCAGTTATTTACGGCCTAGGATCCGACTGTTTCCTCCCTCTTTGACTGCGAAGCTCGTTGTGTTCTACTGGATAGCGTGGATGGGGCCGAAATCTCCAGCCGTAACGTAAATCCATGCGATGATTCAGCGCTTTGTCTGGATGCATGGTCCATTTTTTGAAAAATTCCGATCTAAACATTCCGCTAGCTCTCATTTTGAACTAAAGGACGCGAGTTCGAGCCTCGGTCGCTCTTCTTTTTATTTCTTTTTTCTCTTTTTTTCGTTCGTTTTTGTTGTTAACATATCTTTTATTTAATAATCTTAACAATAATCTAATTTAAATTATATTTAATTTAATCTATTAAATAATAATTGAATTTAAAAAATATTTAATTTCTTTTATTTAACATTTTTTTGAGTCACCAAAAAATAAACATTTTGTATATTTTTCTACAATTTCCCTCATTGTTTTCAATATTGCAAAAACAAAACAAAACAAAACAAAGTGAAACAAACAAACAAACAAACAAAAATTTGAAAACATAAACGGTAATGCGAGTAGTGCGAGGCATCTAAACTGTGTGCATCGTTCATTTGCGCTCTTGTTACGTTTGAACAGAGCCAATGAGTTCAATAACAGCTTCAGACAAAAATTCTCGAACACTCCACTACAAAAGCGCCCCCTCAACCCCATTATATGTTGGTTTACGAACTGCAGGCTGCCGTTTTTGCAAGCTACCCAACATTGAAACTGGCGAGGAGGTTCTTAGTAGCACAGCAGGGCCTGGTTGTGAGAAAGTGGGGTAGTGCTAATCGATGGTTAAATCTAAAGAAAACCATTGACGTTAACCCTGGCCCAAGTCTAGAAGTGTTCTAGTTGTGCTACAAATTTTTACACAGGGAGCCCAGGCTCAGCTCCTGTACATTATGGCGAATATGGCGGTTTGGAAGGTTACGGGTTTGAATCTCGATGGATTTGCTCAATTTTATCCTCTGCTTTTTTTAAACTATTGATTCCTCTATACTTATACATCCTTTTTGTTGATGAATTTCAAATTCTAAAGCTTTATTCTCAAGTATGTGAGGGCGGGTTCCAAACGATATCACTGAAAATCACGTTTATTTCTATTATTCTCTAGATTTCTTTGCTATGGTATTTATATTTAGGCAGAAGTTTATTCAAGCAAGATTCTTAATGATTTAGTACTAAAACTGACATCAATTAAGTGGTCATGTCAGCTTCGAATGTGAAATTTTGTTTTTATCCTTCGAGATTTGGACCCGTAACCTTCCAATTACGCACGCGATCGCAAAGCTGCCATAACACGTGGATATTTCAAAACGCATCTTTATTGCTATAATTTAATAGGTCTAACAGCACACCAAAACGGCATTTTCCCAGTTTGTTTGTCTTCAAGAAACGCTGTTTCGATGTAGACACTAAAAAAAGAGCAACAAAGATGCGCTTTCGATTTAGGATTAGAGCGAGTGGACATACAGCAAACTTTTGATTCTATAACAATTAATTATCAGATTAGATGAGATCTACATCGATATTTTATGTTGTCACAATATTTTTTCACAATTATTTTGTACGCCTAAATAGTTTTTTTTCACTGGAATAAAAAGGGTTTTTGACTACATTATAATTTTCAGAGCATGTTATATATCAGTATCAAAGGCTTGTGCTGTTTGATGACATTTTCTTTGCTTTGCTACAACACGATAGCAGAGTTTCATAGTGGCCTTTATAAGATCACAGAAACATCAAGGCTTGAAGGTAAGACAATTAGCTCAAGTTCTGCTAAATAATTAGAACTCGATGTTGATACAAATTGCATCTCGTTTGAACATTCGATTAAAAGTTTGTTTTTGACTCACATATAGTTTCGTCTTGCGCTTGCGCACTAATTGAAGACGCTGTCAAACACTTTACCGCTAGGCGTTCTTAATATTCTATGCACACAACTCTCTCACAACTCTATATTTCTCCGATCCGTGTACTCAAGGCCATCTCAACATATTAATTTCTGATCACTTACTTTTCCCCCTAAAAACCTGGCGTATGTAAACATTTTCCTGGTGACACGTAATTTAACACAAGACGAAAATCTACGTTGTACGTATACTCGAAGAGAAGAGTTTAAGGATTCCTTTCAAACAAGCCCCCCCCCCCGGGGGGGGGGGGGGGGGAGGGGAGTACTCCCCTATATTTGCTACACGGGTAACGTGCCGCCAAACAGGGCATGGTTTCCAGCGTTTTACTCTGGAACAGGGTCCACAAAATCGTATAATCACTCTCTGAAACAGGGTATCTATTTTACCAAGTTCATAACTACACATCAACTTTTAAGGAATAAAATGAGTGAGGAAACCAGAGTAAAGGACTTGATGTAAAAAATCCCTTATAAAAAGTAATTATATTCATTCTGGAACAGGGTATTGATTTTGGAAATTTTGCTCTGGAACAGGGTCAGGGTTTGAGGGGCTCAGCGGCACATCCCTACCCAAAACTGGAAGGAGTACCCTCCCCCCCTCCCCCCTCCCCGGGCAAACAAGACTGTGCGCGGCGGCTCAGTCCACCAAACAGCACATTTAAGTGATTATTCTTTCACTTGCCTAGCAAGTCTTAATTCCAATAAATGCTATTTACGTTGTGAACGTTTTTCATTCAATCGACAGGCATCATTGTGAAATATCAGCGGACAGATGGAATTATGACATGCGCACATTTCTGCACCATGAACCCACAATGCACTTCGTTCAATTTCAAAGCAACGAGACGAGAAGATAAAGGTCATTGTGAACTGAATGGCAAGTCTTCTAGCCATAAAACTCCTCAACGTATGACTGGATGGTGGTTTGGTCAGGTAGTTAATCCAAACCCAGTAGTTTCCCCACCACGAGGTATAGTAAAGGACCCAGTAGAACCCCAGTGATCTGTACCTGTCAAGTATATCGAACGTTTGGTACACGATACAACATTTTCTGCAACATCGCGAGCAACACAGTTGCGCCGTGTGTTCACCTCGGCAATGCTGCGTGCATTGTTGCAGAAAATAGTTGCAGAAGTACGTACAATTAACTCGTTCCTAAACCTGTAACTGTCGCGCACAACACACACGATGCGCGTGTTGTTGCCGAAGATGTTGCATCCCGTGTCCGGGCCCTTAGATGATCAAAACCTGGTAAGTAATCCCCCTGGTTCTATTAAATTTTTGCCCTTAATTAACGAAGATAATGCCCTGCGAACTGCGGGTGTTTTCTCATCTTCCCCATGGCTAACGAGTGACGTTCCAAAACCGGTTTTGATTCCAGAAAGGGCCGTAATATTTACATGCATTCAGTAATGTGAAGATGTGGAAATCGCAAGAGCTAGCAGATGAACTTACTTTCCTTCATGCGGAGAGTAACTCATCTTGCGCGAAGTGTACGAAAAAGAAGTGTTAGAAAAATTCTGAATTGCAAAACGAATCAAAACGATCTTTTCATCTTTTAGTTTTCTCTGGAACCTTTACAAGTCTTGACGGTAAACTCTACGCTGGTCCAGACAGTACAGATGGATATAAAGGAACCCCGCTGGAAGGCAAAGTAGAATTAAAAGCTGGAATCCAATACTGGAGGGTACCTTATACTGGCCTGTATAGCATCGAGGCTTTAGGGGCATCAGGTGGCAATGGTACTAACGGGACCGCTGGCGTGGGATGGAGGCTAGGAGGGCGTGGAGCTAAAATCAAGGGCAACTTTTACCTTACAGCTAACACACAGCTTAAAATCCTGGTTGGACAACAAGGCGGCATTGTGAAGGTGTTCCAAGACCGCCCTGGTGGAGGGGGTGGAGGGACTTTTGTTACTACAATAGGAGATGCAATATTAGTGATTGCCGGTGGAGGGGGAGGGGGTGCGTCGATTTTTCCACACGGTAACTGCAGAGACGGCGATCCTGGCAGGCTACAGAGAATGGGACACATCATGGTGGGACACAGGGTAAAGGAGGAAGGCGATACGACAAAACTGTCGGCGAGGAACCTAGACTCTTAGAGGGGTCGGCTGGGGGCGGTTTTTACACAGACGGTTCTTCGGCCAGTTTTTCTGCCATTGGAGGAATAAGTTTTATTCGTGGGGGGAAGGGTGGAGTGAATAATGCTGGGGCTGCACATGGGGGGTTCGGTGGGGGTGGTGCTGGTACAGCATACCCAGGGGGTGGTGGTGGGTATTCAGGCGGGGGCGTGGTCGCTGATGGCAAACTTTTTGCAGCAGCTGGTGGGGGTGGGTCGTTTAATAATGGGACAGAACAGGAGAATGAAAGTGGAGTAAATGTGGGAAATGGGAAAGTTATTATCCGCCTTATTAAATGAAAATTGTGCGTAGACTGAAATTCCGAGGGGTTGATTCCTTTGTTGTCTTTCGCAACAGAGTTGGCTCGTTGTACAACTGTCCCTTCCTAGCTCCATACAACGGAGGTTTTGCAGATGTAGAAATCTGAATAAAATAGAGACAACAGAGACAATAGATAGATTTCCGTACACTTGACCACGTCAGTTCAACTGTGTAAATATTGTTTTTGATCGCGGAAAGACAACACAAGTCTTTATCAGTAGTCACGGGAAAATAGTACAATTAAAGGTAAACCCAAATGAAAGAGTTTGTCTATTTCCTGATAAATCTCATCTGGATAACTCACATAGTTTCTCCCGCTGTTCAATTACACATTGAACACATGCTCCAGATTTGATCTAATTATAGTTAACCAATCAGCAAACACTAACCAACGTTTCGCAAAAGCTTCACATTAGATTGTTTGTATAAGAAGACTAGAATAAACGTCCAGCACGACACTTGACTACGGAAGTCTACCTCGACTGAATGGCTTTCATTTCTTTTAACCAAACCTTCAAATTCATGCAAAACTGATTGATGAAGAGTCTGCAAGGAGAAAGGTGAGTTGTAGAGAGAATTTTATATTTCTATGACACTTCGCAGTAATTCCCAAAGCAATCTAAAGAGATATCTTCTCTGGTCTCACGAGAATTTATACGTTTAAATGTTTCCACTCCGACTTCAAACATGAGATGAGCTAAAAAGGCCAACAAGAGAAAAATGTATGGTGCAAGCAGTTTAGAGGAAAAACTTCATAAGCCAGTTTGTTACTTTCCTAAAAAGAACTACTAACACGAATTAAAGAGCTAAAAATCCCATTCTACCATTTCAATCTCAACGCATTTAATATCAAACACATAAGGGCTTCTGAGCTAAGGAAATTTTTCTTTTTTTTCATCTAAAATATTACGACTACAGGGCGAGTTCATCACAGTTAATGAATACTCAAAATAAACCAACGTTTACAGCATTTTTATATTTTACTCTTGAAAATCAATTTCAAACATCAGCGGGACGATATATCTTGAAGTTCATTAAAAAAGATGAGAATTGCTCACTTAAAAGTAGGTTGTAATCTACCACCAAAACCAAGAGATTCGTTTGAAAATCGAGTAATCAGGCATAGTTATAATTCGTTTTTGGGGTTGTCACTGATTGTTCTTATACCTAAAGTTTTCAGTTGACGTTTCGATCGCGCCCGCATTCAACCGATGAAGATCGTAGTAGCGCGATCGAAACGCCAAAAACTTTAGGTATAAAAACAATCAGTGACAACCCCAAAAACGAATTATAACCAAGAGATTGAAATCGTATACCTTGTAAAGTTAGTTTACCTTCAGGACATACCACGCTCTCTGGCTCTCAATGACAAATTGACTGCTTGGACATATTTAATAAGTTCCAAGAGTAAATCTTAATTAGAATGACCGAATAGCTAGAAGAAGAGAGAGCTAGAAGGATAGTCCAATTTCAACTTGAAATCCATTTTTAGACCTTTTTATTGCAAAAAGGAATCCAGAAGTCGAAACAGTATGATACCGAATGCATATTTTGTATCGAAAACTGCAATATCCTACCAGGAAAGTTTAAGTATTAAATTGTTAGACAAAAGGCCACATTTGAAGAAATAATCATCATTAATTTCTCAACTGCCTGCAACTGCAGCCCATTAATTCCCTTGAATTTTTTAGGAAATTTAGCTATTTTTCTGACTTTTCTTACCGTATTTAAGCTCTGTAATTAATTCTTTTTTGTTACAAAATCACAAAAGTTCCTAAACGGACCCCAAAATGTCCTTGAACATACTGTAATTTAAAGTTATCATTATGTAAAACTCTGTGTAAAGTTTTTTACATTGTAATTTACTTATCTACGTACGACAATAAATTTCCTAATTTCAAAACGGCAGTCACACACGTCAAGTAAGAATGTCAGAAATCTTTTTTTTTTGAAAAAAGATTGTAAAAAATTCTAAAAGAAACTATAAGTAACTATTGACTTTAAAGTACAATTCTTTTAAAATCTTTTTTCGTAAATTATCTACCCATATATTGACCGAAAAAACGCCGAGATTTGATGCATGTATTGAATATCGTATTTAGGAAAACCATCAAAGTGCTGTACACTGTTCCTTAGTAACAAATCGTCGCTTAGCAACGCGATAAAATCGCATGAAAGAACGTAAAATTGCCGCAGAGTCCACATTCATAATATTAATAAAACGAAAGGATGGATTAAAGTCGAACTGAACTTATTTTTATTACATGAGGTGTCGGTTCTTCTAGAGTACGTGGTTTATTCAAACACAAAAAGAAATGTTTAAGAATGAAAAAGAAAATGGTTTACTCAGGATCAAAATCTCAAAGGTTTCGATGATGATAAAATCTAATTTTTACCAACAGCTAATCCTTAACCTCATTTAAAAGTTCACGTTAATAAGATCTAGTTTATAAAGTAAGCAATATTTTAATAAAACTTCGAAAAATTAAACATGCTCTGAAATCAGCTTAAATTGTCGTACGGCGATAATCGTAAACGCCAATATTCTAAATACACTCTGCACTCTTCAGGAGCCTTCGAATGCGCCTGGGCGGCCCGTTAAGGCTAGGAAAAACGACGTACGATCTAGACGGAACAAGTTCGCGAAAAATCCGACCTGTATTACTTTGAATTCATTTCAGAATGAAGCTTGACATCCCAGCACATCAACCATGAAATTATGAATCCAACGAGTTTTTTGCTGACCAGGCCTCTCTCTTATAGTCTCGATTATCGACTCACATCCCGAAGATACAACGACTAGCCGATCATCTAACGTAAAAATAACGAACAACGCCCGACTACTTGGCTATGTTATATCTACCAAGAGATCATTCAGCATTCTGGCATGCGCACATAGCTGTCTTTTGGCAACCAAGTGCGCATCGTTTAATTTCCGAGGGGAACCTGGAGACAATGGGACTTGTGAACACAATGCTTATTGGTTTTTGTATAAAAATATCAAGCCTCGATATCATGTTGAATGGACGTATGGGTTTCTGGCGGGAAAAGACTGGCAGACTCCACACGGTAAGTGTATGTTATTATTTTTTGAAATGTTTTGATGTTTTCTCGTCTCCCTGTAAATACGTATATAACGATTATTGGTATAACGATTGCACATGCGCAAGATTTCGCGGGCTTACGCGCGTCCGCGTCTTGCCCACAGGAATCCCAAGCAATATTTTTAGCATTTTTCGTAAGATTTTCCCATAACATATCTTTGAGCTTAATTTTGAGTAACGTTCCCAAGAAATGGTATGATGTAGCAAGGACATGAAGTTGACCGAGGCTTTGCGTTTCACAACTGATCTTATTACTAAAATCAACCATTGTAAATAAAGAGCTTGGCTCCACTCTCAAGCCAGTTGAGTGCCATTAACGTTGCAAGATGGGTTGCACCAAGTGTCCTGTCCCTTAGAATGATGTTTTACTTTTTAATTCATAGCAACAAATTTCAGCTTCACCACTCTGGGAGGGTTTGGTTCCAAAGGGCCAACGAGTGTTTCAGGTTATAAAGGGACTACATTAGACAGTATGGTACAGCTCCAGAACGGTATACAGATATGGACCGTCCCTACTAGAGGTACCTACACGATAGAGGCCCTCGGCGCATCGGGGGGAAACGGAACAAACGACACGACTTCATGGCGACTAGGAGGAAAAGGAGCTAAAATAAGAGGAGACTTTTACCTCATGGAAGGAACAGTCTTGAAAATCCTAGTTGGTCAAAGTGGATTATGTGCCCCCACTGGTTTACGTAGACCTGGGGGAGGTGGTGGTGGTAGTTTTGTAACGTTGCAAGACAACAACCCTCTAATAATCGCTGGTGGTGGGGGAGGGGGTGCGGCGCCGTGGATTGGTTTTCATCATGGCGACGACGCACAAACCACCGAGGCTGGTTCCACATACGGAGGTACCGGGGGGTCCGGGGGGTCCATCTACGACATTTATCACAAGACGCATAATAGAGGTTTTGAAGCAGGTGCAGGAGGAGGACTAAGAACTAATGGTGCATCCGGGAACTTCACACCGGGTGGACTTGGTTTCAATAATGGCGGAGAGGGAGGGGTGGGTAAGGATTTTGCGGAAGGAGGATTTGGTGGTGGGGGTGCAGCTGGTTTGTATCCTGGGGGTGGTGGAGGATATTCAGGTGGTGGAGTTGTCAGGGCAACGCGATATACCGTGGCTGGAGGAGGTGGATCTTACAATGCTGGTACAAGAGTTGAAAACTCAACAGCCGATTACAGAGGACAAGGAAAGGTTGATATACGACTTATACAGCCAGACGTTATACCTGTAGATCAATATCAATGATCAGAAGTTTGATTGTACGATTAATTATAAACGGCGGAGGTCATCACATTACGTCATAAGGGAAATATCGTACTAATTGACTTTGCACTCAATGAACAAGAAGACGATATGACGTCAGGAACACGTCATTACTATGCGATGTGATGTCATTACTACACGATGTGATGTCATTACTATGCGATGTGACGTCATTACTATGCGATGTGATGTCATTACTACATGATGTGATGTCGTTACTACATGATGTGATGTCATTACTACACGATGTGATGTCATTACTATACGATGTGATGTCATTACTACATGATGTGATGTCATTACTACATGATGTGATGTCATTACTACACGATGTGATGTCATTACTATGCGATGTGACGTCATTACTACGCGATGTGATGTCATTACTACGCGATGTGATGTCATATGGGATATACTTATTCTTATTACGTTGAAGACTCGAGTTTGGACAAACAAGCCAATACGGGATAACTAACTGATAAGCTCACAATCATTTAAGCAAAAAAATCAATGTCAAAGTTGAACAAATGATACAAAAGTTTAATGCAAAATCCCTCCTGCTATACAATATTAATTATATACTGCCAATATTGAGAATTTGAGAGAAATAAGCCAATTATGCAAAGTAGCAGGAACTAGAGCTATTTTACACAGAAGAGATATATATAGAGAGTATGATATAAATTTAGAAATTGTTATTTACATAATACAAAAGTATTATTAGCAAAATAAAGTTTTTCTTTGCATTGTAGCTGATATAATTCAATGACACATTGATAATTATCTACCTCATGGAGTGTCGGTATCAATACACTGTGTGCCAGAGGGTAATCTCGCCTTCCCTAGACAAGGACGGGTAAGCTCAATAAAACCTCTGGCACCCAGGGTGTTCATTCAAGAAATTGTTATCGATTCCCACCTGGATCAATTTTTTGTATTATCACCGCGATGAAAACACTGGAAACAATTTCCATCTTACTTTCCTTGTGTACACAGACGACGACACAAATGCTGCAGCAAAATGGTTTTCTAAGTCGCGTCCTCTTTCTTGAAAATAGGATTTGCTGTCAAAGAGAAAACCATTCTGCAACATAGTCTCTCTGTTTGCTGACGGACCTAATATAACTGATACAAATACCCTTGAACATTAATAATTTAAATACCATATTTCAAGTACCCCATTATTGATATATTTATCTTATTTACATTTTTCACTTCACAGGCAAGTCTCGTTCTAGATCTATTCGTTCATTTAGATTAACGGAGACTAGGAACGAGATATCTACGAAGAACTGCTGTCTACGTCACTATGTAGAGAGACAGCTGGACAGAAAGACAGGCGGGACTGTTAGGGTCCTAGTTACTGTACTGTGACAGCGAGTCTTTCGCAGTCTGCACTAAGTCCACGTACATTTTATGAGCATTTTGTGGTAAATCACAAACCCATTTCTTTTTCTCCATCAAGTCTAACAATTCATTCAACAACAAACTTGCCTTCAAAGTACTTAACGAACCAATCAGAATGAGTTTAGACTTGGCACGTGTTACGGCTACATTGACTCGTCTCCAGTCCTTCAGTAGGTCTCCCACGGACGAGGACTCGTTGCTACGTACCAGGGAGACTAGGATACAGTCTTTGTCTCGCCCTTGGTATTTATCTACAGTGTTTATCTCCAGGGCGTTGTGGGATTCCCGCGGGTCTTGGTCAAGTGTCTCTCTGTAATGACAGTCAAATTAAAACATATGAAGAAACAAAATGAAAAGATACGAAATGAAACAAATGAAACGCAGCAAACAGACAAAACAAACAACACACAATCGAACTGAACCAACAATTTTTATTGAGTGTTTTAGACTAAACCCCCCGAAATATCCAGTTTAGACGTCTCATCAAACTTAAGACTACAACATTTGCAACAAATAGCATCGTAGCTCAAGAACTGGGCTGCTACGAGATTCGTAATCTAATTTAAAGCTTTCTATTGCTTCAGAGCAACAGACAGTGCGCGCTGTACGCTATATCCATCCCGCTGGTATTTAAAGCTCCACCAAGCCACTCAAATTGGACGGTGTTAGCCCACGAACAAGCCATCGAAATTTTTGACGTTGGTCACATACTTACAAATTCGACCAGTCTTGCTTACCTTATTAACTTTAACTGATGACGATACGGTGAAATGATTCCTACTGATGACAACTTTACTCCACCCATATCTAGTACACATGTCAGCTGATGCACTAGAATGGCTTCCGTCTCATTACATACCAGGCGTTCCTTGCGTGACTCGTACCCAGGAATTTTATCCGTATTGAGGAATATCACGGGGCGACTGGGATCTAACGCTCTCAGCAACCAGTTTTCTATGGAAAATAAAAAGGGTAGTCGCTTAATTGTCGTCACAATTTGCTTGTAAGAATATATGCCGTTCGTTTAATGACCGCGCACAAATCAACTAAGGTATTAGGAACATTTTATACGATCAAAAATTAGATACGTCTTAGCTTAGACTCGACATATATAAGACGCGAACCTCTTCGTATAAACTGCACTTTGAGACTAAGTCAGCGTTCTGTGCTGTTCTTATTTTGTTCGCGTTTAAAACAAAATGTGTCATTTTTGCGCTTTATTTGGGTCGCGCCGTGAATAAGACGCGTCTTATTTTTGCTCGTACAAATGGCCCTATTGTATCTCAAGAAAGAATCTCCTGCGAAGAATACATCTCTTACTGTTCCAACCCTGCTTCTCAGTCACAGTGAGCCAGTAAATATCGTTTCACAACTGATACTGAAGATAAATATTTTGCGATCGCTTACACGATTTCTGATCAGCTTGAAAACAATGTAATATCAAAATATCAAAGTAATAACAATATGAATTGTTATAGTGATGCCGGCCTGTATTAAGCGGACATCTTCAGGACCTTGCCTGGCGTTCGCTTAATAGAGGTATCTGCCGAACAGAGGTCTAATTTATGGTAAATATGTTTAGAAATGTTCACCAGGACCTGAGTTAGTTTTCGCTTAATAGGTGTCCGCTAAAATAAGGGCGTCCACTTAATAGGGGTACT
Source organism: Telmatactis stephensoni (assembly GCA_029948255.1). NCBI lineage: Eukaryota > Metazoa > Cnidaria > Anthozoa > Actiniaria > Isophelliidae > Telmatactis > Telmatactis stephensoni. The sequence continues at coordinate 453,994 of JALIZF010001722.1, read as the reverse complement.
CTACATACCATCGATCACTGAACCACTAAATCTTGTAGAAAACCACGATACCAGTTCGTCCCATCGAGGGATACACAGACGGAACGAGGCTACTTGAGGTGTGCCACACTTTAGACGGTTTTCATAGATAAGAGTGTTGGAGAGAGCCATGATGTCTTCGTGCATACGATACTGATGTTCCAGGCACACCACAGCTTGTGGGTGGTGTTCTGACAAACGTTTGAATAAACTGACATCCATACCACCCTCCCTGAAATGGACAGACGCTAAAATATTAGGACAAAAGGGAAAATAAAAGGATGGATGGATAAATATTGGAGAAACAAAGTATAGAACAAAAGAAAAAGGCAGACAAATGGAAATAGGAACGAAAGAAGGAAAAAAAGAGAGCGAGGAGGCAGGAGGGAGGGAGGGAGGTGGGGAGGGAGCGAGGAACTTAGGGAGGGAGGAAGTAAGGAAGGAAAAAAGAAAGGAAGGACGGGAGGGAGGAGAGAAGAAAAAGAGAAAGGAAGGAAGGAAAGGTGACAGAAAGAAAAGTTTTACCTTGCTTCCAGACTCTGTACAAGAGGAGGAAGTTGATAGTGATCACCAACTAACACAAATACACCGGCATGATGTAAAGGGCCAAGACACACTGGTAAAGTGATTTGTGATGCTTCGTCTACTATACAGTAATCAAAAGAACGTTGAGAAAACAGGGCGTGGTTCACTCCTAAACACGTGGTAGCAACAATATTCTGACGAACAAAGAAGAAGAAGAAGAAATTAATATCGACCGATTGCTTAATCTTGATGGAATGATTGATTCACAGTTCGACCGATGCATGGAAGGATGCGACTGCGAATGTAGTGTACTTCATGAGAACGAGTAATTGGTAGATGGCCACACTTAGAAGCGGACGAGAAATAAAATCGATGAATGAACAGGGCTGCAGATATGCAGAGATCATTGTCATTGTTAGGGATCATTGTTAGTTTTTTTTCTTTATGTATCTGTATCATGTGCATGATAAATACATTTGACAATAAAGAACCGCAGGTCTGGGAGACTGCCCTCTGTACAACCTAGGATTACCTTTGACATGTAGAAGTCCCTTAGTTCGTTGACGGTCTTAACATGAGCTCCTGCCACTTGAGTCGAGTAGGGTTGAATTTCTGGCAACATTTTGTGGACTTGTCCCAAACGTAGAAAGTCCAAATTTGCCTTGAGGAAAAAAGTAATTATCATTAAAAATACCGGTAACACATGAACAATGTTCAGTGTTTCCTTTTGTGTCGTTCTTTGTTAGGTATTTCTCACTTACTCCCTTCCTTCCATATTTGTTTGGCTTCCCGTTTTACTTTTAATTTCTTTGTGTGTCGCACATTATTTTGATCCTCCACAAACGCCTCCGACCTTCTCACAACTGTAAGGTTGGGCAATCGTTTGCATTTACTAGTTTTAAAGAAAAATAGTTTGTGTTCTCTCAAGTCCTTCCAATTTTTTGAATGTACAGTATGGAGATACGGGCCTACAATTTAAAGGCCTTAATCGAAAAGACGTGAAGGTCTGACCATTTGGAGAGACCGCACCAATATTTTAACGACCCTGAGTGTTGGTCTGGCTGGGGCTCGAACCCTAATATCCTGCTCGGAAAGACTGGTGCTGGTGCTGCTTGGCTCGATTAACTTATCAGTTATTTCAAGCAGCAATTACCTTTCTTCTTGTTTAATATTCTTTTGTAAATTATTAATATAACTATGTAAGGTATAAATAAAGTTGTTATTTGTTGTTACTAAATAGGCTGGGCCAACCGGGCGACGACGCTTAATCCACAAGTCATACCTGTTTAATTTTAAGTAGTATATTATCCACAGCGGTATGGGTGTAACTGGTCAGTAAGACCGACTTTCCAGTGGTAACCAGTATTCGTACCAGGCAGGCGATGGTAGTAGTTTTACCAGTCCCTGGCATACCAAGGATTAAAGTATAGTCTTCAGCACAGAGGACTTTCTTGATGGCTTTCTTTTGATCAGTGTTGAGGTCTTCCATGAGGGATTCGGTTACAGTATCACGATACTTTGATGTATCGGTAGTCTGGGATCTAGGTAATTTCAACAAGTTAACATGGATTGTATCAATATTAATAGGAAAAGAAGAAAATAAACCAAAGTCAGCGGCGAAAAAAAGATCATGAAATGAAACTAATTGAAAGAAAAAATATAGATTTACAAAATGAATAAAAACAGAGAAACTGAGAGGAATGAGGGAATGAAGGCAGAAACTGGAGGAGGGGTAGGAGGGAGTAGTAGTAGTAGTAGTAGTAGTAGTAGTAGTAGTAGTAACTTTATTTTAACACGGTAAATTCATCAGAAATTCATCAAAAATACAATTATAAAATATATACTAATGGTGATAAATACAATACTAATAACTAAAACAATAATATAAATCTATACTAACATAACTCTGCTTTACATGAATGCCGTGTGCTATAAAAAATAAAAGCTAGTTTATGACTAAGAAAAATGCTGACGGCAACCAGTTCGAAAACCATTGAGAGTTTGTGCTTGCCGCAAATCAGGTGGTAAGCTGTTCCAAAGCACCGCACCTTGGTAACTAAAACTGTTTTTTAGATAGTTTGTGCGGGGCAAAGGAACAGCGAGTTTGCCCACGGTGTCTCTCAGTTCGTATTGAGTTATATTACTCCTATCAGTAAAGATAGATTGCAAATAGGTAGGTACAAGACCGTTAAGAGATTTGTACACCATTACTGCTTCTTGTATTTGCCTTTGAGATTCCAATCTTTTCCAGCCGAGCCGTTCAAAGAGAAGTCCGGCATTTGTGTCATAGCTGGAAAAGGTTAGAATACGCGCAGCGCGGTTTTGCAATTTTTGTAGTTTGTCAGAAAGGGTCTTATTACAGTGTCCCCAAACAACACTACAATAATCAAAATGAGGTTGTATTAAGGCACTGAAAACAGAGTGCAGCGTGGTTTGAGGAACAAATCGTCTACACCTCTTTAAAGCTCCCAGGCCAGATGCAATTTTCTTAGCAATTGTCTCGATGTGCACATTCCAAGAGAGATTTTCGTCAATGTGCACACCAAGAGATTTAGTGCTAGAAACTTGCTTTATAGATTTATCATCAATTGAAAGGCTAGGAGATTTGTCAAAAGTACTTAACCTTTGTCTTGATCCGATTAACATAAATTCTGTTTTGCTTGCATTTAATGTTAATTTGTTCGCGATAAGCCATTCATTGACCTTAGCAAGATCGCGATTTAAGACCTCATTAATCGTGTCTACACAATTACTGGCAAAGGTTAAGTGAGTATCGTCTGCGTACATTCGAGGCTTAGAAATTGAGAGACAATTTGGGAGATCGTTGATATAGATTAGAAACAGTAGTGGCCCTAAAATTGTTCCCTGTGGAATCCCACAAGTTACTGATTGGCTGTTAGAGAGCGAACCATTTACGAAACATTTTTGTTTACGACTATCCAGATAAGAACGAAACCAACAATGAGAAATTCCTTGTACGCCATAGGAGGACTTATAGAAGAAAGGGACGAAGGAAGGAGGGAAGGAAGGAAGAAAGGAAGGAAGGAAGGAAGGAAGGAAGGAAGGAAGGAAGGAAGGAAGGAAGGAAGGAAGGAAGGAAGGAAGGAAGGAAGGAAGGAAGGAAGGAAGGAAGGAAGGAAGGAAGGAAGGAAGGAAGGAAGGAAGGAAGGAAGGAAGGAAGGAAGGAAGGAAGGAAGGAAGGAAGGAAGGAAGGAAGGAAGGAAGGAAGGAAGGAAGGAAGGAAGGAAGGAAGGAAGGAAGGAAGGAAGGAAGGAAGGAAGGAAGGAAGGAAGGAAGGAAGGAAGGAAGGAAGGAAGGAAGGAAGGAAGGAAGGAAGGAAGGAAGGAAGGAAGGAAGGAAGGAAGGAAGGAAGGAAGGAAGGAAGGAAGGAAGGAAGGAAGGAAGGAAGGAAGGAAGGAAGGAAGGAAGGAAGGAAGGAAGGAAGGAAGGAAGGAAGGAAGGAAGGAAGGAAGGAAGGAAGGAAGGAAGGAAGGAAGGAAGGAAGGAAGGAAGGAAGGAAGGAAGGAAGGAAGGAAGGAAGGAAGGAAGGAAGGAAGGAAGGAAGGAAGGAAGGAAGGAAGGAAGGAAGGAAGGAAGGAAGGAAGGAAGGAAGGAAGGAAGGAAGGAAGGAAGGAAGGAAGGAAAGAAGGAAGGACATATCCAAATATTTCTGTTCTCATTTTTATATTCGAGTTTAAACAAGGAAAGACACCATGAATTCATGTCCGAATTTCATTCAATGTTTACGAAAGATCAACAAATCCAACAAAATCAAAATTAGACAAAGACGCTAAATATAACGATTACAATGCCAAACCAATTTCATTGCTAGGCTTCTCAAACAGGAACAAATTAAAAACGGAACTATGTGGACCCTTTCTGCGTTTTAAATACAAATGCAGTTTACGTTTGTACCAATTGTTTTGACACAAACAAAATGTTTTGTTAGTGGGCAAGACAGTGGGGAAGCATGCTCTGAAACAATAGCTTCCCGCCTTACCCACTTCCCCACCGTTACTGAAAAGAAACTTTGTTGCTTGGGTTGGTACTGTAAGTGCATCCCATGCAGTGCGTTGGTGCACATAAGTCTAGTGGGTTAGACGGTGGGGAACATGCTCTGAAACAATAGCTTCCCGCCTTACCCACTTCCCCACCGTTACTGAAAAGAAACTTTGTTACTTGGGTTGGTACTGTAAGTGCATCCCATGCGGTGCGTTGGTGCACATAAGTCTAGTGGGTTAGACGGTGGGGAACATGCTCTGAAACAATAGCTTCCCGCCTTACCCACTTCCCCACCGTTACTGAAAAGAAACTTTGTTACTTGGGTTGGTACTGTAAGTGCATCCCATGCGGTGCGTTGGTGCACATAAGTCTAGTGGGTTAGACGGTGGGGAACATGCTCTGAAACAATAGCTTCCCGCCTTACCCACTTCCCCACCGTTACTGAAAAGAAACTTTGTTACTTGGGTTGGTACTGTAAGTGCATCCCATGCGGTGCGTTGGTGCACATAAGTCTAGTGGGTTAGACGGTGGGGAACATGCTCTGAAACAATAGCTTCCCGCCTTACCCACTTCCCCACCGTTACTGAAAAGAAACTTTGTTACTTGGGTTGGTACTGTAAGTGCATCCCATGCGGTGCGTTGGTGCACATAAGTCTAGTGGGTTAGACGGTGGGGAACATGCTCTGAAACAATAGCTTCCCGCCTTACCCACTTCCCCACCGTTACTGAAAAGAAACTTTGTTACTTGGGTTGGTACTGTAAGTGCATCCCATGCGGTGCGTTGGTGCACATAAGTCTAGTGGGTTAGACAGTGGGGAACATGCTCTGAAACAATAGCTTCCCGCCTTACCCACTTCCCTACCGTTACTGAAAAGAAACTTTGTTACTTGGGTTGGTATTGTAAGTGCATCCCATGCGGTGCGTTGGTGCACATAAGTCTAGTGGGTTAGACGGTGGGGAAGCGTATGTAAATGAACTCCAAAACAATAGCTTCCCACTTCCCCCATCCCCTACTTAACATGTAGATTATGACAATTGAATTTCTTTTATCTTTGTTTTTCAATAGTCACTGTGAACTTGACCTTTAAGAATCAACGTTTCCATTCGAAACAATACATAAGGGTTCATTGGGTAAGAGAACGCCTCAAGAGATGCTTTTTGTCCTGATTTGTATAGGTTCTTTTTCATGTCTCTTGTTCCTTTTCATCACTGAATAATTGATTTCTTGCAAATTGCGCAAGTTGTTGGCGTTATAAGTCAGAACGCTTAAGCTTTTCTCTCTCTTCTTCGTCTTCATGAGATGGCTCGTCTAGGAATCCCGAATCGCAGATTAACAAGTAAAGCTGTAGGTAACCAACTGCGTGCAACAATAGTCGAAGAAGTCCTTGATAAACACTACCAAGTTCTTACGGCCCGTCTAGTTTGGAAAGCGACCGAAAGTTCCTTGAAAGATGCTAAACGATTAATCTGCTATAAACGAAACCAATGTGACTCGTTAATAGCAGACGAGGAAGGTATTATGTTTTTAGTTTGTTGCCTTTCACTGGTTCAAGATAGAAAACGTAAAAGAACCCAAGAACCGTCTCAAGATCTTGACAAAAATGTCTCGAGTGGCGAACAAACCAAAGAAGAAGCAGTGGTGCCACTGTTCCCAGCTATCAACTACTGGATATGCTATGCTTTGCCCTCGCACATTGATTTTGAAAAGCAGCTATTTTCCAAATTACTACGAGCACAACTTGATATCAGCGATATCAAATTAATCAGATCAAGAGGCAAAACAAATCCCAGAGAAATTCTCACGGCAACTCTGATGACATCCGTTCAGGATCACAATAACTATCACGTCAAGGAAATGCTGAGGGCATCGCTCCATTACTGCACAGAACAACTCATGAAAGGCTTATTAGTCCATCAAGAAGTGCCAATTATGTGTGACCACGATTCAGGAGCCACAAACAGAGAATTCCCAATGAGGATTATCCTTTGTCACGAAAGCTGTAGGGAATTTCTGACGCATGCAGTAGCTGGTCTTCAAAAATTGGGTTGTGAAGTCCAGGTAAGTGAATAGCTCATTACGTCCTTTCAATGCATGCAAAGCACAAAAGATATTCAATGACTCGAACGTAATTGTTTTCTTTACACAGTTAATGGAATGCTCAAGTTTACCAGGACACCTGAAAGTAGCCACGTCGCCAATAGCAACCTTGGACATGCCACGTGAGCCATCAAATAAGCTGGTTGGTATTATTCGAACAGTCGAGAACGCAATGCAGCAACTAGGGTGCAAGCTCTATAAAGGAGACATCTATTGCAAGCCAAAGCAATCCAAGATGGCATATGTCTATCACAAAAGTGTCGACGGTTTTTTACACAGTTTAACTGCAAATCGACATGTGGCCGAGGAATTGGTTGGTAATATTCAAAGCGTTAGCAATATTTTAACCAATGACGAGTGTGCAATCATCCCTCAACTCAAACTGGATTTAAATTTAATTGAAGTCCTCCCAGATGGAATGTGCTTCAACATCGCTGAAAAGAGATTCGTGTTAAACCCACTCGACGAGAGCTCAATCGGAAAAGTGAGTCCCAGGACATTTATCAACTACAAATACAATCCGACTAAAGTGCCTCATCCAAAACTGTTTGTGGATAGCTTAAAGAATTCCTTTGACGACGAGACCACCCAGAAAGATTTCATGCGAAAGTATTACCAGTGCTTTTGCGCGGGAAAATTCCAACACAAAACAAGAAAACTCTGTGTAGTTGGCCCTAAAGATAGTGGAAAAACATCCTGGGTTGCCCCACTTCAAGGAATAATACCACTGAGCAAAATTGCAACTGTCACTCGAGAAAAGCAGTTTAGTACGCAATGTATCAATGAAAACACCCAGCTGGTGTTTATGGATGAGTGGACGGTGGACTCGCTCGATGTGGAAACAGCCAAGAAATTCTTGCAAGGAGGGGCCTATGTAGCATCTGTAAAGCACAAAAAACCCACCACGACCATCTTGAAATGCCCATATTTCATCACAAGTCAAGAAATGCCAGACTTTGGACAAGTCGACAATCCCGCCATTCAAAGACGGCTAGCCATTTACGAGACAAAAAGCCTCGAAAAACCAGTTCCGCGGGCCAACGAATGGCTACGAAAACACTGCATGCAAGTAGTACACTATCTTGCAGATCAATTGCAAGACGAACCACTATTTAGGTAAGCCACACTTATTCCTTTATCCAAATATTTATGTTTAATAGTCTTTTTCTTGTCGATTTTGTACTGTTTGTAGTGACGACGAAAGTGAATTTGACGAAGATGAATCATTTGGCGAAGGAGCCGTTTACAGCGAGTTTACATCCAATAAAGAACCACTGATCAATTCCGACGTAATTGAAAAGTTAAATTTGACCTCAACACCCGTACCCAACCAATCCGGTGATGATGATGATTTCAGACCTCTAGAAAACGTCACCAAGGAAAACATGTCTGGTGCAATAGCTCTTGCTGTAGAAACTGAACCTGAGACCTACACAATTGACCACAAACTTCAGATCACAACTGGATCCACAGATGGCGAAATGTACCTCAAATCAGTTATGCTATTGATATCGTGTAAACTACGGGTCTTGAATCTGACAGGTTATCAAAAGCTCTACCTTGAAAGAATGGAGCATCAAAGTGACGAGCGACCAAATGCAGTTCTCGATGCTTGGCTAATCATCAAAGGGAAATGTCGCGAGCAATTTGACCTCCGAAAGCTACTTGAGAGATATCCACGCCTAAAAAAAGACATACCTCCAAATTTAATCCATGACCATTTCAGTGATAGCAGTGATCATGATTCCAGCGATCAGGACGATGGTGAAAAAGAACAGCGTGATCGTCAAGAAGGTGAAAAACAAAAGCAGCATTTATAATTGCCATCAAGATTTTAAAAGCACATATAAAATTCTTAAGATGAATTTTCTATAAACAAATATTACCTTATTCTTGTTATTATTATTATTAGGTGGACATAGGCAGCACGATGACGGCGAACAAGAACAACAGAATTCTAGCGATCAAGACGATGATGAACAAGAACAGCGTGATTGTGAAGAAGGTGAAAAACAAAAGCAGCATTTATAATTACCATCAAGAATTTATAGCGCATTTAAATTTTTTAAGTTGAATTACTAACTTATTATCGTTATTATTATTATTAGGTGAACATCGGCAGCTCGAGGTCACCGAACAAGAACAACAGCAAAGTGATGAGGAACAAAGTGATGATCAAAGCCAAGATGAAACAAGAGCACTAATCAAGTGGCCACTATACCATCTAAAAAAATTATTTAAATAAAAGAGTGAAATAAAAATCAAAGAGTAGCAAGAAAAAATGCTTCTCTATTGCTTGTTTGGTTCGAGTTGCATGACCACCCCACCCCTCCCCAACGATCAAGCTGCTATACTTGCAGTACACACCCAAGTATCAAACTTAGTTTTCAGAAAGAGGGGGGAAGTGGGTTAATGGGTTAGCTATTGTTAACCACCATGCGTACCCACTGGCTTACCCACTTCACTTATACACTGTAATAGGGCTTGTTTGGTTCGAGTTGCATGACCACCCCACCCCTCCCCAACGATCAAGCTGCTATACTTGCAGTACACACCCAAGTATCAAACTTAGTTTTCAGAAAGAGGGGGGAAGTGGGTTAATGGGTTAGCTATTGTTAACCACCATGCGTACCCACTGGCTTACCCACTTCACTTATACACTGTAATAGGGCTTGTTTGGTTCGAGTTGCATGACCACCCCACCCCTCCCCAACGATCAAGCTGCTATACTTGCAGTACACACCCAAGTATCAAACTTAGTTTTCAGAAAGAGGGGGGAAGTGGGTTAATGGGTTAGCTATTGTTAACCACCATGCGTACCCACTGGCTTACCCACTTCACTTATACACTGTAATAGGGCTTGTTTGGTTCGAGTTGCATGACCACCCCACCCCTCCCCAACGATCAAGTTGCTATACTTGCAGTACACACCCAAGTATCAAACTTAGTTTTCAGAAAGAGGGGGGAAGTGGGTTAATGGGTTAGCTATTGTTAACCACCATGCGTACCCACTGGCTTACCCACTTCACTTATACACTGTAATAGGGCTTGTCTGGTTCGAGTTGCATGACCATCCCACCCCTCCCCAACGATCAAGCTGCTATACTTGCAGTACACACCCAAGTATCAAACTTAGTTTTCAGAAAGAGGGGGGAAGTGGGTTAATGGGTTAGCTATTGTTAACCACCATGCGTACCCACTGGCTTACCCACTTCACTTATACACTGTAATAGGGCTTGTCTGGTTCGAGTTGCATGACCACCCCACCCCTCCCCAACGATCAAGCTGCTATACTTGCAGTACACACCCAAGTATCAAACTTAGTTTTCAGAAAGAGGGGGGAAGTGGGTTAATGGGTTAGCTATTGTTAACCACCATGCGTACCCACTGGCTTACCCACTTCACTTATACACTGTAATAGGGCTTGTCTGGTTCGAGTTGCATGACCACCCCTCCCCTCCCCAACGATCAAGCTGCTATACTTGCAGTACACACCCAAGTATCAAACTTAGTTTGGTGGAAGAGGGGGGAAGTGGGTTAGTGGGTTAGCCATTGTTTTCCACCATGCTAACTCACTGGCTTACCCAGTCTACTTATACACTGTACTATTGCTGGAAATCACTACTATCTACTACTGACCAAGGTAAATTTAATTGCACATAAGTACGTCATCTATTTACATAAGGTAGGGAATTTACTTTCTGCTCGTTTCCTTAATGAATCAGCTTTTCTGCCAGTTTGGAATTTGAAAGCTTTGTCTCTCAAAATTGTTGTCCATTGTCCATTTCCATGACGCAATAACCCCTCTTTTAAATGGATGTCTTCTTCTTTTGTGAATCGAAGTTGAAGTCTTTTAGAAATTGGTTTCTTTCCAGTTACTGTTGGTGTATCTTTTTTATCATCCAATTGATGGTCGCTCTCATCTGGAATTGTGTTCGTGTTCATTCCACGTTCGTTGTTCTTAACATTAGTAGGTGTTTCACTTGAGAGGCTGGTCTCTTCATCACTAAACAACATGGACACATCTTCAGGTGCGTTATTCACGTCACAAAGCTTGGATTGTATGTATTGTTTCACTTGTTCTCCTTGTTCCCCTTGGAGCTTTTTCATGCACTCTTTTCCCTTTTGTGCTATGTCCCTTGAGTGTTGTTTTTGGTAATGGACTCGTGCGACCACAGAACTGTGCTTTTGATTCTGCGACACCACATCTTGTTCTTCTCTAGTAAGGTTTTTGACGCTCTCTGTTTCGACTATTTGTCGATACCTGCTTGGATGAATGTATTTCTTAATGGCATCGTACACCATCTTTGTCATGAGATTACTGAGTTTGTCGTACTGTTTACCATTTCGAGTGACCAAAACATAATCACATCTTGGCTCAAGTCGTGGTCGAATGTGTTGTATGTAATCATCAATGACCTGTATATCACTTGGCGTTAACACCAGGGAATCAAAGCCATATGTCTTTGCCGTCTTAAATTGTTTTTGATCAATAAATCCATCGTTTGATTTGGCTGTTTCAATCATTTGTGTGGTTAGGTATTGGAATGTCATTGGTCTGGAACACTTTACGTGGAGAAAAAAGTAAACAGCAATAAAACGTGTTGCAAATGAAAGGTCCAAGGCGCAGACGGGCTCGTTGGGTTGACTTCTGCATTGTTGGAGAATCTGATCATATCTTGGAAGGTGATAAGGGATCACTTGCAATAATTCCTCCATTGTGGCCCAATGACCTTTTGCTTCTAGAGTCTCTATGTCCAAATCGTGAGTCCATTGTAACTTCATGCTCTTTGCTACAGTCTTTCTCGCCTTTTTTAAGTGAACTTCAGTTACTGCAATGTTTTTTAGAATAGCATCTTGAATATTGCCACTGACTTTTCGAAAGTCAATTAGTTCTGATATTGCATCAATATATCCAACACGACCAGAGTGACCGATGTTGTATTCCTCTTGTAAGGCATCGATGAACTTGAACAACAAAGTGGGCGATGAAATGGAAAAATCGATGATTTCATCAGTCACTTCTTCTTCGTCTTCATAACAAAACTTTAAAAATTTGAATGTTCTGCTTACGGTTTGTTTTGCATCGCGTTTCGACTTTCCACCACCACATCCTGTAAGCCAGTTGTGAAATGATTCACCCATAGCACTTGAAACAGGGTAAGACGGAATCGTATGATATCTAGTTTTGTTTTGGGGCTGTACTGAACTTGTTTGGCAAGTTTCTGCAACCACGTTTTCATCTGGTTTCACGTCGAAATAATAAAACCAACCATGCTTTGATTTTACGTGTTTTCTACATCCTCTCTGAGATGTGAATCCTTCATGTTCACATCTTGGAATGGGACAGTGGTATTTCTCATCACTGTCCTTTTCCAAATGCAATCGTTTTGGTTTAGGCGAAGCATCTTTTACAGAAGACCAATCGGTTTTCTTTCTCTTGGACATGATGGCAAAAACGTTCATTGACATCAAAAGAGAACAAGTGTCTTTCGAATATATTCTTTTTTTCAAAACTCTTGGGACCTCTTTTAAAAATAGGAATCATTAAGATAGTTGGAAACTTGTAATATACACAAAAGAACTCTTCTAAGCTTGATTGGGCATGTTTGGGCATGCCTGGGCATGTTTGGGCATGCCTGGGCATGTTTGGGCATGTTTGGGCATGTTTGGGCATGCCTGGGCATGTTTGGGCATGCCTGATCATGTTGGGGCATGTCTGGGCAGACTGAAAGATGTTCGTGTTTTAACATGTTAATTCAATTCTTAAAATTAAAAGATATATGAAAAAGATCAAAAGTTCCCATTCATTCTAGAAGAAAAATAAAGATTGTTTCAATGCTTTTCAAAAGGGAACACATTGAATTGTTTGTTTTTCCAAACTGTTCCTGATTAGTTCAAAGGAACAAAACGTTCCTTTCAATGAAAGGAACACATATCATTGTGTTCCTATTTTGTTAAAGGGAACGCATTGTTCCATTCAAAGGAACAATTTGTTCCTTTGTTTGGTTGTCCAAACTGTTCCTTATTAGTTCAGAGGAACAAAAGGTTCCTTTCAATCTGAAAGGAACACATATCATTGTGTTTCTATTTTGTTAAAGGGAACGCATTGATCCATTCATAGGAACAAATAGTTCCTTTGTTTGGTTTTCAAAACTGTTCCTCATTAGTTCATGGGAACAAAATGTTCCCTTTTTGTTTTATACCTGTTCCTTTCTAGTTAAAAGGGAATGTTCTATTTCATTTATAGGAACAGATTGTTCCTTTTTTATGAATAATGTTCCTTTTCGGCTTTCTACAAGTTCCTGTTTTTGTTCAAGGGAATGCATCGTTTCATTCATAGGAACAAAACATTCCTTTTGTGTTTCACAGCTGTTCCTGTTTAGTTCAAAGGGAACGCATTGTTCCATACATAGGAACAAATTGTTCCCTTTGAGCAAAGTAGAATGGACCCTTTTATTCAAAGGTTCCATCAATGGACCTATTTAATAAATATGAACTAATATGCATAGCAAAAGGAACAAAAGTGCCTCTTTTGTTTGAGAACATTTGGGTAACTAAGGAAGGATTGTGTTCCTCTAAAAGGAACATCAACAAAATGAGAAAATCAAAAGTATGGATCAAGATAATGAACGACAAATAAAATTAATTATGCGTATCTCTACCCACACAATTGGAGCGACGAATCAATGTCAAATTTCTCAACAAATTCGAAGGATATTAGCAAAATGAAGAGAACAACAATTTTGGACTATGCGGAAGGAGGGAAGCGATGAAGGAAGGAAGGAAAAAAAGGAGGGAGGGTGAAACGAATGATGGATGGATGGATGGATGAATCATGGAAGGAAGACAAGCACAAAGAGAGAGGTGAAGAAAATTCGAGAAAAAAGGAAAAAAGAAGAAATATGAAGAAATCAGAAAAAAAACAGTAAAACGAAAGACATAGAAACTTACATTTTAGACTCTTGACTGCTACCCTGGCTATTATTGTCTGCAGATGACTGGCTTCCAAAGTTGATAAGTGCTTGTCGACTTCGAACAAAGCCAGGAGGCTTCAAGTCAATAATCAATTGACGCAGTTCGTCGTTTCTCGTCGTGTCTTTATGTAGAAGCCTTGCTACATTAGACCAAAGTGTTGTTGAGCTGTTATAACCATCGAATTTGTCAAGACGGTAGATTGGAGTCTGGCTAGCGGCGGCTGTTGACCTATAACTGAAATACAGACAACAAAGAACAAGGAATCAGGAAAAATACAGTCAGGAGTGGAAAGTCGATTCTAAGGAGTCTATATAAGATGTCAACGATGCTACCAGAAATAATCAACAGAGAGTGGGAAGGGGGACAGGTGGTTGCAAACTTTGGTTAGAAAGAGGAATTTTGTGTAAGCTAAGTAGTGAGTATGGAATTCTTCACAAATGGCTGTGGGGTACTTTAGTGAATCTTTGAGGTCAACGTCAAATTTACGATATATTCTTCACCATGTGTGTTCTGTAAAAAGAGCTATCTCAAAAGTGCGTCAACCCGCCCAGTCTCACCTTTTTAAAAGATCTCTAGTCAAGGGATACCACCACCTCTTGTGGTTTAACATCTCGAATGTATCCTGAAATTGAAACAGCACAAGATTACTTGGAGGGACGCTTTCTTTAGTCACTAAATTACTGATCAAATTTGATTGGCTTACCTGTCGCTATAGCAACCATTTCATATTGTTCTTCGCTCAAAACGACTCTGTCACCAGCACTTAACGGTACCTCAATGAACGGAGTTTGGGTGGGGTGATCCGCTGACCGTTCAAATTTATGCACATACAGTTTATCACTATCCATTTGAAAGTCACGTGATGCAAGAACCAGTCCACTTAAACACTGACCGAGCACTTCTCGTTCCAGTCCTTTCATGCTCCAGATATGATGCTGACTGGTTTTACTGGATTGTTGTATTTCTTTACCTTCTAAACAAACCAGTTTGAACCAGTCAGCGAAGAACCGAGAGTATTCTGGGATCAAGTGTTGGGTTTGATTGTCAAACAGTTCTCCAAGACCACTGGTCACGTGATCACCATTCTCGACGGATTTGTGGAACAGAGTGCAGTTCTGTACTTGTGAGCAGCGGCTACATGTATGAACGTCTTTCAACATCCCTATTTTATTGTAAACGTTGTTACATGACGAAGCTAACAAGCAAATGAGTACTAGATATACTAGAGCAGTTTTCGTGTGAGTGTGAAACGAACTACACCGTGCTGTAACCGTGTCAGTGTCGTGTTGTCTATGAAAACATTCAAAATCCCTGCCACAACCGTGCCGTGACCGTGTCAGTGCTGTGATGTCTATGAAAACATTCGAAATTCCTGCCACAACCGTGCTGTAACCGTGTCAGTGCCGTGTTGTCTATAAAAACATTGAAATTCCTGCCACAACCGTGCCGTGACCGTGCTATTGCCGAGTTGTCTTATAATAACGTTGGAAATTCCTGCCACGAATGTGTTGTTTTCACAATCATACGAGAATTGCTCTATTTTACACTATTAATGCCCATAGCTACTGTACTCTGGGTAACATGGCGAACTAAAAGGCGCATCTTACTAACCTCTTCCTTCTCCCATCATTTCTTACATCGAAAAAACAGCAGTTTTCGCATGACTGTGAAAACGGCACTGACACGGTCACGACTCGGTGCGGTTGGTTTCACGCTCATACAACTGCCCTAACGAGTAAGGTAGCGTTGCGCGCACTGACAAACGTTTCCTAACACACCATAGAAAGACAGAACTACGACCAAGTCGTAAGTGACAGCGTATTTCACGTGGCGTCGCGTTCAGATTTCCAGATCGTGATAGTCCAGATTTCAGGTAAATGAGAACATCAAGACTGAAGTCTCTACCTACCGGTCCGCGAACATGAACTACTATCTCAAACCCCCACTATCTCAAACATTCAGTCGTTTTCTTCGCAAGTTTGACATAACGGGGTTCTAGAGGACATACCTGGCATTTGCCGTCCACCAGTCGTTCTACTAAGAGAAAGATATCTCGCTACTTCATTACGTCTCATGATTAGCGCTCTTTTTTCATGGACCAAAGCTGGTACACCAACCATGTGAGCTGACTTCATGTAGTACAGTAGACCAGCGTCAACCAGGTGACGATGTCGATCAGACAGGAGTAGAGTGTACAGGATAACTTGAGCTCGGTGATCGATTGAACCTGACAGAGACCAATTATAGGTGTGGTTTAAAGAAGTGGAATAAGAATGTACGGGCTCCATAAGTTAAGCACTATTGCATTGCCGCAAAAGGGGCGTGATTCGTGTAATTCTCAAGTCGTTATTTCAGTTCTCTTAATCCATGTAGCTAAACGTAACCTTTGAATCTCCTGAAAGAATGCTCACAGTAAAAAAGGTTTAAAGTCAAGGGTCGATTGCTCAAACCATGTTTAACCATTACACGATCTAGCTAGTCTGAGACAATTCACCTTCCCAGAGTATCCCAGAATTCTCTTCGATTTGCGCGCGTAAGCGAGGTCGGTGGGAATTTCCTCATAACCCTTATGAACTTTTATCGGAATTTACAGATATTCTACTTGTTTTTTGGTGAATTTTTTCAGCATATCTAAGGCTTGCTTTAATAATTTTGTCCCCTGACCTATTGCGCGCGCTAGATAATCGTATTGAATTCCGCGGGGAAACTCCGGGGAGGTGAATACACTAGCTAAAGCTTAGGCACCGCTTTATATGCAAACAGCCAGATGATATGTCAAAATTCCTATGGCATTAATACCAAAGTAGGTTCTATAACAAGCAGTTATACCTAGTTTAGAAAACACTTTTCCCGTTTTCAGTTCCAGTGGAACTACAGACGCCTCTACACTATTGTCTTTATCAGGTCTGTGACGTCGTATCTTGGGGCGGCGATCGATCTTCACTTCAACTGTTGCATCAATTTTACCTGGGAATAAATAAGCCAAAATCACGTAAAATAAAAGGACAATTCACATATGAGGACAACAACAAAAACAACATATTTAGCCATGTCTTTACTTATCCTCGGGGACTTAGGGCGTCGGGGGAGACGTCTTTTATAATTTACCGCTTATAACGTCATAGACGCCCCCCCTCCCCCTTAGTAAGTAGTTGTTTAGAATGCGACCTTCTAAGCGACAGGTCTCGAGTTCGGACCACACTGACCTCGCGCTCGTTTTTTTTTTTAACTTTACGGCGTTGTTACACAGTGAAATGTTTTCCGTAACTCGTCTCATGACGTTGCGAAACAAGTTGCATGAATCATTTCAGCGTGTGACATACCCTACACAATTATCGCGAGAAAACGATTGCAGCAGTGTTTTGGGGCATCGTGCATCGTGTAACACCCCTGTGATAGTTCGTGCAATTTGTTTTGCAACGCCATTGTGAGATAAGTTGCGGGAAAATGCACTGCGTAACAGCGCTTTTAGATTAAGTCTATTGTGAAATTAAGATCCCTTCACGCTCCCGTCCCCTCCCACGAGCTTATCAGAGTCTTCCTTTAAATCCCCGCAAAACACTTGACAAACCTTTTAAACCAAACCTCGGTGACCACACGTTTTCCTCGATATCTTTAAGCTCTGCTATACACACACTTGGTTGTTCACTTGTATCAGGAATCGCTGCTGTCTTGTAGTCCATAATACTAAGATCAGGATGAGGAAATGAAAGTACATATCGCTTGGCCCAATCGCTAAATTCTGGTATAAATGAAGTGATTTTTTCCAAAGCAGTAACCTCGGTCATACCGAGACTGAAGAGTGAGTTGAGATATGAGTGGTCTTGAAGCAAGGATTTGGCTTGAGTGGTGAGGTGTTCGTGAGTAAACTCTGTGAAAATAAAATAAGTCGTAAAGTTGGGAAGTATTGAAAGTCATTCACAAACTGTACAGGAAAACAGGTAAAGACTTTATAAACCTTTTTTGTTCAATTCACGCGCACGGCTGCAAGAAATTGATGGCAATAATGTCCAAAATTCTGCGGCATGTTGCCACTACAATGCTGCGGTAAAGTTGTAGCCATCTTAATAAAATCAGCAATAACCAAAGCAACGCAGATAAAGACAACTGAGCAAGTACCAACTGCAGTTCAAAACCAAGCACACTGTTGTACGTAAACTTCAAGGTGATGTTACACCAGACGATTTCCAACGACGATTTATCGCGCAACGTCGGAACGACTTTTGACAAACTCATTATTTCACGCAGCAAGTTTTCGAAATCCAATCAAAAGCTTTTAATGTGTTGCCGAAGCAAAAATTGGACGAAAATTCGTTTCTGTGCGGTGTTGCACGGCATCAACTGAGCGGTGCGCGAAAAATCGTCGTTACAAATAGTCTCGCGCAACATCACCTTCATTAATAACTGATATTCCAGACCATTCCAATAACTCTGAACAAAGGTTTCAATTCCGGGCTATCGTTCCAAAAGTACAAGAAATGTACAGAAACTTACTCGAAAAGCTGGACCTAAAACTGTTCAAGGTCATTGGAGTGTAATTGCAATAATTGATAAAGTTTTAGTATTTTTATCGTAACTGATTATACCTTTGGACTGCATGGCCTTGTCAAATAAGTCATGCAGCAATGTACCAATCAACATAGCTTCGTTGGAGTCCTCTGTGCGAAACCTTTCGTTTAGAATGCTTCTGCGTAAACATCGTGTTGCCCCAGCAACCGTTGTCCCGGAAACCAAAGTGTCTGGATGTACAACAATGTAGTGGTCTGTTTGGTTGTCAAGGATACACACACCTAACCTCACGTCAAATTCCCCTATTCAAAGCAACAAGGGTTAATATGCTTCAAGTACATAATGATTATGAACAAAAGAAAGGATGGAAGAGCAAACGAAAAAATGAATGAATGAAGGAAAGAAAACAGGAAAGGAAGGAAAGAAGAGAAAGAAAGAAACAAATAAACAAAAGAAAAGAAAGAAATTAGAAAAGAAAGAAAGAGAGGAAAGGAGAGAGAAAGGAAGGGAGGGAGGAAGGAAAGGAAGAAATGAAGAAAGGAGGGAAAGGAAATGAGAAAAGAAGGGAGGAAGGGAGGGAAAATCAAAGATTAGCTAACCTGTTACATGTACCAAATCCCCTGGTTCCACTTCTGTCATTTCCCAGTCTTGTCTCAAATAACAGTACCTCTCTACAGACTGACTTTCATCAAACAACCTTAAAACCTTCTCAGATAACACTCGACCATATTTCCTGATAGCATCTTCACTGCTTGCTTCTCTTCTATAAACCTCAAGTACCAAGAATCGACTGTAGGGGGAGGAGTGGGGGCTGTAGTCTTCAAACAGCTTAGTCCTTATGATAAATTACATCATTAATCAATTATTATCTAGAATTTGTTGCAAACTATAGCTGACCTGATCAAGTACCAGGATGATCCTTCAGGAGATTGTGCAGCTTTATAGAAATTGGAAACCATTCCAGAGGATATGTTTGGGAGAAAGTATCAAGAAAAAAGGGCCCAAAGTCATCCAAGGGGTGGTGTGTGTGTGTGGGGGGGGGGGGGGGGTGTGCACACCTCCTCTAAATCTACCCATTGGTTTTCACTACAATCAATGAACCAGACTTATTTATTCATTCCATAAGTTGGTCTGTTTGCTCCGTATTTGGGCTTCCTGTAAGGGTCACTCACACACCTAGTTGAGGGACCTACCAGCAGAACTACAAGCTATGGAATCAGTCTATACAATGTACAGTTCCTTTTTGTAAGAATGAAATGTTGTTCTTGGAAAACACTCAGCCATGTATCCGTTGAGTTATGGAAACATGCACTTGCATAGGTTGGCTGCTAAGTACTCAAGAACCTACAGTCACATTCTTTTATGCCTTGATTGGCTCTTACTCTTCTCTTTCTTACTTAGCATCATCCTTACCCTGCGAGCAGAGGCAGTTTTCCTCACGCTTCCAAGAAAGAGAAAATTTCGTAGAAGCATGAGGAAAACTGCCTCTGCTTGCAGGGTACGTCATCCAGCAATCAACAATGGATAACTCAGCTGACACACACTAAGTGTTAACCATCTAAGTAGATTACTGACTACGTATACAAGAAGGGTTGTTAGGCCCTCTACCTTGGTAAACTTTTCTTAGGCATAGGAGACCACTCTACTCCATCCATGAGCGCATCCAAATCAACACCAAGCAGACTATCTCGTGATGTGTTAGGTGAATTTTTAGTTGGCGTCAAAAGAGACATATCCGTTATTAAATGTCTGTCATATTCTTTGATGGGTGTTTTCTGAGGTTTAATGGGTGTGGCACTAGCTACCCCATTATCATTCTCAGAAGTTCCAGTATTGAACAATGATTTATTGGCTCCAGGACCAGTCTTTTGAGATTCCAAATTGTTTCCATTGGATGTCTCTTCCAAGTTTTTTTGCTTGTTTAGTGCTTTTTCTGGAGTCCACAATGATTCAACGCCATATAAGCAGGCAAGACTTTGGTCATCATCATCAAAATAGCATTCAGAACAAGATTTCTCCTTCGAGCTCTATCACAATGGAAAGAAAGAAAAAAAAGGTTATTAGAGCAGATTTCGTATGACTGTGAAAACTGCAGCCCACAGTCACAGTACATTTATGGCAGGGATTTCGAATGTCATTTTATAGACATCACAACATTGAAACAGCCACGGTTTGTTTTACACTCATACAGAATCTACTCTAAAGCCATTATGGTGTTACTTGAGGATCTGGTTATCTTGGACTTACAAGGTGAAAGTAAAAGCAATGTATCACCATGTACCCTTTACCTTACCTAAGCAACAACAAGTGATGCATCACCATGGTTTAGTTAACCCTACCTTAGCAACAATGAGTGGTGCATGCGTCACCGTGGTATAGTTAACCCTACCTTAGCAACAAAGAGTGATGCGTGCATCACCATGGTTTAGTTAACCCTACCTTAGCAACAATGAGTGATGCGTGCGTCACCGTGGTATAGTTAACCCTACCTTAGCAACAAAGAGTGATGCGTGCGTCACCATGGTTTAGTTAACCCTACCTTAGCAACAATGAGTGATGCGTGCATCACCATGGTTTAGTTAACCCTACCTTAGCAACAATGAGTGGTGCATGCGTCACCATGGTTTAGTTAACCCTTCCTTAGCAACAATGAGTGATGCGTGCATCACCATGGTTTCTTAACTCTACCTTAGCAACAAGTGATGCATCACCATGGTTTCTTAAACCTACCTTATCAACAATGAGTGATGTGTCACCATGGTTTCTTAACCCTACCTCAGCAACATTAAGGATGCATCGCCAACAATGATCACCAAGCAACAATGAACAATGCATCACCAACAATGATCACCAAGCAACAATGAACAATGCATCACCAACAATGATCACCAAGCAACAATGAACAATGCATCACCAACAATGATCACCAAGCAACAATGAACAATGCATCACCAACAATGATCACCAAGCAACAATGAACAATGCATCACCAACAATGATCACCAAGCAACAATGAACAATGCAACAACATCATGCCTCAACCCTACCTTGGTGATATTGAGTGATGTGTCACCATGATGTCTCTTTTTTGACGGAGAGCTCCCTTTGGATGATAAACGCTTTAGAGATTTTGCTTTTGATTTAGTCATGAGTATCTTAGGTGGTGCAAGTAATGGTGTAGCAGCACTGTTACCATCTTGATCAGAACTCTGTACATCTATCATGAAACTGGGTAAAGTTGAGTTGTCTGAAGCTAAATCTGAAGACCAATTTGACAACCCTTGCTCCTTTGATGTTTTTTCTTTACTCAATGAACTCAGCACACTGCTTTTATTTTTTCCATCTTCACGTTTTTTGCTTGAATACCCATCATTATAACTAGTCTTTGAGGAATTGTTTTGAGAACTTTGGGAGTTTTTCATTGCTTCATATGCTTCCATTTTAGCAATTGCTTGCTTTAGTTTGAGATTAGTAAAACTATGTGATTTATGCTGTTCAGTCACTCCTTTGCTGCCAGAGCAAAGAGTTTGATTTAAGAGAGAAGCTGGCCTCATAAAACTTCTCTGACAAGCAGCAGGGGAAGGCGTTGGAGGAATTAAATCATCGTCAGAATCTTCCTCCATATTACAATTCACCAAAGGTTCTTTACTAGACTGAAGTTCACAGTTTAAAGCAGAGATAATTCCATTTGGGTTAGGATTATAACAGTTCTTTATAATGGGTGAACACTGTTGTATTTTATGTGCTGACGACTGCGGTTGTAGTTTTGATAGCTTGGTATCTTTGTCACTTGGAGCCTGTGCAGCCTTGGTGTCATCCTGGAAAATATAAAAACATAAAGCTCAGTGTTCCCCATATATTTTAATGTAGGCAGCTCCAAAACCTGAAGAAGTTGGCACTCGACAAGTGCCTGATTGCAATGAGACTTCAATACACATAATAATGTAATATTGTCCAATAAAAGCAGCTGATGTTTTAGATTTCAAAGCTGTACTCTAGCACTAGTATCAGGAAGCCTATTGGTTCCCTACCATACCCACTTTACCATAGCAGGGGTGGATCCAGGATTATCTTCAGGAGGGGGTGCCCCGTCTTTAGGAGGGGGTGCACCATCATATGAATTAGAAACTGCCGAAAGGATGTTTTGGAAAAATATTGAGAAAAAAGGACTCAAAGTCTTCTCAGGAGGGGGTGCACACCCCCTGCACCCCTCCCCTAGATCCACCCCTGCATACCGTACTTTATCTTCAGTCTCCAGAGACTAAATGTTAGTTGCCTCAGGCATCCAGACCACAGCCTTACACCTATGGTTTAGGAAAATACCAGCTGCCTGCTGGAGAACACTGAAAGCTTTATACATGATATGGCAAAAACCGTAGTGTTTAATGCTAGTAACTTCGAATATTCAATTGACATTAATTAATAAGCGTAGGCCAAGCAGTGCGCATTTGACATCAATCCATCAGTGCTCTGTTTTTTGGATTATTCCTTATTCACACTATCTATCTGTGACTTTTAGGGGGTCACAAGCTTTCTTTTCCTCTTTACTGTTGATTTCAAACTGGCCTTCCTTTATATATTCACAACTCTCTTCCATTAAAACCCTTTTATAACATAGCTACAACCTTACGCGCGCTCTGATTGGCCAGAAAGCTATGAACTATTTGCCCATGGACTGCACTGTGCGCGCACTATCTTCGCCATCATCTTTTTCAAATCGTTCGTTTTCAAGATGGCGACACATATAACACGTGCTCTGATTGGCTGAAAAATCTATGAACTATTTCCCCATGGGCTGCACGGCTCCGTTTTTAATGTTCTAGGCTCTGTTATAAATCAATTAGACAACAGAAAGCCGCTTGCCCATTGCATTATAGACGCACTTGAGAGAATATAAAGAACTCTTAACAAACTAGAGTCGCACTCGGCTACGCCTCGTGCCACTTACGTTTGTTAATCGTTCTTTATATTTTCTCTCGTGCGTCTATAACGCCATGGGTGCGCAGCTTTCTGTTGTCTAATTGATAAATAATCTGTTCACTTTTAATATATTCTCATATGTCTCATATAATATATTCTCATATGTCTCTGCACCATCTGAATATTTAGATAGCAGTATGTACTTTACAGTAGTCACAGCAGTCTCCACTTTATCTGTTTGCTGCTATGTCTCCTATGAAGTAGCTGCACTCTCAAAATATTTAGACCATCCTGCAAACATCAGCTGCTACTTTACTGGCTTGGCCCTGGGTCTCACATGAAAGTAGCTTTCAAAGCAGCCTGCACAAGAGTAGCAGCTTCTGTCCATAGCCTACAAAATGTGTTACCTTAGATTTTAAGTTTTTTTTCTTTGTTGATAGATTCAATCCTTTCTTGTTATCTGAAACAGGGTTAGATTAATTAAATTTAAATTATGAAGCATCATCGTTGTGGATATTGACATCGGTTAATATGAATCTAAATCATTGTAGGCGGGCCAGGATGGGAACAGGAAGTCACAACTTTATAAGCATGTTTTCAATCCAATTAGTATTTTAACGCGTCAGTGTGATAAGTAAACTTTAATTAAGCAGTGAATATTTATTAACTGTATAAATAGAAGAGCTATAAGACATTAAATCACTCTCGCTTCAAAAGCCAACTAGAAAGCACATATTCAAGCTACATACTTTATAAGCAAGCAGTTATAGAAAAAAAATTTAATGATCATGGACCAAAACGACAGCACAACAACTAAGCGTCAAAAGAAATGCCCTGGATGCAAGACCCCAAAAGAAAGCCACGACTGGGGTATACCATCCTCATTCTGTGAAGGCAAGGAAAGAAGCTCACCACTGCGTGTGAAAGCGGAAAGCAAGCTCGACCTTAAGGAAATCGACGAGCTCAAGGAGAGCCTCAAGGCCCTTGAAATAGAAGAGCAACGCCTGGAACAGCAGCGATTAAAACAAAAGCTGGAAGAAAAACAAGCAGCCGTAGAGGAGCTCCGTCACAAAGTTGCAATGGACCGCCGTGGAAATCCAACTGAACCCATCACACCACTAGACGAAATCCTGGCGCGTCACGACCACGTGGACATGACCACACAGCATCTACCAACCATC
The DNA here is from genome assembly GCA_029948255.1 of Telmatactis stephensoni. NCBI lineage: Eukaryota > Metazoa > Cnidaria > Anthozoa > Actiniaria > Isophelliidae > Telmatactis > Telmatactis stephensoni. The sequence goes on along the minus strand of JALIZF010001722.1, from coordinate 429,763 downwards.
ACCACAGGACCAGAACTAAGAGGAACCAGAGACTTCGCCACAACACTCCCAAGCACATCAGAAATGTTTCTACGACCAGCAAAGCAAAATGGTGAGAAAATTTATCTTATTCCAGATTTCGTAGACTCTATCGTTCCTCAGGAACACGAAGAGACATTAGGTAGCCAGGGCATGGCCCGTATATCAGTGACCTATGGCCCGAAAAAACCTAAGCTAGATTCAATTACTTTACAACAGTGGGTGATTGCAAATACACGTATATTTTATACTTTATTAGCTGAAGGTAAATTAGTATCAAATGATATCCAACATTACTTAGCATATACAATCAAAATAATGGAACTATCTAATAGATATGACTGGAAATCAGTCGTAATGTATGATAACGAGTTTCGTCGGATGCAAGCAATTTATCGTTATCCCTGGAATTTTGACTCAAATCACCTACACACAGTCCTGCTAACACCCATCCAACGCACAAATACTAATCCCTCAAAACTAAACCTTAACGCGGGACGCACGCAATTTGCTAACACTAATGCTGAAGGGAAGGTAATTTGTCGTAACTTTAACAGCCCACGGGGATGTTCGCGCGAATCGTGTAATTTCGTGCATGAATGTAATCGTAAAGTTTCGGGCAAAGTTTGTGGCCAGTCGCACGCGGGGCATGCACATAAACCCAATTCCCAAGCATGACTAGGTGAGGCAACCAAACCAAATCCGTTGAACAAGGATTTATGGCTCCAGGAACTTGAATTTGATGAGGACAAAGAATTTCTTAGCGACGGCATTTTACACGGTTTCCAACTTACTAATGTTGGGACACATTTTTCGGATGTAAACATGGATAATTACAAATCTGCTACAAATCCTATTAACAGGCATTTAGTCGAGCAAACGATTCTCGACGAAATCAAGCAAGGCAATTACGTCATAACTGAGCATAAACCCACTATTGTTAGCGCGTTAGGAGCAATTCCGAAACCAGATGCTAACGAAGTTAGTTCTATGATAATAAAGACAAGTAGATGCAGTAATTAGTCTTACTCTTGTTTGATGATCCAAATGTTGAAAATAATTGATTTTGTGATGCCTACAGCAAGAAAAAGAAAAGTGTGCTTAGAATATTGTATAGAAACACAAGAATGTCTGTTAGCCAAAAAAATTGGAAACAACCATGCAGACGATCCAAAGGGCACTCAAGAAAAGTATCAAGGCAAAAAGGGCCCAAAGTTTTCTCCAAACGGGGTACACACCAGACCTGTAGTGTTCTTATAACAGTAATGTCTTGTACATTTGTGGGATGCCATTTTGTGGAATAAAGTACAAGAGTCACAGAAACATGTTGCTCATCATTCTCACCTCTCAACTCTACATTGTGGTAACATAAACAAGGATAGACAAGGACGCCTTACATGTATATATGTGTAAATAGTTATGCCCTATGCAAACCTTCCCAACAGTGTTGGCAAACAACTTCATAAATTGTTACCTCCAACAATACATGTTGGATGCATTTGAACACTACTTTGAGCCAACAACATCCAGCATTTCTTTTGTTCTGTTATCGACAGAGCATAACACAACATTGTTAGCAAACTAATAACTGCAAACAACATTGGGCCAGCAATGTTTGATGTTGTTCTGAACATTTGCACAGGGCTTTAGGTAACAAAAATCCACCAATCCAAGGTTATTTCCGCCACTTGACACAGACCAGTTAGCGTTTGCACCCTCCCATACATTCTCTGTTAAATTTCACGACTTTGCAGAGCTGTATCTTCTCATGTATTTGACACATCACTCTCAAATTTCACAGGCTTACTAATTTTAGGTCTCTCTGTCCAGTAGTGGTGATGAATTGTCGACAACTGGTCTGTGTCAAATGGCGGAAATAACCTTGGATTGGCGAATTGATGAGTATTAAGTCAGTAAGTAATTTAAAGTTGGTTATCATGAAGAAATGCAATGACCCTCACCTTAGAAAAATAGCTGGTGATGTTTTGTTGGCTTGAGGAAGTTTCCTGAAATGACAATTAGATTATCAATGAAGTGAATGATAATAATAATACTAATGACAATAAATAAATAACTTAATCATCATCATCAGAAAAATACTGGGATTACAGTCAGGCATCCTTAAAATCTAAAATATGCAAAAAGTTGACACTGACTAAACATTTAAGAAAGTAACAATATTGGATGTTTTGCCTTCATCAGCATGTAAAAATGTAAATGGAACCTTAAGCTAGTGAGCATCGGCACGTGAACATGTTCATTAATAGAGGTATTCTTATTCGTAACTGAGTGCCAAGCTTCCAAAAACAAACGCGTCATTTACATTTTTGACATGGTTTCAGACGAAACCGAAACGTCCAATCATCATCGTCATGATTACTAATTATGTAACCTTGGCAAAGATGAATGAATATTTCAATAAGACATTATTACAATACAAACACTTCTCTCGCGGAATCCAAAGAGTTTTGTGCACATTAAAAATAAGATAAACTGTTTAAAAATTAAGCTCGCTGACGCGATGTTAGACTGAAGCCAGGCCTAAACAATATTCATGTTCACAAAAACCCAAACCTTGAGTTTAAATGCGTCAAGAATCTATACACCACAGAAAACTAACCCTGAGATGTCTAGCAGTTGTCGAGAATGAATTCACAGTTGTATCGCGCTGTTTGAGTAAACCTTGAATGATTTGAATTTGCAAGATTTTAAATCCTCACCTTTGACTTGGCCGTGATCCCCTTACGAGATTTATTCATTTTTTCCACAACACCGCTTTCATTCACTTAATACTTTCTTCAAATATAGTCGTTCTTCAAGAAACGTTCAAATAGCAGCACCATTTGGAAGATGGTCAGTCAGTTTAGATACCACGAGATATTTTTTAGTAGTCTTTACGAAATCTCCCGCCAAATCCGCCATTTTGACAAATGGTAAATGCCGCTGAAAAATTTGTAGGCTCAAGTGGTAAAGGTAATTCCCGATTGGGGCCGCCTGAAAGAGAAAAAAATCCAAGAATTTCTTGAAACTCGGCACAAAAGTACAATAAAGTTGGGACTTTCAAGAAATGTAGAAAAATGAGGGGGCTACCGTTCTCTCTTTTGAACTACAGGCCACTTCACGCTTTCGTCCGCCATTTTGAATTGGGGCAAACGCGGCAAAATTTATAGAAATCTGGATCACTTTGACTTACCATAACTCGGCTCATTTTAATCATTTTTTTTTTTTTTTTGAAGCGATAATGGCTTTGTTATTTATGCCTGTTTACATGATAGATATTTGACTGAGACTACAAGATGAGAAAAAGAGGATTCAGTTTGTTTTCAAAATAAAGCGTATGCATGCATGTCAGTCTGCAAATCATTGAACCTAATATTTTGAAAATCCGAAAAAAATCGAGCTGAGTTACATAGCTGCCAACCCTCCCGGATAATCCGGGAGTCTCCAGATTTTGGGCCTCGTCTCCCGGTCTCCCGGATAAAGACCTAAATCTCCCGGATAATCGCTCGAACCCTAAAATCGCGGTCATTTTAACTGAAATATCGTCTATCCTTCTTGAAAAATCGTCTCCCCCCCCCCCCCCCCCCCCCCCACTGAGCGTGAAAATCGACCCAATTCTAAGGAAAAAATATTGATCTCCAGATACGAAAGCCTTGGGGGTTGGCAGCTATGGAGTTATGATAACTCAAAGTGATCCAGATGATGAGGCCTTAAGCCTCTCGGGGTTAGAGACTCTAAGTCAGTGTAGGGAACGCGGTCATTGCAAGACGTTTTTGGAGAAAATTGCCGGTCTCCAATAAATCTGACAATTTACATCGGTTTTTTTTGCGCTTTAATACTAACGAGCCCAAAGTGGCATTACGTACGTAAGCAGAGACGTTTTACAGTTCCCGTGAGCAAAATCAATAGATTTAAGAATATCGCTTTATAATTGCAGATGCATTGAATTATGATAGATTTCATTAATCTTAATTAGAGGTTATAATTCTCATATAATTTTGAATAGAATTATTTTCTTAACTTTTAAAAGTTAAGAAAATAATTCTATTCAAAATTATAGAATTATAACCTCTAATTAATTAGATATATCTACGCAATTCAGCTCTTGGCTGTTAAGTATAATAAAGCATCTATTCTCTATCTCCTAGCCAGCATAAAGCCGCGGGCCTGCGCGCGGGAGAAAAGTAAAATGAAGCAAAATGAAAATGAGCTCCTATATAAATAACCTGTTTTTGATCTTCCAAACAGTAAAAGACTGCAAGCGTCAAAAGGCATTTTTGAAGGCGCGTCTGGATTCCAGGGTAACGTAACAGTGGGACACTTGTAGCACTTTGAATGTGAAACCGCTTTTCAGTTCTCTTTGGAAGACTGTTCACCAAAGCATTTCTTTCAAACATACCATATAGAAAGATTTTTCACAAAACTTGGGAAGGTAGGTTTTTACTTGTTTAATGAGCAAAGGATCTTTACAGTGCTTGCTCGAATGCTGCCTTTGTCAGGGACAAAATGCTAGTGTTTTCAAAGAAAAGAGGAAAGACAAAGCTCGCTGGGGTCGCAATTGATTTTTACGATCGACCATCAACAGCCTTGTTGAAACTTGTGTGTTATATTGTGCATGGGGATCTTAAAATCTAGCATCTACAGTAGCTCAATTCTATGCTGTTAATCTAGTATCTAGCTCAATTCTGTGCTGTTAATCTAGCCAGTCTAGCTCAATTTTATGCTGTTATTAACGCTGACCAAACGTCTATAGACGAGAACTTCCAAAGTCTTTAAACGAATATTCGAGAAATATCAAGCAAAATTGAATTCATGACGCAGAAAAAGGCCTTCTTTATTAAAGGAAATTAACGCTCGTTACAAGAAATTAAGGCATTGGAAATATGCGCGAGAATAGAGAACAAAAAAATACTTCCAATTGAAGAACATTAACACTAAAGTTAAAATGTTCATTTAAATGAAATTAACGCGATGGACACAATAAGATTGATGATAACATTAATAATTCGAAAGACACTGATTTCAATAGGAACATTGCATCATGTGGCATTCGATCGATATTTCATCCAAAAGTGAGAGTGGAATCAAGCAGAATGAATAAATACACACTAAGATCATAGACAGATCATTTGAATGAACTCTGGCTACCAGCTGTTTATTACCCCTATTTTATACAACTTACACTGGTTGCCTGTGGAACAGCGCATTATATTCAAGATTTAAGATTTTAAACAATCAAGTACCTTCTTACCTATGCAATTTGGTTGACGACACTTATGTTCCTACTCGTTCCCTAAGGTCAGAATCTTTTAACTAAAAGGTCATACAACCTTAAAACCTATGGCAAAAGGGCCTTCTTCTATGCAGCCTATGAACTTTGGAATGCTTTTCCACCATTGATAAGATCCAGTCAACCTACCCTACAGTTTAAAAGTGAAGTAAAAACGTGGCTCTTCAAACAAGCTTTTAATTAATTTTCTCATATTTTTAACTAATTTTATCAAATCACTTAAAATTGACATCAATACAATATATTTGTTTGAAATCTACATCATTACATAATCAAAAAATTAATTAGAATCATTTGTTTACTGCTATGTTTAAAATATTATTGCATAAATATTAATCATTGTCGTTTTATCATCAAATTAAATCAACTATTGTATTGCATTTTATTCTTTGTGAAAATATTACTCAACTTCAAAATTAAAATATATATTTGAAATATTTTATATGATTTTATTCTAATTATTTTATTCAATCTTATCAACGATTTTACATCTTTTGACACACCTGTAAAGCGTTGTTGAACCTCGAGGAATTAGCGCTGTATTATTATTGTTACGCTGTAAAAATGCAATGATGCGTTTGCTTCTATTGAGCAGTACATATATCTGGAATAAATTATTGTAGAAATTCCCGGGGAGGGGATGTGGTAGGGGTGCTCGACGGACCTTTTAGGGTCGAAAGTATGACTCGCTCGTACCTTTTAGGGTTTCCGGAAAAACTATCACATACGAATATCCATTTAAAAAATAGTAGTTGAATGTGGTCATACCTTTTAGGGTATAAAATCGGCATCTCCGATAATTTATGCGTACCTTTTAGGGTCATTTTCAAAACCCTCCGTCGAGCATCCCACATGTGGGCCTGCGGCAAGAACTATCTTTTCAGTTCAAGATTTCTTTTTGAAAAACATTTAATAAAAACGTACTTTGCTACTGCTACTTGCAAAGCCTTAGGAGGATTCAAGAGTAGCAGGGACAAGCAATCGTTAGATAGATGACAAAATATTTAGTTCAAGAGATTTTAGAAATTCTTCCCTCAGATCAGTATACAGAGGACAATAGAGCAGAACGAGTGCCTCTCGTCCTCAACTGAATAGACCATTTCCGAGATGCGTAGACCACTGACAAAATTATCGCGGGCACGACTTGAAAACGAGGTATTTTCGGGAACATTTGTTTCTGACAGAAACTTTAGAGGTAAGGCTAAAATAACACCTTTTTGCGGCTCTCATTTAAGCTGTAAGACAAAACGAAAGGATTCCAGCTTTGTAATGATTTTGATCTAACTATCTGGTCTTTCATTTCTGGCTATGAAGCTAAAGAACAGAGTTCTGAAGGGCGATATCAGCTGCTGAGTTATTCTTCAATTGAAGCATTTATTTTCTCCTTTTATCAATGCTCTGTTGTGGGGATTTCTCGGGGATCTTTGAACTCAGTGATCGATTTTAATGTCAGAAAGTCGCCAAAAACAGTATATTCTTTATATCAGCGGAATTCTATGTGGATTCAGTTGTCGATATGTAATGATAGAAGTGATGATTTTTCCATGAGGTCTTAAAATCTGATTGTTTTTGAATCGTCTGTTCAGAAAAATTTTTCTGCTCTTTTGTTGGATTGCCCGAAATGCCTCGTTTTCATGTCCGTCCGCGATCTTCTTGAAAGCGGTCTCTGCATCTCGGAAATGGTTTATTAGAACAAAAGAAGCACTTTCTTTCCTCCGGTTTTCTGTATCCCCCCACATATCTACCCCTATCAATCTCAGTCAAGATCATGGTTGCTTATCCTTAGCTTGGTTAAAGCTTTCCTATGTTCAAAATTTTTGACTTCAGTTAAATAGTTTTCTAAATAATGAGTATTCAGACTTGACAAGACGATAGGTTCTTAACTTATATTTTTGGCCAGGGGCATTTTTCCTCTCATCATTGAAGAGCTCCCTATACCAGACTTGCAGTTCTATATCTCCCAGTCTAGTTTTAATCGCGCGAAATGAGCTGGGCCCTGAGAGGTCCTGCATGAGAAACCACTATAGTTTATTCCTCTCCACATATCACCCAATCCATATCGATCTAATACAGATTTTGATTTAAAGATCAAATGTGCATTGTTATTTGAACCAATTGCTTCCCTTAGCATTAGTGCGGCCAGCATTTGATTGTTTTCGCTCTTAACTAGATTAATCCAGAATTTAATAGATCTATAAAGCTTAGCATCAACAATGATTCGTAGTTCGCCTAGTTCGGTCTTTGGTGTAAATGAACCATCTTTTGAACGCATCACTGTTTAATAGAATTTCTTGAGTGTGTTCTTGGATATCAGTATCAAGCGTACTTCATAAGGGCCCATTCACACGAAGACAAGTTGTCCCTGGTAGCAGAGATAACTCATTTGTTTTGTGTCCCCCAGGGAAAAGAAAACAAAAGAGTTATCCCTGCTACCAGGGACAACTTGCCTTCATGTGAACGGGCCCTAAAGCGTAAAACAAATATTGAAAATTCATGAGTAGACGTCATCTAATTAAATAAAAAATAGATAAATCCTTGATAACTCACGAGCTGAAATGAGGAAATATTACTCTAGTCAACTGTTTACATGGAGTACAATCGTTACTGGAATTTCCTAATCAGGGGTTAGGGGTACTTTAATTGTTTTAGAAGTAACATAATATTTAAAAGAAATAAACACGACTTCAATTAACGAAACGTGATTATTTGAAATTCGCGTTAATTTAACGACAACCTTTTTACGACACGGCACTCGTAATTCTGGTCACGTGGACCGATTATTTTGGGTACGGCACCCCTGTAAGGCTCACTACATTTTAGAGCGTTTCCTGATCTCAATAAACTTTACATTTGTGAAATCTTAATCAGTTGCTTAGTTAGCGATCCCGTAAAACGGCTAATCTACCAAAGCTCTTGTACAGGAGTTACAGCTAAGTGTCGTAGGCATGGTAACCACCCTACTGAATTGATAGTTCTCTTTCAGGTTCCACTGATCGAGATCACCACGCAAACACAATGAATGTAAAGCATCTGGAATTCGTGGCTGTTTTCATGTTCGTAGCGATGTCCATTGTTACTGTCCAGTCGCTCCCACCTCCAGGACGTCTGCACGCCCCGGCTAGCATGGACAACGTTCGTCAGGATGAAGTTGGATTGACAGACGAATCGCGCCCACCTAATGCAGGACGTCTGCACGACCCGGCTAGCATGGACAACGTTCGTCAGGATGAAGCTAGATTGACAGACGAATCGCGCCCACCTACAGGACGTCTGCACGTCCCGGCTAGCATGGACAACGTTCATCAGGATGAAGCTAGATTGACAGACGAATCGCGCCCAACTACAGGACGTCTGCACGACCCGGCTAGCATGGATAACGTTCGTCAGGATGAAGCTAGATTGACAGACGAATCGCGCCCAACTACAGGACGTCTGCACGACCCGGCTAGCATGGATAACGTTCGTCAGGATGAAGCTAGATTGACAGACGAATCGCGCCCTCCTATGGGACGTCTCCACGGCCCGGCTAGCATGGACAACGTTCGCCAGGATGAAGCTAGATTGACAGACGAATCGCTCCCACGTGTACCACCTCCTGGACGTCTACACGCCCCGGCTAGCATGGACAACGTTCGACAGGATGAAGTTAGATTGCCAGTCGGCGACTTGGTTCGGAGTAGGATGGCTTGGGAAGAAAATAATTAAACTGCTACATGCGCGTAACAAGTTGCCAGCGTGGCAAGTCACGCTAAGAACAAGCGAAGAAACTAAGTGAAATAAAGATCACTACTTTATTAAAGACAAGCTTGTAACTAACTAAATGAAAAAGATAATAATAAATAAGCAAAAGGGTAAACAATAGCTGAAAGACTCGAAATAAATTGCTCAATATTGGCTGTAAGTCAGAATCTTTTTTACTTGACTGAATGCTTTAAAAAATTCACAACTTTCTAGAGTTCAGTAGTTTAGTCTAGAGGGGTTGCAAGGGTTCCAGTTCCAATCTTTACGCACACTCAAATCAAAACAAGCCAACAAGAGTAGTAGTGTTTCAAGGAGAAAATTGAGTTCTCTTTCGCTCGCAACTTGGCAGGAGAATCCAGCGTGGATACAGTTTTGTTCTGATGTGCTGTTTATTTGGTAGAGAACTTGATACCGGTAGGGTTGAACCGGAATGAGTTTTGCCTAAGATAGCGCAGCTTTAGAGAATGCTTTCCTTACTTGGACTGGTTTTTTAACTCGAGGTCTACGCGGAGCACCTTAAAAAGTGGTGGGGCTATATAAGACACCAATATGGGAAAAAGTGGTGGGGCAAAAGTGGTGGGGCAATATAAGAGACTAGTATGGGAAAAAGTGGTGGGGCTATATAAGAGATCAGCATGGGAAAAAGTGGTGGGGTATATGTGCAAAGGGGGACCAGATCAAATGCCGTGAATTTAACAAGCTCTCGTCAAAGCATTTAGTTCTTATGTTAGTGGCTGAATACTTTCTGTGAATCAACTTTAAAGTATATTTGACTTTCAGTATTTTGCGGGGCTGGTTTTGCGTGACTTGGGAAGCCGAGATCACGTTCTGATATCGAATTCATAACGGAGTTTGCGGCCAATTGAGTTGTTCACTTTTATCCAACAAAATTGAACAATACTCGGTCAGAGCGTTCCTCGATTATCATTCTTGAATACTGCGCGCTTTGAATGGCGAGACATTATCTTTTTTTTAACTTGGAGATTTTTGGGGGGAACGTAGGCGAGAGTTACGTGTCGCTCGGCCGAAGCTGCCTGCCCGGCTTGGGTAATTCTTCCACCATGCAGCGAGCTTACTTCATCCTTTGAAAAACTCTCTTAGTAGTACTTATATGACGACAAAATGAAACTTATATCTGATAAATATAGGGATTAGGATTGATTCTGACATAGTAATTTAAATTTCAAGATATGAAGCAATCAAATAAAATCGTCGGGGAAAAGCACTACATTTCAGCATGTTTGAAAGCCCCACATTTGATAAAATAGTGTGAACGTTCTCAACGATCGAGATCGCATTTGGATCGATTCAATTTGATTCGAATTCATTTTGATTCAAGTGTGAATGGCCCAAAATTTCAAGTTCGGAGGCTCTGCTGATCAAGTCCTTTTAAAATATTCTTTCATCACTTCAAATCTTAAGATTCTTCTGAGAATACAAGATTAATCGACTTTGCTACAATTTACATATCAAAAAGCTCCTCAAAATTTTTTCTATAGTTAGACGGTGTCAGTGGGAGGGGGGAACAATCGTCAGTTAACCGTAACTAAAATTGTAATTAACTATTATTATCTTTTTTAACAGCGAATATCATTGCATTACTGCGATACGTATTGTCTGTCTTATTTTCAAAATCTGGTGTTTAAAAGATAAATTTTAATTTAAGAGGAGATTTTTTTCAAGTTCGAGCAGTGAACGACAAAAACTCCTGACGGTTTAAAGAATAGCTGTTGTACATAACTAAAACCATTTCTATAAGAAAGTTTAAGCTGTTTGTAAGTAGTTTTGGCCGATAAAAGTTGGATCAAAGTGTTAATCCAAAGCGAAAATTTGCATCGAAAATGAGATTTAAGCCTTCATTTGCTCATTTGCTGTATGTTTTCTTTATATTCAGCTTGAAAAAGCTTAATCCCAACACAACTTCAAGAAAAAGTCTTTGTACAATTCAAAAATCCGTCTTAAACAGGAATTTTATCTTGGTACATCAGTTTTTAACCAGTAGAAAAAGGATTTGAGTGTTAATCCAGAACGAAAATTTGGATTAAAACTCGCTCGAAGGTGTAGTTTTTGGCGCTTTTCGCCATTATTGCTCGTCATTGAAAAAAATCTCCTCTAAAACTTAAAATGAACTGGAAAAAGGGCCGAAAAACGTCGAACATTTATTTTCGATCGCATTCATTCTGACTTACTTTTTGTCGCTAATAAGTCCCAAGCGTGATGACGTTTTGACCGGCCCCCTCCCTATACCAGAATCCTTTTCAAGAGCCGTTCATATTCAAATGTTAAATTTCTTCAAGAATAAAAACACAATAGTTTTAATTTAATTTAGAATTAGTGAACAAAACCTACTCGAAAGGTTCTGATATAGAGAGGGGCCGGTCAAAACTTCATCACGCTTGGGGCTTATTAAATTCATTTCAACTTTCTTTGATCATTCAATTCAGACTTTTTTTGTCAGTCATTCATTCAGACTTCTTTGATCATTCATTCAAACTTTCTTTTTGTCGGTCATCCATTTAGACTTCCTTTGATCATTCATTCAAGCTTTCCTTCTAACGATCGTCTATTATACAGACGATTGACGATCGAGACAGTGACCACTGAGGATCTAAACAAGGTAAGTGATACCTCTACGTATATCAACGCATCTATCCTTTACCAGTAACATATATAGTACATATCACTACAGTTGTCCTTGCAAATGTTACAGTTAGTTTACAGCAGTTTATTTTTTCTGCGGATATAGATGAAAGGACAGACGAATCTCATGATAAGCAGGCTATGCATTTGTCTTACACAGCTGTACTTCTGGGGCTGGTTGTACGTAAGGGTGAATAGCGCTATCCAGCGGATAAATCCTTATCCAGCGGATAAAATCTATACAAAATCTATACCGTGGATGATTCTTATCCCGTGGATAACTTTATCCAACCTTCGTACAACCGGGCCCTGGATTACGGAAGAACATCGACAGCAGAAGTACAGTAAAGGCGCTGTTACACGCTGAAATTTTTATCTAAAACTTGTCTGGATCGCTGATGCGAGACGAGTTTCATAAGGGGTGTTACACGCTGAAATTTCGTCCTGAAACTTGTTCGCCGCACTTTTACTAATATCGAAGTGCTCATTCATTTTGATGGTGCCCCTTAATTTAGGGGAGATATGGTCACATGACCTGTTACTGCATATGGCCTATATGATGAAACTTCAGTTAACTGTTCAGTTTTCATTCAGTTAATAGGCCATTTGCATGATGGCGTCATGAATTACAACTACCAGAATGTTGTGCTCACTTTCTTTTGTAAAGTAATTAGTGCCTAAAACTGAAAATTTAAAGCTTCAGTTATGATGGAGCCGAATTATGGAATTCTTTCCCTGAAGACTTACGAAAATGTACCAACTTTTCATCTTCAAAAATAGAATTCTCGCTTACTCTTTCTCAACTAAATCGACCCTCGCTCTATTAGTTAAATAGAAAAGTAGTGATAACATTTTGTGTAGGTGTATATTTTAATATTAATCGATATAGTAATTATAAATTATAGATTAATTTGCATTTTATAAATTTTTATTAGTTGTAACCCCACGCCCCTTGTGGAAACCAACATTAAGTTGACGGGGCAAGCGTGTTTAAAAAAAGTTTTATCTTGCCTTACCTTACCCTTACCAATTGTTCTACTATTCTCAAAAGGGAAAAAAATCTGAATAAAAAAGAAAATTCGTAGAGCATTCTGGTAGTTGTAGTAAAATGACGCCATCGTGCAAATGACCTATTGCTTCAAATAAATAGCTGTACCACCAGCATTAGGGACGGACCATTAGAAAAGTGATTGGGCCGGGGCTGGGGCAAAAGCAAAAAATATTTCAGAAATATTTTTAGAAAAAATTTCCTACCTCGCCATTACCACATTAAAAATATTCCTGCCAATGCAAGTTAGATATATATATATATAGATATCCACTTTTGGAACCAAAAGAATTCCAAACTCACTTAAACCTCCCTCTCCCCTCCCTCCCCCCCCCCCCCCCCATCACTTTTGGTCCGTGCCTTAGTAGGCGAGTCATTATGGTAAAGTGTATAATTTTAGCAATTAAATGTAGAGTGCATGCACTTAATCCGTGAAACAAACACTACTAATTAGTAGTAAATAGTGTTGATTAGACAATAGAAAACAAAGGAATTACCATAATTCAGCACTATTTTGTACTATTTATGTTTTACGGATTAAGTGCGTGCACTCTAGTTGAAGCATTAACTGAATCAGCTTCATCAAATTTATCAGGCTTAGGTAATGTCTAATACAGATCAATATGGGATTAGTTTAGTTTGCGAATGTTATAAACAGCTTTAATGCCTAACAAAGCTCAGCCTTAAACGGGAGTTTCAGCTATCTAAAGTGTGGTAGGCGTGGTAACCACCCTTATTGTTAATTTTCTTTCAGGTTCCACTGACCAAGACCCTCACGCAAACACAATGAATGTAAAGTATCTGGTATTGGTGGCTGCAATTTCATTCGTAGCGATGTCCATTGTTACTGGCGAACCACGCCCAGCTGCGGTACGTCTAAACGACCCGGCTAACATGGACAACATTCACCGGGATGAAGTTAGATTGGCGGACGAACCACGCCCCGCTGCGAAACGTATGCACCCCCCAACTACCTTGGACTTCGTTCGACGGGATGAAGTTAGATTGGCGGACGAACCACGCCCCGCTGCGAAACGTATGCACCCCCAACTACCTTGGACTTCGTTCGACGGGATGAAGTTAGATTGGCGGACGAACCACGCCCCGCTGCGAAACGTATGCACCCCCCAACTACCTTGGACATCGTTCGACGGGATGAAGTTAGATTGGCGGACGAACCACGCCCCGCTGCGAAACGTATGCACTCCCCAACTACCTTGGACTTCGTTCGACGGGATGAACTTAGATTGGCGGACGAATCACGCCCAGCTGCGAAACGTATGCACTCCCCAACTACCTTGGACTTCGTTCGACGGGATGAAGTTAGATTGGCGGACGAACCACGCCCCGCTGCGAAACGTATGCACTCCCCAACTACCTTGGACTTCGTTCGACGGGATGAAGTTAGATTGGCGGACGAACCACGCCCCGCTGCGAAACGTATGCACTCCCCAACTACCTTGGACTTCGTTCGACGGGATGAAGTTAGATTGGCGGACGAACCACGCCCCGCTGCGAAACGTATGCACCCCCCAACTACCTTGGACTTCGTTCGACGGGATGAAGTTAGATTGGCGGACGAACCACGCCCCGCTGCGAAACGTATGCACCCCCCAACTACCTTGGACTTCGTTCGACGGGATGAAGTTAGATTGGCGGACGAACCACGCCCAGCTGCGAAACGTATGCACCCCCCAACTACCTTGGACTTCGTTCGACGGGATGAAGTTAGATTGGCGGACGAACCACGCCCCGCTGCGAAACGTATGCACTCCCCAACTACCTTGGACTTCGTTCGACGGGATGAAGTTAGATTGGCGGACGAACCACGCCCCGCTGCGAAACGTATGCACTCCCCAACTACCTTGGACTTCGTTCGACGGATGAAGTTAGATTGGCGGACGAACCACGCCCCGCTGCGAAACGTATGCACTCCCCAACTACCTTGGACTTCGTTCGACGGGATGAAGTTAGATTGGCGGACGAACCACGCCCCGCTGCGAAACGTATGCACCCCCCAACTACCTTGGACTTCGTTCGACGGGATGAAGTTAGATTGGCGGACGAACCACGCCCCGCTGCGAAACGTATGCACCCCCCAACTACCTTGGACTTCGTTCGACGGGATGAAGTTAGATTGGCGGACGAATCACGCCCCGCTGCGAAACGTATGCACCCCCCAACTACCTTGGACTTCGTTCGACGGGATGAAGTTAGATTGGCGGACGAACCACGCCCCGCTGCGAAACGAATGCACCCCCCAACTTCCTTGGACTTCGTTCGACGGGATGAAGTTAGATTGGCGGACGAACCACGCCCCGCTGCGAAACGTATGCACCCCCCAACTACCTTGGACTTTGTTCGACGGGATGAAGTTAGATTGCCATTCGGAGATATGGTTCGGAAGAGGATGACTGGGGAAGAGAAGAAATTAAACTGCTATACGCGTAAAACAAGGTGCTTGAGTGGCAAGCCACGCAAGGAACAATTAAGCGAAGAAACTAAGTGAAATAGAGATCACTACTTAATTATATACAAGCTAATAACTATCTAAATGAAAAATAGTATAATAAAGAAATGGATAAAAATAACTGAAAGAGAAAAAAAATTGCTCAGTATGAAAGTCATGCAGAATCTGGGTTTTTTAAATCTTTTTGACGGAATGCTTGAAAAAAATCACAATAACCTTTCAGAGTTCATTGGTCTAGAGGGGTTGCAAGGCCATCCCTCTTTTTGAAGCCTATCCGTACGTAACAATATATATACGTGCGTACGCTGGAATCGAAAGAAGCCAACAAGAGTAGTAGTGTTACGAGGAGAAAATTGGGTTCTCTAGATCGTAACCTGGTCCGCGGAGAAATTAACTAGTGTGGACACAATTGTTCTGATCTACTGTGATCTATAGTTTTTGGGTTGAACCGGAATGAGTTTCCCTAAAACAGCTTTAGAGTCTTTAGAGAAGGTTTTCCTTACTCGGACCGGTTTCTGTACTCGAGGTCCATTCAATCCAGATTACTGAGTTGGTGAAGTCCCAAGTGTATATATATATACAGTGTATCTGTATTCTAACTCATTAGCATTCTAAAGTTGTGACGTTGCTATGTCGTCAAGCTGGCTCTAAATAGATGATGTAAGAATTACAAATGATTGTTGATCTAAGGAAAAACTTATATCATTTACTTGCGTAGCCTCCTCCGCAGGCAACTGTTCGTTTTTTCGTTTTGGGCCTCCTGTGTTAAAGACACGTAGTGGTCTGGACGCCAGGCGAGAAAAGGCGAGAGTCGACAGCTACTTTTCAGATCGCGCAGGTCGGTTTGCGCATCTTAAAATCTCCTAAGCAGGGGAGGGGCGTTAAGAATTCGTAGCCTCAAAGATGGCTACGGGGTACAGTGTTAGAATTTTCTCATTGTGTACGTCGATGAGCAAGCACCTTAATTAATTTTTATTAGTTTATTAGATTTTTCAATTTAGAAAAATCATTGCATGAATATTGATCGGTTCATATGAAATATCAAGTAGTTTCTCTTTTTTCTAACAGTAACACATCATGTATACACATTATTATTATTATTACTTTTTTTATTACAATCTTTGCAGTAAATGGTATTGTCTGGAGCAAAAATGTTCAGAACAGCAGCGGATAAAAAATTATTGACTCTGCTAATTATGTGAACATTGCTGACAATTGTTTATAAACACAGTGATCAGCAGGTTCCGAGTTAGTTTTTCATGATCACTCAGTGCAATTCGAACTTACTTGAATTTGTGGCTAGGATTTTGAAAAAAGGCCAGTTGAATCACAGGTAGCCCAGGCTGGACGAGTGTTAATTTACAAGAGAATGTATGGGGATTTTTGAACCTTCAATAAATGACTCAAACTGTAATAAAATTCAACAAAAAACTTATCAGTGTCTTGCTTTATTCCTCTTTAGTCCTCTGACGATCGACGCTACTACAGACGCTACTACAGAGACTAAATCCCAAGAAAGCTTGTGGCCCTGATTTACTATCCTGTCGGGTGTTAAAGGAAACTAGTACCCAATTAGCTCCCTATCTTTGTTGCATCTTCTCACTGAGCCTCCAATCTGGTCAGCTTCCTTCTGATTGGTTAAACGCCAATATTACTCCAGTGTTTAAAAAAGGAAAACGCAATGACCCAGGAAACTATCGCCCAGTTGCTCTAACCTCAGTCCTCTGTAAAACCTTGGAACACATCTTATACAAGGCCATCATGAACCATCTTGAGAAGTATAATGTCTTATCTGATTGTCAACATGGATTTAGACAAGGGAGATCCTGCGAGACACAACTTGTAACAACTCTAGAGGACATTGCCCTAAACATGGACAGTGGAATTCAAACGGATATGTTGATATTGGATTTCTCCAAAGCCTTTGATGTTGTTCCCCATCAGCGCCTGCTAGCAAAGTTAGAGTTCTATGGGATTAGAGGAAAGATCCTAGCCTGGATATCCCACTGGCTAACTCAAAGACATCAAAGAGTAGTTGTCAATGGTGAACACTCCAAATCTTCAAAAGTTCTATCTGGTGTCCCACAAGGAACTGTTCTAGCCCCTCTCTTCTTCTTGCTGTTTGTCAACGATATTGGTGACAACCTCTCTGCCAAGACCAACCTACGCTTATTTGCTGATGACACAGTACTCTACAGACCAATAACTACTGAAGATGATGCAAAAACTTTACAAAATGACTTATCCCAACTCTTTTTGTGGGCCAACAAATGGCAACTTAAATTTAATTTAAAAAAATGTAACATAATGCGATTTACTAGGGCTGCTTTTCCCATTAGTTTGTCTTATGAAGTAGAGGGGATTAGTCTTCCTGTGGTAACACACCACCCCTACTTAGGTGTAGAATTGTCAAATAATCTTAGTTGGGATCACCATATATCTATTATAACTAAGAAAGCCAATCAGATTCTTGCTTTCCTCCGTAGAAACCTAGGTAGTTGTCCTGTTAAGGTCAAAGAAAAAGCCTATTTCACTTTAGTTAGACCGCATTTAGAATATGCTTGTAGTAGTTGGGATCCCTATCTTTCTAAACATATCCTGGAAATAGAAAAAGTTCAACGTAGGGCAGCCCGTTGGGTCAAATCCTGTTACTCTAGAAGTCCCGGGGTGGTCTCTAACCTATTAAAAGAGCTTGACTGGACCTCGCTCCAGAGACGCAGATTAAATGCTAGACTCCACCTTATGTGGAAAGCTGTAAATAATATAATAGGCCTTAAGGTACCTGACTACATTAAGCCCAAAGAAAGGATAACACGGCAGTATAGCGCTAAGAAGTTTATTCAACCTTCCTCACTTAGAAATTTGTACAAATATAGTTTTTTTGCTAGAACCATAAGGGTTTGGAATACACTCAGTAAGCCAGTAATTGAATCTAAGTCTTATGACGGATTTAAGCAAGCTATAAATAACTTAGCTATTTAATTTATTCCCAATTCAATTTAATCTAATTTAAGAATAACACCTATTAATTTATTATTATTATTATAATTATTTATTTCCATTTTTTTTTTTTTTTTTTTTTTTTTCAAGCTGTGAGCTATAGGCAAATCTGACCACATCCATGTAATGGGAAACTTTTATGGATTAAAGTTGTAGATGTAGATGTAGACGACGTTTCAGTCGATTTCGTCGGGGTTTAGCTACTTTTTCCCTGTCTAACTAGGAAGGAGAGAAGGTAGGACGCGAAGGCCAATTTATTAAACGACTCCAATGAAACAGCTGAACTCAAACCAAAATACCATTCCAGCAGAAAATCTTCCTCGCAGTGAGTTGAAGGGATACCTTTGCCACCAAGTTTTACCAATAGAATCGATTCGAAGAAATTTTACCAGCCGCTAGCCTCCACAAACTTAGGAAGATACCTCCCTAAAATTGCCTCAAAAACGCGTGGCCGAAATTTGTGTGGACGCTCTCGGCCGTTGAAAATCGGAAAGGGACTTGATGGAGCAAAAACTTAACATGAGAACCGGTCCCCAAGGGGTTTTTTCGTCTCTCCGATTTTCAACGGCCGAGAGCGTCGACACAAATTTCGGTCACGCGTTTTTGAGGCAATTTTAGGGAGGTATCTTCCTAAGTTTGTAGAGGCTAGCGGCTGGTAAAATTTCTTCGAATCGATTCTATAGGTAAATTCATTGGCTGACGAGGGAATTCCACGTTGAATTCACGAGAAAAGCGATATCGCACGAGTCGCGAAGCGACGAGTGTGCGATATCGCCTTTTCGAGTGAATTCAACGTGGAATTCACGAGTCGAGCCAATGAATTTTCCTTGAATCGTATAGCAGACAAGAAAAAAAGTTAAATAATACTAGTTTTTGACAATTTTGCTGCGAGCGCACGGAAAGCCATTTCATAGCCAACAAACAAAACTAACTGACGAATCAGGTTGAAGCTGTAAGCATGAATGAAAACCACCTTTGCAAACCGGGCTTCGTCGTGAGGAGCAAATTTCTGATCAAATTACGTCGAAACAAACTTTCTTTTACTGCAATCGAAATGAAGAATCACCGGTGGGAATTATCCTGGAGGACAGTTGTCTGAGTTGTCTCATGAGCGGCAAAACAAGACGTTCTAGCTAGAACCGGGAAAATTTCGTTTGGATCACTCAGGACTCTGGTAGTCACTGACACCGTTGAACAAAAAAACGGTAAGCATATATTTAATTTTAATAGCTCTCATATCAAGCTTTTTATCTTTTGATGTTTTGAAAAACTAGTTTGAGCACTTTGTCGGAGTTTTTAGGCCACAGGTTCGATCAGCCAGGTGAAGAGACGCTAGACACGGAAAGTTGCATGAGTTGAAGTCGCTAGGACTTCGCTAGATTTTGGCTTAAAACAAACTCAAAAATGAACTTTGCTTAAGGAAAATACTGTTTTGAACAATTAATTTTGTTAAGATTTTCTACAAATCAATTGTTGTCTTGTCTTTGAACTGATTTTCGGCACGTTGTTCGGGCACTGGTTTTGCCCAGCTTGAGAAGTGGTGATTTTGCATCTCCTGCTCATCAGAAATATAATAAATAGGCTTATACAGTACTCTAGAAAGACTGAAGTATTCACTCATGTTTATCTTTTCTTCTTTGGATAGTTAAGCAAATCTTTTAGGGCAAGAACACTTTTGAAAGTAAGTTGAAAAGCGGGCTGAACATGTCTGTCGACGGTGCAGCTGTTTATGATTGTTTTCCTTTTAGTTTTTGTTTGTATTTGTTTTAATATTTTTCGAAAGATTATATGATTGGGGATGAAAATATTCTAAATTTATTCTAAAAGCGTAATGAAAGAGTAAAACACTTTTCTATAGAAAGGATTAGCCAAATTTTGACTATAAAAAGAAATTGCCGATTATCATTTATATGCGGACGTAAAAGGAAGCCCCTCGATTCCACAAAATATCACCATCCTTCTCGACCAATCAGCGCGTGATTTAGCAATTTGCTATACGAAATCCCATAGCTCACACGAAACTCGCGCGCTGATTGGCTATCGGGTCCATCGAGGAGGGAGAATTCAGCGTGGAATTGCATAATTACACAGGCAGCCCGCGACTGCTTTGATTCCTTTTCCTTCTCGTAATCGGTGTTTGAAAAATAATTATTTTTGGTAGTTTAATATAAAATGAAAATACAAGCCAATAAAAAAGATTCAACGGCTTTCAAGAGAAAGGAAAATATTTTTCCAAAGATATTGACGGTAAAACATGGAGGGAGAATTCAGTGTGGAATTGCATACTTACACAGGTAGCCCGCGATTGCTGTGTTTCTTCTTTTTGTTTTTAGCGAAACTTAATTTAAAATAGTTCGAAAACAAACTTCAATAGCTGCCAAAAATTATCATGAGAAAACAAGCAAAGAAAAAGACGCAATAACTAATAGCAAAAGGACATTTTTACGCCTAGTACATAATATGAAAGCGAGCGTTTGAAGTCCGTCGATCGTGGTCTGGTGTTTTTCGACAACTTCGACATTACTTTTATCCCTTCAGTAGAAAAAAATGATCACTTATTTCAAAACATAAAGAATAGATCATATCCGGATGCAGTCATAGATGTTTTTGAAAACAAAACAACAGAAATACACAGTCCAATAGATTTGTTTGAGCGATTTATTTTCAACTGAAGTTGTCAGAACGAATTATCCAAAAAACTCCACCGGTAAAAAGGCATTCAAAACATAACCAAAAAAACCAGCAAGATAGAAAACTATTATCATGTCTGAATAGCAAGCAGTCGATAGTTAGGGGAACACAATTTTCGACTTTACTTAACTTACTTTTTCCGCAGTGTCAATGAAATGCTTCAGACCATTTTTCCCGACAAACAAGTGTTGTTTTGCCATTCATGAGATCGACATTCCTCCAGGACAATGTTTACATGGTTTCCAGTTCCAATTGCATTCAAATAAAGTACATTTTCCAGTAGTTTGACAATAATTTTGTTCCTCAAATACTCGACACGAGGTTGAAGCAAAGTAAGTTTGCAAGTGAGACGATTTTCATTCACGACTACAGCTTCATTCTCATTCGCTAGCTATTTTTGTGTACTTGCTCTTGAATGGCTTGCCGTGCGCTTTGAAAAAAGGGACAAAATTTGCTTTATTTATTGTTTCTATGTCCGCTATAGGATTCAAGGAAAATTCATTTCCCGACTCGGGAATTCTACGTTGAATTTCACTCGAAAAAACGATATCGCACTCGTCGCTTCGCGACTCGTGCGATATCGTTTTTCTCGTGAAATTCAACGTGGAATTCCCTCGTCATCCAATGAATTTTCCTATAGAATATCAGAAATTTGGAATGAACGCCAAAGAAAAAAGTACCATGCATGATGAATAGTAAGAATGAAAAGTACTCATACCTGAACTAGTTTGCAAGAATATATATTTTTCAAAACATTATTAAAGCCTGAGGTTGAAAAAATACAAATGAGTTTGTACAACACTTAGTTTGTACGATATGAGAGGAAAATCTGATGGTGGGAACACGTGACCACACGGCGACTTTCAAAAACATATGTTGCGTCAGCATTTTTAATTTATCACGTGATCCTGACGGCGCGGCCTGACAACATAACAAACATGGCGGACTCTAGTGAGAATGAAAGCGAGGAAGAACCAACTCAAAAACCCTTGAAAACCCTCGAAAAACGACTAGAAAGTACAGATAATGACTTACAGATGATATTTAAGAAACTCAGAGTCGATAATGATTCGTAAGTAGTTAAAATCGTTTCTATAATGTTTGTTTTTAACGATGCAACAAAACACACTGCCAAGTTGGACCACGTAACGTATCAAGTGCACAGAATTTGAGGGCTGTTTTTATTTGATTTGTGTGTATAAGTGTGTAAAGTTTTATAGAAATTCATTTTCTGTTTTGAAATTTGTAAATGGACATTGTGAGTAGTATTTGAAGTAGCACGTGAACGAGTCAGAAACCTTATCATTATGTAATTCCGGGAAAATTTAGAAGCATGTTTCGAAATCACTTGTAATTGCTACGAAGTTGCCTATTTTATTCTAGAAAATATAATATTTTCTCTACAATGTATAGGATGAGTAAGTTTTAGCTCACTCTGTTTAATATTCATCATTACACATGTCTGTGAATTTGTTTGTAATTTTTGCATTGTCATGGCATGCAAAATGTCAGCTTCATGAATTTCATTTTCGCTTTTGTGTCAATCAGGCCTCAAGATTTATGTTGAATTCTGCTATTATTCTAGGAACGAAACTAAAGGGAGTTTTTGTACAATTTGGTCTTGACCAACCAAAATGATACTACAGTGGACCTTCACATTTTAAAACATATAAAAGACCTGTCATAGCTGATTACACAAAGTTAAACACATCCCTGTTTGATTGTGGATGGTGAAAGCAGAGAAAAAAGTCTTCAAATTGATCAAGTTTGGTCATTCTATCAACAGTGAAGACCACTTTTTTGCAAACTTGTAGTTATGCTGACTCAACAATTTCTACCTTTTGACTACAATGTGGTTATCATAATGAATGTGACATCATATTGATTTCGCCATTCAAATTGAGCAAAACAACTAACATTAATTTGTACTGAAAATGATGTCAGACAAGACATCAAAATGTCGACTTTCAATAATCTAATTTCTTTTGAAAACCATTAGCAAATCTACCGTCATGCTGAATTTAGTTCTGATAATATATATAACAAAACCATATTGTATTAATGAGTGGTAAATGAAGATACAAAAGAGAATAAAGTAGGATGAACTAGAATGTATATTAGTCCAGTAATATCAGTACTTTTAACTTGTCTTTTTGGTGGACTGAATTGTGTAATTGAGTTAATTTTGATGAGTCAACAAAAACATTTCCAACCACAACTATTGTTATTATTGGCAAATCTGGTATAAAGAGGTAGAGTACATTAATATTGCAATTGTATTTTCTACACAGAAAAAAATTAAAATCAAGAGTTATGTCCATAAGAAGAACAAGAAATCACACCAGAAGACAAGAGATGAAAAGCAAGAAAAAAATAATCAAAGATGCAACATTTATCTACAAGACCTGTCATGCACCCAAGAGTAAAATAAAGTCATGTGAATGTAATGTGGACACTTGGAATATACAAGCAAATTCAAACCATGAAATTCCAACTACTGAAATAGAAAGAACTGCAATTCCGAAACTGTTAAACCAACATGGTAAAAGTTCAACAGACATTTCAAAAAGTTGTAGTAATCAGTTTCGAAAGGCACAAAGCTCAAATATCCCTCATGGTGAAGTGAACTTTGATGATACAACACCAGAGGAGCTAGCAGCTTATTTTGATCAGTTATTACACATCCCTAAGCCTATGTCTGCCATGGCAGAAATGATGTACACATAGAGCTTTTGGCGCCGATGGTACAGGGTTGCATTCTGGAATGTTGTCAAAGATATGGAAGTTTGTATGGTTTTGGTGTTCGTTGCTGTTAAGTTTTCCATCAAAAATGCATTTGAAACAAAATTTAATGAGATGGTTTCTAGAGAAAATGATTGTATTAAATAGGTTAGATTGTCAGTAATTTTGACGAATGTTTGTTTGATGTGTAGTTCTTGCTATTCACTAGTTGCTGTTTTTTTCTTTAACTTTGAAGAGCTTTTGTATACTGTGAAAAGTAGAGTATATTTAGTAATTTGACTGTGAAAATCTCAGCACAAACAGTGCTTTGTTGCAATACTTTCAGTTCTGTGCATTGTTGGAAACATTTTAAATTCCATACAACATCATGGGTTTTGACAGTTATACAAAATCTGAGATCCATTTGAGCTTGGAATTTGACAATGACCCGTACTATATCAATTTCCATTTGACTGTCAAATTGACACAGTCGAGGCAGGAATTTGAATGTTTTTATACTGTAGATATTGTGGTGCAAACACAGGCATTGTGGTGTCTATGTTCCCAGTTATACAAAGTCTGGTTCATGAATATTGAGGGCAAAATTTTTATAGCATAGTCTTTTTTTGATTAAGTATTTTGGCAACAAAATTATTCATTGATTCTTATATTTGAGGTGTTGTGAAAAAGTAGAGACCCTTTTTGCCATTAGCCATGCATTATTGGAAATTTGAATTACAGTTCAATTTTTGACGGGACTGCAGCCAATGTGAATTAATTTTAGTTAAAACACAGTCCATGCTACACCACCATTAGAATGATTTAGCAAACACAATGTGAAGCTACATGTAAAACAGGACATTACATGATGAATTTATCACATTCGTTTGTTGTTTGACTAGTGTGGCAATGTCACACCGCTACGTTCAGGACGCCATTTCACTTGTTTTCATGTCCTCTTCTTGACTTTGACAACATCAACAGTCATTTTGAACAAAATTTGTCAGCGCATGTGGTGTCCTCTTTAACATCATGTCATGTTTGGTAAATCACTCTATTAATTTATTGCTGGTGACACTGTGATAGACATTATGTAGTTGATGATGAGGAGATTATATTTGATTGTGAATTTAGAAAGTATTTAACAGCCTTTATTGTCAAAGACCAACAATAGAAAGTCAATAAAAATTTATTATATACTTTTTAAATTGATTTGGATCTGTTCTCAGACTTTGTTTCCAGCCATAGTTTGTATGCTTGACCAATAATAATAAAAAAAACTTGGTTCAAGATAAACTCTTGGAGATATTATTTATACATTTAAAACTCTTACACCCTAATTTACAAGAACTAAAATCTACCTAAAAAATCTATTACTAAGATCCTTGAAAGACTGTAAACTTTCATTTCAAAAGCATTTAGATTTTGAAATTTCTGTACAAAAATGTGTACCCTGGTTCCAGAGGCTTTCATTTGTATTTTATAACTTTTTTTCCTTTTGTATTTTTCTTATTTTTGTTCTCTGTATATATTAATTATACATCCATTTATTTTATTTATTTTCTTTTTCTTCTCGCTGTTGAGATGTAAAGAAAGAAAAATGATTTAAAAAAAGAAAAGGAAAGGAAAGAATCCTCTGGGACCTGGGTAGAAAATGTGACTACAAAGGTCTGAAGATGAATCTGAAATAGGAGCAATGGAGCCTGCAAGTATGTCAAACGTAAGGCAAAAAAGGTGATATTTTTGTCTTTGCATTGGGAGTCCATTTGCCTAAGTTGCCAGCTATTGACGAGCCACCTTTTTCTGCTGTTTGGCCCAAGAACTTTCCAGGCAAAATCCATACATATCCTTGGTCAACTGAGGTAATAGTTTTTCAGCTATTTTGTGATTCTTTCTCTTGTGATGAATAAAATAGGAGTGGGAACATTCCTACTAAGCATCCTATAATAATTCCAATAGCTCTACCCTGGAGAAAATAATAATAATGTAAGAGTGTATTCTAAAGCTGATAACGAAGATGTCACTAGCTAGAGGCCCAGATGCACATAATTGCAACATTTTCTGCAATATCACATGCAACATTGTTGCACTGTATGACCACCTTGCAACAGTTGTGAGCAGCATTGCAGGCAATGAACAGTTGCAGTTTTAGGATTGATTTCTACTTCTGCAACATTTATGGATACATGATGAAATGGTGTTGTGCATGATGTCGCAAGAAATGTTGCATTGTGTGTTACACGAGATGACTTGGAACAACGATTTGCCTTGCAACATAAGTTTATGCTGTTGAACATACAAAACTGAACAATTTTTAGAAAACTTTTTGCTTAGACAACACGTTGCAATTGAAGGGTTCCATATGAAAACGGCCTAAGTGACTTTGATGATATTTTTCAATGGTATAAAATGGTATGATTAACTTTCATATGCTGGAAAAATTAATCTCAGGACATCCATCAAAAAGTCACTTAGGTCAATTTCACAGCAAACCCTTCAATTCTTTGATTTGAATTTTAAAAACATTCTAAGATGCAAAGTTATGTATTTCACCAAGTGTTGTGCGGAAAATCATTGCAAATCATCTCATGTAACATCACTTTTAAGTGTTTGGCAACTACTTTAAGGTGGATCAGAGAATGGATGGTAAGATATCTGGTTCACCCACTTTTAAAATCAAGTGGTCACATGCTTTTTTATCAATAAATTTTTCTTCTGCCGTTTAATGCTATGTGGAGTTCGCCACATTGGAAAATAACACAGGAAGCCAGTGGTCAAATTTTGGCTTTAGCATGTGCTACAAAATGTGCAAACATTATGCACATGGATGCATGAGCACATTACCTTGTAAGCACTGATTATTATAATGACTCCTACTTACTAAATTGACTATAAATCGTGTTCTGGGTAATTCCATTTGTTTAGAACTTAACCCAGGACCTTCAAAACCTAATTTTTTTGCTGCTGACTCTACATAATGAGCAAGCCTAGAAAATAGAAATAATAAGTATTAGATATCATTGTAACATTATCTTTATAAACATTTCATGTTATATTAGTTCTGTTTCAAATGTACACTATAGGACTAAAAAAGCAGTGATAGTACAATTATGATATAACTGACCCTATTCCTGAAACATCTGATACAATATTACCAAGTGCTGCCGCTGCAAAATAGAAAAAGTCAATCAGTTATCAGAAAATATTTTCTTGTACTTTGTGAGACATTAGGAGAAGGTGTTACCTCCAAAGCAAGCAAGGGTATAGGACTCAAATACTGACAGATTTGTTTGGGGATCAATATAATTATTGACTTTCAACTTTTCAAATTTATTTAATAACATTTATAAGTTCAAGCCCTAACTTCCACAAATAGTTGAAACTAGTCTAGACAGGAGTTGACTTCAAACTTCAAAGCTGGCATTTTTTACAGTGCTGTGCTTCAAACTGTTGCCGCTACCACCAAGTTTTTGATTACTTTTTGACATCTTTTTGACAACTTTGAATACTGTTAACCAATTATTAATATCGGTGCTTCACTTTGATGTCTTGATAGGTAGAGTTTGTACATCAATGTAATAATGTATGACATACAAACTCCACCTAATGAGACATCAAAGTGAAGTGATATCTAATTGGTTAGCAATATTCAAAGTTGTCAAAAAGATGTCAAAAAGTAATCAAAAACTTTGTGGTAGTGGCAACAGTTCGAAGCGCAGCACTGTAACTTGCCAGTTTAGATTTTGAAACATGAGCACTCACCAGCCATTGTGCTTATTCCAAATGTAGCACCTATAGTCATATCAATGTATTCACCCTAAAGACACAGGAAAAGACAAAAGACATAGATAAGGTTTTGTATAACTGAAAAGCTGTAGTCAAGGAGACAGCATGGTCGAGTGGTCAGAGCATCAGTCTCGCAATTCAGTGGTCCCCATGCAGTTTGAGTCCCCACTCTGGCCACTAGCTGAGGCTGAATTTGTTCCAGGCAACCCCTAGTTCAAATTCAGTTTCTCAACCATGCTTGTAATATTAGCCATGCATGCAACTGGTTTGCCTCCCTGCAGTTGGGATTCTTAAACACTTTATGTTTCTTTACCAATTATCAGTGCATATTTATTTCAGAATTTGAGGACCAGGTTGGAAAATAGCTTTCAATTGCTTAATTTACCGGTTATATCCTTGTTAAACAAAGAGTCTTTTTTTTGTCACAGCATATTCAAAGCAGGAGTTTCCAATGTTTTTACAGACATAACATCAATGAAATGTTCAAAGCATTGCATGTGTGGCTCATTATAAACTTATACAAAATCTGCCCTCTATATTTTTATTTAATATAAAAGAAATTTATTCTTTTGATTGAGTGGGATACTCACTGCAACAATCATGATAGCATTGTCTAGAAATCCAAACCCAATAAATGGAATAGCACTGTGTAGTGAAGCTAAGTGAGAACAAAGTAAGTTATCAACTTTTAATAGCCTTAAGTCAGGCTTTCAAAGGTAAAGGTTAATTTATTTATTTTACTTCAAAAAGCAGGGAGTGGTTGCCCAATAATATTCTGGCTCGTGTTTCAGCTTTCCAAGGTGCACCCTCTACCCCCTCTATCCATCAGTGCTTCTTTTTATGGTTATTTAAAGCCAATTAAAGCTACATGGAAGGGAAACAAGTTGAAACAAGGATGTGAAGTCACTGGGAATCGAACTTGGGTCCTCTCAAACCAAAGGCTGCACACTAACCAACTGTGCCATCCTTGCTCAAGATGGGAGTGAAAAGTAGGGGATAATCCCAGAGGCAGGGACTCCCACATATTTTAGTTGGGGATAATCACTGGTAATTTTGATTTTTTCCCTAAAAGGTCCCACAATTGGCATGGCCGTAGGTAAGGGCAAAATTTTAATTTGGTTTGATTTCTGTAAAGTATATTTGGCATCTGTGACAACCCAAAGGTACCCAATACATTTTGACCTCTAAAAGGCATAATTATCATCTTTTCCAAAACATATGGTTGAAGACACCCCAAGGGGGGTACTATCAGGGTACCCAGGGCAGGAGAGCACTTGCTACTCCCATATATATGTAAATCACCATAAGATTTCTCTCTGGAAGGGTGGACTTTTTCTGGTAGTCTTTCAAGAAACAGGCTGCATGAATATTCACACAAAATTGACTTACCAAGTTGTAGCTGCTTCACTGTAGGAATTGCAATATCTCCAGTGCTATCCGCTATATGGGAACATTGCACAAAGTTAATCCAAGATTTCCCAAAGCAAAGAGATTTTTTGATACTACACATTGCCAGCATTGAAGCAAGGGAAAAACCTGCTGGGTGGGTCTTTATAATTCAGCAGGTTCAACATTTGAGGTCACACCATGTTACACCTCCTTGTTCCAAAAAACAATCTCAAACAGGTTTTTTGGTGAAATTATGGGATCATTATTTTTACACCCAGAAATTTGGATGTAGAAACAGTGGAGGCCATAATGGGATACTTTTTACCTTGTTCCATGGACTCATTAGAAAATCAACCAAACTAAAATTGGCATCAATTGTTCTCCCTTTTCAAACTCTGGGGAAAATTCTGGACACTTTGAAAATCCAAATTAAACCAAACACTCAAAAATTCTGTTATAATGGTATGTCAACTAGTCAGTGCTTCGAAAAAGGACGTTGATCGAAAAAAGGTGTTGATGCTCATAAAGACCCCTAAAAGATTCTTGAGTCTTATCCAGGTTGGCATGGCAACACATGATTTTTAACTCAAAAGCACCAACTCAGTCTTCTCAGGTATTACAATAAAACATGAAAAACTCTACAAGCTGCCAGATCACTGATTTTTACCCCTAAAAGGTACAACCAGCATCCTCTCCCTCTTATATAATATAGGGGTACCCCCCCCCCCTCCCACGTTGGGGTATTTTCCAGTTAGTGGAACCAACCACCCAGAACAAAAATACAGTTAATATTTTAGATGCCAAGCACATTTTCTTGCTTTCTGCAGATAAAATACACCAGAAAGGAGGGGCCACAATTCTAGAAGGGGTCAAATGGTCTCCACTTTGTTGTCATATTCGTTAATGATTGTTTTGTTGTGTGATCTCGACATGGTCAATATTGTGACCTGATCACCTTCACATGACCTATCGTGTATTTAAAGCTATATATTCTGTGGTGTTAATGAGGGCTTAATTAAAGTTTTGTTTTGAGACAAATGCCACTTACTCTGCTTTTGATGTTCTTGTTGAATTTTAAGTGCTTCATGAAGAAACCCTCTCTCTTTGGCAGTGAGCAAAGCGACGTAGCTTTCTGCATCCGAAAGACTGACGAACGTTGTTCTTTCGCCTCTCCGATATGATCGAGTGTATATTACATTTAAAGATGGTCTTAATAAAGAAGGATTTAGATACCTAGATCTTGTGAAACATCGTGAAACATTCAACGATAACCGGCTACATCCACAAAGGTTCATCTTGTTTTGGTTTATTTATACATTGAGGTCGCGGAAGACTGGAACCAACAACACAGGAACCCCAGACAGGAAAGGCGTGGCAGTTTCGCGTGACTCGTATCATTTTACGTGATTCTGAATCATTTCTCGTGATCACCTTGAAAAACATCATATCTACGTAACGCGGGAAAGCAAAATAACATTTTATCAACCAAACTTTGGGAATTTTTTTATCAAATAATATCGTACACTGCTGGAAGTAGGTGCAAAAAAGCTCGAACTTTCAAATTTGATGATTCGGCTTATCGAGCGAAAACGCCGGCGAGAACAAAACTAAAATGGATAATATTTGGTGTTTCTAGTTTCTCTTTTGTGTCCCCCCCCCCCCCCCCCCCCGTTTTTATGCCACCCATGCTTATCCCAATTTCAGTTTAGGATTTAGGACATAAATAAATTGTTCATCTGAAAACCCTGTTAAACGAGAAATTATGGTAAACCACAGAAAATAAATAGACCCAGTCATAATTCATGAAAAGTATAGGGAACCCTGTGTAAAATTCCATACTTCCAGTGTACTCCAACAGTGAAGAAAGACAAGAAGAGTGCTGCCCTGACTCAAATCATCAATCAAACAATCTATAAAACAGGTTTATTTCATACATATTTGTAAACATTAGATGTATAGCCAGATTTTAATATAATGGCCGGGGAGAGCAAGGAAAGTGGTGATGACCTCTGACTGTCTAAAACTCACTATCAAGGAAAGGAGGCAGCATGGTTGAGTGGTCATAGTGTCGGTCTAAGAATCAGGTGTCCTGAGTTCGAGTCCCCGCTCTGCCCACGTCAGGCTGTATTTGTTGTGGGTTCGCTATGTCCAAATTCAGTTTCTTGACCATGCTTGTAAATAGCCAACTAGTTTGCCTCCTTGCCAGTTGGGTTTCTTAAAACATTTTTTAACATTTGAATGGATTTCTGTTATTTCTGTTATTATTTCTTTATAGCGCATTTGATCATTTCGCCATGGAAAAATGTGCTCTAGAAGCTAACAAATGTATTTCTTTTATTACTATTTGATGTGTTTGTTTTCTTTGCAAGATCTTGCAGCCATTTAGGGTCATCACTAATGTGCGCTGAAAAAATTATCCACAAATATTAAAATAGCTAACCACCTCCTCCATTACCACCACCACCACCACCGCCATCTCCACCACCATCTCCACCACCATCACCATGACTACCGCCTCCAAATGAATGGTGGTGGTACTTTGATTCTCCACCAAATCTACCACTAGACTGGAACAATGGTTGTTTGAATGTTCCAAGGTAATTTTTACAGTTTGGACAATAATGTGCTGTATCTTTAGCACAGTCCATGCAAAACGGGAAACAGCAGCAACTAAAAAAAGAAAGAAAGAAAGAAAATATATATCTTAAAGCCAAGGTGAGGTCTTGTTTTTAGGCTCTTGAGATTTGTATTTCCTATCCCCTTATTCTTCAAATAGACAAGGCGCAAAACTGAAAAAGTCGATCGCAAAAAGTGTAGAAGGCATTTTGGGGTAGAGGCTGGTAACATAACTATTCTATACTACTTTTTCATGCTGAATCCGAATATGACTGTTACCAAGACGTATTCTGCAATCTTATAGTGTAAATGACGTATTTTGTGAATTGCTACAGTCATTTCATACTAACGGCTTTTTCATGTAATTCCAAAAGTTCCCAAACTTAAAAACAATTACCATGCATGGCTGGAAAGAGCACATCAAAATCAGTAAAACTGTGAAGTTTGAAGGATATCAGTTGAAAAGTCAAGGAGATACGAATTTTCAAATATCGAAATTTGTTTGTATCTCTTGCATAACTGTAAGTGTTTTCATACAAAATTTCGTTATAATGACATCCATTACTAAATTATAATTTACCTTATACATGAATTCAACGCCAACATTTTAACTCGAAAGTGCGGAGTTCTGGTCCTTCTCACAACTTTCTACTGACTTTGACGCGTGATATTTTCCCATCTGGGGTGCCGCCTTCGATCTGGATAGTTATCCACAGCGCACTAGCGGTAGGTAGACTGTTCATGTTTCAGTGTCTTAGTATTTCGGTAGTTGAACATAATTTTGAAGAACGAGATAGCCAGCCAAATGTTCCGTGTCAACATAAAATTTCTTGCATTCGATATGCAAATGAATTTCAAGCCCAAAACACAGACATGCGCAGACAAATTGTATACATGCTCATCACCAGTGACGAAGATGTCGATTTTTCAAGAATAGTAGGCTGCTCGCAGCAATAATAAACCCACCCACACTTCCTCATATCAAACTTACCCGACAAGAGACATTATACAACAATATACAAAAGTTGTCTTCCCAATTTCTAGTTTGATTTCAGAGTTTTCAACAGCATGGCAACGAGGACACTGACAGCGTACTGGTACCTGCTCAAACTTAATTACTGGCTGGATTGATACAGTTGGTTGCTGGACTACTGTCCGTTGGCCATAACTCATCTGATGGTCAGAAAAGAGTACAATCCTGGTTATCACATGCCCTAGCCCTTATTCTAGTAACCTGAAAATTAGGAGCCTCATTGACGGTTGTCAGGGGTCAGCTGCTTTCCTCCTCCCACCCCTTAATGAGAAGAGCCTCTTAACGGTCCTTAACCAACCCTTCGCTTCTCAAAACAACGAAATTCTACTTTTAGTGGAGAAAGAACATTTTATCGACCAAATTCTGCAAAACTTTTATCTTTTGTAAACTCGAGTATATTAAGGCCTGGGTCAATCACTAATTGTATAAATTTTGGATAAAAAAATATTTTGAAGACAAAGAACATCTAAATGAACGTTTTTCTTCTATAAGTTACTAAACTCGACGTCCTTAAATTTTTGAGGTTACTTTTAAGATGTCACGTGACCTGATGACGTCACAGTGATGAAATATTGTATTGTAAACTTCAAAGCAAAATGCGGTCGTGGGTATAACCCCAGTCTTGAAAGTAACCATGCTTAACTATGAGCCTTAATGTGCTTCCAAACAAACAACCTGGAAAACCTGACTACAGTTTTTCTTTAGTGAGATAAAGCCCAAAACAGGTCACGTGACTTTTACATATTTCTTTTAAAAATGGAAAAACTCAACAATGTAAAGTGGATGACAAGTTTTTCGGGCTGTATGTTGTGAAGCACATCCAGGCTCACAGTTAAGCATGGTTACTTTGAAGTCTTTAGTAATACCCGCGACCGCATTTTGCTTTGAAGTTTACATTTGTACACTGTGTAAAGTAGGAGCAAATTAAAGCTCAAACTTTAAAATTTAGTGAATATTATCGGTCGAAGAAGCCAGCAAGAACAACAATAAAATTGCTGTTTTTTAGTGTTTGTTTTCGAAGAATTTTATCCTTTAATTTTTCTTCTCTAACTCTTTAAATAATATAGTGACCCCCTGATTTTATGAATGATTTGAACTCGTAATCTTATAAGATTTTCATATAAAGAAAAAAAAAGTACACTTCTATCGTTAAGATTTTGAGTAAATTTATTATTTTTCTAATCTTTCAAAAACGTGCCGATTCTGGAAGGCCATTTTTTGTTGTTGATATTTCGCTCCTTCGGCATTTTTCGGCAAAAACTTTGTAGCATGTGCTGTCTTTTTGTTTGCTTTTAATATGTTTGGTTGCTCCAATTTTTATAATTTGACCAGATATGTCGCAAGGCCATTTTTCGTAAAACGTGTCCAAAACACCTCACATCTCCCCCCTCATATCTCAAGAGTGACCTCGGTGACCCCCCTTTTTATTTAACATTTTACTTCCACCTATCTATGTATCTCTTTCTTTGGAGGAATTTTGAAGGCAAGTTTATCGTAAAATTCATGAGTCCCTAACTACCATATTTATAAGCTTATCATTATGCATATTCACTGCAAAAAGTGTTTACTTAGATCAAGTCATAAATTTCTTAATTTAAGTGGAAATCACTTGAAGCTAGGTCCACACGGTAAGTGACTTACCACTTAAACAGAAACTCAATTATGTAAGTGGTGGTAACTTAATGCAAGTGGCCGCGGTAACTTGATGCTATGAAAACACTAGAATCGACACTAGAAATAAGTGGTAACTTCGACTTGATTTCAGCAAACTTAAAATGAGCTAGGTTATAACTTCTCAGTTGGAGTAGGCAAGTCAACTTGATGTGAGAAGAGAGAAGCTTTGGTAACGTTTTCGGTGTACCTGGAATTGAGTGGGGGAACACTCTAAACTATGTGTGGGTACACTTGAAACAGAAACTCATAAGGGATTGAAACGTGTAACAACAATACATTTCTTTGGTACCATGCTCCGAAATATTGAAATGAGCAAAACAAGCGTTTTATTAGCCTCCTCGGCAGGCAACTGTTCGCTTTTTCGCTTTGGGCCTCCTGTGTTAAAGATACTAGTGGCTTTTTCGTCCCCAGTCTTTTTTTCTTCTCAAAATTTCGCACAGGAAGCCCAAAAGGTTGCCTGCGGAGGAGGCTAGCGTTTTAGAACCATATTTGGTAATGATATCAACCTTCAAATGTTCCTCACTTTCCAGCTGCTTATAGTGATCAAATCATGTCCCAAACGAAAAAGAATTTTAGTTCAAAGTAACTGACAAAATTGTGACGACTCGGAGTCCATAAGTGCCAGGGCAATTTTCTGGCAATTAAGGAAACGTTTGATTTGTGACCTCGAATGTGAAGTGATTTTAATACAGATATTTTATACTTGTAAACAGACGGTCATTATTTAAAAAATTCAAACTAGCCTACCTAACAGTAGAAAATGCTGACTTTAATGTTCGGGCGACGTTTGAACTCTGGCCCTGCCCACAACAGACTTATGCTTACTTGAGTAAAAGAACGAAAAATTCGTCGAAATTTATCCGAATTTTCGTTACTGAAGCTCCGCGCCATCTGGAATGTGTGCATTAGCTCTGGAAAGCCAAGGTTTGAAATACCAAAATCCAACTCATAACAATTTAAGTAGTCCAAGGTTATTGCAATGTTGCGCGCAACAGAACGTGTGTTAACCCCTGCAACAGGCGAGCGCAATACCCCAGAAAAAGCTTGGTTGTACTTCTGTAGTTGTTGCGCAAAACGTTGCGTGATCTGTTGCAAGGTTGGTATGGATTCAGAAAAAGAACTCGTTTCTACTTCTCTAACTGTTCGCGCACCTGTTGCAGGGTCGGACACACGCACGATGCATGTTGTGTACAATGCAACAGTATATAATTACGCAATTCAGCTGCCAAGAGGTTTCTTGGTAGCTGCAATGTAATTTCGTTCAATAAAGTTCTATTCTATTCTATTCTATTCTATTCTATTCTATTCTATTCTATTCTATTCTATTCTATTCTATTCTATTCTATTCTATTC
Organism: Telmatactis stephensoni; assembly: GCA_029948255.1. Taxonomy (NCBI): domain Eukaryota; kingdom Metazoa; phylum Cnidaria; class Anthozoa; order Actiniaria; family Isophelliidae; genus Telmatactis; species Telmatactis stephensoni. The sequence continues at coordinate 394,293 of JALIZF010001722.1, read as the reverse complement.
TATTCTATTCTATTCTATTCTATTCTATTCTATTCTATTCTATTCTATTCTATTCTATTCTATTCTATTCTATTCTATTCTATTCTATTCTATTCTATTCTATTCTATTCTATTCTATTCTATTCTATTCTATTCTATTCTATTCTATTCTATTCTATTCTATTCTATTCTATTCTATTCTATTCTATTCTATTCTATTCTATTCTATTCTATTCTATTCTATTCTATTCTATTCTATTCTATTCTATTCTATTCTATTCTATTCTATTCTATTCTATTCTATTCTATTCTATTCTATTCTACAATGTTACAAGCTACAGGAAAATATTTTTTTGTTCTGGGTTTCTACAAATTAAGCAACAAGCCCAATTAACAATACCGTATTTACTCGAATAAGCGCCCCGGCGCTTATTAAATTTTTCACGTCTAAAACGGGGCGCTTATTCGGGGGAGGCGCTTATTCGAGGGAGGCGCTTATTAATCGGGAGGAAACGCGTACACAACTGTCAAAGTATGATTTCCTCTTAATATCAATAATATCAATGTTATACTGCTACAACAGTACTGGTATTAGTATACTATAACGAGGTGCGAGGCGCTTATTCGGGGGAGGCGCTTATTAATTTTTTTTGTCCAAAGAGGGCGCTTATTCGGGGGAGGCGCTTATTCGGGGGAGGCGCTTATTCGAGTAAATACGGTAGCCCCAGCGCAGGTCGCATGAGAACGTCAGAGGCGTAGTGAAGGGTTCTAGTTCTTTCCCACCCCCACCCCACTCCCTTCCCCGCCCCAAGATTGATATGGGATATTAAAATAGATACCGACTATGATAAAAAAAACAGCTTTGGACACCAGTTCTTCAGTTTTCGAAATTAGTTCCCGTTCCCTAACCACAAGACTAAGATAAAAAATAACGAATAAATCCAGGAGAGTATAATCAGGTGACTGAGACTCCGCACACACCCTTATAAAAACCTTGACGTGTTGTCCCCCATTCGATTTCTTTTTAAAACACGATTCGAACGAATTTACCTCGCGTTGGAAGCAAATGAATGTAAATGTTCCAAATTGACGAGCGCGCGTAAGTGACCTGTGGTTTAAAAATAGCACAAATGCGGTGAACCATGTCAAATCACGTGACGTGCGTGTCTCAGTCTGGTGCTTACTCTGGTTTTTACAGTCGTGTAATTTTTAGTTACCTTGTACTATGTATAGGATGATTCGTCAGGCAGAGCAGTGAATCACTTGAAAGATTTCATCATGTAATGAAAGCACTATGAAAGATTTACAAGGTTTACTTTTTTGTGTTATTAAGTTTCTAGGCAGAAATGGCATTTCCCAATATTTTGAATACGACAATATAAAAATAACGCGCGAGTTTAGCCTGCATGCAGCCTACGCGACTTTGGCATTCTGCATTACGAGATTCTCTGTGGAGTTTTCGGGAATACATCTTGACGAGATCAGTTATAATTTAATTTCTCGTCTACTTACACAATTAAACTCAAATCGACCATGTAACTAACAAATTTGGTGTTAATATTGAAGAACAAACGCGTACATGTAAACAACTACGAGCTTTGTTTTAAAACGATGAGCTAAAAGTATCAATCCAAATTTTAAATCACCTTAACTTGTAAAAGAACTTATCTTTCCTGATGTCTTAATCTGATTAGCTCTAGGGATATCCCTGAAACGTGGATTCCAACTGAACATCTTCAGTGAGGCCGATCATTTCACTTTGGAACGGAAATAGAATCTTAAAATATTCATGGCAATTTATTGATCCCTCTTCAATCGACTAGATTTTGATTGGTTCTTCTATCTCCCTGGGGAATTGGGACAAATCGATGGAGTAAAACAATGCAGACAAACTCGATGTTCCTGAAAACGTATTCTTTTATTTTCTCTTTCTACTTATTTACAAAACAGCTATTTTTTGATAGCTGGACTCTGATTGGTTCATTTCTTTCCCTGGGGAGTATTAGCATTACAATGAAACTTCGCCGAATAGACTACCCCAATTAGTCATTAAATTTATTAAGTGTCTAGGTAGCGCAGCGGTCTAAGGTGATATCTAAAGGTATGGATTAGGGTCCGGATATCGTCTCCCTCCCTGGCCTTCGGGCTAAGACAACTGTTTTATGTACCGGGATAGCGTGGATGGGGCCGAAATCTTCATCCGTAACGTAAGTCGATTCGATGTCTCAGCTTCTTCGAATGTCTCGGGAGAATCGTCCCAAAATTTCATTTTCTTTTTCTTTTTACAGTTATTCATTCAGTTTGTTATTTTATTTCCGGGGGGTGCTCTTTAAGGGGTTACAGGTTCGATCCTCGTCGACGACGGATTCTTTTCTGACTTCTTTTTTCTTCATTTTTTCCGTTTCTTTCCCAAACTTTAAGGTAAAATTACATCTTTTTGAAATTGCTTTTAAATGTTTGGTGTTTTTGATATTTTTTCTGATAAATATATCTTGCTGCATTGTTTCTGTGGGGTGCATTTCCTAGACATTACAAATTTCATTCTTTTTTTCCTTTTCTTTTTTCGAATGTCTGGATAGTTTTCTCCTATTTTTGCTTTTTTCGAATATCACGACTTTTTTTCTCGCAAGTGATAATATTTTTACTTTAAAATACCTATTTGAATAATAAAATTGGAAACCATTTCTTACAAAATTCCTCACTTACATTAGAATTTGTCCCCGTAGTATGAATTCAAATCGCTTTGGTTTGATTTTATGCGTCAGGTAGCAAATACATACAATTACTTTATCCTACACTAAGCCCACACCATAGAAAATACATCAAATAATGGCAATGTGCCATGGGATCGGCCGGAAGAGACAGTTGAATACCGCCGAATATACAACGGCTTTCCTGCTTTCTGATTGGCTGTATTTCCTTTGGTGTGGGATAAAACACGACATAATGTCTGGTTCACGCTAACGACGCAAGACGACGCAAGACAACGCAAGACGAAACAAGACGACGCAAGACGACGAAAGACAATTAACGAAAGACGACGCAAGACGACGCAAGACAACGCTAGACAACGCAAGACAACGAAAGACGACGCAAGACGAAGCAAGACAACGCAAGACGACGAAAGACAACGAAAGACGACGCAAGACGACGCAAGCCTGCGCAAGAAAAATAAAACCTTCCGTTCTTTTGCGCTAGCGTTTATGCTTGAGTCGCTACTTTTACAAGTGAAAACACGACCTTGGCGTTGTCTTGCTTCGATTATGAAAACCAGGCTATCGTTTTCACTGTTCTGCGATTGTGCTGTATGTGCCACCTGATCGACGTACACCAGAACGTTCCATTTGAACACGCAGGTTCACGCAATGTACAAAATACATTTTAGGCCAAGTTTTCATTTCCCAAATATGGTCAAAAAGCGCCTTTGCCTCATTTGCATATTTTGAATATTTCGGAGCATGGCACCCGTGCTACACGTTTCAATCCCCTTATGAGTTTCTGCTTGAAACTAGTGCACCAAACTATAAGTAAAATATTCTATTTTCGCCGTTTTCTTCCTATACCCTCTTACTATTACTTCCTTTTTACTTACCATCAGTACGCTATCTTTCAATTTAAATGAATACATTACTTTTTCTTTTTCCCTACCTGGAGGAGAATTGAACCAGCGACCTTGTAGTTCTAAGTCCAATGGTCGTTAACCATTACATCCACCAAAGATTTCATAGAAATCCAGTGTTTTAACATCCTATATATAATTGTATTCCTTTCTCTATGGACTTGTCTCAATATTAGTTCTAAATCTAACCAAAAAATACAATTTTCTCTAATGCTTAGCCTAAACCTAAACATAAAAAAAATCAGTTTTTGTCTATTTTACACACTACTCTGAGATCCAAGATGGCTGCCATATAATATTTTTTCCTTCAATTTTATTTCTTCAATTTTTGATGTAGAAATCATTATAATCATTATGAGTGTAGGAAAAATTTAAGTTATAGCATTTCCACTGTTAAAATAATCTGTGCTTGAAAAAGTGCAGAAAAAAAGACAAAAAAGGGATTTTGATGGGCCCCAGGCTTCTCTCGGTATTCAATATGACCGTCAAAATTGTCAAAACTAGAGTAGTGAATCAGACAAAGAACCAACACACAATCGGTGACAAAGTTCGCAAGTAGTCTCCTTCGCAGCCGTTTTTAGTCTCGTCACGCCAGGCGAATCGCAACGTCAACACAGTACATGCTTTAAAAGGTGTTGGTAGCCAGACATGATTATTGTCATACATCAGAGACAGAAAAACAAAATGGCTAAAATGAGTGCTGCACAATCGGAGATCGCTAGTATCTAGTTAATAATGCACTTGTATCAAGTATTACCGGCACTTATATTAAGAATTTTTCTAGTCTAGATTTAAGGGAAATATCAATCTTAAATATATGTGCACCATCGGAGATCGCTAGTATCTAGTTTTAACGCACTTGTCTCAAGTATTACTGACACGTACATTAAGAATCTTTCCCTGGATTTAAGAGCAGCAGTGTACTGTGTTGCACAATTTAGCCAACTTGTTTTAAGTGATTTTCACCGGCTTGATCGAACTAAGAAGACCACTTTTTGCAGTATGTCGCTCAGCACCTTACCTCACCTGTACCTTACCTGTACTTGGCCTGTCTGATAATAAGCTTGTTGTTGTGTCTGCGGCGGATAATAACCGGGATATGGAGGCTGCGATGGCTGGTAGTTCATTCCCTGGCCTGGATATTGGATGTTGTACGGATAGCCTTGTTGTGGTGGTGGATAGCTCATCGTAAAATTAGATCTATCCTTTTTTCTTGAATCGTAAAACGAAACAAAAATCCAATTTGTTTTATTAGTATGGCTTCACGAGTAGGAGAACCGAACTCCTGAAACTCAGAGGAACGAAATCTTCGATTGACTTGTTGATGACTCTTAAGCTTCTTTGCTGCGACTGGTCGAGCTAGAAACAGTGAGCTAGCAAACAACACGAACACAGCTAGACCACGGCAGAATTTTGTTCCAGCCAGTACCTTCCAAAAAAAAAAACACCAATGAAACACAAAAAGGTTGCTATTTCAACAATAGCAAGCCTTGCAAAAGCTTTGCAAAGGACACATTTAGCGGTCATAAGCTCGTTGTTTGCTCACCTGGGGTTCACCCTGATTGCACACCATGACGTCATGGATCTAGAAAGACGTTGGCGACGTTCCAAATTAACGATTGAGCGTGAATATATATTGATCAATGTAATATTGTTAAAAAAACTGATTGATCGATTGCTACACCGTTCACCTGAGAAAAACTACCAACCTCTACTTCACCCACAGATCTGGCTAACAATTTTGTTCACTTTTTTCAAAACAAGATTGTTAACATCAGAAATGGCTTCGTTCCTACGACACCTCTTTCCAATGATTTCTCTTATCTGGACTTACCTAAACTGGATTGTCAACTGGATTCTTTTTCACCTATCTCCATTGATGATTTATCTGCCATTGCGAGAATGATGTCATCCAAGTCTTTTAGTCTTGACCCTCGTCCTGGAAGTCTTCTACTTGGACAGTTTGGTGTATTACTGCCTACTGTATGTGAAATTGTTAACCTGTCACTTCAAACTGGTGCTGTTTTAAAACCTTTTCTGAAAAATCATCTCTTGATCATAAAGTTCTTGGTAATTATCGTCCAATCTCTAATTTAAAGAATGTCTCCAAAATTATTGAAAAAGTTGTTTCTCTTCGACTAAATGATTATCTGTCTCTGAACAATCTCCACGAACCATTGCAGTCTAATACAAAACATTTCATAGCTGTGAAACTGCTCTTCTTCGAGTACAAAATGATATCCTCCACTCCATTGACTGATATCGTTCTCGTGTTGCCATGCTACCCTCGGATCTATCTGCTGCATACAGTTGATCATCAAATTCTTTTAAATCGTCTCAATACCAAATTTGGCATTTCTGGAATAGCTCTTCAGTGGTTTAAATCCTACTATACCTCACTAATCGCTTTCAATTTGTTTCCATTGATGATTTCAGTTCTTCCGAAGCTCTTCAACTTGATTGTGGTGTACCTTAAGGTTCTGTACTTGGTCCATTGTTGTATCTCCTTTATACTTCTCCAGTAGCTGATATCCTTCGACAACACAGAATATAATGTCTTTCCACCTTTATGCTGATGACACTCAATTATATATCTTCCTTTCTCCTGTAATGATGAATTCGTCCCTTAATGATTCCATGAAACTGATTGAAAACTGTCTATCTGATATTGATGCTTGGATGACTACAAATAAATTGAAATTAAATAAAGACGGTCGAAACTGAATTCCTGTTATTTTCTTCAAAGCACATGCCACAGTTAACTCTTCCATCTCTTCATTTTGGCTCTGATGTGATAATGCCCTCAACGCATGCTCTCGCAACATTGGTGTTATATTTGATACACATCTAACTATGGTTCGTCATGTGAATAGTATCTGCAAGTCGATCTTTTTACCATCTTCGAAACATTGACAAAATAAGGAAATACATCTCTTTGAAAACGACTGAAACTCTTGTCCATACGTTCATATCCTCCAAATTTGACAATTTTAACTCTCTGTTCTTTGGATTACCTAACAAACTTCTTGATAAATTACAATCTGTACAGAATGCTGCTGCCAGAATCATCACTCTTTCCAATAAACATGACCACATTACACTGTCCTTGTTGTCCTTGTTAATCTGCACTGGCCACCAGGACGGTCCGCAAACAGCCCGCAGCCCGCATTTTACCGACAGCCGCTTTTGATGTTCTTGTTGAATTTTAAGTGCTTCATGAAGAAACCCTCTCTCTTTGGCGGTGAGCAAAGCAACGTAGCTTTCTACATCCGAAAAACTGACGCCGTCAGTTCGGAACGTTGTTCTTTCGCCTCTTCGATATGTTCGAGTACATTTAAAGACGGTCTTAATAAAGCAGGATTTAGATACCTAGATCTTGTGAAACATCGTGAAACATTCAAAGATCACCGGCTACATCCACAAAGGTAAAGGTTATTTCGCGAGCTTCGGAACGACATTTCGCGTCAAAACTGGACCCCATTATTGGGGATAGGTAAGGGTAGGTTTAGCGCTAGGGATGGGATAGGGTCTACCCTTAACGTAGCCCTAAACCTAACCCCAAAACCTAAGATCTAGCCCTAATAACGAGGTCCTTTTGATGCGAAATGTCGTTCTGAAGCTCGCGAAATAACCTCTACCATCCACAAATTGGTTTATTTATACATTGAGGTCGCGAAAGACTGGAACCAACAACACAGGAATTCCAGACAGGAAAGGCGTGGCAGTTTCGCGTGACTCGTATCATTTTACGTGATTCTGAATCATTTCTCGCGATCACCTTGAAAAACATCATATCTACGTAACGCGAGAAAGCAAAATAACATTTTATCAACCAAACTTTAGGGAATTTTTTATCAAATAATATCGTACACTGCTGGAAGTAGGTGCAAAAAAGCTCGAACTTTCAAATTTGATGATTCGGCTTATCGAGCGAAAACGCCGGCGAGAACAAAACTATTCTCTTTTGTGTCTTTCCCCCCCCCCCCCCCCCCCCCCTCCACGTTTCTATGCCACCCATGCTTATCCCAATTTCAGTTTAGAATTTAGGAAATAAATAAATTGTTCATCTGAAAACCCTATTAAACGAGAAATTATGATAAACCACAGAAAATAAATAGACCCAGTCATAATTCATGAAAAGTATAGGGATGCATACTTCCAGTGTACTCCAACAGTGAAGAAAGACAAGAAGAGTGCTGCCCTGACTCAAATCATCAATCAAACAATCTATAAAACAGGTTTATTTCATACATATTCGTACTGAAACCATTAGATGTATAGCCAGATTTTAATATAATGGCTAGGGAGAGGAAGGAAAGTGGTGATGACCTCTGGCTGTCTAAAACTCACTATCAAGAAAAGGAGGCAGCATGGTTGAGTGGTCAGAGCGTCGGTCTAAGAATCAGGTGTCCTGAGTTCGAGTCCCCGCTCTGTATATGTGAGGCTGAATTTGTTCTGGGTTCACCATGTCCAAATTCAGTTTCTCAACCATGCTTGGTTTTATTAAAACACTTTTTGTTCTAACATATATTTCAGTCATTTCTGTCATTATTTCTTTATAGGGCATTTGATTACTTTGGCATGGAAAAATATGCTCTAGAAGCTATAAACAAATTTATTTATTTTATTACTATTAAATGTGTTGCTTTGTCTTCTTTGCAAGATCTTGCAACCATTTAGGGTCATCACTAATGTGTGCTAAGAAATATCCACAAATATTAAAATAGCTAATCACCTCCTCCATCACCACCACCACCACCACCGCCATCTCCACCACCATCACCATCACCACCACCACCATAATCTACAGGGCCTCGTCCAGTCCCATCATCGCCTGGTCCTCCAAATGAAGGGTCATACTTTGGTCCTTCTCCAGAACCACCACCAGACTGGACCAATGGTTGTTTGAATGTTCCAAGGTGATTTTTACAGTTTGGACAAAAATGTGCTGCATCTTTAGCACAGTCCATGCAAAATGGGAAACAACAGCAACTGAAAAAAAGAAAGAAAGAAAGAAAATATATATCTTAAAGCCAAGGTGAGGTCTTGTTTTTAGGCTCTTGAGATTTGTATTTCCTATCCCCTTATTCTTCAAAACTCTGCTATTATAAAACATGGTATCCTAATACCTCCCTGCTTCCACTCCCAACATCTTCTTCCTCAAGTCTAGTCCAGTTACCCTGTAGCAAAGGGATTTTTAAACCTCGCTTCTGCCGAAAGCCCAAAGGTAAAATCTATCTGCAAAAGTCCTGCAAAAGTTCTGCAAAATTGCATTTGAGTATTCACCAGATATCATCCAGAGATGTGGATAGTTGGATAAGCAACTGGTTGCAGGTATTAACCAATTTTTGCACTTTCCATGAAGTAAACTTCAGAGACATGCACAATTCCTCACATTCAACAGAAATACATGTAACTAAAATTTTCTTGCACAAAGCTTTATCTGTTTCTAAAATTCTTTTCAAAGAGGTTTTTCACAGAGGTCATCTGTATTCATATTTGCTCCACTGAACTGCAGATAAATTCCCCAGAAGTGGCACAAGAAATCCATTAATTAGGTCATATAAACTTGTTTCTACACATGTACAATGGCCTGTGCATGCTGAAATGGAATTCTACAGGTTTCTTGTAGAGGGATTTTCACTCAAGCTTTTGGGAGACCGAGAACAAATCCCCCTGCTTTCAGGGTGAAGTGATCTTATTGGTTGAGAACCCTGTGTGATTACAGTACAAAGATGATCTTACTGAATGTTATGTGTGCTTTGCTTGATAAAAATGTTTTAATTAATCAATCAAAGCACAAATAAGATCATCTTTGTACTGTAAATTGGAATCTTTTTTGCTATATGAGGAGGATATGAGGGTTTGCAGTGATGTAGTTTAACACTTACTATTTTTGATGAAGTTTTGTGGTTATTTGTTATTTTAACCTGCGGCTTTGCAGTTTTTGACTTCAGATTTTGTGTGCAGTTTGTGGTTTTGGGGATTTTGATGATTTTTGTTTTTGTTTTTGTTTTTTTTTCTTCTCAATTTTGTTTGCAGTTTTGCAGTTTCCATACCCCTCTATATATAACAAAAAGATTCCATTAATTTTCCATGGATCTTTTCTCTAATGGATACACAAAAGGCAGTAAAATGTGGCGAGAACAACAGTCATGCCACATTTTGTTCTCACCACATTTAGATGTCACCTGTGCATATATAGCTATTTCAATTAACGTTGTCGCTGAAAAGCCTAAAGGCTAAATTAAAGCCTTTCAAATGTCTTTTGTGTACTCACAAACATTTCTGTAGGCCACCTCGGAAATTAAGGAATATGTATCCAAGTTGTAGAATTTGCAAGCATACAGGGAGTTTTTTATTGTAATGATGTCCGTGATAAAATTTTTCATGAATTCCGTGCTCAAAGCTTTAGGCTTTAGGCTTTTTTTCAGCGCCAACGTTAATTGAATCAGCTATATATATAGTGGAGTAAAGATGCATGGAAAAATGGAATCTATCCACCCACACCTCCTCATAACAAACTTACCAGACAAGAGACATTATACAACAATATGCAAAAGTTGTATTCCCAATTTCTCGTTTGACTTGAGAGTTTACAACAGCATGGCAATGAGGACACTGACAGCGTACTGGTACCTGCTCAAACTTAATTACTGGCGGTACTGATACAGTTTGTTGCTGGACTACTGTCTGTTGGCCATAACTCATCTGATGGTCAGAAAAGAGTACAATCCTGGTTATCACATGCCCTAGCCCTTATTCTAGTAACCTGAAAATCAGAAGCCTCATTGACGGTTGTCAGGGGTCATCTGCTTTCCTCCCCCCACCCCTGAATGAGGAAAGCCTCTTTCCCAATTCCCTTCTCAAAACATTATGAATAAATGGATAACAAATGAACTTTGTTACTTCTAAATTTCACCCCCAGCCCCCTTTAGCCTGTCCTAGCAAATTATAGGCTCCTTAATCAGTAAACTGAAGCAATGTTTGTGTAATTAGATTAAGCTTAATTAATTAAGTCAGCTGCATATATTTATAAGCTTATCATTATGCGTATTCCATTAAGTTTTTATGTCGCTCAGCACCTTACCTCACCTGTACCTTACCTGCACTTGGCCTGTCTGATAATAAGTTTGTTGTTGTGTCTGCGGCGGATATTGACCGGGATATTGAGGTTGGGATGGCTGGTAGCTCATTCCCTGTGCTGGATATTGGACGTTGTACGGATAGCCCTGTTGTGGTGGTGGATAGCTCATCGTAAAATTAGATCTATCCTTTTTTCTTGAATCGTAAAACGAAACAAAAATCCAAGTTGTTTTATTAGTATGGCTTCACGAGTAGGAGAGCCGAACTGCTGGAACTCAGAGGAAGGAAATCTTCGATTGACTTGTTGATGATCTTCTTTGCTGCGACTGGTTCGAGCGAGCAAGTCACATCGAGCTAGCAAACACCACGAACACAGCTAGACCACGGCAGAATTTTGTTCTAGCTAGTACTTTCCGTAAAACGAGATAAGAAACACAAAAAGGTTGCTATTTCAACAATAGCAAGCCTTGCAAAGGACAAATTAAAGCGGTCATAAGCTCGTTGTTTGTACACCTGGGTTCACCTGAATGTACACCATGACGTCTTGGGTTGTTGTGTGACGTCATTGCAATCATATGGAATCTAAAAATCGAACTCACAAAATTTAATAACTTTTTTAAAATTAACATGTAATATTTTTGTTTTACTGATTCCAAAAGGGTTTTAAAGAATGTCGTAAAATACCGAAAATAAGTACCCAAACACAAGCCCCCTAAATCACCCTTGTTCAATAATTAACCCTTCTACATGTTCTATAACTGATAAGTTGATTGGCTTATATCATTGACAGGTCTACAAAATAAATTGATTATTTTAGTGGACGTCAAAGTCTTTTCAGAATGTGCACACAGTAGAGTACAGGAAAAAAAATAGCACAGGTCACTCTTGTGAACTGTCAAGCAGGAGGGGGACGTAAGGGCCGGTTTGTGGTGATGCGGTTTTGTGTTATTTTTGATGCAGTTTTGCGATTATTGACTTCTGATTTTACATGTGGTTTGCAGTTTTGGCAATTTTGACAATTTTGTTGCAGGGTGTTTTTTTTTTTTTTTTCAATTTTGTTTGCGGTTTTGTGGTTTCCACACACCCCTTACAACCCCCCTAAGCAGACTTCTAGTTTCTCTTCCTTATATTATTAAATTGTTACAGTATTGTAGGTGAAAACCCACTATGAACTATGATAAACAGATGAGAAATAAGGACAGTTGAAATGATTGTTATCTATATATATATCCAGATAACCATGCTATTTGCAGGTTAGGTCAATACTAGGGTGAATCCAAAATATATAATTTTTAAAGAAAATTTAGTAAACTTGAAACTGCCTGTATCAGACCAGCCCTTGGGAAGTGGGAGGGAAGAGGAGTGGACAGGAGGATTTTATGGCCAGTTCCCTTCCACTCCCTAGGAACCAGCTGAGAGGGTTGTCCAGTTAAAAAAATGCATCCACTTAATGTCATAGAGTTATAGTAGCCTCCGTGGCTGGCTGTCAGGAAGAGGGAAGTGGAGAGTTAGGGAGAGGAAAGGGGAGGGGGACTGGGGAGAGCAAAAAAGGAGAGAGGGAGGTCCCCTTGTTTCCATTCTCATTCCCCTTCCCTTTCCTTCCCTTCCCAAGTCCAGCCACGCAGACTACTTATATAGTTGGACATTAATCTGCATTTCAAAAACATTTACACAAACAACTAGGCATTAATTAAAATTATTTTTATTATCAAAATTTACAACACATTTTCATATTGTTAAATGAAGGCCTCCATCAATAAGAAGAATCTACAAAGAAAAAGTCATCAATAATTGATTCTAAATTTATCTAAATTAACCTAGAAGAACAAGTTGCCAACTGATAGAAATGTACCCAGTTGGCAGTGGGTGGGTTGAGCATGGGGTGACAGCTCCCATATATTTGGGGCGGGGTCGCATGTCATACCTTTTAGGAGTCAAATCAGTGATTACTCAGTACCTGTTAGGATGTCTCAAATGGACCACCACAGACTAAGCTGGTACATTTTAGGGTGATTTTCAGTAAATATTATACCTTATAAACTTTACAAGAAGTCTTTCCCTTACAATGTAGTTTCACTAGGATTTATTATTTATATTTTTGTAATAAAATTAGTATTGAAAATCCCCTTTGGGATATACTAATAAACGTATTGTGTAGGTGATCTGCGTGATGTCTTTAATGCTATTAAAACTGAAAAATATTACATTTTATTGTTTTTAAGTTTGCACCTTTTGGGGGCAAAAAATATGTATTACCACACCCACCTGGATAAGAATCAGGTATCTTTTTGGTAAGGATAAGCCCAGTGGTGACTGACACAAAAAACAGCTGCTTATAAGGCTACCTTTTAGGGGTTATTTTCTAAATTTCCAATAAGTATCCCCATAGTATCTATATTGGAGTCCCCCAGGGAAATTCACTGGCTAACAATTAGCCAATAGGTTGTCTTCCCTGGCTGTGAATAAATTTTGAATTATGAATTCTGTGTACCTGTCCAGTAATGTACGTTGAATTAACAAGGAATAAAACACCATGGGCCACCTCCAATGGATCACCAAATCTGCTCAAAGGAATTAAAGATTTATATGATGTATCAACACTGGCAGTCATTGGAGTTTCTATAAATCCTGGAGCCACAAGATTCACACGGATGCCTTTAGATGATACTTCTTTGGCTAGGGATTTTGTAAAACCAATCAAACCTTAACAGAAATAATATACAGTGAGAGGAAAAATATCACTGGAACTAAAGGCGCTGTTACACTGTGCAATTTTCTCAGCAACCTGTCTCACAAGCAACTTGCAATATTTTACTTGTACCCAGAGCTTCCCAGAGTGAAATGAGAAATTGTGCATGTGCTTGTAGAACATGTGCCTCAAAAATTGCAAGGAAAGTTGCTGGAGGGGTAATACACTGTGCAATGGCATTGCAAGTTGCTGCAATTAATGCATAATTGTGAAAAGTAGACGAGTTCTACTTCGTGCACATGCAACAAAAAAAATTGCGAGACAACTCCTGTTACACTGTGCAATCCTCCAGCAACTTGTTTCACAATGCCGTTGCAAGACAAGTTGCTGAGAAAATTGCACACTGCAGTGCAACAGCACCTTAACAAATGGTCCAAAATGATATTACTGGCCAGCTTCCCTATTGTAAAATATCTCTGACACCAACCAAAATCACTTAAACCATTTTCATGGGTGCCCCTTTGATTGCTTATAATTTCTATTGTTATTCATTCAAAATATTTATCTGTCAAGGGCTGGTAAGGGGGTCTTGATCACCAAATTATCACGCTTCAGTCAATTCACAAATCACACTTCAACCAGTTCCATCAATATTGACATATTGGGCCCGCTGTAATTGGTTTAAGCTGTAGCGGCGTTCCTGCCTTTGGCAAAGTAAATAAAATTAAAATAAAAATAAATCACACATATTTAAAAGATTTCACGAAAATCACAGCATTAAATCTGGCGTACTTTCACGAATCATGCAAAGGATTTTAGTCAAATCATGGATCATGCAAAACTCTTTCCAGACACTGTCTAATTGGCTTTAATTCCCTGGATACTTTTCCATAACCAGCTTAAACACTGACCAAATTGGTAAGATTCATGTCAATTATCTGATCATAAAAAATTATCAGACAACTGACATCATTCATCCAACGATTAAAAAATCATTGCATCATTTGCAATCACTTAAAGCAGAGGGAAGGCAGGAAAATTTCTATTTTCTGCTCTTCACATTTATGTATATTTATATTTCACATTTATGTTTATTTATATATACTTATGTATATTTATATACTCTTCACATTTATGTATATTTATATTCTTTAGTTATAGTAGACCACACAAAAGCTCTGCTACTTCAGCTACTGTGCAACTAACTTTGCAAATTCTATATATTTCTATCCATTTAACTTACTAGTTGTATATATATATTATTGAATGGCTATATGAAATTGTGAATATAGTGTGAAATCAATAAAAAGTCTTAAAAAAGTTTGGCTCAAAAGCCAGCAATACACGCTGCAATTTTTTCTTGCACTGGCAATGCAATTTTAGAGATTTTGTTGCAGAGAAAAATTGCAGCATCTATCATCGCTCTGCAACATTCAGTACAAGCTGCAATGCTGCAGAGTAAAGTTCAAACTTTTCAACTTTCTACAACAAATTTTTTGTTGAGAGACATCGTTGCCACCTATGTTGCCAGACATGATACAGTTGATAAAATTGCATTGCAAGACGGACCATTAGAAAAGTGATGGGGGTGATGGGGAGTTTGGGATTGGCATAATTTTTTTTGGGCCACCAAAAGTGGAAATGAATTTTTTTTCACTTAATGGCAGGAATATTTTTTTAAAGAAAATGTCCCGGCAGATTTTTTTTTCAAACTTTTTATTGGAAACAATTTTTTTTTGCTTTTGCCCCATCCCCCCCATCACTTTTCTAATGGTCCGTCCCTTATAATGCTTTACCAACTATAATGACGTGCTAATGGATGAGTACTTCTTTAATTACCTGATTTGCTTGCACTATAAATACTTTGGCCCACATTTCCCTTTATTCCAACAATGCTTCCAATATTTACAATGGAGCCTTCTCGCCTCTGTATCATCGATTTAAGTACAGCTTTAGATGTATAGATGGATCCAAGAAGATTTGTATTTATAATATTTTCCACGTCTGAAATTTTACTTCGCAATAAAAGAGCATCCTTATTAACTCCTGCAGCATTAACAAGTACACTTATACTTCCAAAGTTTGACTCTATCTGTGAAATTGTCTTTTGAACAAGGCTGGGGTTTCTGACATCACAACTACAACTCCCGTGTTTAAAGAGTCTCCCCTCGGCAGACATGTTGACCAACGATTTTGCTGTTTCAGCTGCTCTTTCATTATTTCTTCCAATAACAACTACTCTTGCTCCTTGTTCTACAAAAACCTGGCAAATTGATTTACCAATTCCACTTGAACCACCAAAAACAACGCAAATTTTCCCACTCAGACGAGCTGCGTTGCACATTATCACTGAATGACTGAATATCTGCTAGGCGTTCCTTGACAATTTTGTACCAATGCATTATGGGTATTGTGAGGGAAAACCCTTCACGCTTGGAGTGCATTGTCACTTACGGAAAAAACTATATCCGCTTCATCCAGAGTAATAGACTTAGCGATCTTTGTAAGTTCTCATTTATGCGTGATTATTTTTGAGCATTTACTTAGAGTAGCTTATTGGAGATAATAAATCATAAGAATATTTAAGAACCTAGAACTCCAGTCCTCGCAAGGAGAAACGGTTGATAGTATTTAAATAGTTCTTTCCCCTGCAAATAATTACTCCTGATTTTTCCTAAACATTATTTTCAAAGTATTCTAAACGGTATATACGTGTAGAAAATAGTTCACCGGCATCCTCGGGTATCGGAACCAAGGTCATTATAAGTTGGCACTGGGAGAATGGAGAGAAAAGGTGCAACCCCTTCCCCAGGGTTCCCCGAGGATGGCTCACTGGTGTATGGGCAAATTGTCCCCCGAGAAACATCCAACAGGCACTCTTTTCCTGTCATTTTTTGGTCTTTTTTGGTTTGATCAATCTATCCGACATTTTCTAGCCCAATCTCCCCGCGGTTCCATGAATTGCACCTCTCACATCTTGAGATTTGAGATTCACATTTTCGCTCACATAATTTAAGCTGCCACATTATTCATAAGCAACTAGTTTTTGATTTACTTGTTTCGTACCCTGCGGTTTTAGTTGATAACGGGTTGAATTAGAAGCTATTAAAGACATCGAGTACTCACCCAAAAAGGTAAGTTTTTTTTATCCCAGTTAATCAATAAATTGATTTAAAGATTGAAACACTAGACACGAAGCGTTTACCACTTTACAGAAAGAAAGTTTAGCATGCAAAGAACCAACCAAAAGAACACAAAAATAGGAAAAAAGACAGAAAGAAGGAAAAAGAAAAAAAGAAGGAAAAAAGAAAAGAGAGAGAAGGAAACAAATTCAAAATAAAACTCCTATTTCGACCCGCACTGGGCAAAAGGATCAAATTTGATCATGTGCATCAAGATTAATAGATTTTTTCACCATTATATCAGTTTTCTGAGAGTTCGATTGACCTCTGTTCAACTAGTCAAAGCCAGTAATTGCCTTACTAATCTTTAGGTATAAAATGGTTCGTTCATAAAATAGTTAGCTCGTTATCACCGAGTAGACATGCATGGCAACCAGCAACACTAAGAACAAAACCCTGAACAAAGGCAACAACAAAACTGATATTCAGACTATTACAAAAAGGGGATTTGCCATCAAATTTACAATCGCCGGAGCGAGAAAATTAATAGCCATAATTATTCTGCAGTAGAAATTTATTCATTTGGTGCGCGTAGGACAGAATGTTACGCCGGTATCAGTTTATATTTAATTTTCCTTGTAAATTTTTTGCTTTTATATCATAAGGTAAAAATAAAACACGGTCAGTGGGACCATCTTCATGAATTGAACAAATAAACCCGTGAATAAACCCGTGAAATACACTCTTTAGCGTATAAGCCACTACTCTAATTCCTATGTTTCCTATTGTATTTATCTATTACACCCTAACTAGTACACAGTTTGTTTCACGGGTTAATGAAAACCACTCTATGATTTATTACCAAATTTTCATCAAGTAAGTAATTAATCACTACATTGAATTTTAGGAATATATTTTGCTAGTTAGCCCACTTTTTCAGCCTTTTATAATTATTTTAGATATTTGATAGTTTTTAGATTTTAGATTTATTTAATATATTCCAGTAATTTCAAGAACATAAAACTGAAATTTGTAAATATGTAAATCAATATTGTGACGTATGACCGTGTATATATATATTTTAGATTGTTTTTGAAATAAAGTCCATTTTTATTTTATTAATCACTACATTTATTGGGAGTTCATGACTTATTTATAATTATATAATAAGTATTTTTATTTAAACCGGTAGTCCCTTCAGTGTCGAGTGAAACAGTGTTATCAATGGGAGCCCCAGTCTAGTCTGGGTGAGTACGGATTGAAGTTGTTTTTCGACGACGCCAGTCGTAAAATGATCGCGACTCTGAACACTGAGCATAAGAAACAAACAAACAGACATAAATAAATAAATAGATAAATGGATAGATAAACAGATAAACAAACAAATAAACAAACAAACAAATAAATAAAAAGATAAATAAATAGTGCAACAAATGCAAAATAAACAAATAAATGAATAAAAATAAATAGTTAAAAAATAACAATGTGACAAAAAAATGACAAAACGTAACAACTAAACAAAATTGACATTTCGACGACCTTAGCTATATATGGCACCAAAACTCTTTTAAGATCGAATGAGCCATTCAAAAAATCGTCGATGAATTTCTTTTTAAATCAGTTTATCGAATGTCGAGTATTTATTGAATACTTTCCCTTTTTTATAAGTGAAATGATTTCATTTATTCCGGTGAAGATTCGCAACCCGGCATCCTGGATGTGATATAATTTAAATGCAAATCATATAAATCTATGTGACGAAGGTGAGTAAATCTATGTGGCGAAAAATTCGTTGACAAATGGCCAGGTTCCCTACTTGCAGTCAATTTTCTTCTTTGTTTAACTCAAGACCGACTTTTATATCGAGCAGGTGACTGGGGACGAGTTCCTGAATTGTGAAGTGACTGCAGTCTTTATTTAGAAAGGGTAGCACATAAAAGTGAATACACGCTTATAAATTTGTGGCCCTCATAATTCTAAAATTACAAAATATATATTGTGATAATCAACACAAGATTCAACATACTAAAATGGAAAAATTAATTCACTACATTCTAAAAATATGGGTATAGTTTTGACTAAAACAGGCCTCCATAGGATTCTTCCATAGCACTTCTATCAGGGTAGTTAACGAGGTATATGGGATCAGGGATCAGCGTTATTTTGGGGCTCAGGGATCTTTTTTGGTCTCAGGGATCAGATTTTTAGCCTTGGGATCGGTATCACAGTCTTTGGAATCGGGATCACCCGGATTGTTCAGGGATCACTTTTTACGGGATCAGTGATCAAAATTGTCTTTATTTTGGGGATCAAGGATCAGATTTTTACCTGGGATCGGGATCACTGAAAAAACTATATACCTCGTTACTACCCTGACTTCTATACCGAGGTCTACTGAAATTTCGAGCCACAACCTGTCAAAAGCTGGTCTTGTAGCTAGAGTGATTTTCACCGGACTGTGAAATAGTTACTAAGCTCATAGACACTAGTAGACTCTGCACCCATTGCTTTCTTTTGTTGCAATACAACTATTAGACACTAGTAAACACTGACTATTAGTAAGTACAAATAGTACTAATGAAACAATAGAAAACAAAGGGTTTTGCTACTATTTGTCTCTATTTAGCTGCTAAGTTATTTCACGGTTTTAGTGTTATCGCTCTAGTAATTGTTTCACAGTCCGATGAAAATCACTCTAGTTGGTGTCATTGTATAATTGACAATAACCCACGAGGTCGTAGGCCGAGCCTGTACTATTTGACCTGTGGCCATGAGAACGAGATTTAGTATCCAAATTTAGAGTGATTTTCATCGGACTGTGAAATACTAACTAGCTATTAGTGTATAGTAGTCAAAATTCAACAAAAGGAAACAATGGAATTGGGATCTACTAGTGTGTATTAGCTTAGTATCTATAGAGGCATTTCATGGCAGCCATGTTTGTGGGCAAGTACAATCGAAAGTTTTTGAATAACAAAAGATTTCCTTTCTCTTGGGAGAAAATCACTATTATTTTGACCACAAACATGGCTGCCGTGAAACCCCTCTATTTCACACTAGTCCGATGAAAATCACTCTAAAATAAGAAAATAAGAACGCAAACACTAAAAGATCTAAAAGCATGAAACAGTTACTAATTATAACTAAATAGTGGGAAAAAAAAAGGATTTTGGTTCTATTTTGCACTAATTAGTTACTAAGATGTTTCATAGTTTTAGTAAAAACCGCCATTCAACCATTGTTCTTCTTTTCATAACAGGCACTTTCTTCAACGATGGGCTATCACGAATAGCCCCCTAGTAAGAGTAGCCAATCGGAATGCAGTTGTTGGATATACTAAACAGCTAAATAAAATAGATTATTCTTCCGGCAACCAAATTTAATTGTAACATAAGACTAATAGAGGGTACCTGGATAAATTACGTGGAATAGCCAGTCATCGATGGTTGTAAATCTACTGATCAAATTGATTGAATACCATCTTTTCATGGCCATCTTACAAGTTTTCACATGTTAAAATAACCTAGTACCTGCATATTTGTTGGAGGGATTATAAGATGTTCTTAATAATAAGTATAATACCAGTCACAAAGATTTGCTTAGGCTTCCCTTAGCTGGTACTGCCAAATATCAAAGCTCTTTTAGATTGAATGGAGTTAAAACATGGAATTCTTTGCCACTTGAAATTCGCAATGAATCAAATCTCGTAAAATTTAAATGTGCAATTATTTATTTTTTCCGTTATATTGTCTCGTTAAATATATTCTGTTTTTCTTTATATCAGGTCTTCATGCATCTAAACCAACATGTGCTGAATTGTACCAACCTGTATAAATATTGTTTAAAATAAAATTAAAAATAATGAAAATAAGAATTCACACATCCCTGAAGATGGGCGCTTTATATAGCCCGAAAACCCGAAAGCTTGCGCGGATAAGAAGAACTAAAGTTGGTTGAATCATCTGTGAAGACCTGACCTTTTTCTTCGGAGTGAAATGGAAAATGTGGCTGTTTTTCCCTATGGAAACTTTGTGATGATTATCATAGCAAATGAACAGAAAATCCAGGAGTAATTAAAGCAATGCCGTCACTTATTCCTTACGTTGTAAGCTTGTGCACTACAAATGGCGCGAAAATTTATTCTTTTATTCACTCTCTTAGGGACCATTCATTTTTTATCAGGGAGGG
This sequence comes from Telmatactis stephensoni, assembly GCA_029948255.1. Taxonomy (NCBI): domain Eukaryota; kingdom Metazoa; phylum Cnidaria; class Anthozoa; order Actiniaria; family Isophelliidae; genus Telmatactis; species Telmatactis stephensoni. Next base: position 373,610 of record JALIZF010001722.1, on the reverse strand, counting down.
GGGGGCGGTGGAAATCTGGGGGGGGCCATTCAAAAAAATCAGGCCTATAGAGGGGGGGCCATATGTAGAAGGATCAATGTCAAAAGGGGGGGCCATTCAAAAACATCATACCGATGAGCTTTTATCAGTTATTTTTAAGTAAGGGAAACAGAATAGAACATTTCTGAGTTACTACTTTACTGCCTATCGCTGAGCGGCTCGCGCTTCGCGCTCGCAAATTAAAATGTACTGATATTACAAAATCCGAAACTAGTTATATATGCTAACTACTCATTTACTGAATCAGAAATGTAGTACTTTTGAGTTACTTTCATGCCTTACTTTGACGAGCGGCTCGCGCTTCGCGCTCGCATAATGTTGTTATTGTAAATGGTTTCTGAAAATGTTCTGCTTGCTCTCAGAAGAGCAAGAGCTTTATTCTTTACAGAAAATTGATCCACCCTGATTCCGAAACAAATCCTCATTCAGAATGCAGCCTACGGGCCTGTAAATGATCATGAAAAACGAAATAATCTGACATTAAAGTACATGGATTGCTAACATTTATACAACTGCAACAAACTTTTGATATGATTCATTTTTTATCAAGGAGGGAGGGGAGCGGTGGAATTTTTTTGGGGGGAGAGGGGGGGGTCATTTAAAAAAATCAGGCTTATAGAGGGGGGGCTAGTTTTTTTTGTATGGACTCCTGCTGGAATTCCACCGCCCCCCCCCCCCCCCCCCCTCCCTGATAAAAAATGAACGGTCCCTTACCAATGGTAATTTACTTATAAGTCATTCTTCAGATAACTAGATTTTGATTGGTTCTATTATCTCCCTCAGGACGTGGGACAAACATATTAGCATCATAATGAAACTTCGCCGAATAGACTACCCCGATTAGACATAATAATCATTAAGTGTCTAGTAGATAGCGCAGCAGTCTAAGGTGATATCTAAAGGTATGAACTAGGGTTCGGATATCGTCTCCCTCCCTGGCCTTCGGGCTAAGACAACTGTTTTATGTAGCACCGGGATAACGTAATGTAAGTCGATTCGTAACGTAACGTAAGTCGATTCGATGTCTCAGCTTCTTCGAATATCTCGGGAGAATCGTCCCAAAATTCAATTTTGATTTTTCCAGTTTTTGGATTTTTAACTTTTATTATTACCGCGTTTCCGGGGGGTGCCAATGTGATATTACAAGTTCGAGCTCTGCTTGAGTCAGACACCTTTAATTTTTTTTTGCTTTCCTCCTCTTTTTTTTCTTCTTTTTCTTCTTTTTACTACTTTATAATACCATTTTTTTAATTATAGCATTCGAAAAAGCTTTAAAAAATGAATAATAAATAATAATAAAAATGTAAAAACAGGAGCCCAATGGGCTCCTGGTAAAAATAAAAAAAAGTAAACAATGGCTCAATCGAAAAAGCTAACCAAAAAAAAGGGGGAGGGGAGTTTATAAAAAATCAGACTATTAAGTTTCATGGCAGCGCTGAATTTTTCATTTTGATATTTTTAGTCAGTAAGACTCATGTTCTCCATACATTCTCTTGTAAATTTACAACCTTGGGCTACCCGTGATGAATTTAACACACTGGGATGCGGTGCATGTAAAGTTACTTGGTAAAATCGATTTATACCTCTAAATATTTACCGTAAAAAGTCAAACTAGAACAAATGTGTGTGTTGTTCGGGGTCTTGAGAAATGTATAAAATCAACGTCAGTTAATAATTCTTATCCTCTCGGGCCTCTGGTACCCAGGGTATATTAATAGCGATTTAGAAATTGAACTTTCGATAAAACTATTGTATTTCAATCAATCAATCAATCAATCAATCGATCAATCGATCAATCAATCAATCAATCAACCAATCAATCAATCAATCAATCAATCAATCAATCAATCAATCAATCAATCAATCAACAAAGATTTTATTTACGTGCATGTCTGAGCGAGCTTCTAGCACACACCACAAAGTAGTGTACTAATCGGGGACACCTTATTTACAATAAAACTATGATATGTGTATATTAAAAATCGACCATTTGGATCAAAAATTTATATATGCTAAAAATACGTCTGATCTATTGAGCAATATGTCTTTGTAAGAATAAATGCATAAATAAACTAAAAAAATATCGAAATGAAATTGAGAAAAACTATTCAATATTTGTGACATGCGTGATTCAACGTGACTAAGAGATACTAATGAAAATTTTAATTTGAAACAATATTCAACAAATTCTATAAATGCAAATTATTTGTATAAATGGCCAAATACTTGAATAAACATTACGGCTTGATAATTAAATTATGGCGACTTCGAAACGTTGCCGACATTTGCTGTAATCTTTATCTTAAGTTCAGTAATAATGTTGCTGAAAATATTTTTAGGATTTTATTTGAAAATAAACACTTTATTCAGGATTTGGTTCATATTTACAAATACGGTTTATGGTGAAAACGGCATGATGATCAACTTTAGGGTGTGGTCATTTTCAAAAGTTGACGAATAAAGTGGTGTTAAATCGGTAAAACGTATTAAGTGAACGGAGATAAGTTCGAGTATAAGCCTTTAGCATTATGACGTTTCATACCTCTCTCTATACCACAATCCTTTTGGAGTATCTGTTGTTCATCAATAGAAGAATATAGTGTTTGTAGGGATTCTAAAATTTGAATATGAAAGATTATTGAAGCTAGAGGATTCTGGTATAGATAAAGGTGTGGAACGTCATAAAGGTAAAGGCTTATTGGGTCTGGCAACCCTAGCTTTCACTGGGAAGGGGTCAAAAATGGTTTCAGTGATCAAGCCCTTTTTAGGCGATTTTTTTCGTCTCGCACGGTCACGTGATGAATGACATCACCATTACTAATTGATATAATATGACCTTATGAGTGTGCTCACACATTAATAGTCTTAATAAGACATTCATGAAATAAATAAATAAATAAGTAAATAGATAAATAAATAGATAGATAGACTGGTTTTCAAAAACCCGTGAAACAATTAATACCATTTACTTGTAAATAGCATGTATTGAACAATAGCAAACAAAAGACTTAGTGCGGAATAGCACTAAATAATTAAGTACGTATTTCACGGGTTTATGAAAACCACTCTAAATAAATAAATAAATAGATAAATATATAAATAAATATATAAATATATAAATAAATAAACAAACAGACAGACAGACAAATAAATAAATAAATAAATAAACAGACAGACAAATGAATAAATAAATAAATAAATAAATAGATGAATAAATAACTGTTTATTTAAGGTAGTTCCGGAGTCTTAGATTTCATCAATGAATTTCCTTTAAAATCCTGTCATTTAAAGATAATTGTTTGGCAATTCAAAAACCGAGAAAAAAAGAGGGGGTCACCGTATTGGTTTCTGAGCTATAAGATGTCGTAAAAGGTGGTATTTTCAATGATTTTCCGCGATTTTTTTGCAAAATGTACGTAATCTATATGGTCTGAAGAATGCGAACAAAATTTTTCCAAGAAACGCTTTGACCGTCTCAAAAGATAGATGTGAGGTTTATCTAGCAGTTGTAGTCGTATGTATTGTTTGATGAGTTGCAAACATGATTAAAAGGGCATTCTAGAATCAAATTCCTACCCAATTACGCTCTCCAAAATCGTGTACGGACTGTAAAAATGTGGAAAATTTACGACAATCCAATCAATGAAGTTGTATTTTTATTTTTTAAATCAAAAATTTGATAAGTACTCTCTTGAATTAAAAGAAAAAAATAGGGGGTCACCGTATTATTTCAAGAGTTAGAAAAGCACAAAAGAGAAAACACACCGAACTAAACACCAAATATCACTCATTTTAGCGACTTTCTCGCCGGCTTTTTCGATGGATAAGATTAACTAAATTTAAAAGTTTAAGGTTAAATACCTATATTACATAGTGTACAAGATTTCTTGATTAAAGTTTTTCCGATATTTGGATGACAAAATATAATTTTTCTCTACTAAAGTTTGAGTTTCTACGTTTTCAATCGCTCGCTTACTAGTGCTCAGACTCCCCACGGTAATACCAATGCTCTCTAATAAAAGTGCGCGCGCTCGAATGCGCGCGGGAAATGCGCAGTAGCAAGGGTCCAGAACTACCTTAAGTGTGCAATGTCTTCTAGCACTTGCGCACTTATTGGGTGACACTGTACTCTCTCTCACACACTACCACTACATTCTAATATTCTATGCATACAGCTCTCAGCTCACTAGTTCGTTTTAAAAATCCTAACCTGTACACGAATACTGACCAATAATTTAACTTTCCACGCGTCACGTCAATAGTGACACATACTGTGCGACCGGGACTTCACGGGAACATTCTCGGCTCAAAAGGCCAGTCACGTGAAATCTCCTGTGTAAACAGGGGCGGATTTAGGGGGTGGGCTCAGCGGACCGCGGCCCCTCCTTTTGATAAGTAAAACAAAGAAATGTTTAGCTTTATTACGGACTGAATAGAAGGTTTTGTCAGATCTGTGAATTTTTCCGGCCCCTCCTTTCTTTGATTCCTGGATCCGCCCCTGGTAAACGCTCCTGAACGTTGACCTAACGCTGGCTTCAGCATGGTGGGTGCGTCAGAACACCATTTAGACAACAACTTGTTCTGTTATAACCTCAAAGCGTAAAGCCTGGTTTTCACTAGCGACATTAGCACAAGTATTTAAGCAACATACGCAGACTCAGTATTGCATTTATCACATAGGTGTAAAAATAAGACAAGCACCGCTAATGGACATTGGCGAGTCTGCGTATGTTGCTTATGCTTGTGTCACTAGTGAAAACTGGCCCTAACACATGCCATCAATGTTAAATAGACCTTTCAGGATCACGAAACAATAGATTCGAGTCGAGACTGGTGTAGATATCTGTATACATTCGCTGTATTTTACCCACCCCAGCCTCGATTTAGTCATACAAATTCGGGAAAAGTCTATTGGACGGTGGATGTTGGAAGCGTTTGCACAGGGCTTTACTGTATGTTCTAGAGCGCTTTTCGTATGAGTGGGAAACTGACCGTACCAATTACGGTCAATGCACGGTACGGTTACGGCCGGAATTTCGAATGTTTTTATAGACATTACGGTACTGACACGGTCACGGTACGGTACGGTCAGTTTCCCACTCATACGAAAACCGCTCTATATTGCTATATGTTACTACTATTAGTATTACACCGCTATGTAGGCATCTTATTTTTCTTGGCCACATGCACCGAGAAGAAAACAAAACAGAACAAAAAAGATGTCATTTCGACAAGAAATAACCGTAATTATCACTACGATAAAAATCGTATTCACGTATATAATTTTCGAGCTTATATTTGGATTTACAGTACGGTATATCATGATAGTGTGGAAGTGTAATAATATTCATGTTTTTGTTTTATTCTTACGGGTGGTATTTGATCGCGGTGGATCAGAAAGATTAGTCACGATGTCTTGGTGAGATGAATAGCGTTAATTACGCCAAGTAAAAATCCGACTCTCTTCAAAAATGCTTCTTTCAGTTTGTGTTTTATTATTTACCAATTTTTAGGGCGAATATTAATTTCAGCTGATGGTTAAATAATAAAAGACAGCAGGAAAAATTCCGTTTAATTTCATTATTCATTGAACTCTTTCCTAACCGACATTTCTATATAATGGACACAATTAAACTGGTCCCTTTCAGTTACTGAATAACTCGACGTTTTATTGTATCTAACTCTCTGTGAGACGGGCACTTCTCCGAGATACACAATTTATGACCGCTCTAAATGCATGTCTGTTTTAGAGACTTCCTACACTGTACATATTTTTTTGCTTTTCTTTTTGTTTTTTTGTTTGTGTCTTTTTTATTGTTTGTTTTGTTTTTGTTGCTATTTTTATGTTGTTGTTGTTTTTTGTTGTTATTTTTGCTAATTTTTGACTCGAGAGAAATTCTCAGACCCCAATTATTCATCAGTTTAATAATTACTAGATAATTTTTATTTATGGTAAAAGATCTTGGTCATGCAACTACTAGTTATCAGTGAGGAAGAGGCTGTTAACTAACTTTCCAGCATACATATTATTCTTTTACAATCTCTAATTTTTAGCTACTTTCAGAAATATTATGATAAAGACTTTTTAGTCAACTTTCATAAAACATCCAGAAATATTATTAGAAAGTCTGAAATAAATCTTTCTCATTTGTACCTTAATGTTCTGAAGGTTCCAGTGTATACCAATACGTAGAAAGTTATAGCCCGAGGTCAATTTTTTTCTTTTAAACAAATGTTTGCGGCTTCTTTAAACAGATATATGTCAAAAGAAATGATGAACCTACTAGGGAAGCCTCGGATCACATTTCCCAAATTATTTTGACACAAAACTCTGAAAATTTTATTAAACATCAACGAAAATGATTATACTATCAGTAGCTGACATAATCCATCAACAATAGCTTACATGTCATTCAAATTAGAATTTGAATTTACAAGTCTATGGAAAACAGATCTGTCAAAACATGGTCTAAAATCTGCCTTGATTGAGTTACATCTAATTCCCTTTGTCTAAAGTGGAATTTTGTTTTCATTTTTTTTGAAAACGAAAACCGGAGTTCATTTTTGACTGGGCTAAATTTTAGCCAAATACAATTAAGGGAAATTAATTTTTAGCGACGTTTAAAACGTTTAGGGTATCGAGACTATCACGTTTTTAAAACATAAAATCCATAACCCTTTTTAAAACGAGATTACCTTGCTGGAAATTAAAAACATAGCGCGACCTCGGGTGAAAAGCTATTTAAATGCAGCACGAGTTATGTTTTTTACATCAAACGGGCTTTTCTGCGAAAATCATTTCAACGCGTACGTTGCACGACACTGCTTTTAGCTTTATTCATTGCAATTAACCAGTTTGCCGGGCGGATGCGAAAATTGAAACTTTTCCATTCGATAAAGATTCCAAAACGTTTACAGCAAAGATCAACTATATGTAATACATTCGCTATATAATTGTTACTTTTTCTTTACTAAAGTGGCTAATAAAGATATTTTCACAAGCCGTATTCATCCCAATCCTTTTTGTCTGTAATCACAGTAAAAGCGAAGTTTGGCATTGGAAAAGATAAGAAAATCGCTATGTCATTAGTTCAAGTCACAGTAGAATATATTTTCCTTCTTAACAAGGTTATCCATCCAACTGAATTCGAAAAAGACCTGCATATATAAATATAGAATTCAACCGTTTCGGCTGCAAATTATCTCTTTCAAAATGGAACAAAAAGCACTGTTCTCTTCAAATACACATTTTTGTACCATTTGTTTTCAAAAGAAAATAACTTTGGAACAATCAGTCTCGGGTTCCAAAACAATTTTCCCACTCCACGGCAGTGGACTGTATTTGAATTGATATACTTCATTGCTACCTACAAGTGTTTAATATTTCAGACTTGCTGTTGTTGATACGACTTCGTAACAGAAAGAATCGCTGATTTTATTTATTCATTTCTAACGCCGTTCTCTCACCCTCTCTCTGAGTTATATATGTTTATAAGCCAGAACACACGAACCAGTGTTGAATGATGGCTTACTATAAACGGATTCACCGTGGCGATAGGGGAAAAAACTCAAACCACGCATCAATGAGTTGAATTATTGAGTAATAATAGTCAAAATTCACAGCTTTTCAACATAAGATCCAAAAAATATATATTTCGAAAATGTTTTCAAAAGATAAATATACTGTTATGTCGAAAAAGTGTCCTTTGCAAGCGAAAAACTCGAAAACAACCCAGCTCAGGTAAATAAAAAAAGAAAACACGGCGACGGATTTGGCTCAAGCAAATTTACTCGCCAGCTATTTTAAACAGCTCTAATTTTTGCGCCTTTATATTTTCCAAAGGACAAAAACACCCCCACAACTTTATTTCATTAGATATTTACTTAATACCGCGAAAAACTCCGAAAAAGGGACAAAAAAATACTTCACTTTCGGTTTTCTTGCGAAAGGGCACGATTATTTTTGTTGGTAGGTCATGTTTGGCAAAGAAACTGAATATCGTAGATTTGAGTTTTTCTTTGGCAAACACAACAGTTTCTTGGCTTCTAAGACCTTTATTTGGTTTTAGAATGAATAATAAGAACATGTTGGATCATTCTGAGCTTAGTTTCTTAGCGATGTCGAAAATCTCTTGTAATTTTCGGAAAGGGTGGCAATTCTGTTTTTATTACCAAACCCTGTGGTTGTTCGACTAATCAAAACCATTAGGTCTTCGCTTTGTGACGTAAAGCTTGTAATTGAAGGAACTTTCGAGCTTGCATTCTTTGACGACAAATATAAGCATCTTGAAACGAATTTAACCAAAGAAAAACAAGTTAAGAACTCGAATGGAACACTGAGGAATTCAAAAATACTGATTCAGTATCCAAAAAACGTTTTATTCTTCGAAAAAACCTTGTTTCTTTTACAGATAATTGTAAATTCTGGTCTTGTGGAAAAGATTCCGGTGGTTTTGCATAATAATAGGGTTTTGTCACGTGGTTCAATTGTTCTTTGGCATGTGATTGGCAGTTGAGATAAACGGCAAGCGATCTTATTGTCTCTCAAATTCATTTCTGTGCAGGGAAGAGTGTTGGAGAAATCAGTTCTCGACTGGTAAGGTTTTTGAAATCTTGTTTTGGAAAGGTTATCTAACTTAAATTTCAACCTAAATGACCCAAGAACATTGGCTAATACTTAAACATCTTTTCTGTGACAAATATTGCTAGATATCTGCGTTGTTCGGGTTATTTCAAAAGTGGGTTGTTTCAAGTTAATCTTCTACTGGATGTGAAGCAATGGCTAGAAATTTGTCACTTTTATAGATGTTAACACAGTAGTTTTTAGGCAAAATCTCGCTAGATCAAAAATTCTTGGGTCATTTAAAGAACAACTAAAATCTTAATATTTCTATTGGGCAAACAGGTAAGTAGAAATTTAACTAACTACAAAATAACAGAGAAAATAAGGCTAAACACCAGAGGAAAGAAGAAACACTGGCTTCATGCATGGAAGTGAGGTCAAGTATTTCTAAAAACCCTCAAACCAAGTCCGTCCTTCGTTTTACGAGGAAGTTACTACCACAAATTGCTGACGAAGACTACAGAAGGAGCTAGGGGGTTTTCTTGATAGCGAAATATTGGTAACAGAGAGAATATTTGTCAAAAGGAAAGTCACGTTACAATAAAAGTGATTGAATATTCTCAACCCGGCAAAACACTTGAAGCGTGCTAACACTTCGATCACCATAAATAAAGCAAGTCATTTTTCGCGGCAATAAAAATACGCTATCGTTTCCAAACTGGCCGGGATATTCAACGATAAAATAATGTCCCTCTTCTTGAAATAAGCCAAGTATTTAAAAAAGCGTCAAAGGTTGAAATTTTGCTATGTCTAGACAACTAGTAAGGCTTTTCTTTTAATTGGAACTTAAAACAGACTGGTTTAGGAAATAAAATTCAACATAAAGTAAATTTTATCTTGAATAAGGAAAAGAAAAAATTTTCATCGGCGACAATTTCGAAGGATATTTCTGAGAAATTTTATTTAACGTTCAGCTTATCTTCGTCGGACTAAGAAATCTTATATTATTTTGTTATCCAGGCTGAGAAGAAGAAGGAAAGGTCTTTGTTTTGTATCTCATGTCTATCAGTAGGCGAAAAGTAAAAGCGAAAAACCAAATATTCATAAGTTTTGATCCTTATTCGTGTTTGAACTAAGTACTGCACATAACGCGAACGCGATAAAAAGCCGATATCAAAACAAACACAACTGGTTTTGAAATATCACTGTACAAGTCGAAAAACCTTTAAAATTATAACCATTTTTTGTGTCAAAGATGAGAGTTATTATTCCAGCTTCAAACGCTGAGGCAAATTGTGATATTTTTTTACCAGTATCAGTACACGAAAATGTGGTTTTTCGTCTTCGCACAATGTCGTTTAGGTCTCTTTGCTCACGCTTTTTCTATAACTGGTTCAAGGTTTACTCGAATTAGAATTCAGAACGTTTTTCCTTCGTCTTGTTAAATTTGAGGCTTTCGAATTTTGCCGATGTAGTCTGCATGACATAAAATTGCTAAGACAACGGTCACAAAAATGAATTTGTTAATACATATCTCTTTCACTTTCTTTGGCAATAGCATAGTACGACACGACGGTGATGTCATTGTTTTGTTTTTTTTAATTCATTCACTTGAATTTTGAAATGTATAACTGAATTAAAAATTAACAGATAAAATACTGAAAAGTCTAAAATCGAAATGAGATCCCACAGAGGTTTACTAGCGCAGATGGGTCAATACGCAAAATTAAAAATAGAAGTGGAAAAAAACAAGGAATCAAGGAGAAATATACGGTCTGTTGCGGCTTTACGATCTATTAAATGTATTCTCGGTAAATGGCTTTTCTCCTGCGGCAAAAAGACGGAACTTTTTCCATAGGATATTTATTTTCGTCAAACGCTGGGAAAGTTTTGGTTTTTTTGAAAAACTTTCACCAAAGGACATGTGGGGAGCTCGAATCACGTGACTTGGAACAAAGAAACACCTGGCTGTACCACAAAAGACAAGATTCTACACATCGTGTGGACGTTTTGAATATCTTTCTTATTATTTACCTGAACTATGAGAATCACGAAATCAGAAGTAAAAGGCATGTGCTTCTAAGGGTTGTTGAAAATTCAGAGAAATCTTTGGTAATTATTCTAAAAACATTTGCAAACAAACGAATGAAAATTTATTCAAAAAACGAATAAGACACTAAGGAGGAGTATCATTTTACGGACATTTGAATAAGTGAGCCATGGATTTTATATTAACACCCTCAGATTTATTCTTCAAAAGTTACAAACTTTCTTTTGTTCAAAACTTGTTTAAATAAAAGTATTACTTTGTAAAAGTGACAATTTTTTGTTTTATTATGACTATTATACAATGTACAGATTAAATTCTCACATTTATATTCAAGTGTTATGTGAAAATGAATGCTTAGCAAGAACAAGAAAAATCTCAATGTATCATGGAAGACCAATTAATGATTTAGTTTTTTAGATCAATAGTTTTTGCTGGTTCAGAATTAGAGTTATTCAACAGGCTATGTATAAGTGAGTTATAGAAGAATTATTTACATAGTTTTTTTTTCTATAAAGTCCATTAGCAGACAAATTAATACAATATGAGCCTTTAGTTTTCTTCATCACTTTTCAGGAATCAAGTTTCCAGAAATAACAAAAAACAATGCCCCAAAAGTGGTTTATTATCAAGCTTCAACAGCCTTTATTAATTTAGTCATAATCCTTGGCAAGTTTTAAGTGTTGTTTCAAATGAACTTTTCCATATTTTCAAGTTTTTCTTCATGGTTGAACTTAAACAATAACACTGCAAAATGTTTTTGTTTTCTTTTTAGTCTATCTAATCTTATGCCTTAATTTGTATAAAAATAGATGATTTTATAGCAGATTAAACATCCTACAAAAACATCTTATCTATAAGTGTTCCAGAAATAACTTGATAATTTATCCACAGTAACTTTCAGTGCAGGCAGAGCAGATGGCTGTTTTACTTTTGTATTTAAATAGAATATCTACAAGCATGGAGGAATCACTTTTTGGATCTTTCTCTATCAGCAATCTTATGAATTATCAATAGAAAAACCCTACATGTATTCTTTAAACATTCATTTTCTACAGGGGATGGACAGTGAAACTATAGCTCCCAACACCAACGTCCAACACAATAGGATTTCAAGCTCATCAGACATGGACAAAATAGAGCCACCCATCAAGAAAAGTAAATTGGAAACTGATGGGGAACCAGATCTTAATTCAAAAGTCTCCAAAGAATCTGGTAAGACAACAGAAACCAGATTCTAAAGGAACATGGCTATCTTGCAATTGATCTCTCTTGATCCCCCTCATCGTCTTGAACAAATAAACATTTTCATTAGTTAAGGCAGGATTCAACTTATATAAGCATATAAACAAATAATAATACTAGGAAAGGGAGAATATTTTTTGGTTTACTAGCATATCAAAAAGTTGGATTGATATTACAACAAGTTCTTTTTAGAGACCTATGGAGTTTGGATACTAGAAAGTATATTTTGAAGGCTAACAGCCTAATATTGTTTATTATTAATTTAATTTTTCATTCAAAAAAGTATTCAGTATTCTAAAGTAAGGTTTATGTTTTTTATCTTTTTAGGAAATGAGCTCAAGAAAGATGACTCTATGGAAAACCATGTACAAGACAATGATTTAACAAATAACCACTCTGGCACCAAAACAAATACTCCAGTAAAACCATCTACACCAGGAAATGAAAGTGGAATTCCAAATGGACTAAAAGTGGAACCACCAAATCTACCAGCTCAAGTATCAAATGAAGTTTCCCTAGAGACAGAAGCAGCCCCTAAACCCCCCGTTGATGTGGTAAATAACCAAGCAACAGCAAACCAGGAAATTGTTATCAAGAAGGAAAGCAAGACAGCAAATGACACTAATGATCAAGATGATCCAATTGCTAGTCTTGATTGGAAGGATGGTATTGCTACTTTACCTGGTAATTAATATTGATAACACTATGAAAATGGCATCTATCATAAGTTGTGATTAGAGATCTTAAACATCCATCATTGCGACAACATTGTTAGTTTAGCATGATGCATTAAAGTAATTTTGGATATTTCTAATAAAGCACAGACTGTCACTTTATAGAGTGGTTTTAATACGACTGTTAAAGCACCATCTTAGATGGAATTTAGATGATTTTACAGTGTAAACAACACAGCACTGACACAGTCATAGTTCAGTTCTTTTTACACTCATATGAAAACTGTTCTATTCATAATGGCCAACATTACCTCATTTGCATAATTAACCTGCCCTGCCAGACAAAAGTCTTGACTGGGAAGTAGGTTATTAGGCTACTGTGATACCAACAAAGTGCTCAGACATCAATGAACCTTATTCGCTTGCCCAAATGTTTTTCCAATACAATCCTCTTGGGAGATACATTTCTTTGTTTGAAATCCTTTGATTATAAGGACATGTAAGAATTTTTGCCTCTAACAAAGAATGTTATTCCCCATCAAGAGGATATGTGTTTGGAAAACATTGGGGCAAGTGAATAAGATCTGTTGTGACAACTCCATCTATGTCTGAGAAAATTGAAATAGTTTTTTGATAGTTTATCTACCAATTCCCAATTGAGACTTTAGTCTGGCTGGGTATGTAATTATTCAAATGGTGGTGACACTCTTGAATTTATTTATACAACAGAACTGTTCAAATCATTATTGACAACCCACTTGATGATGTGATATAACACTAGGCTATAACGTTTAGCACAATGTTGTTACATTAAAAGTTGGCACAGAGTAACATGCACAGCTACAATTTTTAGTGCAACAGCAACATTATTGCAGGTTTGTCTGTCACACTACGCTTACTTTTAACACAACGTTGGGCTAAAAGGTGTGTAGAAAAATACCCACCTTAACACAGTTAATATCATTTCTCCAAAAGAGTGTTTATAGGTTACAATATTTTACTTTGTATATTTTCATCTGGGTTAATTTACAGGAAGTAACCTTAAATTCAAGATGACTGAATTTGGAACGTTAGAAATTGTAAGCACAGTAGAAACAGATAAAGGAGAATACGAGTGGAGTACTCCTACAAACCAGGCAGCAAAACAAGAAAATGCAACAACTTCTCAAGCAAAATCAAGTGAAACAAGCACTCAAGTATCTGTTATCAAAAAGAGCCAAGAGGGTATGATTCAAGTTAAAATGATCATTAATTATTAGCTAATAATAGTGCAATTATTATATATTAGCAATGCTTACTGTATTAATTAATTAACCAAGTTATAATTACTAATATTTATTGCATCAGTCCACTTTGCAAGCAGTTCTTAAACTCCTTGTCATTGCTTGTCATAATGGCAGGATAGCTAGTCAAGTTAGATTGTAGGCTGTGTTGAACTCTGTTAAAGTTTTCAGCCCTACTTTCTTAAGAAAACTGTGACAAGTCTAGCACTGTATATACCTACTAGCTAACAATAAATTACTCATGAAGTAGAAAAGTATCAATCTTCTATTAAAAAGTATCTTTGAAGTACCACCCTTGTTTTTTCTCGTTTCCTTTGAATTAGTGTTTCATTTACATACTATTAATCAACATTTTTTCACAGCTTCTACAGGTAAATCCAAACCAACAAAGAGTGAGATGATGAAAGGACCACCAGATCCCAGCCAAGTGCTTTGCTGTGAAGTTTGTGGAAAATATGGCATGCCAAAAGACTTCTCAGCATCTGGCCGTTTCTGCAGCCTAAAGTGTGTTGGTATGTACACGGGACGTAGAAACAAAGGTCGAGAGTTTGTCAGACACGTCAAAACGCTGGATGGAAAAATCATAAAAAAGAGAAAGAAGAAAACTGTACCAACCGCAGAAAATTCAACTGAGGTATAGTTTTCTTTCTGCCTAATATTCCATATCTCTGTAGGATTTGTGCTTGAATTATAAGCTCATAGTAAAAATGTTTTTTTTTAACTTTTCTTCCACGAACAGGGAGAATCTAGCCAGCAAAATTCTGTTAAAACAGAAGACAGCAAGGCTGCATCAAGTGGTCCTGTCGCCATTAAGAAAATCAAAGGAACAAAAAAGAAAATCAAACGAATTCATCTGGATGCTGCAAGCTTAGCCTCAACAGATAACGGTATGATCTACCATTGCTAGTTATTTCAGTTATATCTATCGTTTCATACCTCTAAAACTCGGTGAGCAAGAACTCCGGTATGACCGACTGGAGCACTGTTATCCGGTTCTTCAGACTTTGAACACCAAAAAATCGCCAGAAAAAAAAAAAGAACGTTTGTAAAAACAAGTTTTCAGATAAGAAAAGATATATACCAAAGTTATCGAGCTATTACATACAAAATAAAGTACGCGTTCTGCCCAGTTTGAATCGAAAGTCTTCAGTCCAAAATTGTTATGTCAAAATGGCGCGAAAATTTGTACAAACATTACGCGCGGCCATTCACACGCGCGCGATTACGTCAACGAACACACGTGACTCATTGAGCCAATCACGTTACAGTCTGCTGCAGGCATTTGGCGCGATTTGTTTGTTTTAGGTGTTGTTTTATTTGTTGGTTTTATGTTATGGTTTTTTATTATTATTTATATTCATTTTGCTTTTTTTTTCTGAGCGATGAGCGATGCACGATTTTTTTAGGTTTTATAGTCGACGAGATCGAAATGATAAAGACATTTTATATTCAAATTGTATTTCAGTTCCTTATGATTCAAGTAAACCATTCGTATGGGTCGATTACCTGGTTGCTTGTAACTCTAAGGCTGTACCCGTTAGCGTCTTCCAACAGGTAAATTTCCCGACTATAACGGAAACTTCGAAAAAACAAAAAACAAAACAAAACCGGAATTGTTTTGGTTTCGGCCGCCAAGTACTTGCGTTCGCTAAAAGAGTTTCGTTTTAATCTGTTTACATCTTATTAATTCATCCATAAAACATTTTGACTGAATGATTATACGAATCGGCACACTTTCATGCACTCTTAACCAGCGCGAAGTAAAGTCGTGCGACTGAAATACCGAAAGTGACCATACAGGCGAGCCAAATTTTTAAAGGTTGTTATAAAAGCCGCGTGCGGAATGCAATATTGCAAAACAGTATTTGCGTTAAAACATTTTCAATCATTACTCATATTTAGCTTGATTTAATAACGTGATTACTTTTATTACAATACCAGGAAAACCCTGAGCTCAACATGTTCCCCAAGCCATGCCCCGAGTTTATCCGAGGGATGAAACTTGAAGCCATCGACCCGAGACATCCGTCTTATATCTGCGTTTGTACTGTTGTACGAGTCAGGGGAGCAAGGCTGCGTCTCCACTTTGATGGATGGTCAGAAAGTTACGATTTTTGGACCAATGCCGACTCACCGTTGATCTTCCCAATAGGGTGGTCTGAGAAGAATGGACAAACTCTTAGTGCGCCGAGAGGTATGTTTAGTTGCTCTATAACTCAGTGCTAAACTGAAAACACTCCTTCATTTCAAATCAAGCTAATAGTATATATTGGCGCCTATTTTGTTGACTGAATAATTCCAACAGGTTCAGTAATTTAAGAAAAGTTTTCTTGGCATCCTTGATTAATCATTTGTTTACTTCCACTCTCTCTCTCTCACGGCTGCGCATCAGGAATTTCTCCCCTTACCCTTACATGCACAAGTTTTCTTTTTGCAATTTTAGCCTCGGTCGTTTGTTATTATTTATATGGGACATAATTTGCACTGCAGAAAAAGCTAAGGGGCTGTTCATATGAAGGCGAGTTGTCCCTGGTAACCACGGGATAACTTTTTGGTGTTCTTTCACCTGGGGACACTATAAGAACAAACCAGAATTATCCTGGCCATCGTGGACAACTGGCCTTCATGTAAACATCCCCTATAAGCCAACCTGACCGCTGCAGACATTTTGTTAACTAATGCCGACCTTTACATTTAACAGGTATCCCCAAGGCAGAGTTCAGCTATCAAACTTACCTAGCCGATCAAAATGCGGAAGGAGTACCGAGTCACTTGTTTAAAACGGTAAGTATTGTGTTCTTGGTTTGACATGGAGGAATGAAGGCCAGTGTAAAATGACCATAATGGCGGTACAGTATTGGTGAAGCAGTCACTGCTCCCCTCTCAACCCATCCTCGGGGACCCAGGGCGTAAGGGGAGGGGGAGGGAGGGGAAGGACCGGAGAGGGAGGGGGAGGGGGAAGAAAGGAAAAGAGGAAAAGGTTCATGAAGGCCTTTTGAAACTCTTATGCACCCAAACTCTATTTTGTGTCAAGTAAAGTGAATCTCCCTGCTCTAAAATAATCGTCTTTGCCAGATTCTCATGTAAAGCTCAGCACTGATTTTTTAATTAAGGAGCATTAATTTTTGAAGGATTTTCATTTACATCCCTAGGTCTCCCATACGAGACACGGTTTTGAGATCGGCATGAAACTGGAAGCCATTGACCGCAAGAACCCGGACCTCATCTGCGTTGCCACGGTAACCAATGTGATTGGCAACCGTTTTCTTGTTCATTTTGATGAATGGGATGATACGTACGACTATTGGTGTGAAGAGGACTGTCCGTACATCCACCCTATTGGCTGGTGTGAGGCGAATGGTGGAAAACTTAACCCACCCAATGGTAACAATATTTTGTATATATAAATGCCTGGTTCACACGAACGACGCAAAAGCAAATGCAAGTGCAAGCAGTGATCACACATTATATTAACGCAAATGCAAGGGTTAAGTAGATAAGCATGCGCAATTGAGGTGTTTACAAAGACAAACACGATGGTTGCGTTTGTATTTGCACTGGCACAAACCCCGATTCACACGATTAATACTCAAGCGCAAGAAAATGGAAAACTTTCCATTCCCCGCGTTCGCATTTGCACTTATGCTTGCATTTTGCGTCGCTCGTGTAAACAAGGCTTGATCGTTTCTGTGTATATTTATGCCAAGACCTAGATTCATCACTGACTAGCCATATTACTACATGAACTCTCTCAAATTCAGTGTGTTTATCATCTGTTTCATATCTTATGTTTAAATACTTTCTAGATGACGAGGTTGATACATTTACCTGGAACGAATACCTGAAGACAACAGGGGCGAAAGCTGCGCCACCTGAACTCTTCAAAAAGGTATAGCCATTGAGTAACGATAGTTTTTGTCGTTTTTTCAGTATATAGTTTCTATCGGAGTCATTATTAGAAAAAAATCATTTCAATAATATTAATAATTGTAGCACCTTGTCTTGCATTGCTGGGCACGCACAACACCAATTGCACCGTGTGCCGTCTGCCGTGTGTTCATCGATAATGGCAATCGTGATGATTAGTTGATCTGGTAATTTAGTTATTGATTCCTTGGTGTTCTCTTTTATCAGCGCTTTGCACCAGGCTACAAAAAAGGACAAAAACTGGAAGCTGTTGACAAGCGCAATCCATCACTTATTCGTGCTGCTACAGTTTCTGATGTGGAAGACTACAAAGTCAAGCTTCATTTCGATGGTTGGGATGATATCTACGATGAGTGGTACGACGCTGACTCAACCGACCTCCATCCTGTCAGCTACTGCGAGAAGACTGGACATCCACTTGAACCACCACTAAGTAAGTACCCAAGATCCTCTCCTCTCCTCTCCTCTCCTCTCCTCTCCTCTCCTCTCCTCTCCTCTCCTCTCCTCTCCTGTCTAGCACTATGTCTTCGGGGAAATAAATGAGAATGGGAAGAATGGCTTTCTGACATGACTCTAACACGAGTTCTCTGTTTTAAAAGAAAAAACATTAACTAAAGATCAGTAATAAACTCTCTTCTAAGGAGGGGTCCATTTTATAAAAGATGAGTTAAGCAAAAAATATCTATCAGAGAGATCAAACATCCGCAAGTCCTCGACCCCCTTCCCCAAGATGTTATTGCTTTTGTTACCATAGTAACTGTATTCCATTGTTTCAGCTCGTGCCGATAAGATCTCGTCTGCTGCCTGCCCCACCCCAGGCTGTAAGGGGATTGGTCACGTCAAAGGTGCTAAGTACTCCAGTCATCACAGCACGTTTGGTTGTCCATACTCACTACAGAATTTGAACAAAGAATCGTGTCTGGTTGACCGACTGTCCACCAACTCCATGACAGAAGAGTCTGACTGGTCGTACGGTAAACGCGACAAGCCACCTCGAGAATACAAAGGTTTGTGATTTCCAATCGAAATTGCTCAAGGGAACGTTTTTTCTGTAAAACGTTTGAGTCTCCAAACAAGAGCGTGGTCTGCATAAGGGTATTTACCATAGTTTTTAATTTAAATTGTTTTTCCTCAGAAGATGATCCATCAAGCCCGACTGACATTGCAAGTCCAACCCTTAGCTGCGATAGCCATGTTTCAGGACATTGGAAGACGAAATCGTGAGTATAGACTCATACATGGCCGCAACTTCACATTTCGATTAGTCCAAGGGGAAAAACAAAAATGGTTGTGATTGTCTTGTCCCCCACCCCCATCAATGCTCCATTTTACGGATATTGAGGCTAATTAAAGCTACATGGAGCTACATGGATTAGAATAAGTCAAAAACGTGCGTGACCTGACGAGATTCGAACCCAGGACCTCTCGCTCAAAAAGCCCGAACATTAACCAACTAGGCCGCACTTGTTCCTGATGAAACTCTTTGAGACTGTCGAGCTGTTTTTAAGAATGAAACAAATCGTTCTTGCAAGGTCTACGTTTGTGATATCAGCATAAATTCTCTTCATTTCATCTTAAAGTTATTGTTCTATCAGATCCTCAGCTGGACCAAGCAACGAAACTTCGACCAATAAACGACCGAGTCATCGATCGTCGTCCTCTTATTCCTCGGCTAAGATGACTTCTGTTAATAGCCATAGTGTAGGAACCAGTCATCACTCTACTAACAATTCAAGAATCAATGGAAGGTGAGCTTAATAGTTACAAACAACCATGAGTACGTGTAAAAGTATAAAGGTAAAGCGTCCATATTTTACGTCGGAAGAACGTTATACGGTAGTCTTCATTGTACTAATAAACTTCATTCACGGGACTCCATGGCGTCTATTACGTTATAAACTGATAAAATATGCAAGACGTCTGTTTCTCCTCCCCTTTTTCTTCTCCCCTTCCCTCTCCTTCAAACCCCCCTTTACCTCCTCCTCCCTCCCCCCTGTAAACTTGAGGTAGACGGTGCGCACTTCATCCCGCCTCTCCATCAGTGCTCCATCCTGCGGGTATTCAAAACTATATATTGTAGCTCAGAGAGAAGTGGAAACAAGCGTGGGGTTCGACCTGGGAGATGAAACTTGGGTCCTCTTGCTTGGAAGGTCGCACACTAACCAAACAAACCACACTGTTTGGGTGTAGCCCATGCTCAAATGGATTTTTAACACCAGCACAACAGGCTCTTCTGTGTTGTTAATTAGAGTTCCTATATTTCTTTAAAGACGTCAGAGTTTTAAAGAGGAAAAACAATTGCAAGCAAGAACAAAATGTAAGTACTTGAGATCCAACTTAATCATGCCTCTGATGTACTGTCAGTTTTGATTTGTGTCCAATATAATTTGTCATGCAATAAACGTGTTATTTACCTATTGAAAACATTTCAGCTTGGAATTTCATTATCCTTTTTTTCCTTCCAACTCCATCCACGTCCCCTTTTCCCTTCTATCCGCTTCTCTTCCCTCCTCTTCCCTAATTCCCAAGGATGTTCCTACTCGCGTGCTCCTCCGATTTTCTAGAGCCACGTCACTTGGCATGCGAACGTCAGTGCTTCTACATCGCACGCCGTGGCTGTTGAATTCGTGGGGTACATGTTGCCTTTTTTCTAAAATTTCTGTTGCTAAGCAACAATTCCTTCTAATCACCTTGTTCCATGTTAACAGTGGTGGAAAAAGGCATACAATACGTATCCCCATACTACCCTACTTGGGGTTATGGTTTTACCAAACTACCAGTCAATGGTCGTAGAGAATATTACTCGCTTCATGATGAAAGTCCTTCCAAAGAAAAGGTTGCAATGGGAAAATGGACGACGGAACAAGTGGAAAAGCATGTTGCTTCGTTAGGATGTCCCGAGCAAGCTAAGCTGTTCGTACAACAAGTAAGTTTTGTTGCAAATTTGCACCTGTGTACGCTCGACTTTTCTTGAAAAAAGCTCTATTATTTTAACCACAAAGTTAGCTGCTGTGAAATCCCTCCATACCTTCAATTGTCCAACTTTTTACTTTGAAATGCTCACTGTTTGATTCTGTGTCATGTTGCTTTCTAGGAAATCGATGGAGAGGCCTTCCTCTTACTTACCCAATCAGATATCGTCAACATTATGAACATTAAACTTGGACCTGCCTTAAAGATATTTAATAGTATACCTAAATACTAACTATTTAGTACTATTTCAATACTTATACTACATATTTAGTACGTTATCGTTGATAACAACTCGTCTAAAGGCCTCTCTACTAACTCTCTCACTCCTAAGAGGAACGCCGGAGCCCATGAATACAATACGGCAGTTAAGTGAGTCCGAATAGTAGTAGTAGTAAAGTATGTCTCCAAATACAGTGATCGCACTTAACCCGTGAAAAAGTACAAAATCTAAATAATACTAAATAGTAAACAAATCTTTTGTTTTCCATTGTTTAATAGCGCTACTTTGCATTATTTAGCTAGTACAATTTCATGGATTAAGTGCAATCACTCTACCTAATTATAAATTGTTGTAAATAATCTAAAAAATTAAGGGTCGTGAAGTCTCAGATAAGCATAGTGTAGACGCGGACTCACTGTTTGACCATCCCTAGGTAGGTCCTTCCTTATGCATGAATTACAACCGATTTGAGTACAAACTAAGTTTCAACTCAACTTCGGAGTATTAGAAACGACTCGAGCAATCTCTTTCCCAAAGCAGTTTTTTGTAACTGCGACTGCTCGTCGAAATAACGAACTGCTTTAGCTAGGAACGAGATTGCAACCGGAGTAGAGACCTCTTTGTCAACTTAATGCGCATGCGCGGGACTTGTCACACCGCATGCAGACAAAAACGCAGGCTCAGGGGAGGAGATTTGAGTTATTGTTGGTGTAAATATGTAGTTCTGTTTGTTTGGTTACTTCGTTTATACAATAGGAATTGTTTACTAAACTGATATAAACTAAACGTATGCCGTAGTGATTTATATTAAGAGAGAAAAAAAGATTTAAATATCAATAAAGACTTTCTATATATGTTGGTTGTTTGATTTTGAGTGCACTTGACTGTGATTTTACTTAACCCGCGTGAAACGAATTAACAGTACAGTAAAAACAAACAGCTTCAGTGGAAAAAGGGATAAAAATCGTTTCATGACTTGTACAGTATTAACTGTTTCACGGCTTAAGAAATCACTCAAAGACACCGCCGAGTTGCAAACAGTCGACTTTCCGTCGGCCCATTCTCGCTAGACACTGCGGCATAAAGCTACTACGCATGCGTGCTAATGGAAAGCTTTCCCAATGAAAACATTCGGCCGTGAAAGTAACAAACCTTTGCCGGCGAAACTCAAGCCACGGAAGCCAAACGTAGTCCCAAAAACCTTAAGGACATTGCTGCATATTTTGTCGACAGCCGTTTCTACCAATTAAACAAACAAACAAAAACAAAAAAAAACTTCTGAAACATTGCTTGAGATTCCTGAGGTCAAGACGTGGGCGCGCGCATGCGCGAACGCTTGACGGCGGTGTTTTCTCGCCGTCTTTTTGCCAGATCCCATGTAATCTCTTATTTTGAGATGAAGTTTGAAAACTTTGTAACCGAATGGAAATGTTTGAGTACTCGGTAATAGTGGGGAAGACGGCATATGGTTCAAAATCAATAAATAATTAATAAAATCAATTTTGCTTATAAAAATATTTATTTCAATATTTTCCTTTTCTAGTAAACACAAACAAGTAATTTCTTTGTACAAATATCAAAATTTATATCTACATATAATTTGTGATTTACAAAATGATCACGAAACAGCGAAACACTTGCTGTCGTTTTTAATCCCTCAAAATAGCATCTAATAGAAATGTGATTCTTCCTGATAACCCAATTTCTTGAAAATGATCCAGGATTGAAAATAATCCAGGATTGAAAATAATCCAGGACTGAAAATAATCCAGGATATCTTGAAAATACTTTACTTTGTTTTTAGGGAAAATAGACCATTTTCTCAAGATTGCGCGCGCAGCTTAATTGACGGGCCGTTGACGGGCCAAGAAAAATTATTTTCAACGTTAAGTTTAAATTTTGAAGGTTCTTATAACTAAAACGATTTAAACAGCGATTCTTGTCGTTTACAATGAAAACTCTTGCTATATTCTAGACTATTTGAAGTTTGAAAATTGTATTTAGAGGTACTTTCGAAGTCGATTTCAAGATGCGCGCGCAATCCTGAGAAAAAGGGCTATTTGTTCATTTCAAAATGCGAAATATAGCATTCAGCATGAAAACCCAACTTCATAGAAAGGGTTTTTATGCTCTTTGTCGTGAAAATGTTTTTATAGATATATAAGTGTCAAAAACTCGGTTATGAAAGGCCCGCAAGGAATTATGGTTAATAAAGTTCGCCTTGACATTGTTTAGAAAAATAGGTTAACAACCACGAATCTTTTTCTCGAGTTCACCGACGAATATCAAATTGGCATTGTATCCAGGCTACTCGCGGGTTTGTTAAACGCTGTGCATGCTAGGAGATCACGTGATGGCCTAGGGACGAGGGGCTACTGCGGACATGGCGAAGCAGTCTTCGGTGGCAGTGAATTCTATACGTACGAATACTGTGTTGGGTATTCAAAGTTTTGGAATACTCTTGAATATCTTGAGAGCTGGGCCGAGCTTAATTTTCAGTATTTTAACCAGGTCGTCTTGAGTGAGTAAAAGAAAAGATTCTCCGTCGATTTTCTGGAAGAAGAAAAAAACAATCAATCGATTTTTACTAAATAATTAAGTATCTGAAAAGGACGCTAACATGGCCTTTGACAGATGATATGAACTAGATATTATCATATGACCGTATTTCCCTGCTCGCACGCTCTTAATAGAACCTTCGGAAAAGATGACGTGATCGAAGCCGTACGGCTTTGCTTGAGCGGGCCATAAAAACCCGTACGGCCGTTTACGCGCCCTATATTTCTATTTGAGAATTTTTTGGCATTTTTTATAACAAAAAACACAGCAGGTCATATGATAAAATGCTTATTGGCTGAGCTAGATCGGGCCGGACGGGAAAATATTTGGTTCTTGGTCATTTGTCTGCGCTCGGTCCATACAGCATAACCCCGAGCCAAATATTTTCCCGTCCGGCCCTCTCACTCAGTCGATAAGTACATAGTTTGAGCTGTAGCCAAGATGGATGAACCCCATTGGCTGTAATGTCTTTGTTTCTAAAACGTATTGTAACATATAGATAACTCTGATTGGTTAATTAAACGTGAACAATTTCTTAAGGCAAAATCGACGATTTGTTTTCGCGCACGTTTCAGTCCTTCATGCAACGTGCTGAGAATTTTGTATTTGATCAACGCGTGCTAATAATATAGCTATGTTATAAAAGAAATGGTTCACGATGAGGGTGTATCTATCGTGAAATTGATGTACACGTAGAGCTCTTACATTTTCTTCGTGCTTAGCAACCGCCCGCGTGCATTTATTTCACGATAGATGCACGTGAATTTCTTTGCAGAATGGATAGCACGCTGACGTCATTATGCGCCCGATGTTTTCATTACAATCACGCTTGCGAGACGTTGATTCCATAAATAAATACTAACCTGTTCATCAAATAACTTTGCTTGTTCGGCACATCCTAGTGATGTCACGTGTTTTACTACGTCATCTATACTCCATTTGCTCATGCGCAGACGTTCACGTGACTTTTTCCTATCGCTGACCATTGGAGGCACATTTGTAGATGCTGGTTCAAACCCATTAGCTTTCTTCCAAGGTTGATATTCATAAGATGTTTTCTGAGAAGATCTTTCACTTTGTTCTTCTTTCTTTGGAGCAATTTCTAAATTGGAAACAAATTTGAACAATAGGCCATTTGCACGATGGCGCATTTAACTACAACTACCAAACCGCTTTGCGAATTTTCTTTCTTATTCAGATTTTTATTCCCTCCTAAAAATAGCAAAACAATTTGCACTAATTATTAGTTATAGTACATGACGCCATCATGCAAGTCGCCTATTCTTGACGGATAAAAACAAAAGAACAACAACACAAGCAAACTAAAAACCGGAATGATTTTAGGTAATGGTCCGAGTAAGAGGTAGGCATCATAATGCATGGAATGCAGAAAGGTGTTAATTATATATTGTTTAACTCATCCATCTCATTGGCTAAAACATGAAAATCCTACATATCTTCATCAGATATTACATCAATTTCTCCCTAGTTCACTAATTGATTTTCTCTTGGTTAAAAATTTACAACAAAAATTCTGTGTGGGAAATATGGAAAACTGGAAGCTTTTCTTGGCTATTATATTGTTTTTGGTTGGATGAAAGCTTTTCACACAAAAGAAACTTCCCTGTGAAATAAAGTTAGGGCATTTTATTTGAATAACATGTTGTTCATAGGTTGACATATTCTCAGCCTGAAAATCCAACTATTCTTATATGGGGAAAGTGAAATGATCGGAGAGTTGCCTACTTTTTACACGCATTGTTACTTAACTATATAGATTTTATATAGGCTTGATTTCCAGCCGTCGAGGTTTTGTAACCGGAGCTCTGCACGCCTGGAAATCGAGGCTATAGATTTTATTCAGCGTACAAAAGCCATCCAATCAGAAAACACGATGTACTTACGTCTAAAGGAAGACTTTTCTGATGTTTTTTCTCGTTTCATTTCTTTACTTTGACGCCTACAGACATTTGACAACTTTTAGAATTGTACAACTACAGTGAAACCTCTTTAAAGCGGACACCAAAGGGCTGAAGAAAAGCGTCCGTGATATAGAGGTGTCCGTTTCGTTTCATAAGGAAATGCATGGAGATTGCAAGTGTATGGACATGATCTGTCCGTTATAGAGAGGTATTCGTATTATAAAGGTTCTACTGTATAGAGGTGTCCGTTTTATAGAGGTTTCATTTACAAGAAAATTTACAAGGAAATGTATGGAGATTCGACCTGTCGATCTGCCGGGACATATATAATGCAACGTATGGAGATCCCAGTTGTCGGGACATAGAAAACTGTCCGTGATGGAGAGGTGTCCGTATTATAGAGGTGTCCATAAAGAGAAATTCTACTGTAGCAAATATATGCAACATATACACTGAACCTACCGTACAGGTCCCGCACTTGAAGAAACCCCTTTTGTTGATACACTGTTCGTTGCTATGGTTACAGGACCAGCTTTTTTCTTCAGACTTGGTGATGGTTCTCTGAGGGGGGCTGGTTGTATTGGTATAGGGGGTCTTGGTATTTTAATAATATTGGCTTCATTCTTAGGACAACCTGCAGAACTGATGATCAAAGTAAATGATGTCAGTCTCCATGACGACTGTTTCCATGACAACAATGATATAGGTCCCCGTACCTTTGATGTGTTCTCCAATGACCGCTGATGTGACCAGTTCCATCACAGCCAGGAGTGGGACACACACCTTCGGTAGACGCTTCTCCTAAAATGAAATGAAATTAATCAATTAGTTATTAATTATCAATTATTTATCAATCTATAAAATTACTCTCCATTAATTCGAGCTGATGATACGTAGAAAATTAGTGAAGTTGAGAAATTTGTCGTTACGTCGTTATCGACATCGACATCGACATCAAATGATGATAAAATAATTGTTGTAAGTGTACAATGCGTTCTAACACTCGCGCACTACTGAATTGGGGGACACTGTGCTCTCTCACACACTCTACCACTACATTCTAATATTCTGTGCACACAACTCTCAGTTCACTAGTTCGTTTTTACTGAGAACCGCAGGAAAACCGCACCGGACGACCTGGAGTAAAACCCTCGAAGCAAGGGAGAGAACGGATTAACAAATTCAAGTCACATGTGATGCCCTGTCCGGGAATCGAACCCGAGGCCATGTACGACAAGAATAATCAGAGCAACTATTTCACCTCCTCTTTTAAGGCTTCCAATGCTAGTCTTATTCTTGCTGGCGTACGACCAGTCAGACTCTTCTGTCATGGAGTTGGCGGACAGTCGGTCAACCAGACACGATTCTTTGTTCAAATTCTGTAGAGAAGTACGGACAGCCGAACGTGCTGTGATGGCTCGCATACTTGGCTCCTTTCACGTGACCAATCCCCTTACAGCCTGGGGTGGGGCAGGCTACAGATGAGATTTTATCCGCTGTTGCTAAAAATAGAATATTATTTAAGTCAATGTTGATCTTGTAGGATTTTTGAAGGTGGATTACCTGCGAGCCGGCCACTCATTTCTGGTACTTTCTACGGAGGTAGGTTACCAACACAGGAAACCCATGTACCAGAATATTCTGAGATGGCGACTTTCACAATCCTTCCTACCCTTTTCTATAGATAAAATCGGAATTCCCGACCATCTGGACTCGAAAGTACCCATTTCGGGCGGAACATATGCATCCCCAGTAGTCCACTATAGGGAGAACCAGTCAGCCCTCCCCTGGTGAGATTCTAGTATTCACAAGACGAAAGTTACTAGAATTAAACTTACTGAGAGGGGGTTCCAGTGGATGACCCGTCTTCTCACAATAACCAACGGAATGTAGTTCTGTCGAGTCTGCGTCGAACCAGTCATCGTAAACGTCGTCCCATCCATCAAAATGCACCCGTATTCGATAGTCCTGGACTTCTGCCACCGTCGCACAGCGAATCAAGGACGGGTTTCGTTTGTCTACAGCTTCGAGCTTTTGGTAGGGTTTGAAGGCAGGTAATTGTCGCTGAAATGACAAGTTTTTGTACGATAAGCATTCTATTAATTGCTGGCTTCTTTTTTTAAAGATAAAAATTTGATAGACATGTGGATAAGCAACTGAGAACATACTAACGAGAAATCATTGTAATTGAGATCGCGCAAGATGGATGTCGTTACGTTATTTGCAACCCACTTTAACACGGAAGAATTAAAGAACGAATATAGGTACCCGTATCTGTCTAAGAGTCCATATGCATTTAGTACCAACACTGAAGAGACGAAGCAAAAGTGCCCGTCACATATAACTATGTCTTATATGGAGAACACTAGCGTTGGTAGTTCCTTCAGCATGGAGCTGGTCTCCCAGGAAGCCAACGGTACGTGCGCTCTTTACCCTCTCTTTCCATCAGTGCTCCAGTTTTAAGGGTATTTAAAGCTACTTAAAGCTGCACAGAATGGAAAGAAGTCGAAACAAGTGTAAGGTCACTGTGAATAGAACTCTGGACCCCTCGCTCTGTAACCCGCGCACTAACCAAATGAGCTACACTTGTTCCTTGGAGTTAGGTTTCTGGAACTAGAATTCGTTTGAAGGAAATGGAAAGAGATTACAGCCTTCACGACATAGTGTTCTGCCGTTTACTAACGAATTGAGCGTTCTATGTAGGCGTATCAGGGTGATATGTTATATAGAGGTTTAAAGTGTTAAACATGGAGTATAAGACGAGAAGTCTATTACGTACTGTTTTGAATAACTCGGGTGGAGCAGCCTTGGATCCAGTGGTTTTCAAGTAGTGTTTCCACGTGAACGTGTGAACTTCATCATCTGAAAAGAAAGTTTTGTTTTGTTTGTATATAAGGATTTCTCGAGTATGTTCTTGGATATCAGTATCAAGCGCACTTCTAAAGCGCATATTCCTGGGTAGACGTCATCTAAATGAGCATAAATCGGCTTGATAACTCACGAGTATAGAGTTCAAATGAGAAAATATTACACTAGTCAACTGTTTACATGGAGTACAATCGTTACTGGAATTTCCAAATCAGGGGTCAGGGGCACTTTAAATTGTGAATATAACTGATTGTTATTTAAATATAAATATAAATATAAATATAAATATAAATATAAATACAAATACAAATACAAATACAAATACAAATACAAATACAAATACAAATACAAATACAAATACAAATAGAAATAGAAATAGAAATAGAAATAGAATAGAAATATAAATATAAATATAAATATAAATATAAATATAAATATAAATATAAATATAAATATAAATATAAATATAAATATAAATATAAATATAAATGCTTTTCCTTTACCGTTAGGTGGCGTCAACCTTCTTCCAGTAGACTCACACCAGCCAATAGGGTGGATGTACGGACAGTCCTCTTCACACCAATAGTCGTACGTATCATCCCATTCATCAAAATGAACAAGAAAACGGTTGCCAATCACATTGGTTACCGTGGCAACGCAGATGAGGTCCGGGTTCTTGCGGTCAATGGCTTCCAGTTTCATCCCGATCTGAAAACCGTGTTTTTTCTCGGAGACTGGTTGGAACAGATGCTGTGGTGCTGCCACACTGCTTTGTTTCTTGAGGTATTTATGCCAATCAAATTCGGTTTTTGTGATGTCTGGTAGAATTTAAAAGAATAGATAATTTAACATAAACAACTTGTAATCAGTTAATCCCCGTACTTGGCGTTTACAATTATCAGGATTAATTGGTCTGCGTCACATCCGGTTAACTCTGCGCAGTGGTGCATCCAGGATTTTTCCAGGGGGGTTCCGTTTCTTAAGGATATACGGGACAAAATCGGGCAGTTATTTTTAAGAAGGCATAGCGCGTTCAATTTGCGTTTGCTTACCAATAAAGTGTACATATTCTGAAAGCTAAAAGAGCAAACCTCTCATTTTTAATATAAATTTTGGAGAAAACTCGACCGTTTTTGACAAATCACGACAAATTTTTAGTGCATCATATTACAGAAGGGTTCTTCTACCAAAGTGTGTCGGGGTTTTATTTTTTAGCGCGTGTATCCTTAAAACCAACTGTGTATAATACTCTATTGTTTGGTCGATGTTTGAGGGTACAATTAGTTCCATAAATTAAAAAGGCTATTGTCTTTTTGCTCTTCCTTCCTCAATGTTGGTGTGCATTTAGGTTTACAATTAATAAGTCATTTCGCGCCGCGTCTTCAGGCCGTCTTCAGCCACTGAGAACATTGGAAGGGGAGCGCCAACGCGAAAATGTTCTAGACGGCTCATGACTCAAAAAGTAATGACTGGGATTATAGGTCAAGCGTTTATCATACCCGAAATGGCTTTCTATGTACTTACTGAGTGAGTGGGAGGGCCGGACGGGAAAATATTTGGCTCGAGGTTATGCTGTACGGTCCGAACGCAGACAAATGACCAAGAGCCAAATATTTTGACATCCGGCCCGACCTAACTCAGTCCATAAGCATTTTATCATACGACCTGGTTTTTCTGTTATAAAAAGTGCTGAAAACTCTGTAATACAAATAGAAATAAAGCGCGCGCGGAAACGAGCAGAGCAAAGCCGTCACTTTTTCCCAAGGATTTATTAAGAGCGCGCGAGCCGGGAAATACGGGTCACATGATATAGTATCTTACTTCTTGGTGGGTGAAGGGTTTGTCCATTCTTGGCACACCATCCTATAGGATAGATATCAGGAGAATCAGCATTCGTCCAGAAATCGTAACACTCAGACCAACCATCGAAATGAAGTCTTAGTCGTGATCCCTTGACTCGTACAATTGTACAAACACAGATGTAGGAAGGGTGTTTAGGGTCCACGGCTTCTAGTTTCATGTTTTTCTTGAACTCTTCGCACGGCATGGGGAATACCTCGATGTTGGGATTTTCCTTTGAAAAATGGAAAGAATATTATGAGTACAAGAGATGCTTTTAGCCGTTATAATAATAATAATTACTTTATTAACGTCTCAATCTTCTAGCCGGAACAGGTGCCCTACTAAGTCGGGGAGACAAAGTTATCGTCCAAGCATATCAGCGATAAAGGATAGTAAAGTGAGAAGGGATCATGTCGGGATCATTGCTAACAAGATTCGAACAACGTCAAGTTAAACTAAGAGAATATGATGCACAGATGTTATTTTATAATACGGCTTAATGAGTAATGAACGCGTAATTATAGCGTAATAAGGATACTACAATCGTCTGCGAAGACTAAGCTAACTGAATTATATTTGCAATTCGAGTCTTCTCTAGTACAAACTACTTTACCTGTTTAAAGACGTTCACAGGAACAGGTTTTGTGCCCGAGGTGTAGAGATAATCGCTCCAAGTAAACGGCTTGCTAAAGTTGTATGGTACTAAAAAACATACAGATTGTCAGTCATTTAACGAGTATATAGCTATTTGCACAAACATTGACCCTTTTAAAATCATCAAAGAGAAGCTGAGACCGAAATGGCTCCTGGGTACACTAGTGATATTTGTTTTATCTATGAATGTGCAGAATCAGTGCATCTGGAATACAATAATTTGTCTCAGTCGCTATTTGAAATGTCCACGTCCACGCACTTCTTTAAAATCATATAATCAAAATTTCCCAATGTTCATTTCGGTCTCAGCTTATATGTTTTGAAAGGGTCAATGTTTGTACAATTAGCTATAAACAAGTGGAAAAAATATACATAAAGATTATCACTAAAAAGGCGCAACAACTACTTAATTTTAAAAGCATTATAAAATAACGATCATATAACACGCGCTCTCATTGGGCGAAGGACGCGTATACTGCGAATTAACTCTAAATATGCACACAGCGCGCGCGCGAGTTTTCTATTTCTTCAATAATTAACCCTCCTGTTGCGTTCCTCTGCGGCTATGCGCGCGATAATAAACCTGATAAATCGTACGCGGGAATCGGATTTAGTCGACGTGGTTAAATCCACATCTAAACCAGCAAGTTTTCCTTGACAAGCTTCCTTGCTCGTGTAAAGGGATCAACAAGCTTTCCATGACAAGTTTCGTTATGCCCGAAATATTCGTTACAAGACGAAATACTTCTTGTCCTTAATTGTTGTCTGGCGACAATAGTCAACCAGAAGGCACCCTACTCTTACACGGTACAGCTTGACAATGGAACTGGGTTGTGGCAACCCTACACGAACAAAACTTTACCTTGACAAGTTTCCTTTGACCAGGACAAAACTGGCACGCAACCTTTTCAACAAGGCGGCTTGACAAGTGAAAAATGACAATTTTTTGTCGCCTGGCGAAAAAGTATACCTTTTCAAGGAAAACGTATACGTGCTAGTGTAGATGGAGCTTAACCAAGAAACGACTTCAAATAAGAATCAATCTTCAAGTTCAAGGGTAATTACTCTTCAAGTTCAAGGTTACGTACCCATTGAGGCAGTAAGACACGTTCCAGTTGCTTCAACTGGTGGGATTTTGTGTCGCCCTTTGCCTTTCTCACGAGGCGTCTTTACTTTTGGTGGAGATGTGACAGCGTCTGGAGGTCCGTCCATAAAACCAGAATCCTCGCCGTCAGGCTGAAAAATATCAAATATAAACATTATTTTAAGGTGATTATGATATTATTATGTACATTATTTGATGGTGGTTACTGTATTGGTACACTGTAATATACGTTCATGGCTACATCATCATGTGCAGTACAAACGTCTTTAAATGGATTTGTGGCCGCCGTTGCTTGCAAAGTACTGAGCAGTTCTGTAGCTACCTTTTCGACTTTAGCTTTCAATACCCGTAAAGCGCGGACCACTAATGGAGGGAGGAGGCAATAATGTACGCATTTTAGGCCTCAATTTATCACTTAACGATTAGGGGTGATATAACAGTATACTTACTGCCAAGGGAGAGTTCGTCTTGAAGTTCGACCCTTTCTTGCCTTTGACTTTCTTTTTCTTTTTGGCCAATTTTCGTTCAATAGGGTTGATATTTCGTACGAACTCTCTGCCCTTGTTACGGCGACCGGTGTAGGATCCAACGCACGACAAACTACAAAACCGTCCAGAAGAGCAAAAGTCTTGAGGCAAGCCATAAACACCGCACACTTCACAGCACAACACTTTGCCGTCATCAGGGGGTCCACTCATGAGATCTGACGGGGGCGGAGCTGGTAATAAGATACAGATACAAATTAATATACGATTTGGTTTCGATAAAAACAAACTCTGTAAAATTGACTCAGAGTCAGAGTTGACTCAGTCACTCCTTACTGCTACTAATTTTCGCGGGAGCTTTATTTCGTAAAAAGCAAGGCGAATTTGGCGGGTCAATTTTGAGAGATCTTTGGGTGAAAAAATCTTTCCACACTCAAAACAAACTGATAGTAAGAAGTTTAATAGTCACATCAGTTTGCAACCATACTGAACAGATCACTTATGGATCCTTGTGCCGCGTACCAAATAGATAGAACAACAGAAAACAAGAGTATTAGCGTGCAAACACTAAAAGTGTGCAGCATAAATAGTGCTACTAATTGTGGTATTACATTTCATATCGTTAATGTTCCCGATAACTTTATGGCGGGTGTTTAATTTTTGATTTTTTTTTCTTTTTGCAAACACGAAAAGTAAGTCCCTCTAAAATAAGCACCAATGAGGTACATAAGTGAAGACTTGACCACAAACCTGAGTTGGCAGTGCTCCATTCGTACTCGCCTTTCTCTGTTTCTACCGTACTAACCATTTCAAGGGTTCCAAACTCATTCAGTTTGAATTTAAGGTTGCTTCCTGTTGACATACAATTTATGAGAACAAAATCGATTTTGAGTGGCAGTCATCAAACGGTTATACTTATTTTCCGTGTAAAAACACACTTCCGCATGTGATATTCCTGTTTACAGTTCAAACTGAAAGAATTCTACCGAAGTTTAGAGGACAAAGGACGTATGGGAATAAAGGTCATCGCTGCTATTTTCTAAGGTATGTTTAAGTATAGTCCGCCGCTTAAGCGTCGTTTACAAGGCAAATACACAGACCCATTAGTTCCTTTGTT
This sequence comes from Telmatactis stephensoni, assembly GCA_029948255.1. Classification (NCBI taxonomy): domain Eukaryota; kingdom Metazoa; phylum Cnidaria; class Anthozoa; order Actiniaria; family Isophelliidae; genus Telmatactis; species Telmatactis stephensoni. The sequence goes on along the minus strand of JALIZF010001722.1, from coordinate 340,087 downwards.
ACTCTGGTATGAAAAAAGCCAAGCACTGCTAATAAGCAGTACATCACTCAGTCTGTGTATGTTACTTGCGCTTATGTTTATGGTAGCTATTGCATGTCAAACCAGGTTTTAAGTAACGTTTATACTTGGATTTTTACCTCGGCAATATTTGTATTTATCTAGGTGAAAAAAGTGAAGATGTTCTACCTCACTTGTACCTCGATAAAAAATTAAGCATAAACACGTTCTCAGCGTGGAAAGGCCTTTTAGAAGGCCTATGTACTTTGAAAGACAAGAAAATCGAAGATCAGTAAAAACACGAAAGAGTCGACGGCCACAGGATGTAGCTTTGCAGAATCCTGTGACCCAACCTTCCGGTTCCTAACCACATTCAACCGGCGAAAATCACACCTTTTCTGATAGATCTGACATCAACCCTTGCCTTGATTTCCCCGCGAGAGTGCATGAAGTTTCTGGGGTACGAAGTGAGAGAACGTTTGATTTTCAGACGAAAATCACCACAGTTCGTCTAAGAAATCAGACGTCTCATCTTTTTCTTGGTTCCCCTGCGGGAAAGTGGAGTTCATTTCTTGGGGAACGAACTGTGAAACAATGTCTGATTTTTTAAGTTACAAAGCACGTTAGCAATATCGTACCTGGCAATGTAGCAATTCCATCCTTCCAGTCCAGAAATGAATACAAATCATTCACGTCAGCTTTCTCTTTTTCTTGTTTCACTTCAAGTTTGACAGTATCGTTGACTTTTACATTACTGAATGAATCATTACTATTTTGGACTGGTGGAGACTGGAAAGTTGGCGCGTCCTCGGCCATTTTAATAGCAGGTGATTGACAACCGTTGTCTTCAGTAGTGGATTCGCGCGCGCTTTCTTCGTTATCCTTATTCTCTTGTTTAATCAATACTTGCTTAGGTTTTGAGTCTTCTTCTGTTCTCATGTCTTTTGGTTCATCATTCTTGGCCTGCATTTCATCTGTTACAATTTTGTCTTCCAACAAACTCTTTTCATTCTTTGGGGTTTCAAAAGGAGTGTTCTCTAAGGGAGATGGTTGGCTTGTTACCATCTTCGATAGCGCTGGTACCTCACTTTCACTACTGCACATGCTCTGATCTTTCTGCTGCAACAGGAACCCGGCCTCTGGTTGCAGCTCCTGATTCTGAGTTAGTGCATTTTGTTGCACATTATCCTGGGGCGGGAAACTTTCCTTTAAGGTATAATTACTACTGAATCCAGAACGGTTGAAGCCTTTTAGTAGGTAACTTTCATCCATCGAGAAATCATCCATTCCAGGGGGGACGTTATTATACGGGTGGCTCTGAGAATGACTGACATAGCGTTCCCTCTCGTAGTACGGCGGCAAATAGCTGCTATGTTTTGCTGCAATACTTTCGTCGTAAGATGGCAGTCCTGATGAACTGAGGGAGTTGAGAGGCCAAGTAGAGGTCGCGTTAACAATGGTATCTAAAGTGTAAAAGAGGAAAAAGTTTGCAAAAAGTGCTCATTGAAAAATGGATGAATGCAGAAATGACCTCGGCGATGGATATTCAAAATACAGGATATGTCAAGAAAACAGAGCAATTAAGTCATGCAGTTAGCAATAAAAGTCAACAAAATGGCTAGTAAAAGAAAGACAAAACATAAAACGAGTGAAGAGAATGAAAGAATAAAAACGTATGGTCAAAAGATTGCACAATAGTCTGATTCCATAAATCGTAGTTTCAGCTTCTCGCCACCACAGGTAGCCCAAAGAGCGAAGACACCGACCTATGGAATCAGACTACTTCTACACTAAACCGGATTAATTTGAAAGCGCATATTTTACCTCCGTTTTACAAAAGGAAAACGTTTTCATATGGATGGAGGCGGCGATTTGGCTCCCTCCCGTCATGTTGTCTCGCAACTCAATCTGTCACACAACCTGTCCGTGATAACAAACGTTTGTGGCGAGACTTGGAAACGCCTCGAAAACCTACACAATGTCTTGCACTCATGGTTAGTCTTTCAGTTTCTGTGAACTTATCAAAAACAAAACGCCTATGGCGTCAATTCCATGCAAGACACGCTTATCCGCTTTGATAAACTACTAGAATGTTCTTTCTTTTGAGTTACCATGGTAACTTTAAAAACAGGTTTTCAAAACGAGTTAAACCTGCTTAAAAACAACTGTGTTTTCAGCCTTCTCAGTTGGATAACAAGTAAATAAAAAAGAATTTAGTTAATTTGCTTAAGGGTCTATTTTTGTTCGTACATGCTAAAATGACTTAACAATTATCTAATAATGCATACCTAGAATTGATGAACTGCCAGACGTTGTGTAATCGACGCGTCGTATTTTGTCAGGTGGTTCGTCCATAAGTGGTCGATAAAACGATCGATCTCTGCTCGGAACTCGCTCGTCCATAGCTAGTATAGCTCGATCACCACAATCCCAAGAAAATGAGTCAAACTGAAAGAGAAACGGAAAGAGTTGAAAGGGAAACGGCGGTTCAAAGAGAAATTTGCCCTCAAAAGGAAAAAAAAGATAAAAAACGAAAGAAATGAATTATGTATTGTTGGCTGCTGAAAAGTGTTAAATTGGGACTGAGGATTATTTTGTGAATTTAGAAATATATTTCTTGTACTGAAGACAAGATAAATCCAACACTTTTATTAATAATTCAAAACTTTTTTACCCAAAAAGCTAATTGTCGGAGATGGAAACTACGAGAAGATATCATTTTTAGAAGTAAATTCGTAGATGGGAAACAAGTTTTCGAGATGGTACAAGACGTTATCATATTGTTTCTGAAATCAAAACAGTTGAAATTCAATAACAAGTTTATCCGCGGCACAAAAAGGGTCAGTAGTTTTTATTACGCAGTATCGCGGCAAAGTCAACCAAATCAAAACATTTTCAAATCCAAATCAAAACAATTGTAAAATCTACAAAATAAACTCAGAGGAAAACAAAACAGTTAAGGAAAAATGGAGAGTTTCAGAAGGAAGAAATGCTCGATAAAAAATCAATTACAAAGTGCGACAGTTGCTACGGGTGAAAGGATAAAAAAAGAAACAGAAGAAACGAAAAAGAGTTCGGTTGAATGCAGCAAACAAAAACATCGAAGACAAAAAGTCTAGGTGCATTTTTAAAAACTTCAACATACATGTACTCCAAAAAACGCAAAAACAAGCGAGGAATTATTCCTGGATTGTTGTAGCGACGTAAACATGGTTTCACCGAAAGTCTTAGGGATATATTATTGATGAGAACTACAAGAAAAGAAACAAAATAGACATACTAAGAAAAAACTAATTTCCGTACCTTCTTTTCTTGAAGAATCAAAACTCCAAATAGTTTTTGAAAGTATTTGTAAATGCAAACAAGAAAATATCGATTGGTGTTGAGGAATGCTTGTTTCAACATTCATTGCGAAATTCTGTCCGAGCTTTGAAGACAAACTCTAAATAATTAATAGCTTTTGAAGCAGAAACAATACACTACGTTCTAAACGGGCCGAAAATTGTTTAAAGACTTGAAATACAGAACTAACCCCGAGCTGAATTTTTTTGGGGTAAAAAGGCCCCGAATTTTTTTCAGGTATACACACAAGCCGTAGGACTGAGCAGCAATGTTGAGAAATCGGCCGAGAAAATCAATCATGTCTTTTTTCACAAAACTCAGAAACTGAACAGCACTATAAGACTATAATGATACGAAAAAAGGAATAAAAAGAGATCAAATTGTTTTCTTACGATTCCATACATTTTAACTCTATTCTTTTTCTCAAAAAGGCATTTTGGTAAAGTATAAAATGTTGTTGATTCGCGACATATTTTTGAGCTGATTCACACGACCTCTTCAGAGTGAAAATAAACATATCAAACCAGCGAATAATAAATAACGCCTCATCAAAAAAGTCAAAAATGGTCAGAAAATAGATTGAAAAAACTTAAAGAACAATACAATCTCGATTAATGTAAAAAGAATTAGTCGTGTTTTGGGTTGAAGATATAAAAATTCAGATACTAAGTGCGTACAACTGAAACTTTACTGCTGCAATCTCGCATTTCCGTAACAACAGCGCCCGGCACCAAAATATCCGAAAAAATAACTCTAAATCAAACCTCTGTTAACTGTAGGGGTGAAACTGGGCTTCGAAGTTTAAATTTTAATTTTATTAAAACTTAACTGTTTGGTTTTATTACAGAAAGGTGATAGCAATCTGGTGTAATAATTTTCACAGTTAGTCTGCTTTAGCTTCGGGCTTTTGTCAGTATGTGTCAGTCTCCACGCTTGAAAAATTCAGTCTTCCTGCATAAATCAGAAACTTGGCCAGCGAGCACGGAGATAAAGAGTTTTTAAACTGGGAACAATTCTTTAAAGAAGCTGAAAAAGAACGCCAGTGAGGGTCACAAGACAAGACACAATCTCTTTTTTGACGAGAAAGTGGTTTTGAAAAACGAATATCATATATCTTTAGACCCAATAATTTGATACTTGACCTTCTAGTTCTCCAGTTTTGCCGTTTCCTTTTATTCTATCTACCCTATGATTGTGATTAATATCCTTCTATTTTATACCACCTAAGTTAAGCTTAAAATCTATAAAAACTTGAAATTAGTCTACACGTCTAAGTACTGTTGTATTTCTAACCCAATGAAATTCACTTCTCGAAGGACCCGAGAATCTATGCATAAATAAACCAAAGGGGGTTTGCAGAAACGACTTTCGGAAGACCGAACATCTCGTATAAGCTAACCGAATGACAAGTAGAGAACAAAAATACATTAAAACTATAGAAAAACCAAAACGCTGTTAGTTTTCGCGTAGAATAATGCTTAGTGGAGGGTTAGAACAGCAAAAAAAGTACTTTTAAAGCCTTACCAGAGTATGAGTGTTGGCAATGCGGAGTTGACTACAATAATGAATTCAGCACTGCTGACATCCTGGCGTGTCGCCCTAGCTGTCAATCAACACCCAAGAACAATACAATCACGTGGGTTTCATTTATTATGCAAATCAACCGGAATCCTTTTACAAGGACAATGTTTTTGGCTCCAATTTCAGAGTTTAAAATTCCGACTAAAAAGTATAGTTTTATCGCGAAAAAGAAGCCAAAAACTTTCCTTGGGGATTACGTAGGATGTGTTTTTGATGTTACGAGCGCGAAAGGACACTTTTTGACGAGGAAAATGTGTTATTTTATGAGTTTTTCGGATGAAAACTCATGCGTCATGATGACTGGTTCCCACTCGGAGTGCTAACCACAGTCATTTATATAATTTAAGTATTTTCGTTTTTCTCTCTCTTTTTATCAATACTTCCTCATAAAACTGCAAATAATTGAATTTAAAAGCTTTTTCTCGCAAGCTTGAAGAATAATTAGCCTGAGAAATGATGCTTTTTTCATAAACTGAATTTGATACTTACATAATGTGTGACCGATAAAAAACACTTTTCCGTGCAGATAGCAAAGGAATTTATTCCTTTGACCACCCAAAAATTTAATCCTCAAAAATCGAAAAAAAACTTCATTTTAAATATGGAAGACTCTTTCAGTTTCATCCGCGCTTGCGAAAGCAAAAATTGCAAATAATTTATGGTTATTGTAAGTTCTTTGATTCCCATTCTGTTGTATATTAATAACCTACGGAGACCCCTCGTTGTGAGAGTTTTTCAAATGACGTGTTGATAACAATTTTTCCAGAGCTTTTGCTCTTGTATTCCGAATAAAGACCATCTCCTGAGAGACAATTCTCAACGGAAAATTAGCTTTCGAATTTAAACAATGGTTAAATCACGGGAAAATGCTTTGGTCGTCTTGAAAGCTGAGAACGAATTTGTTATAATTTTTGTTTGCTACTTCACCATCCGTGAATTCATCTAAAGATGAGCTGTTTTGTAGAATGAAAAATTGATTAAATGGGCAGTTTTGGTGCGAAAAAGTAGAAATAAAAACACAGTGAAAAACTATGGTAAAGTTTTCCTTCCAAGAAACGCTGGTAAATTTGAAGCTTGTTGATCCGTGTCAATATTTATCCTTGCTCATGCTCACACAAATCACTCTGAAAACATTATTTTAACTACCAAAATAGAAATGGAAATCGAGTTAAAAATTTCTTTAAATTTAGTATAATAAGAAAATGATGTATTTTTGTAAAACTGTGTGTGTTTTTTGTCTTTAAAGAGGTAATTTTTGGTAAGCATCAAGTCTTTTGCACTCTTTACGTCACCACTTCAGCAAGCTTAAATGATGTGTTCAAAGGTCGATAAATCTTCTTGTCTACTTTGAAAAACCAAATAGAAAGCAATTGTACGTTAAGCATCGGAAAACTATTCACTAACCTCTTATTTTCAAGTCTTCAAATAATCAACTAATGAATAAAATAAAGAAACAGGGTTCGACGAAGACTTTGAAATCATCTCATCTCATACAAAAAGGTCGCTGAAACATGATGCTACGGTAATTTCAGCTCTTCTTGTTGGTACGCAAAGTTCTTTAGTGGTAAAAAGCTATTTTTTTCACAATTATTATTTCTTTATCTATTCTATAGGAGAACTTAACACTTTAATCATAATAAGAATAGCCAAAAGATATGCAAAACATCCCTAATAATCTGTTTATTATTTAGATTTCAATTCGAGAACAAAATTCCGATTAACACAGGGCTCTTTTCGCCGTAACAGCACAATTCATAAACATTGTTTCTGCGAGTACCATTACTTTTCCGTTTTGGATTAATAAAACTACTTCGAGTGGTCAATTGAACTTAAATTGGTCCAAAATACTTCAATATTCATAAACCACGCTCAACTATGCATGCAGTATTACAATTTTCCTCTTTTGAATTCTGCGTGCTCTGTTTATCTACGGCTAAATGTGCCGGAAACATCTATGACCTCGGGATTATTCCCTTTTTCGGCATACTTTCATATCAGCAAAAAACGTAATTTCTTAAAAAGAGTAGAACAGAATTTCGCCTTTTTGCTTCCAAACCAAGATCCAGAGTACTTTTTATTCAAACCGTCTTGGAAGAAAAGTCAAACTTTATATTTGGTTAAGTCAAATAAGTGAAATCAGTTGAAGAAATGCGTCTAAACTTGTTCCAATTTGGATAAACTAGATTTGATTCAACGGGTTGAATGTCAGCATTAATACGACCTGAAAATACTTATATACCTGTAGAATTCGAAATTAACTTCCAGTTAGTAATAAATAGACTCCGTATTCTATTTTGGTTAGTGCACTCTCTGAAGCAATTCCCTTCCTTAAAAGGAAAAATACACACAAAAAAAAGACCAAAAACAATAAAAGGGAAAGCAAAAGGAAAAAGGTTCGTTGAAAATATTTTTCACATTAGAGACTTGCGTCTTAATGAGTAGATTTTTCTCGAAAATGAGCACTTCATAGTTTACGAAGCGAAGGTAGTATCGCGCGTCGCACATCGACAAATAACGGAGGTGTTCGATTGAACCTGTTATAGGATAAGACTCAAAATCCTCTTTAAACGCGTCAATTTAGTGTATCATAACATTCTCCAGACACACTGCAAGACGTCTTTTCCGTTTTAACAGTGGACACTCATTGCCCTACAAGGATCCATTGATAGTCACATTGAAGAAAAAACCAACTGATACCTGGATACTGTTCATGCCATCCTCATCTTTTAGTTTCGATGTTCCATTCACGACTATATACGTATTTCAAATGAAGTATGTTTAACGTGAAAGAACGTACGATGACTGCACATCACGACCTATGTCAGTGTTGATCTCCGGTACGTAAAGAGAGGTGGAGTTAAAACGTGAAAAGAGATTTGAGAAGTTTACTCGAAGTTTCGGAAGTTTGTAAGTTTCATCCTCGATTCCAAAAGCGGTTTGATACATGACTATACATGTTCGTTTGGTGGTGGAATCCAATTAAGTACATCTTTTGTTAGTGTTCTTTTACCATGCCTTCCGCTTCAGTTTCTGATAACGATCCCGCAAAAAGAAAGCTGAAATAACATGTAATAACAAAACTAGCAGACGTTCATTCCACATTTTTTGGCCTTGTACATTATGCAGGCGAGTTCTCTCTGGTAGCCGGCTTTTGCTTTCTTTCATGGTAGCCGGGACAACTCTTTTACCTTCTTTCTCCCCGGTTTGCTGGACTTGCTAGATTTGGACACAAAAAGCAAGAGCGCTTTCCGGGCTACTGATGACAAATCACTTTCATAATTATTAATTTCTAAACAAAATTAATATTTTGAGATCAAATATAATAATTAATAATCAATATTTTGAGATCAAATATAATAATTAATATATTGAGACCATATATATTTTGAGATCAAATATTCGTTGTTGAATTACAGGAAATTGTTGGGGATAACTGTAAACTGTGCGCCGTAATGTAACCGATTCCAAAAAACTTGAATTTCCCCAATGATTTGATCTCGTCTAGCGGCTTAGTGGTGCCGCCATCATGGCATGGAATTCTGCCCACCAAACCATGGGAGTTCCGCGGCGAAAACCACACACAGTTATACTATGTACACTACGGTTGACACGAAATTTCCTTCTCTTTTTTCGACATCCTTATAACGAGTAGAGTTGCTCCTTAAAAGTCCACAGAAAGGGTTAAGGTAAACTAGTAATATATTTAGTAATAAACTAGTAATATATTTAGCCAGGATGGGCTTCTGATTTAGCGTTGGTAGTTCCTTCAGCTGAGCGTTTGTCTCCCAGGAAGCTGACGGTGCGCTCATTTTACCCCCCCTCTCTCCATCAGTGCTCCGTTTTAAGGAGATGTAAAGCTACTTCAAGCTACACAGAATGGACAGAAGTCGAGGCGACTGTGAATCGAACTTGAGCGGCTCGCATCAGAAAGCCACACACTAACTGAACTACAATTGCTCCATAACATAGTACTAGACCTTTCGCGAATTCGCATTACTGACAATAGATTAAAGTCGGTCGGGTTTTCAAATCCACTTAAGTCTCGCCTGGAGGTTACATTCCCAAAAATGTAACTAGTGTAGTCAATGTTTCCAATGCAACAAGGGGGAAGATGAAAAGAAGGGGAAAACAAGGAAAATAAGGAAAAAATTATGAAAATGGAAAAATGAAAAGCGAAAAATAATGAAAGTAGATAATTTAATTATTTCAACAAAAAGCAACGACTAACTTATTCAAATTGCTTTATTTGTTTAAATAATTGAACGAGAACAATACAACTAATATTCCATCAAATACTTAACCAAACCTAGACAATTACCTAGAGTATCTTACGGGCTTGATTTAGCCTACTGCTACAACAAACTACACTATCACACTTAAACTGAGAATGTAACAAAATCTGCAGGCGTCACAGATTGCTTCCCCCTTAAAACCGGGCTTCCTGTGCTCACGGCCAACAGAGAGTCCCGGTGTTGGGGCTAATCAGCTTCGAAGCAAGTAAGGTGTAATATTTATGATGCTCCTCAGGGCTACCGTGACGGTGAAGTGCTGGGAATGCGATATCCATCCCCAAAACAAAACAAATAATATAAATACACACAGATTTGAGCTTAAATTTGAGGGTTGATCCATTCCATCAATGGTGGTTGTCAATAAGTAGTCGGATGTTTCCGACAAAGTGGTCGGGTTTCTCCGACAAACGGTCGGGGTGTCCGTTTGGTTGCTGGACATTCGTTTATTTTGCCATCACAAGTGCCAAGAGAGCCATTCGTACATACATTCCATACTCGGCTTGTCTGAAGTAGGCTGCTCTTGGGTCTGAGTCTACTTCAACACTGGGAATCAAGGAAAGCGAAATTAATGGTTGAACGGAAACAGAAAGGAACAGAAAGGAACGAACAGAAAGGAACGAACAAACGAACGAAGGAACGAACAAACGAACGAGCAAACGAACGAACGAACGGCCCTGCTGAGTTGATTCTAGTCCACTGCATGAAAACTGCTACTTTGTACAAGTTCTAGAGAGGGTATTCAGGAAGGACGACTAACTCAGGTACGCGCAACAAGTGAAAAACAAACGCAAAGTAGAATAGGTAAAAGATGGAGGAGGAGAGTGGTCAGAAAAGAATAGGGAAAACGGAGAAATTGTCTCACCTGATCTCGTTTATTCTAGGCAACGGGTGCATAACTACCATCTTTTCTTTAGCTTCGTTCAACGTTTGCGGTGTTATAACATAACTTCCAAATACCTAAAACAAAATACTTTATCTTAGCGGTGACTTGGAGGGTGGGTATTTACATAAATACTCGACGCGTGTAGGAGCATCGAAAGCTCGCCGAGTAAACGATCAAACGAGTTTCTTGAAGGCCAGGCACGAAAAGATAAAATGTCCACCATGATGTCTTCGCGTTTCCCATTGGTTTGGTCACGTGATCTTATTACCATGGTGACTCAATCTAGCATTGACTCCGTTCCACGTGTTCACTTGTGAATCACACACGGCAAGCAGTCAAAGCAACACGATATGAATTATAGCAATCAACTATTATTACCATCATCATCATCTTTATATCAATTTTACCTTATTGTATTCTTCTTCAGATGCAAAACGTTCTCTCTGAATTCTTGTGACGTACAAAACATCGGTGTCATGAATTGCATCCATTAAATTCGTATATTCCTCCTAAAACACAAGCAAACATGTACATCCACAAACATCCTTCATCGCTCTAGATTCGGTACGTTGTCGTTAAGTTTTACATGAAACGGCCGAGACTGGGAGGGGCTTCTTTGGGGTCGAACAAAATATGGACGAAAAGAGGACGAATGATGGCAAGAGAAACTTCACACGTACTGAATCAAGATCATATTTACGCAATAATCAAGAACGCCAGAAAAGAATCACGCGCCTAATCAAGAGCAAGGAAAACATTTCACAGGTACCTTATCAAGGTCAAGGTACAATTTCCAAGTCTAGAATGAGCTTTTATCAGGTATTTTTAAATTCGTAAAACAGAAAAAGAATTACCATAGCTGGAAAGAGCATGTTAAAATTAGCAAGACAGTACAGTTTGAAGGAATTAAGTCCAAAACTCGCAAGAATATGAATTTTTGAAAAGTGTGAATTTGTAAGAAAACCTTTGCTGGTAGGCATCTCTTGCCTACCAGCGAACGTTCTCATACAAAATTTCGATTTCGGAAAATTCATATCTTCGTGAGTTTGAAAGTTACTTCATTCAAACTTCACAGTTTTACTAATTTTGACGTGCTCTTTCCAACTATGGTAATTATATTTCTGTACTGTGACTTTTGGAATTACATGATAAAAGCTCATTAAGGTCCAAGTACAAATTCTACGTGTACCGAATCAAGACAGAGGTTAAAATTTCGCATGTACCGAATCAAACAACTTACGTACCTGTACAATTCCTCTTTGCCGCACATACTCTTTGACAGAGTCAGGCATTTGTAGACTTGTTGGAGATACATATCGTAATGTTACACGATAAAGGCATAATAATCTAGCTAGAGAGTGAACTGTACGACCATTCTTCAAATCACCGATCATTGTTACCTGAAATCAACACAAATGGTGAATTCCGGGGACGATGAGGAGAAAATAACAGTAATAGAAATCCGAGTGGGATTTGAATACACCACTGCTCTGAAAATAATCTACAAGGCCCGGTTGTACGAAGGTTGGATAAAGTTATCCACCGGATAAGAGTTATCCTCTGTATAGATTTTGTATAGATTTTATCCGCTGGATAAGGATTTATCCGCTGGATAGCGCTATTCACCCTTCGTACAACCGGCCCCAGTAGTTTTAAGTTAGTAAGAGTTAAAGAAGAGAACTCCTCCCTTTCGGTCCACTACAGGCAACCCACAGAGTATAGTGCAGCAGTTTTGTTGACATAGTTCTTGTATATACCCTTATTTCAAAATAGGTTGTTAAAGTCAGCGCGACTAGAACAAAAAGGAGTATTGACAGTTGCAAAAGTTCTCTCGCTTGTTGGCTTTGATCTTGATTTTCAACACCAGAATACAATGTGGTTTGTTGTATAAGGGGTCACGTCAAGTTGGGTTTGATTTATTCTTCATAGTTTTGTTGCGTCTAGTTAATGTTTTCACAACTTGATCTCTGGGCTTTCGGATCGATAGATCCACCTCCAGGAAATGCAAAAACGATAACAAACGACAACAAATAATTGTTTGTTGTCGTTTGTTATCGGGATTTTTCAGTCACTAAAGATAGATCTATGGTTCCGAAAGCCCAGAGATCAATTTGTAAAAACACGTTTAAAACAAGAAATAATTGTTTGTTGGCGTTTGGGTTATTTTTCATTCCCTGCACGTGGATCTATCGATCCGAAAGCTCAGAGATCAAGTTGTGAAAGCATTAACAAAGACGAAAATTTTGTATTACACGCGAGCTACGTACAAACCAGTTTAATTTAATTTAAGTTGAGTTATCGTGTGGATATTTTTAGTGTATTTTAAATACTGATCATATTCAGTATTTTTTAATGATTTGTTTTTGTGAGTGTTAGTGTTAGTTTTTCTGCCTTCAATTTTACTCTTATAATTTAATTATCAATTTACGTATATTTTAGATTATTTTCTCCTTCCATTTTGTAAGTTTACATATATGTATGTTTAAGGTGCACAATGATTTTCTCATCTCCAGGGTTGTTGTTTTATGTACCTCCTAGTACTAACAACATTAAATTGTAAATACTTTATATTATTATCTATCTAGGAACTAAAAACCTTTGAACCTTTGCTTACCGTTAAGCCATTGACAGTACCAATTTCTTCTCTAATTGTAAATACATCTAAAAGAGCTTGTGTAGGATGTTCTCCTACACCATCACCAGCATTTAACACTGGTTTATGGCAATTCTTGGCTGCTTCCTATTTCAATAAAACACCATTTAGCAATTTAGCATTCAAACACATAAAGTTCTATATACAGAAATTTTTATATCAATGAGCAACGTCTTTATGTTTGACAACCTCCCACTTCTTTCGCCAGTTGGTTGATGTATCTGCTATCCTGATGAACTGTCTTATCATGTATCCAGCTTTCTATTTTGTGTATGAATCTCTCGCAATCATTCTGTTTGTCAACCTGTTCCTTCTACATCCATCGTTTTGACCAAATGTCAGTTTCGTATGACTGTGGTTACGGGCACGGGCACGGCGGGTTACGGCAGGAATTTCGAACGTTTTATAGACAACACGACACTGAATCGGTCACGATAGGCGCGCTAAGTCTCCCACCCACACAAAACTGTTCCGGCTATGTGCACCTCTGTCATACAAACTAACCAACCATAGGTAACGTTACGGCATGGTACAGCATAGCCTGCGACATTATCTGCAACATTGCGCACAACAGTTGCATCATGTATCCACCCTTGCAACGTTGCATGGAATCACTGGAAATTTTTATGCATTTCCTATGTAGGAAATATGAAGGAAATAAGTAGGAAATTGAAATTTCCTACATTCTGTCCAATTCCTTTCACAGGAAATCGCAATTTCCTATGATAGGAAATATGTAGGAAAATGGATTTTCCTATGGTTAGAAATATGTAGCAAATATCTAGGAATCTGCAATTTCCTATGAGGAATACGTAGGAAATTGCATTTTCCTACATATTTCCTATAACCAGGAAATGAATACCGGATAGATAGATACCTATATTTAATAGGGTGACTCCTTCAACAATACATATAACTTATGAATGCTGTTATCAATAGAAGCCCTATACTTCAACAAAACCTTCCAGTGAATATTGCAAAAACTATTGCATTATCCGGACCTCTAGTTTACCTGCACTGCCCCAGGCTCTGGATGTCGAATCACTACTGCATCACAGTACGATGACATAACTTGGACGGTATCTAGAGAAACAAACATCGTTACTTGGCAACAAATAGGGTGGATTTCGTATGACTGTGAAAACGGCAACACACGGTCACGGCACGGTTACGGCAGGAATTTCGAATGTCTTTATAGACATCACGGCACTGACACGGTCACGGCACGGTTACGGCAGGAATTTCGAATGTTTTTATAGACATCACGGCACTGACACGGTCACGGCACGGTTACGGCAGGAATTTCGAATGTTTTTATAGACATCACGGCACGGCGCGGTCTGTTTCACACTCATACGAAATCTGCTCTATTACATTGTACATGTTATCTTTTAGGTATTTCTTTCTCAAGGTCTCAGGCTCCAGTTGCATAAAACGTAACGTTGGACGTAACTGTCAGACGTTACTAACATTGATTCAACTTGGCTTACGTTAACAGTTACGTACACGTTAAGTTTTACGCAACTGGATCCCGATGTTTGAAGTTTCTGCCAAGTACCAACACTACCTCAAAGGAAACAGGAATATCTATCAACCGCAAAAAAACGAGAACACGAGTAATTAGCAACCGTACCGTATAGAAAACATAATAGGTAGAACAGTTTTTGTATGAGTTTGAAACGGACCGCACCGTACCATGTCAGTGCCGTGACCGTGTCAGTGCCGTGATGTCTATAAAAATATAACTGTAACCGTGCCGTGACCGTGTGGTGCCATTTTCACAGTCATAAGAAATCTGCTCCAGCCATTAATCGTCACTTGTACAGAACATACCCATTATTCGTACCTGATAGGTAAAACGAGTATCTACCAACCGTATCTGATAGGAAACATGAGCATGACACCCTTACCTGACAAAGATTCGCCTTTCTTGGCTGATGAATCAGAGCCGTTAACATGAATGACGGTACCTCCAAGTCTTTGCATGGCGGCGGTAAAAGATGAAGAAGTACGAGTACTGACCTCGTAAAACATGGACGCAAGCACGCGACCCTGAACACAATAAACAACACATTAGTACAAGTAGACAGAGGTTCAAGTAATTTACAGCGACCTTTCAATAAGATGGACACTTTTGACGGTAAAACTAAAGAGGTTAAGAACAGTGATCTTAAAGGGGGACAAACGGTGTGCCCTCAGACCCTTCATTCCAATGACGGCTCAAACGTCAACTATAAGCCTGATTTACATAACAACCTTTTTATAGCACGGAACCCCTACATCTTGGCACGTGGACTGATTATTTTGGGTACCGCAACCCTATAGGTCCGACAAATTCTCTGTTCACGTGATAATTACGGGTGCCGTGCAAAACATGATGGGCGTGCGTGCGCAGAATTAGGGCTGCCGTGCCATCGTGTAAATCGGGCTCAAGTAACTCTTAACCCTTGGGACTAGCAAAGACTGTCCTACATTGTTAACTTATGTTATAGAGAAATAACTGGAAGTAGAGGCCAATGAGTGCTATTCCATACAAAGAAGTATCCATTAGAAAAGAGATTTAATTAATTAGTAGATGAACTTTACCTTTAGCAAGTTCATTCCTCCTTCTTTTTGCACAAGTTTACGCATGTCGTGGGCCACGTTAAAGATGATATGTAACTAAATCACAATCAACAATTTAATAAAACAATGATTTGTACAGATATCAGCAATATGACCGTTAGCTTGAGTTCTAGCTATGAAGTATCCATCACAGAGAATACATTTAAGATTGTGAATAATAACGGAAAATAAGTTACAATTGAGTTATCTATTGTACTCTTTCTGATAGTTTCTTTGCAATAGCTTTTTTATATAATAATTTGTATATTACGCGCACTCTGATTGGTCGAGAACCGTGTGTGATTACAGTACGCACGCATAGATGACGTTATTGAGTCTTACGCGCGCTATGATTGGTTGAAATGTTTCGATGAATATGACATAAAACAAATAGAATCCATTTTTCCATGGGTCTGAAGCGAGGTTGACATCGAAATTCAAATGCAGACGCAAACGGCACTTTGTGAAAAACGTCTGCGCATGCTCGTAGCCACATCTTCGTACTTTTGTAAACTTATGCAAATTTCGCTGTTACGCTTGCCTTTAAAAAATGGTTTTCACAAAATGTCAAAACTTAGGGTCAATTGTTGAAACGTAGGGCCAGTATTCACATAATGTCTTCATTAATGCAATATAGTATACAGGAGAAATTTTATGTATACACCGAGAACACGACCATTTCATTTCAAGCTAAAACTCACACATTTCTTAAGAAAACATCGTAATATGCACGCATGCATAGACGTTTTTCACTAGTGTCGACGCAAACTCGAGAAAAAGGGCAATTTGGTCTACTTGTGTTCGTTTCTAACCAATCGATTAGTTCCATAACTCACCTGCTGTTTGGAGAACTGACTGGCACTTAGAATACTTCCACTTATAGCGTTAGTAGGGATACGAATTTGTGGGTGTGGCGCGACCAGAGGTACAGGGGCCTGGGTGAAAGTAGGTGTCTTTGGGGTCACAGAACCTAGTGATATCACATCCCCGGCGTGAGGAGTTCCCTCTATAACACAAACAACACATCAACTCTAGATCAGATTAAAGTGAAAATGGGAACAAGAGAGAGAGAGAAGGAAAAAATCTTGATTTCCTCCTCTTCTGCTTGCTCACT
Source organism: Telmatactis stephensoni (assembly GCA_029948255.1). NCBI lineage: Eukaryota > Metazoa > Cnidaria > Anthozoa > Actiniaria > Isophelliidae > Telmatactis > Telmatactis stephensoni. The sequence goes on along the minus strand of JALIZF010001722.1, from coordinate 323,621 downwards.
GCGTTTTGCAAAGGGAGTATAACTTAACAGTCCTCGTTAAGTCGTATGCAAGCCATATCTTTACTGTAAATTAAGGGATTTTGCATAAAATTTCTCCACAAAACAACAGTAAATTTACACATGCTTGTGAAACGGAGACCAAAAAATGATTTCGCATGACATGAGTGTGACACGGACTACACCATATCAGTGAAGCAGTGTGACCATATACCACATAAGTTTGTGTTAAGAGCAGTTTTCGTATGAGTGTGAAACGGACCGCGCCTTGCCGTGTCCTGCCGTGTTATCTAAAAAAACATTCGAAATTCCTACCGTAACCGTGCCGTGACTGGCGGTGCCGTTTTCACTCATACGAAATCTACTCTAGTCATGCCAAATTGCTATGTCTCCACAATCGTAGAAGGACATCCAGACTTACCGACAGAAGCAGCTGAAATTGGTTCAAGGCCAGCAGTACGGTGTATCGGGGGAGGGAATCCCCATCTCGAATCTTTCTTCCTTGGACTACCGGGTATTTGCGCGACGGCGGGTGGTAACTGAGGACCGTATACCGGCATTGGAGGAGGAGCGATAACTCGGACATCTTCACCATAGCCCGGTTGTGCGAGAACCTGAGGAGGCAATAAAGCATCTCTGATCAAAATTTGATTTCTCCTTGGAAAACAAAGAAGTACGAGGAGAGATTAGAACTTCATCAATAAGATCGTTCTTAAAGCCACTTTGGGGTTTTATCCGAGCGGGTTTCCTGTGCTAGCGTTCAACCGCGAGAGGACTGAGACGAGGGGTCGTCAGGAAACACAGGAAACCCGCTCCTCGGATAAAACCCCCAAAATGGGACTCCCAAAGCTAACTCACCTTGCCATCAATACAAGCGATTTGTCCACGAAGTACAACGCGACGTACCATACCATAAACCTTCATGCCAGCGAACGGCGTCCATCGCGACTTGGAGTAAGTCATGGCTTTGGGGATTGTCCACTCGTTACCAATCTCCACTTCAATGTAGGTATCTTTTTGCTCAGGAAGCCCAAAGATGCGCCGTGGATTGTGGTAGAGTTTGTTTACTAGATCCTTATATAACGAGAAAATAAAGCGCGAATTAAAAATATATAATACCTAAATAGAAAAACAAAGATATCGAAAGAAACGAATATATAAAAAGGAAATGATCAAACGCATCGAGATTTTTAGATGCGTACCAAGCAAATACATTATTATTATTATTAAATGATAATGAGAAGAACGAATGAAAAAAGAATAGATGAACGAATAATTTTTTTTTACTGTTTCAGTCTTATTACCTCCATAGTCAGGCGTTCCTGGTGCACGGCTGTCAGCAGTAATGGTAACATGGTCTCTAGACCAGGAAATCCTGGTGGCGCATTTTCGGAGTTCTTTTCTTCGATTGTGTGTGGAGCTAGAAAAACAAAACATTTCGTATTATACGTATCGCTCTTTGTTCTTATTTGCACACAAGTACGAAGGTGAAACACAGCAGTCCATCATCAAAACCGCGCGTTGGTACGGCATAATCTATTTAATTTATTTTATTTTTGAGGGCCATATTGTAAACTACTGGGTCACCAGTAAATATGTTTTCACCCTCCATAAATAAAGTCTTGATCATCATCATCATAATCAAAATGCAATACAGAACTCGAGAGAAGGAATATCAAGCTTCAATCCCGTTTGCGTTTTCTACCCTACACAGAGACCACAGAGTGTCTTCCCCTTTTCGAATTCAAAAATACCTTCAAAATAAAGAATTTTGGAAATGTAAAACCGATGGTCCACACTGAAACCAAGGATTTGCCTTCACTTTGAAGGTATTTCAAATGTTTTCGCCTCAGTAAGCCGGCCCTGCCTGCCGTCCCCTCTTACCCTTCCCGGCTTCCAGGGCTTGCAACACATGCTTCGGAATTGATGGGTTCCAAAGCACATAAAACGTTTTGCACTTTGAATAAAGACTCCTCCATTAGTACCGTACACCCTAACTACTTACCATGGTCTGTTGCAAAACAATCAACATACTCAAGGTTATCCCATAAGGCATCACGATCTTCGTTAGTGACCAAAGGTGGTTTGACTTTAATCCAGTTTCGTCCTATCCTGTCAACGTCATCTTGGGTTAAGAATAGGTGATGTGGGGCTACCTCACATGTTACTGCCATGCCTCGATCTTTGGCAGCTTTGATCACTAAAATCTAAAGCCATGTATGGATTAGAGAAAATGTCTCTTTGGGCGTAGGGGTCCGTAATGTATGGATTAGACAAAATCTCTCTTAGGGGTAAGGGTCCGTAATATATGGATTAGACGAAATTCCTCTTGGGGTAGAGGTCAGGCATGTATGAATTAGACGAAATTCCTCTTGGGGGTAGGGGTCCGTAATGTATGGGTTAGACGAAATTTCTCTTGGGGGTAGAGGTCAAGCGTGTATGGATTTGACGAAATTCTTTTTGGGGTGGGGCCAGACATCAGGTGAAAATCCTCACAGGGGTGGAGTAGGGGTGACACCGCGGCAAATTGTACAACGCATGCGCGACTTATGAAATTATCCCGATGAAAACATTCGGTCCGTTTTGTATGATGTAGCATTCCACTTCTCGTACGAATGAGAAGCCTTCAGAGAGAGAGAGTAAATTCAGTATCATTTTCACATCTTACCTCTTCTTTTCGAGCAACGTGGGCAATGTGAACAGGTCTTTGTGCAAGCTCAGCCAGAAGCAAGATGGCAGCAGTAGTTCTACCTTCCGCGTGACAAACAATTGGGAGATGTTTGGGCCAGCTCTCCAAATGCTGCAAGAGAAATGATTTCTCAATGAAATCAAACACATAGAATAAAAAAAAACATGAACTATTGAGAAGTGGGAAGTAGAAGAAAAATATAAACAAAGAAAAAATGAGAAAAAGGATTGAAAGATTCGGAAACAAGAAATGACAAAAGGACTGAGAGATCCGCCAATAGCCATGGATACCATCACTATGGTTACCATCACCACAGTTACCTTGCTCCAGACTGTCAAGTCATTCAGTTGCAGTGTTGTAAACGTCTCGTTCAGATACATCTTAAGTCCAGCAGCCTGATGAGCGATCTTGTTGATGAGATCAAAGTTGTCAGGGCCAGCGCCAAGGTAAATACCATAGTCACAGCGTGCCCCCTCCACGGCAAGCTAGAGAATAAACCAGTAAACTATCTCTTAGCAACGTTAAATGACAGAAATTTCAGTGTGTGAATGCCGACCGGGATAACATGGACGTATCCCTTAAGACAGATCCACACACGTCCTGTTGTAGAATTCTAAATAGTTTTCAACAAACCTTTCTTGCAAGATTAAACGATGCTTCATCTACTAGTGGTGGGTTAGTGTTTGGCATAGCAAGCACCATGGTAACACCACCAGCTAACGCTGCAGCTGTACCAGATCTAAAGTCTTCTTTGTGCGTTGCACCTGGTTCTCGTAGATGAACATGGACGTCAATTAACCCTGGTAGACGGGCTACACGTGCTGATGATATACAGTCTATGTGGGTCTTAAGTTTTGGGGCACCGCCTACTCGCTTGAGTGCCTGTGTAAGACATGTCATATGTTAGTTGGGTTTTGTTTTGTTTGTAAAACTCGACCAATCAGAAAGCGAGAAAATTACAAGTTGTGGTAAAAATTTTAAATAAGCATGAACCCTAACTGTAACTTTCTTATTTTCAGTCTGTTTCTTACCTCCACAAAAAGTTTAACACATTTGATATTAGTGATCAAAGGCACCGAGAAATCAATCGCCATTCTCCTTGTTCTGTAACCACGGGTAACAAACGCTGTTTTCAAGCAGGAATTGCTCCGCAAAGGTAAGTTAATAAACAGGTCAATCCTGTTTTGGGACAAGTAATCTTCTATACTGTGTTCCTCGTTGCCTTCTCCATTGCCTTCATCTAGTGGCCAATCAACTGGATTAACCTGTTAAAACCAATTTCAATATATTACTATTGTACTGGGCCTGGTTGTTCGAAAGATGTTTAGCGTTAACCCAGGATTAAATCTAAAGAAAACCATTCATTTTAACCCAGGATTAAATCTAAAGAAAACCATTCATTTTAACCCAGGATTAAATCTAAAGAAAACCATTTATTTTAACCCAGGATAATCTAAAGAAAACCATTCATTTTAACCCAGGATTAGTGTTAATTGCCCTTCGAGCAACCGGGCCCTGTACTGTATTACTTTGGGATGGGTAAAATGGGTTAACTGGGTAACCTTGAAGGGAATGGGATGATTTTCTTGAGGGTTGAGCAGCTTGTTTGAGGGGGCTCCTGACAGTTTTTTTAGATCATTGAGTTAAGTAAGATTTGTTTTGTACCTTGATTCCATGTGCTGAATAGAAGTCTGCAGTACCAAGACTGGCATACAAAGTAAAGCCAAGCTCTTTCAATGTCCTGACACTATGAAGCAATTCATTTTTGGACTAAAAACAAAGCAAACATGTTAATAAGACTCGTGGAGGACAGATAGACAGACAGACAACAGATAGGTACGCACGTAAACAAGCAGACAGTCAAATTGAAGAAACGAAGATAACCAGAATAAACTGTCAAACATTTACAAAGGAAAGCAGTAGAAAAACAAACAAACTGGCAGAGGAAAGGAACTCTCACAGGTAGACAGATATGTGGAATAATGGTGACAGAAAGGTGGCCAAGTTAGGAAAAAATAAACAGTTTACCTTAAAGCTACCAATGGATAAAAGAACATTTTTCTCAGGCATCTTGAATCTGGTACTGAGCAAACCCTTGAGATATGCCTCATAGCGATCTTCACCAAAGCATGCTACTTCTCCTGTGCTGGCCATCTCAACTCCTAACCTAACATCTGCACCAGCAAGTTGGGAGAATGAAAACTGTGGCACCTGAAAAGAGGGTCAAGATGATGTTACTGAGGATGATGATGATGATGATGATCACTGATGATGATGACAAATGTCACAATGGAGATTGTGGATGCAAGTTGTTTGTGTATTGCTTGTCATGGTGATAGCAAAGCCAACTACAATGATAAATAATAGTCCAGTTGTGAAGATATGCTTCACCTGCCACATACACAGTACTCAGAATGAGGCTATGCGCTAAAACGTTTGTCTTCTTACAAATGATTGAGCTTTGTGTACGTAGCCTCGTCTTGATACTTTTGTATGTGGCAAGTGAAGTGTAACTCGGAAGTCAGCTATTGTGTTTGTCTTTACTGAAGAGGTTCTATCAAAAGTGAATGGTCTAGGTGACATTACTGAGTATTTTACTAAATGTTACCAATGGGCTGGCTTTCTATGCCAAAATATACCCATGCATCCAAAAAAATCACTTAGGCCATTCTGGTGGTGATCCCTTAACCTACCTTTACTCCAACTCTTCCACATCCATTCAGTTCAAGAACAGGCTCAACCTCCACGCCACAAATCACCCTGGTTGCCATAGCAACAAAGTCATGATCCAGAGTTTTGGAAACAAAAGGGAAAGACCTTGACACTCGAAGATTGCATTCTATCACTTTGAGCTGGTTGTCCTACAAAATCAAGAAATTAAATATTTCTGAGACAAGTCATGGAACTTTGAATTTCTGTTAAATTCTCTTGAAAGTTGTGCAATATTCAGTTGTTCTACTTTAAAACTATTTCATACAAAAACAAACTTACCTTTGCAATAAGCTGCATGTTAAATGGTCCTGTCACAGACAGTGCCTCAGCAATAGCGTAACATATCTTGCGTATTTTCCCAATAGTTTCTTCATTCATATCCTGTGGTGGGAGGACCATAGTGGCATCTCCTGAGTGCACACCAGCATTTTCCACATGCTCAGAGATGGCCATTGCTACGACCTTACCATCACATGCAACAGCATCAACATCAATTTCCTGGAACAGAGCAAACGAAGTTTCAAAGTCAGCCATCATGATGTCACATCCAACAGCTTTATTTTGATTAATTGGTATCCCTTTTTGGAACTGGAAATATATTGGATGGCTATCAATGAAAACTTCAGTTTCAAAAGAGAGAGAAAAATTATTGGAGTAATTCCTGGAATCCCTGGAATCGTGTAAACTTGTTACTCAAAAAAGACAAAATAGTATGACAATGATTCAAATAGCAGCCACTGCTTTACAATGTACAATATAATATTTTACTGTATAAGTCAAAAAATACCTTTGCTTCTTGGATAAACTTTGAGATAACAACAGGATGATCTCTGGACAAGAAGACATCACTGGACAAGAAGCTGTCAACATCATTATCATTGTATGCTACTATCATGGCCGCACCACTTAACACATAGGATGGACGTACAAGGCAAGGGTAGCTGACTTTATGACAAAACTCTTTGGCATTCTAATAAACAAGACAGAATAACATTTACTTGGAGAATAATTTACTAGGTACTATAAAAATGGTCCTAGTTGCACAAAGGTTATAGTGTTTATCAAGCAGATAAAATAATGGCATTTTCCAATAAATTTATATATTATATATATATATATTTTCCATTTGATAAGGATTCATCCAATGGATACAGTGTTTACCTACCTTAACTGTAGTCAATTCTTTCCATTGTGGCTGTAGGATTCCAATGTTATCCAACATTCTGGAGAATTTGAATCTGTTCTCAGCATTGTCAATAGACTCTGGGGAGGTGCCTAATATCTTAGCCTATAGGAAAAATACATTATAACTTTAGAAGGTCAACCATCACAGTTTTCAATTGAATTACAGATATTGATAACCATTGTTAAAGGTGAAATAAATAAGGCTAAATCTAATATTATAGGCAAGGTTAAAATCAAGACATTACTGGCCAGCAGTCTTCCTTGAATAGTGGAAATTTGGGGGACAAAAACTTGTGTAACTTGGCCAAAATAACTCAGTACTGGATCTAATTGACATTTTGTAAAATTTGGACCCTGGAGGATTGCAGGGGCTTGAAATGCATTCATGTTACCAAACCTTCACCCCTTTTGCCAATCAACCTACAGCATATTGTAGTTGATAGAAATAATTGCCCACTCTCCTCTCCCTGTTATGGTAAGTACTGTCCTGCTAGGTATCAATTCCACTGACTACTCAGTGTGAAGAACTGTGTCATGGTTGCCATAGTGACCTCTGGAGGAAGCAGGACCTGCAAGGTCAGTTCTTGGCATATGGAACCTAGCCCCAAGCTCTTCTACTGTCAATGAGTTTAACTATAGTTAAGTATTCTAAGGAGACTGTGATTATTATTAAGCATTCACATTGCTTACCTGTTGTCGATGTAAGTGCATGGCAATGTTATTGGGTAGTTGTCCACCCATACTAAGAATAATGCCTTCTGGATTCTCCTTTGTGTAGATATCCATTACACTCTGAAATAACAACCATTTGTCACAATTTATTGCCAAACTTAGAGACATTGAGACGTTGAAAAACACCACACTTCAAATCTCCTCACCTCAAATGAGATTTCGTCAAAGTACAACCTATCACATTCATCATAATCTGTACTGACTGTTTCTGGGTTATAATTAACCATTATGGTCTTTTTACCAAGCTGTGATCAAACAAGAACAAGAAATCAAAAAAGAAATATTGCTATAAAATGAACATGGAATGAGACAGGAGTAATGGATGGAAGGAAGGAAGGACAGAGGGATATATGGATGTAACACAGCACAAGTTATATAAACATGTTTTAAAGAATTACCTTTCTTAGCTCTCTGATACATCCCACAGCACAACAATCAAACTCTACACTGCTACCAATTCTGTAGACACCAGAACCTAACACCATCAGAGCATTACCAGGGAAATCAACATCATTCTCAGAGGCATTATACGTCAAGTATAAATAGTTGGTGCATGCTGGATACTCTGCAGCAACTGTATCAATTTGCTTGATAAATGGTGTGATTTCCATCTCATGACGAAGTTTTCTCACAGCAAGTTCAGTGCTATAGAGTTGAAAATAAATATAGAAATTTATTCATCAGCATTATGAAAAGTTTTCTGAGCCACAGAAAGCTAAAAAAGTTTAAGCCAAGTTCAAAGAAGGATGCAAAGTCAAGAGCTGAGAACCAGACTGACAGAAAACAAACTGAGAAAAGCTCACCAAAGCTCATAACTATAATCACTATACTATCACAGAAAAATGTGCTCAGTGATGAAAGCAATCATAGGGATATACAGTATGGAAACCACACTAGCTACAATCTCAGATAGGATCACAGATATATTCAGTTGTCGATATTTCAATGATCACTTTCTGAACAATTCTCAGGGACTGTAGTGATCACAGTGATCACATGAAAGCCAAGCTTAACCTACGGGAATGGTTGCGCAACACAAACCTTGGTTATAGTTACTGTCTATATATGTACTACATGTGTATTGTACCACTATACTATTCTTACAATACCTGTGAATACACTTGGCAATCTGTTTATCACTAAACCCAAGTTGTTTAGCTTTTATCATGTGCTCATAAGTGATTTCTGGAGCCTGCAACAACAAGTAAGACTGATGTAACAACTTATTTCTAATCAGAACAAAGATGACTGGGAAGTCTAAAATCACACGTGCATTGTGAAAATAAACACTACCTTGTCTGATTGTGCAAAAGGTGCATGAGGTTGTCCCTGAAAGGTGCAGATGAAAATTACGTGCAGTGAGAATGAAAAAAATGATTATGACACTTAAGTATACAATCATGTACATGCATTATTGGCTAAATATGATCTAGTGCAAATGTTCATCTTTAAGCCCTTTACACACAAATGACCTACATGTAGTCATGAGCACAAAATCACAAAACAATTTTTTACAGAACAAATTCTAATTAGATAATGTTTCCTTGGGTACTTTCTCTGAGCAACAAAAGGAGTGACGAAATAATACCCCTTGTTTCCCAAGGATACAAGATTACATGTAAGTATTTTGAACTATCTTTACTCAGATGGAATTTGTATGGACTTGGGCATACATGGACCAGCTAGATGATAAAAAATTCCTACAAATTAAATGTATGTGTACAGAGTGTACTGTGTTCTTACTGATGAGGGAGCTTCAGTCCTGTATGACTTCAATAAGGTACCAAAATCAGTGATACATTTCATGCGGTTTAAAAACCATCTGTCTATCTTGGTCAGCTCATATAACTTATCCACAGTGTAGCCCTGTTTTAGTGCCGCAGCAAGAACATGAATGCGCTTGTCAGATGGCTCTCTCAATTCCTGTAGACAGAGTAACAAAATAAGTGGTTGAATCAAGGCCTAGTTGGGTTAACCCAGGGTTAAATCTAAAGAAAACCATTGGTGTTAACCCAGGGTTAAATCTAAAGAAAACCATTGGTGTTAACCCAGGGTTAAATCTAAAGAAAACCATTGGTGTTAACCCTGGGTTAAATCTAAAGAAAACCATTGGTGTTAACCCAGGGTTAGCACCAACCCTCTTTCAAAAAACTGGGCACAGGGACCATAGAATAATTATATCTTTCATTCTATCAATCTTAACCATTTTATAGATTGTATGCCCCCAAAATAAAAGGTTCCTCTTTAGGTACCCCTCTTTCCAGATAGTCCATCATAAGGAGTAATTTTAGCAGCAAAATACTAACAAAATACCTGATCACATGGAGAATTTTTGTGAGAATCAAAACCCAAGTTGTTTTCGTCCACCATTCTTAGTGCCTTCTGTAGAGCTTCTTCAAACTTTCTCCCAATTGCCATGACTTCACCAACACTCTTCATGCAGCTACCAATCTGACAAAAAAGATTATGTATTGGATGAATTTTCCAGAGTATGTGGCAATGATACACTATAATTAATAAGCTATCACACGTTGGGCAGAAAACAGTTTGATGTAAACAACTGTTTAATCCAAGCTAAATTTCATTGCTCAGGTTGGTTGTTCTACAACCAAACTCTCTCAAGCACCTTAGCAAAATTAATGGGTAGATAAAGTTTATAGTAACAGATGCTCCCAAGGGATTAACACATGTTTTATTTTTGTCTGTGTTGCCTTTTGGCAAATGGCACCAGCTTGGACAGTCTTGAAACACTGTTATGATGCATACAAAAATTCCGATTGCTTCGAAATTAAGTTTCAGTTCTAAATTTCACAAAAAATTAATTAATTAATTTACACAATACTAGTAGCAAGATATTAATTTGTACCTTGGTGCTGACACGATTAAACTTCCTGAGATCCCAACGTGGTAACTTAACTACAACATAGTCAAGACTAGGCTCAAAACACGCAGTTGTCTTGTTAGTCACAGAATTACGTAGTTCAGGCAGAGGTTTTCCAAGAGCTAGTTTTGCTGCAACATATGCCAGTGGGTAGCCTGTTGCTTTTGATGCTAATGCTGAGCTGCGTGACAAACGTGCATTGACTTCTATGATGTAATACTAGAAGAGAGAAAAAGTATGAATTTTCAGCTAGTTATGATGGAACAAAAGGCACAAAGGGGTTGTTGTATTGCAAAATAAATAAAATCAGTGAACATAGAAGCTGAGACCAGAATGGGTTCTGGGTACACTTAGTGGATTTTCATATGTTTTATAGAGCAGATTTCGTATGAGTGTGAAATGGACCGCGCCGTGCCGTAACCGTGTCAGTGCAGTGATGTCTATAAAAACATTCGTAATTCCTGCCGTAACTGTGCCGTGACCGTGCGGTGCCGTTTTCACAGTCATACGAAATTTACTCTATCATGAATGCCCTGCACAAATGTGTCTGGAATACCCAAATATGTCTCACTCTTTAAAGTCATCTAATCACCAGATTTCCCAATGTTCATTATGGTCTAGAACTTTATGTTACGTGATCTTGAAAGAGTCAGTGCTTGTGCAATTAGCTATATACAAACAGTATCTACATGTAGTATATTATTGGATCATGTTGCATTTTTCAAATCCTCACCTACCTCTTTGGAATCAGGGTCTAAAGCATACTGGATGTTACACTCTCCAACGACACCCAAATGTCGTATTACTTTAATTGCTGTACTGCGCAGCATATTGTACTCGTCATTGGTTAGTGTCTGACTGGGCGCTACGACAATACTCTCTCCAGTATGTATTCCTAGTGGGTCTACATTCTCCATATTACAGACCTGCGAGAATATAACTAGGTTATACATGTATAAAATCTACAATGTTAGTCATAGTGACCCTCTGATAGGGAAGGCACCTACTAAAACACTGCCACCCTATGGTATATACATGTATAAATTCAAGGTTCCCATGCAGTAGAAGCTGACAACTGACTATGAAGACAAATGAAGCTATTGTAAGTACACACACACTATGGATGTTACCAATTTTTTTTCTTGACAGAAAATGTCATGACCACACCTTTAAACATCCATGTCTTCTCAACAAAACTTATTACCAAAACTTAACACTTACTGGACCAGGAATTGGGGTCAGCTTACGAGAGGTATTCATTTATGGGAAGTTAAAAGGTAGAATTTGTCAGGAGAATGGACCAAGGATTTCTGTCTGCTTATGGGAGATGCCTGCTAGTGGAGGTATGGGTGTATGCTACAGAAAAGAGCAATAAACAGACACTTACAGTAATGCAGTTATCGTATGCATCTCTGACAACTTCATATTCTACTTCCTTCCATCCTTTCAAAGATTTATCTATCATAACTTGCTTGGTGTTTGCAAAAGCCACAGATGCCAAGCAACAAGCTGTTCTCTGTTATCGGCAAAACCTGACCCTAAACCACCAAGTGCAAATGCAGCTCGTACCATAACAGGATAACCTATCCTCTCGGCAGCTGAAATGGCCTGAAAACAAAAAAAATATTGGAAATAATTGTATGGTTCATCAAGTTTATAATTAGAGCCCAAGATGGGTTTGAATGCATGACCTTCCAATACTCTAACCACTAAGTTACTGGGGTTCCTGTGGCTAGCAAGTCGTAAGTTCGTATTAATTTTACACTCAAATCACTTGGGGATGAATGCTGTCTGATAATCCAAGATGATTTGATTCAAGAAGAACTACAATATATGTAAGTTCATGGAATTGTCAATCCATACATAAAACATTAAATATTATATTAAAAAAATGTACATAAAATATTGTTATTAATCGATAATAAATTAACTGAGGATGAAGGGATCCCCTCAAAAATGGCCTAAGCGATCTTTTCACATCCAGGGACTGATATTTCATGACAGAAAAGTCCTTTGATACCATTTTATTTTGTTTGAGAAAACTTGAAGAATTGTCAGAAATGTCACTTAAGCTATTTTTATGGTTGCCTCTTCAAGTATTTATGATCAATATGCACAAAAGGGACTATATGAAGTACTATATATAATTATGTCAAATTTATTCTCAATACCTGATCCACAGAGAATGCTGGTTCACTAGGAGCAACAAGTTCCTTGATTTCTTTCATCTTCTGTGCAAACTGCTGTCTGTCCTCAGTCACTACAATAGAATTCACAGGAGTGCCCAACACTTTGACACCAAACTCTTCTAGGACACCTTTGTCCCTCAAGCCTATTCCACAGTTCAGAGCTGTCTGGCCACCAAAACCAAGCAGTATGCCTCCTGGACGTTCACTTTCAATGACCTGAGATTTGTAAAAAAAGTTACGTTATCAAGAATAACACTAAAGACTTGCCCTAAACATGCTTTTTTTTGAATCTGAGTGGTCTTTAACATGTTATGTTATGTTACGTTATGTTATGTTATGTCAGTGATTCATGTATTCATGTTGTTGTTTTTGCACTCTCTTTTCCAAATTTAGTACTTTAACTGTGTGTGTGTGTGTATGTTTCAGACCTCTACAACACCCCTCCCCCCCTCCAAAATGTGACCAAGAACCCCTCTCCCTAGTATCCATAAGCAAAACTGCAATAAGTGCAAGTCATTGGAGAAATGTCTAATAAAAATGCCAAACTAATCGCCCAGTTGGACATTTGACCAAACACATTTCATCACATTGCACGTAGGACAACATCAATTTTGAACCTCAATTTTCACACTTATTAACTTTGGCCAGCCAGGCTTAGAATTTGACAGATTTTATAAGTCTTATGCCTGACTAATAACCTGCTTATCAAAAAATTATTTGCAACCTAATTTCCAAGGTAAATCTAATATAATACAGAATACGTACATGTATGATCCTACAGCACAGCTGTAACACTAACCTGAGTAACATAATCAACAGTAATTGGTAAAAAGTACACTTTGTCAGCTAGTCCTTTAGTCGTTTGTACTGTAGCAATGTTTGGATTCACAAGAACAGTTTGCATACCCTCTTCTTTTAATGCTTTGATAGCCTATTACAAAGTACACAAGCAGTAATGTTAGCCAGTACCTCTGGTGAACACCAAATTTTCCCTCTCATTGCTCACATAGAGGTATATCTATTTGGTCAATGTAATTGAAAGGACATGCAAGAGCAAAGAAAGTGATTAAGAAATAAAAAACTGTTTTCCGTGTTTGACAGCCTCATCAAAACACATGCGATGTTGGGCAAACACAAGAGAATGTAGTGGAAGCACGAGCCGTAGGTGAGTGCTTTCACAGCTCGTGAGTGTTCTTTTATAAAATAACAAGTGCACAAATTTACAAAAACTTCAAAACAAGTGACGTGAGCACGTTTGATACTCTCATCAAGCACAGTTTTTGGCCAATCAGAGCGTGCTTAATTTAGTTATTTTATAATGCCTGATCAAATCCTACATTGTCTTAAAATATTTTTTAATGAAAAAGGTGAATTTAGATTTCCATCAGAGATTTTTTTTCCTTACTGTTTTTGTACAAACCCCTTAACTGATGTTCCCTGTACCTGAGATCCAGAATAATCGAACTCTCCAGCCTGGCCAATAGATAGACCTCCAGATCCAAGAATCAAAACCTTTCTAGGCCTTTCTTTCATGGCAGAATACAACACTGGTAGTTCAAAGTCAAACAGCTTTTTTATCCTCTGTTTTACAGTAATATTAGAGTCTTTTTTCAATTTATTGCTCTTCACTGTCTCAATAAAAACATCAAACAAACATTCCAGGTCTCTGGGTCCTCCCTTGTGTTCTGGATGAAATTGGACACTGAAAAATGGCCGAGTGTTGTGGATAATGCCCTCATTTGTGTCATCATTTGCATTGGTAAATAAAGGAGTCCAGTCTTTTGGTAGAGAACTGACATCTATAGCAAAACCATGGTTTTGTGTGGTAATGAAGCATCGATTTGTACCATGGTGAATACAAGGAATATTGTGTCCTCTGTTACCGTACCTAATAAATAGTAAGCAATAATGATTGTTGATACTCACAATGATGTTTTAACTTCTTTAGAGTCCCTGTATGTAGCTTAATTTGGCTTTAAATACCCAGTGATACCCAGCAGTGTCAACAGACAACATTTTTGCAGACTACAGCTACTTAGTAGAAGTGCAAAGTTTCAGCTCATAAGATATAATACAGGAGAAATGACAGTAAATTCAAGATAGGATATTTTCTTAAGATTCATTTGGAAAAACATGTTGAAAGGCAAGCTCATGCCATCCAATGCGCTTTTCCAAACGGATCTTTAAAAAATCTCTGATCTTAAATCTGTCATCACTTTGACTAATATCGAGGTGCTCTTTCTATTTCTGGCATCCTTTTTGACAGTACTGCTTGATTGAGTAGTTGTATGTTAATCCATTTGTTTAATTTATTATTCAATGTAAATTTTATGATATTTAATAAATTTGTATGTTGTTTACATTGTTGCTGAAAAGCCCTTATGGGGAGCATATTCAATAAACATATGTATGTATGTATGTATACGTTGAGATAAGAAAAAGCAAAGAGACTACAAATTCATCCCTACAAGCCTGTATGTATGTGTGTATGTATGGTAGGGGTGATAGGGTCATGTGACCTGTTAGTGCAAATGGCCCATTACCAGCAACTTCAAATTTGGTGTTGTCTGCTTTAGAATCTCTAGAAAACAGTAGATACCCAAGGGACTGAGGGCACATGCAGGGAGGCAGCAGAGGGATCACTATCTGGTTTCCATGTCTTTCAATTCTGTATCCCGCCTTTTCCACAAGTTCATAAATATACAAAACTGTTCCTATGATACAGCTTTAACACATATGCGAAACTTACTTCATTTTAAAGCTTTTACAACCAATAGCCAGGGATAAAAGCTGGTGACCAAGACAGATACCAAACAGTGGTTTGGCATTTTCACACATAACATGTTTGCTTATGTTTTCAATGGCTGTGAATGAAAAGCTGGGATCACCTGGTCCATTACTAAGAAATACACCATCATACTCTGAAAAAGAAATACACAATATTCAATACTTGCACATCATACAGTATAATATATATGACACTTGTCAAAAATGTCAAATGATGCAGTTTTTATATGACTTTATAAAATAACTAATTATATAATGCACACTTTGATTGGCCAAAAACTGTGCTGGATGAGAGTATCAAACATGCTCATGTCACTTTTTTTTGAATTTTTCATAAATTTGTGCACTTGTTATTTTATAAAAGAAGTAAAAAACTATTTTTCATGTTTGATTGCCTGATCAAAACACTTACAAGTGATGTTGGGAGAACACTCGAGAGCTGTGAAAGCACTTGCCTATGGCTCATGCTTCCACTACATTCTCTCGTGTTCACCCAACATCACACGTGTTTTGATCAGGCTATCAAACATGGAGAACAGTTTTTTTATTTCTTAAGTAAAAACGGGAACAGTCATGACACAGCAAAGTACAACAGAAATTTTGAACTTTTTCAAGAACTGATCAATAATATTATTTTTAAATTAAGAATAGTTATAATTGTTCTATACCTCCAGTTTTAACTTCTGGGTTAAAATCATAATTCCATGGAACAACTTTGACACAAGCACCACGTGAAACCAGGCAGCGAATCTGATTATATTTGATTCCACAATCTACAGCTATTATCCTTGGATTACCAGAGGGATTATAGACGGTTGGTTTCTATAATATTAAGGTACAGAAATTAAAGAACAAAAACTTTAATGGGTAAACACATGTATAAAGATGAAATCTTTTTTCCAATGTGGCCCTAAACTAGTAGCATAAACTCAGTAAAACATGCATATCCATTTACCCAAAAGTGATTTTCTAATGGCAAATATTCACAGTACAGTAAATGAAGTCATAACCAATGAGAGAAAGTTATCAATAACCTCAAGGCTATGATGTGCCCTTTTAGGTTCACTGGGTGTTGAACTCAGACCTTTCACTGAAAATACCATTCTTTAAACTGAACTAATTTTTATTGATGCTTACTCTTATGTTACACTCAGTTTTTAATCATGGGTGGCATGGTTGGCCAAGTGGTGAGAGCACCAGCCTTTCACCACTGTGGTCCAGGTTTGAGTCCCAGGTCAGTATCGGATTATATGTGAATTGAGTTTGTTTGTTGTGTTGTTCTCTACCATGCCACGAGGGTTTTTTCTCCGGGTTCTCTGTATTTTCCTCCCTCAGCAAAAATCAACATGCGAGTTGAGCGATCGATGTATGAAATGTAATGTAGAGTTAGTGAATGTGAGTGCCAGCAGAATAGCCACTATGTGGATCTAATGCAGAAATTTATTCATTTATTATTTATTTAATTATCAGTTATAAATTTTGAGGATTCATACCTTACAAGAAACCTCATCAGCAAGGTTTCTGATATTAGGATCATCAAATTCAATAGACTGTGGATCAACTCCATCAAGGACTATTTTCCCTAGCATCATTCCTTCTTCTCTGATCTTCTTTGTCAAAGCTCTGGTGTCAATACCTGCAAAATGAGGGAGAAATTGAGCAAAGTCTGGTGTGTTACATGTCTATTGGAATAATAATTTTTGGTTACTAGATTCACCAATAAACAATAATTATCTGGTCTGTGGCAAATGTTTGGGGGACTGAGAATGAGCGCTCTGATTGGTCAATTCCGGTCACTTTAGAATTGTGTTGTTTTGTTTTTGTTGGGAAGGGAATGAAGAAATTTGTGCAAAAAAAGACGTGTAAATGTTAAATTTGGCATTCCATTCTACAGCATGTGTATTTTCCACGGTCTGAAGACTTTCCTTAAGAAGGCTGAAGCGTTTTTCTGTGATTATTGTGGATTTAGAGGATCGTGAACTTTGTAAGCCGTTGCTCGAAATGACGAAGAAACAAGATCAAAGATGACTGCCGACGATATTTTATGGCGATCCTACTCATAAACTTTTATTCCTGAGGATATAATATATAGCCTAAGCCACACAACAATTGTTGAGCGACATACTTTATATACCCATATCGAGATTCAGGGTACATGGCCGGAGAACGGCAGTTTTGAAAAACTTTGGTTGGTAAATGAAGCACATGCAAAATCAAAACTTCAAACTTTGTTGATTCGTATTTACAGAGGAAAAAAATCACGATGGATAATAAGAAACTTTTCACATTACTATAACAAGAATCATATGAACTTATTATTATTATTTTTCCCAAAAGTGAAGTCATATCCGTGTATTGAACCAAAAATGGGACAATTTACTCACCTGTAGTTTGCCGTAAATCAATCATAAGTTTGACAAAGTTTCAAAGACAATTATCCGAAAAAGTGCAAAAATCTTGTGTGGTTTTTATGAGAACTAGAATATATCCTGCCTAAGCCACGTAGGACTGGCTGGTAGGACTGGCTGGTAGTACTTACTGGGACTGAATGGAAGAGTTCTCACATTCAGGTGAGCTGAAAAATTTCGTGAAAGTTTTGATAGTTGGAGTTTGTTAGTTCGTACGCGACATGCGGCTTACAAAGTTCACGATCCTGTACATCCACAAAAATCACACTCAGTAAAACACTTCAGCCTTCATAAGCAACGTCTCCAAACCATGGAAAATACACACGCTGTAGAACAGAATGCCAGATTTAAAATTTACACGTCCTTTTTTTGCACAAATTTCTTCATTCGCCTCCCAAAAGAAACTAAACAACAACACATTCGGAAGTGACCAATCAAAGCACTCGTTCTCAGTCCCCCAAACATTTGCCACAGACCAGAATTATTGTTTTATTAAATCTCTACAACATTTAGTAGGGTTGGTCATAAAACATAATAACACAGCCAAATCTCCACTAATGGACAACTATGCTAAGCAGACAGAATGTCCATAAGCAACCCTCTGACAAACTCTAAATTTTTAACCTCCCATAAATAGACACTTCTAAATGGACACCAATTACAAGCTCCAAGGGTGTCTGTTCAGTAAAATGACTGAATAAATCCATAATTCATGACAATTAATAAATTGTAATCAAATGATTAGCCACTCAAATATAGATTATTTGTACAGATCAATAGTTTATAATACCTACCACATATTCCGGGTATTCCTTTTTCTTTTAACCAATCTGAAAGTGACTTCTTTGCATTCCAATGACTATATTGATCAACATAATCTCCAACGACAAGACCAGCAACCCATATCTCATCTGATTCAAACTCTACATTAAGACCGTGCTCATCTTTCTTCACATCGGGGATACCATAGTTACCTATCAGTGGGTAGGTGAGAACGAGAAGTTGTGATTGGTACGAGGGGTCAGTCAGCGATTCGGGATACCCTACCATACCAGTCTGAAATACTGAAAAATTAAAAAGACAAAGTTAGTTTTTATTCACAGAATGAGCATTTTCACAGTACAGAAACAATTACTATAGCTGGAAAGAGCACGTCAAAATAATTATTAGTAAAACTGTGAAGTTTGAATGAAGGTTACTTCATTCAAACTTCACAGTTTTACTAATAATTATTTTGAATTATTTTCAAAATCACGAAGATATGAATTTTCTGAAATCGAAATTTTGTATGAAAACGTTCGATGGTAGGCAAGAAAAGGTCTCTTTCATTTTTTTTACCAGCAAAGGTTTTCTTACATATTCACACTTTTCAAAAATTCATATTCTTGCAAGTTTTGGATTTAATTTCTTCAAACTTCACTGTCTTGCTAATTTTAACATGCTCTTTCCAGCTATGGTAATTCTTTTTCTGTTTTACGAATTTACAAATACCTGATAAAAGCTCACTCTGTTTCTTTTCTCCAATTCGTGTATCCTATCCACGAGTTACTATACTTACCCTCCCCTCCCTAGCAATTTATTTTTGTCACGGCTTGTAAGGAAATTTGCACGTGTTATGCTAGAATGCCGGCATGAGATGAAATCGCGAAATTTTCTCTTTAAAACCTCTTAACTCTGTATTTCTCTGAGTTTGATGGCTCCTTCTCAATAGAAAATACCACAGTTAAGCTAGGAATATGTTTTTAGTCAGAAATTGTCGTTCGATGAATGACTTTGCATTTTGGCGGATTTTCAAAATCGATTCATTCTAGAAATCATTCAGGATTCTCTTCGTACGTCTTTCGAATAAATTTTCATGTGATCTAATCAAGTAAAGCTTCTATCAAACACACTTTAACGTATAACACTATCGAAGAATCCCCGAAAAAACGCGTTTCAAACCTCATTTTCTATTCACCACGATCACGTACATACACGTGAAAAGCCCGCGAGCAACAACATTTGCCTTCGAAAATTTTACTTTTTGACTTACCAACTTCGCCAGAAACACTTTTAACCGCACCAAAAACCTTTCCTCTATAGACTGTACCATCGTTGAGGATGAGACTCGCCATAGTTGAAGAGTTTGGGGACGTTTCTTGGGTCTCTGAAGAGGAAAAGTAAGACCACAATGACGCCATTGGCCAACTGAGCCGAGTTTTTACCGCGAACTCGCTTTTCGAATCTCAACCACTAGTACCCAGGCCTAACAGCGGAAACCTCTGCCAAGGTTCGAAACTAGCTACCTTTTAGTCATCCTCGGGGACCCAGGGCGAAGGGGGAGGGGGAGGACCGGAGGGGGAGGGGGAGGACCGGAGGGGGGGGGGGGGGGGGAAGGAAAGGAAAAGGGGAAAAGGACGTCCTTTTCCCCTTTTCCTTTCCTTCCCCCTCCCCCTCCCCCTCTGGTCCTCCCCCTCCCCCTTCGCCCTGGGTCCCCGAGGATGCCTTTTAGTGCTTGTTCGAAACTACTTTACTTGCATAAGAATTCGAGGAATTTCTCTTTAATATCGTTTTTAACTTTTTATCTGGCCAAGGAGTTGGAGGAGATCACTCATTTTTTGTTGTAGTTTAGAAAGGGCCGGGGATTGAGTCTCGTGAATCTATCTCTTTTTTGCAGCGAAACCAACTACATCTTGTTACTCTAAAGTTCAGGGAGCTAGGGTGTGAATGAAATTCAGGAAAAATTGAAGCATGATATAACTTATGACACTTCGGAATGGAAATTATATCCATGCAGACTTACTTAGTATTTAGCTAATTTGCAATCAGTGGTTAATGCGCGGCCGGATTTGATCCCCAGTTATCTCACTAATTGTTTCGACTTCTTTCTATCCTATGTAGCTTTTATTAGCTTTCAATACCCTTGAAATGAGTGCTAATGGAAAGAGGCCAGGATATAAAAAGTGCACCGTCGGCTTACTGGGAGACCAGTTTCGTGACCTGGAGAAACTACCGACGTTAAATATTAGTCTTTTTCCTGGTACTTTACCTTTATCGATACTCAGTGTACACTTCAATTGTAAACACCATGAGGAACCAAAGAGAAGGGGGAATCTCTATGTAACGTACTTGTGGGTCCGTTACTGGAACATTTTATTTTTAGTTGATGTCGTCGTGCAAAGCTAAAAAGTGTTACGTGATGGTACAAACTTTTCAGTTACTGAGGCCACTTAGATCAAACAAATGTCCAAAGGGAATCAACTAATTCATTAAGGTAACTGCTAAAGGTAAAGCACTAATATTTAGCGTCGGTAGTTCCTTCAGCTGAACGCTGGTCTCCCAGTAAGCCGACGGTGCGCTCTTTACCCCCTCTCTCCATCAGTGCTCCGTTTTAAGGGTATTTAAAGCTACTTAAAGCTACAGGGAATGGAAAGAAGTCAGCGAAACAAGTGTGAGGTGATCCGACAGAGTCGGACCTATCGCATCAGAAAGCCGCGCATGAACCAAATATGCTCCAAATATTGTTCCCGTTATGACAACACCAGGACAGATGAATGTTCATTCGATTCTTTTTATATAATCTATGACAACTTTGTTTTTTTTTCGCGTAGATGAGAAAATTATTTGACCAAATTTTGTCGGCATAACGAAATTGCACGGACACAATGCATGCATTAACCATGTGCATACACCATGTGTGGCACTCCTGCAGTGTTGACGCAACGCGTTAAGGCCGGAACACACGAGGGAGCTTGCTCCCGCAACATACTCCCGCAACGCGTTCCTGGGTCATTTTAAGCACAACCAGTGATACACGAAGAAGCATGCTGCGGGAGCTTGTTGCCGATGTAATAATTTGCTCCCGTAGCTTGCTCCCTCACATTTAGCCAGTTTTAGTTTTAGAGCAAAACGTTTTAGTTTTATGCGTGAAATCGTTGGTACACACGAGGGAGCGTGTTGCGGGAGCTTGTTTGGGGAGCGTGTTGCCGGAGCATGCTCCCTCGTATGTACCGGCCTTTAGAGAAAATGGTGCAGAAGTAAAACTCGATCCTACATCTTGTTGCGTACACAACAGTTGTAAGCGGACGAGGCACGTACTTACGTGCGTTGCGCGCAAAGCTGCAAAATCTGAGTTGCAATAAGAGTTCGGACCTTTATCTTTTTGCGATAACTTGAATATGAAGAGATTTCAATTGTCACATCCAAATTTTCCTCGTGTATTAGTTTGACCGTCTACGCGGCAAATCCATTTGTTATTGAAAATTTTGTTGTAGAAAATTTACGCGCGATGTTTACAGGGCCTTTGAAGTCACTATGCAATTTGGCATGTCGTGTAGTAAACATAAAAATGCTATGGATTAATATAAATTGCCATACATTACGGCAAAGAAGGAACCACAAACTGTAAAATCGCTGTCTGCCATTGTTTATCAAAAAGCTAATGGAGTGAAAAGGTTAGAAATTTGTGCAACCCCACCAATAATAAAACTGTGCAAACCATGCAATTTTCCTTATAGCTAATCGATAAAGTGAACTATAATAAGTTGTTTTGTTATTACTGCGATATTTTTTGTCCAAAAATTGGTCTAATAACTTTCCATTAATGAGTCCATCGTGAAACCAATCAAACAATGGTGACTTAAGCTACTCACATCACTGAGTAATTACACGCTTTTGTTTGGAGGTTATTTAGTCATTGTAAGTAAACACCTCAAGCTCACCTCATTACCATTTCACTTCTTGATTATACCAACTAAAGAATGTAAACTTTGTTCACTACTACTTGCCAAGGGTATTCTAATCCGCTGAAAACAAGATAAGAAATGTGTTGACAATTGGGAAGTTATGGGAAGTACAACACATCTCGCCAACGATCGCCAGCTCTGCGCCTCGGGGACAACACAATTCAGAGATCGCAAAACAAGCAAACGCGTGTCTTTTCTCGACAGTGATTTGGTTGTCATAATTCCAAACAATGAGGGTTTTTGTACAACCGTCAGTTATTCTTCTCCTCAGCGTTCAGTTGGAGGAAAAACTGGTTTATCTTACCGTGGGAGCGCACAAGTTCTCTCCGAAAAAAGCCATTCAAAGGTTGGACAACCGCAGAAAAATGTTAGAATGCGTTGCAACACGACAGATGGACATGGGTCAACAGAGAAAGAAGTTAAGTCGATTTTGAAGAGAGGTTCAACGGAACGTTCTATTCAGAGGAGTTTGACTACAATGGATAGTTCTAACTCATATTTTCAGCCCTTAAAGTTCGAGTTCAAAGCTCAGAATGGCATTAGGCAAACGACATGCAATGACGGACCATTAGCTTTGCATAACAGCAATTTGTTGGCTAGAAGAACTTTAGCGGCTCCATCAGTTGAATATACAACGCTAGAATCACAACAAATTAAATATACGTCACCGTTTTCCATAAAAACTCCCCTTCCAAGAGGTATTGTATCTCCTTCAAGAACGACCGCCCAAAGGCAAGGATTTCAAAGCCGACCTCGTAGCCAAAGCTCGCCGGCTTCAAACTCTTATTACAACTTGAAAGAAACTGAGAAAAACAATACGTTTCTACGAAACAAATCAGATTCTCTGGTTGGGGTATTTGGAAACACTCTGAACGTCACAGACTTGTATCCAGCTGTGAATAATTTTCATAAATACTCCTAAAAACTGCTCGAGTTTTCTGAATGAAAGCCCCGTCGATGTTGCGGCTGATATGCGCTCGAGATATATCACAGCTAGAGAGAGAATTTCAAGAGCTGGTAATAACGCACATCGATTTAGAAGACAGGCATCTTTGGGAGACGGAAGGTTTGCAGAATCAACTGGACTTAATGGTGCTGCTGAGACGTCGCTGTTGAAACGTTTGCGTAAATATGAACATAGCGAGCCTTACGTTGCTTGGCAGGCTGTGGCGAGAAACGCTCAACAATCTTCACCGTCTTGTACTTCATATTCTAGTCAATCATTTATTCTTCCAGGAAGTGAAAATACAAAACGTACAGGTTTTGAGAGTGTATATCTCCCAAAAGACCTAACGAATCAGTATTATTACTAATCTTTAGATATAATCATATGGTTTTGTTAAGCTTTGTTACAATACGTCTTGCAGCTCTTAGCAAAAATAGATAAATAAATAAAAGGACAACAACAACATCTAATAACTGATCATAGAAAAACATTGTGATAGAACAGAAGAAATCATTAAAAGAGTAGGTTTTCTATTGCTTCTTATGTTGTCAAAAATCTTTGCCGAAAGATTTAAGGTGATAATGCTATCAGTCTCGTTGTCAAGGTTGTGATCACGTGACTAGCGATCATCTGTCACCGGAAAAGAACATCGGAAAGTCGTCTTTGATTTTTTATATTTGTAAGCTTTTATTGCTCTTATGGATATTAAGAGTTCTTTAGCGTTAAAATTTTGCGGTAAAGATTGTACAAATATATATCTTCTTATACGTGTTTCGAGAGTACCCGTAAATTGGCCGTTTACCGTTGAGATGCATGCGGGGCCCCGGGACTCATTCTCTAGCTACCAGTTGCATTCCATGCCATTGGCCAATATGTTGTAAAGTATTATGAGGAAATGAGAGGTTTTATGACATTATTTGAGTTTCAAACTCTCAATGGTGATTGGCTAGACAGTACAAGACAGTTCTTGACTGCGATTGGTTCAGTAGACAATACAAAACATTCTCGACTTCCATAGGCTAGAAAATACAAGACAGAATTATCGCATATGCAGATTCTATAGAATTAAAATCACCGATTTTCTTAAGATTTAACCCTGGATTAGCGCTAATCGGGCTTTCAGGTCTGTTGTTTCCCATATAGACACGAGTGAAAAACGCACTGCGCATGATCAAAAATTCGGCGGGAATTCGTGGACGCGTTCGTGCTGTCATTGGTGTTTACAAATACCGTCGATTCAACTGTCGTGGTATTATGCAAATTTCTCGGGTATTATTTGACCAGGGAAAGAGAACAACTAAAGCAATCTTTTAGGAAAAGATTAGCACTAACTTTTTCACGGACAGCCCTATTAACTTTCAACAAGAGACCATAATACTATCTTAGTATTATGATCTCTTGCTTTCAAGATTTACTAAACCTCCAATGGTTTTATTTATAACTTCTGATGGGCTCCTGGCGCAATGCGTTCACTTGTGTCTCCCATATACATATTCTTCAATCTGCGTATTCACAGTTTATCTTACCGATACTAATGACACCTTGCTGGTTTATTGATCAAATGATTTCATTGTTATGCTTTGCCTATCCGTAAGCTGCGCGCGGAAGAAAAAGAAAAAAAAGAAAGAAAGAAACACCGAGGAGACCTCTCTTTTTTTGCATTTTTAAAAGTCCCAACTGTAATGTACTTTTATGCATTGCAGTTTCAAGAAATTCTCAATTTCTGTATATTTCTTTTCCAATGGAGTCGCGCCTAAAAATCACCTAAAAACAAAAGGAAAGTGAATGGTTGTGGGTGAAGGTCTTCATCTCCGCTGTCACCTGCCATCAATTTCATGGCCTGCTTTTTTGAGTTATTGCACGAATATAATTTGCGCTATAAACTACGCAAAAAAGTCAGGACCATGAACGCACGCCGTCTGTCGTTCCCTATGTACGTGAAGAGTTGTGAAGCTTGTAATCTCTGCCATCGGCCTCTTGGTATCATGGCTGTTTCAGTAAAACTATCTTGTAACAAAAAATATATGCAATGCCAGTACTAAATTATAAAGAAATGTCTACGTGAAACGCTTATTTTCATGGATTTATCATAAACTGAGAAACAACAAAGTTATTGTCCATCCACATCTTTGATCATACTTAAATTGAGCTTAGAGAACATCAGTGCGGGACACGCGGCGTATTTTATAGACGACTGTGATACACTAATATAATGAATTGATTCGATTCAGTAGTCCTATATAATGCGTGAAGCTCTTAGTAACAAAGCAAACTTCAATCAGCAACTTAATTAGATGGTCTGAGTAATCGATAAGCACCAATTTCAATTAAAATGGACTGATTGAAAAGAGGCACGAGGGGCCAATTAGATAAAAAAGAAGAAAAATTGAAAAAAATCATCGCTGGATATTTTATTTTATTTTATTTTTATTTTATTAACTTCGCCATGAAATTGCTTACATGCACAAATAAGCATATGGCAGGGCCTCCGCAACAGCGTGGCCAATTACTGCGGGCTCATGCAGGTCAAATATGAATATAAAATGAGTATAAAATTTACAAATAAGTGAGCAACGAGAAACTGAGATTAGAAGCAGCAGGATCTGGAAAATAGATAGCCTGGAAAAATTAAAGATAGCGAATAACAACAACAAAAAACTTAAACTAGGCTTGATAATACCTAGCATCTTATTCCACAACTTCAATCATTAGCCAATTAAAGTGAACTGTTTGAATACTGTATTACATAGATGTTATTACACCAATTATAATACACTATACAAAATTACTCGATTCTGATTGGACGAGAGGAGTACAATTATATCGTTAATTGTACTCTGTAGAGTACCTATTAAGTCGCTATGGCAACGATAGTGTATTATAAATAAAAAATCGCACGATCTTCTCGTACAATTCAGAATTAATAGTTACTCGTAATGTTTTGAAAACTCTCAAATAGGACTCGCCTAAAGGCTCGTCCTATTTTGAGAACTTTCAAAACATTACTCGTACCTATTAATTCCGAATTGTACTCAAGATCGTGCGATTTCCTATACAAATTGTGTAATACGGGTGAGTGATTTTAGTATTTTGACGAGCCCGTATGCAAAATGACGAGTAAAATTGCTCACCCGTATTGCACAACTTTTCGTGTAATAAATTGTATACTTTACGACCAACTTCAAGGAAAAACAAAACAAACCGTTTAATACGGCTTTCAAAACCGTGAAAAAAGCTCGCATATTTGCACTCAGTTTAGTCCTTATTTGTACTGATCATGAAGTAAAAGCGCGCGTAATGCTGGTTAGTATAGTATAGGACACAACAATGTTAATGATTTTAATTGGTAGTTCGAGTTTTAATTTATATTTCAGTTTTAGCCTTTCTCAGTTTATTTGATATCAAAAAAATATATGTCAATGAAGTTTTGTCGTGTGATTTCAAATTAAAATAGCCCAAAGCACAGAAAAATAATTCACCAGCTGGAAATTACCAGCTCTGTCATTGTTCAAGTCTTCCCTGAAAACTCATTTTTTCAAGTTAGCTTATAATTTGAAATGACTTTTTCAGCCTCTTTCCCATGCGCCTAGAGCATATTTGTATAGGCGCAAGTATAAATGCATTATATTTTTTAAAGAGCACGTCAAAATAGGTGAAATTGTGAAGTTTGAAAGTAAGCTCAAAACTCACGAAGATATGAGTTCAGTCAAAAATCGAAATTCTGTATTCTTACAAAATTCACACTTTTCAAAAATTCATATTCTCACGAGTTTTGAACTTTTTTTCCTTCAAATTTGACTGACAGTTTTGCTAATTTTAACATTTAAAATTTTTAATTTGAAAATACGTGATACACAGGAAAAAATGTTAACTCCCAACTGGTCATATGGGGCTTTCCTGGGCGTAACTTGGGAACCTTTTCTATTTTTACAAGCAAGTTTGGGTATTACAGATTTCCCATGTTGAAACAGGAAATATAGAACTGATTCCCAGGTCAGATCAGACCTGGGAAGCCCCGACTTGACATCTTTTTTTCTGTGATAAACGCTCATTAATGGCAATTCAGTCGAGGTGAAATCTTAAGTCTGGACAACAATTGATAATGCGCTTACAGGTTTTGATGGTCGTGGGTACTTCCTGACTTCCTGTCCAATACAAAAAATATTCAATCTCTTTTTCTAAAAACCTATATACGAAGGCCATAGCCGCTAATGCACCGCATTAGCACATTAAATTGGAATAATTTTAGGTATATTTTTAACTGGAATCAGTCTCGTAGGCACATCTAAAAATCACTTTAGAGTGGTTGAAAATGTCTTCTAGTCGATTCATGTTCAAATTTCTCAGAGAAATCGTCGATTTGGGACATTTTGATCTCGAAGAATACCAACAAAGAAAACTAACAATCTCGGAAGCTTTCGCTCTTCTGTGGCAGAATCCAAAAACGGGGGACGTGGTTGGGCGAAGCGCAGATAATCCTCTACATTACACTGCCGTTGCTTGTGTACTCCTCGATTTGTATGGCCTGGGAAAAATCGAGTTTAATCCTTCGCCAGAAAAGAAAGCAGGCATTTTTTGTCGCATGTTCTCTGCGCCTGAAGGATGGAGACATTACGTGGTGCGAGTAAGTACGTGTAGAATGATGATAACGTATGACAAAGAAAAAAGGAAAAAAGCCGGGTCCATTTAAGTTGAAATAGAAATTACTGATGAAGCAACATCTACGGCTAATCTGAATAAATTTGAGAGCTAGCTAGGTCGCCTCTTTCTTCGTTTTTTATTTATGTTGTATTTTTTGTTATCCATGTCAATGGAAGACCTAACCGTTACGGCAGAATAGATGCGGTTTGTTAAATTTATCACGATTACTAATATACTGACTTGAAACATCGTAAAATCGAACAGACGCTGAAAAAGTGTTTTCTATAGACAAACAAACAAACAAACAAACAAACAAACAAACAAACAAACAAACAAACAAACAGACAAACAAACAAACAAACAAACAAACAAACAGATGCAAACAGACAAACAAACAGACGAAACAAACAGACAAGCTAACTAACGCCGCTTTTGTGTGATCGGGGGTAAACACAGCAAGAACTATATTTTTCACATTTGTTTGGGTTAGTTTGGACGTTATATATTAAAAGCTACGTGACGTCATTGTTATCTATTTGCAAATATATTGACACTTTCAAAAAACAGAATTAGAAGCTGAACCAAAATGAATCGCATTGGGAAATCGGTTGCATGATTAGACGTTTTTAAAGAAGCGCGTCGACGTGGGCGTTTCAAACGGCGATTGGCACAAATTCTTGGTATTCTAAACACGATTGTGCCGGTAGCGAATTCATAGATAAAACATATGAAAATGTAGATATACTAGAGTACCCAGAAGCCATTTCGGCCTCAGCTTCTGGGTTCGATGATTTTGAAATTTAAAGGATCAATATTTGTGAAAATTGGTATATTTGCCCATAAACGTAGGATTTATTAAGCGAGTATCTTCATTAGGGACTGAAATCCCGGTTAATTTACATATATTGCGTGTGGTACTAGCTTTTCACTTTTATCCTGTTTAATTTGAAGGCAATTAATCGAGTTCCCACCTACACATTTCTTGATGATTGCATTTTCAACCTAATCCTGGACTCCAATCAGGAATTAACCATTGAAGCTTGGATGGAAAGCTCTTTGTCCTTCCCCAGTCATGTTTTAAACGCTATTTTACGTAGTCTGGTCAATAAGGGAATTTTCGAAGCAAAGACCTCGAACGATGGGTTTCCTATATTTCCTACTTTGAACCCAGGTTAGTAATATTTCTGTTGAAAACATTTGATATAACTGTGACCAACTAAAAAAGTCGCATGACTGTGATAGCGTCACAGTTACGTCACGGCGTGGTCCGTTTCTAGCTCACTCCTACGCAAACAAGCAGGTTCATTGCCAAATTAATTGACGTTTCGGGGATCTGTTTGTCGAAAGACCATCGATAAGTTCACAGGCCCGATAATGATGTCACGCGATAAAGTTTACGGTGTTTCTCAACCAACCTGAGTTATTTTCAATTTCTATGATTTCACAGGCAAGCTTACGGATGCTTAAGTAATTTTTGTCGTAAATTGAAGTTATCGTGTCTTTTGACAAATGGACTCATTATCGACCAGAATCCTCCCCCAGAACCTTTAATTTGGTATTCATATTTTAAAGTCTCTTTGAGTACACCAAGAAAATAGTTTGAATTTGCATAATTAACAAAAACACCACGAATTATTGAAAATGGGAGTCAGAGTATAGTCCCATTTACTGACATCAAAGAACGGCAAGGCAAGGATGATATTCGGCACGCAAGGATGAATTTGCTTTTTGTACGGAAAGTGATAGAATTCTACATTTAAATGGCACTGTTCTGGCTAGTATTATCTTTATAGGCAATGACAAACCATACAGGGCCGTTTGAATATAAAATGTTATCATTTTGCGATCAAAAATTAAATTCATCCTTGCCGAAAATCATCCTTGTCTTGCCGTTTTTTTGGTGTCGTGTAAATGTGGCTTAAAACGTCATCACGCCTGCTATGGGCCTACATCCGTTTGGCTCGGTCGCCTTATATTCTCAATTTATAGCTTTTATCTCTCAATCCGCAAAAAGAAAATTCATGATGAGTTAAACGGCAGGTTGTTCCTTTTGAATCGTTAATTTAAGGGACCACTTGGATGGAAGTCGCTCAAAATTGGAAATTGATAATTTAACGGAAAATCTAAATGAACATATAAAGAACTACTCTCCTTAATATCAATACATTTTAAGCAAATAATTATTTCCGAGAATAATAATAATAATAATAATACTTTATTCAAATTGACAAGCGAAATAACAAGTAATTTGAAAAGGCAGACCATGAGGTTAACCCTAGAAATTGTCACTTGCAATTTTCACCGTCTCTCACCCAAGTGGTCCTTTAAGTAAACATTCCTCAATTTCGTATACAGATGTATATTGTCAGTAATTGGCTGCAAGTATGGAAAGGTTTTATGTAAAGTAAAATGATCAATTTTGCTCTGAAAGAGTGCATTTAAATATAAACTGCGCTTGAAAAGGATGAAATCAACTGTCCCTTGCAGGGAGCTTGCGCTTCTCACGCGCGAGATCCCTAATATTATGAGACCAAGTTTATCAGCACTGCCCCATGGCAAACTCTTATCAATTCTAATACTATTTTAACAATCTCTTCCATTTGTTTAATATAACTAGAGCCACAAAGAGAACTTCTGGACGAAATCAAGATGATTGCTTTCCACGGTCACGTGGTAGACGGGTTTATGTTTTCACTGTTAAAGTTAACGAGAGGTTACGACCTGATTACTACTAACTGCATGACACTTATTACAAAGCAGTTTAAAAGCGAAGGCGCGACAGAAGGCCTGCAAAACATTGACAAAATTTGTTTTCCCCAGTTCTCGCCACGCATCAAGAAACGGTATCACAAACAAAAAGTTAAACGTACCGGATCTTTTGATAGTTTGTTTGACGACTGAAATGTAAAGAAATGGACGATAGGCAGTTTTGTTATCAAAGAATGTATGTTCTTTATCTTTGTAATGTGTGAAAAACAGAAAGCACCTTTCGGCATAATTTAGTCAAGATTTTAATCGAGGCCTGATTCTGATCAATTAACAATTGTTGTCTCAGTCAGCACGAAATTGCTCCTGTACAAATGTAATTTAGTTTTCTTACAGCCAAGGTCATTATACGTTTATCGCACACCATAGAAAATACAGCCAATCAGAAAGCAGAAAAGCTGTTGTATATTCGTCGGTATTCCACTCTTCCTTCCCATCATGCATTTGTATTTTCTATGGTGTGGGATAAAATAGTTATAGACCCTTCTAATAAATCCCACAACTCTTTGTTTTCCGCACTTGACGTCAAATTTATTCTTTTGAAACTTGTACAATGTGAATGCAATCGAAAAGAATAAATTTGACGTCAAGTGCGGAAAGCAAGCATTGTGGGATTTATTAGAAGGGTGTATACAATGGTTTCTCATGGCATACCGTGGATATCCCACTCATCCCTTGTATTTTCTTTGTACACACACACTCGTCTTAAATAACCACCTAGTAAGGGGAACGGAACAAGCAAAAGCGCGCAATGATTTAATATATGAAAAACTTTTTTTTCACAAAGGAGGTAAGACTTGGTGGAGCTACTTATTTTTCGCACAACTATATTTCGAAATTATTTGTTGTTGTGTATTTGCAAGTACCATAAAAATCTCAGTTTTATCGCACGATAGTGATTTCCTTTCATTCGCAAAAGCAGACCCGTATTTCCATTGTTAGTAGATTTGGTTTCAAGGGTTAAGTCAAATCACTTTATTGCTCAAAGAAAGAAGTGTCTTCAATAATTCTAGAACTACTGAGTTAATCGGTGGTGCAACTTTAACATTTTAATAACATTATACTTTGTATTTTTTAACTAGTTTTTATAAAACATGACTAACCATTCGGTATAATATATTCTAACAATTATTTTGTTAACTAGAAACATAATTCAAACTGGAAATCAGTGTAGAGTGGCATGCCAGTAAACAAGCCACCTCACACTTGATGTATTTTAAGTGATTAATAAAACATGACTAACCATTCATCATAATATTTTCTAACAATCATTTTACTAACTAGAAACGATATAATTCAAACTGGAAAACAGTGTATATTGGCACCCCAGTAAACCGATCACCTTGCACTTTATATATCTTAAATGTCTTTTATATACAGTATAATATTTTCTAAGAATTACTTTACTGACTAGAAACAATGTAATTCAAACTGGAAAACATTGTAAAGTGGGACCCCAGTAAAC
This sequence comes from Telmatactis stephensoni, assembly GCA_029948255.1. Classification (NCBI taxonomy): domain Eukaryota; kingdom Metazoa; phylum Cnidaria; class Anthozoa; order Actiniaria; family Isophelliidae; genus Telmatactis; species Telmatactis stephensoni. The sequence continues at coordinate 291,499 of JALIZF010001722.1, read as the reverse complement.
TGGCCACCTACACACCAAGAATAAGTGGATGTAAAAATGGGTTGGTCATATTAAAGAAGTATCGAGATGGCTGTAACAGTAGGCTTAACATGAGTTGGACACTTTTTTGTGGGAGGGATTTTCTTGGGAATGAGTGGGGAAGGAAGGGGGAGAGAGGGAAAGGAGGGCCCATTCCTTCTCCCCCCTCCCTCTCCCCCCTCTGATCTCCTCTCCTCCCTCCCTTTTCCCAGTCTGATACACAGGTTACATCAGGATGGCCATATGTTCCACCGTATACAGCCAGTTTCCATTCATTGGTTCAGTAGTCAAACATAAAGCATCCAAGTGAGGCTTCAGGGTACAAATTGGAATAATCATTTGTGTGTACCCTGGAGCCTCACTTCAATGCTTTGCGTGTGACCACTGAACCAATGTATGTAAAATGGTGAATATTCAAGTTATAAACTGTACAAATGTATATATAAAAGCAGATATATTAAATATGAAATGCAATGTATCCTTATATCAAAATTATGAAATCTATGCAGGTTGACTTAATTGTACTGTAAAAATAAACTTTAAATGTCAACAGTCTTTATTTTTCATCATGGGTTTTTTCTTTGTTATGCAGTAATTGTGATTTTTCAGGTTCTTCAACACTTACACTGCTGTTTAATTCTTCCTTGTCGACCAAATTAACATCATGTAAAGTACAACTTGCTCCTGCTTCATCAGACACGCCTTGCTCCCCCTTTTCCTGTCTCTTCCCATCTTGTTCTCTAAAGTCTTGCAGCTCATGAGCCTCAAGAGCCTCATCTATGTGCAACTCATTTTCCACACTTACTAACTTAGCAAAATGACCCTTGGCTTTGATGGCTTCCTCAGCTGAAAAATGCCTGCTCAAGATAGAAGCCTTTGAAAATGCATTGTTATCAATGTTGTACAGTAACTTGATTAATGTCCACATGTAGCCGTCAGCAATATGGCCCAAAAGTGCTACCCTTCTTATCTCATTTACTAGCTTTTTCTTAGGCTCTGCAAAAAATCAAGAATAAAATCAATGTTGTTTTAACTCCATCTGCACAATTACACATGGGTGACATAGTTAGCTGAGCATGAAAGCACTGGCAATTCACTGCTGTGGTCTGGCTTCAAGTCCTAGCTCATATGTGCTATATCCCCACATGTACATTTGTCTGTAAAATTTGCAAATTTGAAAAATTCATATATCTGTGGATTTTCATTGGAACTTTCTTAATTTGCACAGTTGCTAAGTGAGACACTCTTTAGTATTTCAGGGATCACTACATCTTTGATTTCAAAAAAGAATCTTCGACTGCCATTTTGGGGAAAGATCTATTCACTGCATTTGCAAAATTATATATATTTCCTCTCAATTCACATGTTGGCTTTCAGCAAAAACTTTCATTGCAACTGATGTGTTGCCTTTATTGCTAAGTTCAAACATCTACCTGAATTAATAGTTGGATATTTTTTCCAAAACACCTTAGAAGTCTTTCCAAGTATCTTAGCTTCTACAAGGCTTTCTAGCACCTCGGTGGCACAAGTTGGATGCATACATGATCCTTGTATAATCCACTCTTGGATGGTCTTAGGGTCAGAAGGTTTAGCAGCGTGGTGAGATAGGATGGCTGTAAACAAAGCTTTATCCAGAAAGGTTCCAGTAGGAGATGCATCAACAACCTTTCAATATCAAGAGAATGATTCAATATATGAAGCTATGATAAAGACTGAATTTAAATACAACAATATATCTGTTGGATAAATCCTGCTCCCACTTGAGCTTAAATACCCAATTCCTGCAGTATTTTGGCTTGCCCAGGTGGAAAACTTTGTAAGATCTTACAAGATCTTATAAGATCTTATAAGAATCTTACAAGATTTGATTTCTTATTAAGATCTTAATAAGATCTTAATAAGATTCACAATCTTAAATAAGATCTTATTATTAAATCTTGTAAGATTTTTCATAAAGTAAGATGTTTAAGATCTTATTAAGATCTTAATAAGATCTTATAAGAATCTTAATAAGATCTTGTTAAGAAAGAAGGTCTTCACAGAAATTAAGATCTTATTAAGATCTTATTAAGATCTTAATGAAATCTTATAAGAATCTTAATAAGATCCAATATCACAGAAATCAAGATCTTATTAAGATTTTGCAAAGATCTTAATAAGATCTTATTAAGATCTTAATGCAATCTTATAAGAATCTTAATAAGATCTTGTTAAGAAAGGTAATCACAGAAATTAAGATCTTATTAAGATTTTGCAAAGATCTTAATAAGATCTTATTAAGATCTTAATGAAATCTTATAAGAATCTTAATAAGATCTTATATCACAGAAATCAAGATCTTATTAAGATTTTGCAAAGATCTTAATAAGATCTTATTAAGATCTTAATGCAATCTTATATGAATCTTAATAAGATCTTGTTAAGAAAGGTCATCACAGAAATTAAGATCTTATTAAGATTTTGCAAAGATCTTAATAAGATCTTATTAAGATCTTAATGAAATCTTATAAGGACAGTAATAAGATCTTGTCAAGAAATTTATATAACAGAAATCAAGATTTTATTAACTAAAGATTTTGCAAAGATCTTATTGAGATCTTAATGAATTCTTTTAAGAATCTTAATAAAGATCAATACCACTGAATTCAAGATCTTATTAAAAATTTGCAAAATTTTATTAAGATTTTAATGAAATCTTATAACTTAAGAATCTTAACAATTTTGTCAAGAAAAAAAATCACAAGATCTTTATAAGATTTGACAAAGATCTAATTAACATCTGAATGAACTCTGTGAATGAAATCTTAATAATAATAAATATATAACCTTGTATGGCAAAAAAAAAAAAAAAACCTTTATGGCAATGTGACAGGGTTTTTTGCAAACAAATAGATTTAAGAATGTAAACTGGTCATTGCTACTGTACATCTAAAGCTTCGATCCAGCGATATTTTGTGCAAAAATTCAATCCTGTTTGCTATAAAAAAATGCATAGCGATTGAGAGACTTGAAAACTTTGGTGCCATTAACAAGTTTTGACTGAAAAATATGAGATATCTCAACTTTTGTTCTGACCCACGTTTCAAGTTCGTATTTGATAAACATGGCGGCTCTCAAGTGAAGGTGCAGGCTGACTGACCAGCGGATATTCACAAGTACCCAATGAACACAAAGTATTTAATCACGTGATAGCATTCAAATGGTTTTGGCGGATTCGGTGCTGAAATCAACAACGTTCTAACTACGGAAAAGTCTCCAATGCTTAATGGCTTTTATTGCCGTTAAATGGAGCAGAAAAACGCAGTTATTACTGTAAATGTTAGGCATTGTTTAGGAGAAAAGCAAGGCCTTGGAGAAGTAGAAGTCTGAACGGTTGCTGGAGCATTCAATGACCTATTTTTACTTCATATGTTACGATCAAGAATCAAGTCACAATTTTGAAAATTGAGCTGGTAAGTTCTTGCTTTTTATAACAGTGAAACCTTGAAGTATTTATAAATTTCATTTCTGTAAATAGAGTAGCTTCTACGCTTCATAACTATAACCAAGTCACCAAAATTGTGTAATAGAAGCGCTTCGACCTGGTAGTGGTACCTGGTTGACTGATATCAAATAAATAACACACCAATTCTTCTCGCTCAAACTTTTAAACATTTGAAGTAATTATGATTTATTTTAATTTATAGATGTTATGGAAAAGATGTATTAGAAAAGCAAGAGATAATTTATGACAACAGACTGTGTTAATTAAACTCAAACAGACTGTACCAGCATTGAAGAATATGCATGGAATTATATGATTTCCATGTGTGTTCAAGGTTTGGACTTGATCACTAGCCAACAGATAAGTGATACAACATAACTTTCTTGAATTTTCCTTCTTAAATTAATTAATTAAAACCATTTGTAGAAAGACTCATAAAATCCAAAATATAGAAATAATTATTACAAAGTTGCAGTTTAATGTAATTTTAAAGTAACCTTTCATTGGTGTAGATATATTGTATAAAGGCTTTAGAGTCATAATAAAGAAATGAATAATATTTGTTTATTGCTTGAGTGGCTTACTTTCATAGTAGATTCTTTTAAGATCTTACAAGATTTTTACAAGATCTTATAAGATCTTGTAAGATATCTTAATAAGAATCTTGTAAGATCTTATAAAAATCTTGTAAGATCTTGTAAGATCTTATAAGATTCTTATTAAGATTCTTAATAAGATTCTTATTAAGAATTTTTTAAGATTCTTACAAGATTCTTATAAGATCTTATAAGATCTTATAAGATTCTTATAAGATCTTATAAGAATCTTATAAGATCTTATAAGAATCTTATAAGATCTTATAAGATCTTATAAGAATCTTGTAAGAATCTTAAAACATTCTTAATAAGAATCTTATTAAGAATCTTAATAAGAATCTTATAAGATCTTAATAAGAATTTCCACCTGGGTGCATCTCAAATCCTGCCTCCTAAAACATTCAGATCCCACAACCCTCCAAACCTATTGTGCACTCTTAGGGTAATGACTAGAAAGCTTATGAAGCCTGGCATGGAAGAACAAAAATGCAAATATGAAAAGGAGGCAGCATGGTCGAGTGGTCAGCTGAGTGTCTGTCTCAGAATCCGGTGGTCCTAAGTTTGAGTCCCCGCTCTGGCCACTAGCTGAGACTGTATTTGTTGTTTGGATATGGAAACAGCAAAACCTCAAACAAAATTGAGAAAAAACTGCAACAAAAATTGTAAAAATCCCCCAAACTGCAAAATATTGTGTACAAAATCTGAAGTCAAAAACTGCAAAACTGTAGGTTAAAATAACAAATAACTGCCAAACCTAATCAAAAATACCCCCCTCCCCGAAAAATAATCCTGCACCCTCCCTGAAGAAAATCCTGGATCTGCCCTTGATTCTAATGTTCATGCCTAGGGTGATGATGCAGCGAGACCTTATTAAAATATTTAAAAAAAAAAAAGCTCTTGTATTAATATCACAACTTTAGTCAAGTACTCAAAAGTCACACTAGTGTTATAGCTATATATGGAGTTCAATAAATTCAAATAAGACACATATCCGGATATACTGCAGCAAATATAAATACATCCTAACCGAATTACTGTAATAAGGATGTTACAATATGCTCCTATATTGCTAAACATTAGAAAAGATAGTAGTCAATAAAATGTTTATCAAATTGGTTATTGACTTTTACTATTATTATATGCAGTGTTTGTTTCAAAATTACTATAATATGAAATTACAAGATAAATATGGATTGGGCCGGGAATAGTGACATGGTTGGAATAATAGTTTGACCGCAACCACAAAATTACCATTTAATACAATCGAATTGGATGATTCTTAGCAAGAATGCTTCCATGCTTTGTCTGTTCAAAGAATTTTGGGAAATTTATTATAGTAAACTTCAAGAAAGGGAACTCTTGGTTTATTTAAAGAAACATAAATATCCTTTTCTTTATGATAAGGGCATATTATTTTGTAAGAATAATATAAAGACAACAATATCTTTGCTTATGAATATTGAACACTAATATAACAATGCACGCGATTACAAAAAAAATTACCTTTACAAAAATAATTTCTCGCCGTCTTTTCATTGATGTCCACTGTTTTATCAAGGCCTCAAACTCTATCTTTCCAAGCATAAACAGATCAAGTAGAACAGCCACAACGGCGGCATTGGACGCCTTTCCCGCTCTCTGTCTACCGTGTACCTCTCCTGTTTCTTGCTCTTGCCAAATCAGGCAGAATGCCTGTGACAGCTTCAAAGAACGAGTATCAAAATCGTCTTTGGCAAAGTTCTTCGACTGTAGAACTTCTCGCAGCTTATCAGCCATATACCAAGCATCTTCGGTAGACATTTTAGCTTTGTCAGTTGTTTTTAAAACTTGAGGTTTGAAATGTCGATCAAGATGCGTCAGTTTCACGCTCTAAGAACTTTTCGATGAATGGGCTTCTTTGACAACCAAAAAAGAATGAACGATCAAACAGGTCGGTTAACCTAGAACAATCTTTCGAAGGGTTGGCCAAGAATTTGGGATAACCGGGACATCCGGATATTGACAAGAATGCCGAGGATGTCTAGATAGACCGTTATCACACAGACATATCCGCCATGTTTATGTTATCAACTAATTGGAGGTCTAGGTACTAGTAAGGGAGGGGAGAGTCAGAAGGAAGGAAGAATTAAGAAAAGATGGAAAGGAGAAAGAAAGAAAGAAAGAAAGAAAGAAAGGAGAAAAAGAGAGAGAGAGAGAGAGAAAGAAAAAGAGAGAAAGAAGGAAAGAAAGAAGGAAAGAAAGAAGGAATGAATGAATGAATGAATGAATGCACCTTTATTTCAATACGATAATTTCAAAAGTTAAAAACTTCTTTACATGAAAGTCGTATGGTAAAAATGTATAAATATACAATAAATATAAAATATTGAATGATTAAGGAAACAATAGTTACTCAAAGACAAAAAGAACAAGTTATGGAGCACTGTCAGATAGCCACTTATCAAGATTTCTCTTAAAGCTGTTTCTGGTAGTTGAGGATCTCACTTCAGGTGGAAGTGAATTCCACGCTATAGCTCCTCTGTACGAGAAACTGCTTTTAAAGAAATCTGTCTTTGGTACGTGCTTAATTTCTAATTTACTACTATCCCTGAGCATTGCTTTATAACCATTTGAATCCTTAGCTTTATCAAAAAGTTCTCGTAGATAGGCAGGGATGTTTCCCTGTAAGACGTCATACATCAATAGACAAAGTCTTTTGTCGCGTCTTACAGCCAAACAGTCCCACTTTAACTGCTGTAGGATGTCAAAAGACCTCACATCATACCCTTGTCTAGTAATAATACGAGCAGCCCTATTCTGAAGTTTTTGCAGACGATCAATTTGTCCTTTGTTTAGATTGCTCCAAACAAGGTCACAGTAATCGAATATAGGCTGCGTAAATGCTTTGTACATGGTGACAAGGGTATCGAGAGGAACTAAGTTCCGTGCTTGTTTCAAACCATAGATAGTCTGTTTTACTTTCTTACATATGTTATCCAGGTGAGCATCCCAATTTAAGTTTTGATCAATATGAACGCCGAGATGTTTAAGAGAAAATACTCTTTTAAGATCGAAACCATTGATTTTTAACGGAGCAAAACCACCTAGATTTGAGATTTTAAATTGTGAGCCAATTGCCAGATATTCAGACTTGAGGACATTCAAACTGAGCCTGTTAGCCAATAACCAACTACAGATACCTTGGAAAGAAAGAAGGAAAGAAAGAAGGAAAGAAAGAAGGAAAGAAAGAAGGAAAGAAAGAAGGAAAGAAAGAAGGAAAGAAAGAAGGAAAGAAAGAAGGAAAGAAAGAAGGAAAGAAAGAAGGAAAGAAAGAAGGAAAGAAAGAAGGAAAGAAAGAAGGAAAGAAAGAAGGAAAGAAAGAAGGAAAGAAAGAAGGAAAGAAAGAAGGAAAGAAAGAAGGAAAGAAAGAAGGAAAGAAAGAAGGAAAGAAAGAAGGAAAGAAAGAAGGAAAGAAAGAAGGAAAGAAAGAAGGAAAGAAAGAAGGAAAGAAAGAAGGAAAGAAAGAAGGAAAGAAAGAAGGAAAGAAAGAAGGAAAGAAAGAAGGAAAGAAAGAAGGAAAGAAAGAAGGAAGGAAGGAAGGAAGGAAGGAAGGAAGGAAGGAAGGAAGGAAGGAAGGAAGGAAGGAAGGAAGGAAGGAAGGAAAGAAAGAAAGAAAGAAAGAAAGAAAGAAAGAAAGAAAGAAAGAAAGAAAGAAAGACATTTTGTTCTCCGAAAAGATCATTCTTTACATTAAAAATGTTGATATATTTTGTTTTATTTCTAATTAAAAACATACAAACAAATGGAAGCAGCAATGTCATAATTAAATATTTTGGATCAACAATACTTTATCATAAATACTAACAGTCTAGAACTGTATAAGTGTTATTAAAATATCTTAGTAATTGGATTAAATACATCTAAATATATTTACAGTGCACCTTATTTACATACAAATAGAAATCATCTGATGAAATGTAAATATTTAGTAAAGATCAATAAGTATTGTTGATTGAGCAAATGTTTCAACAAATAACTTCTTCCATATAATATCTTCTACTTTCTCTTTGATTTACTACTGGAAGCACCTGACTTCTTTCTTGAACCTTTCTCAGCATTTTCAAATTCTGCTACAACATTGGCTCTCATGTGCTGAAACTCTAATGTGTCACTGATATCATCTAAGGTCTCTTGTAGCAGTGTTTCTGTGACTGTTGCTTGTGCATTTGCAACATCTTTAACAATGGTCGTCAGTTTTTCCTTTGTAACTGGCTGTTCATTTATTTCCAGTTCTCCAAAAGGAATGTCTAAGTGTTTGGTTGCTTCTTCTAGGAGATGCTGATAGTGAGCTTGCCTTTCCTGTAAAGTTTTAAATTTATAGAATATTTAAAAAAGGTATCTGGTGTCCAAAATTATAGCTTCACCACCCTATGCAGACCTTGGTCAATCATCCTAGCTCCCCCTCCTCCCACGGGAGGAAATATTGATAAGCTAAATGAATAATCAATATAGTCAGACAGAACGCTTTTCAACATTTCAAGACAAATGATAAACATTGAGATAGCATCAGATCAGCAGTTAACATTCATATTGGTTCAAGGAAGCATAAGATCATGTTTCAGATAGCCAGGGTAGTCATGGATTGCAGAGAAGATGGTGGAGGCTATCATTAGTCTCCCTCCAACAATATATATAGAAAATATTTTGGAATTCATGTATTACATTGGTAATGTTATCACTTATTTAATTAGCCCCTAACAAAACTACCCTCCATAATTCTTAGTAGTGCATTCATAACAGTCATTGAAACATTACCATTTTCTGTTTTTCTTCCATTTCATCGATCTCTTTTAGTTTTTGCTTTTCATCCCATTGCATTTTAGGAATTCCTTCAGAAAGGCATGACGCATCGACAGGCGCTTCCACAACCATCGTGAATTTTGTTCTGTCTTCAACTCGGTCACAAGTTAAAACATAACGATGAAGTTTAAAATGCTGGAAAAAGGTTATAAAAACGTAATCAATCAGAGATTTCAACGAAGCCTCGGTAAAACGACAGCATTCTTCAAGGTCTTGTTGAAAAAGTTGAATTGTTTGAGGAAGACTCTTGTCTGAAGAAAAAAATCACACAAAATAAATAAATAAAGAGCTTATTCATTTGCAATTTTAGAGGATATTTTTGAGACTTACCGGCAATATTCTGCAAAACTTTTTGAATTATTCGAAAAAACACAGCAATATGGCCCCAAGGAATCCCTTCATTGACGGCAAACGACAGAGCCTCGTAGTAAATATCTAAAATAATTGCGCTTCTAAGATCATCGTCTTCGTCAAATTCAGGAAATTCAAGTTCCTTGGCCAATAATTTCTTTCTTTTTCCGACAATTTTCTCTCTAAACAAATGCTGGATTTGTCCTGCTTCAAGTTTTCGGGAAGCCATTTTGTAAAATGTTGCCATGACGACACCAAAAACCGCTGAGAATATCGCTGGCGCACGTATTTATTCAAAATGGCGGACGAAGTGGAAGTTTTGAGTTGAAAAATTTATCTGGAATAATGTGACTTTTACAAGAATTTAGACAATGATCCAATCATTCGGCAAGTGTGATTGTTTTAGTTTCTTTTTCAGATACCAGATTGGTCTTGTCGTGTTCTGAAAACGTCAGTATTTATCGTTTTCTCATATCATTGTCCGTTGTAGGCAACTCATTGTGGCTCGTTCTAGTTGCTATTTTATGGGGGTCTACCAATCCTTTGATCAAGAAGGGCAGTGTAGGGATAGAGCAGATAAAAAGAGGCAATGCTGTGCTACAGTTTTTAGCTGAAATCAAGTTCCTGATATTTAACTGGAAGGTAAAAAAAAGAAAAGTAAATTCCTAGAGAAGCCACCCATTAAATTTTCTGTGTTCTCTCTGTTTTTTTTTTCTCTTCCCAATTTTCTTCTCCTTCCTAGCCTAGCCTGCAACCCACTTTGAAAGGGTAGAATCGGGGAACAGGGAGTAGGGAATAGAAAGACTTGTAGATGTAAAGTAAAAGGTAGGATATTTCCTCTTTTCACCTTCCTTCCACTTCCATCCTTTTTTCATTTTATTCCTTATCCCAACCCTTTCTCTTTAAGCTGTTAAAAAGGTAAAGGTACTTTATTAACAAATACATTGCAGCCATGAGGCTGAATTGCATATTTTCAAAATAAAATAAAAAAAATTATAGCTAAAAATAATAATTTGTCAACTAATTAACTAATTAATTGTTAGACAGACTATTCTTAGGCCAAGAAAAGGGATCAGCAATGTGATCTTTTCTGATTTTGTGATGTGATATCTATGACAATATCATATTCTTTATGTACAGTATATGGTGCCTTTCTTGTTGAATCAAAGTGGTTCACTGCTGTTTTATTTGACTCTTGCAACAGCTGGTAAGCATAAAAAACTATTTAGAAAGAAATATAACTTTTTGTTTCCAAATTTAATGCAAGTTCCCTATCAATTTTGTTTAGATCTCTCTCTAGCTGTCCCAATTACAAATTCATTAACATTCCTTATTACTGTTCTCACTGGAAAGTTATTGGGAGAAGAAAACGTTTCAATAGGTTGGTATTTCTTGTCAAGACTTTTTGCAAACATTTTGGGTTTCCTGTGTTAAAACTGACACAGGAAGCCCACTCTTGATAGTCTACTTTTACTCTTGCAGAAACATACGCAGGAATGGCATTAGTGATGGCTGGTGTCTCTCTTTGTGTTATTGACAAGACATAACTGACTTATGATTGCTTTGGATGCAAAATCCAATAGATGCATTTTAATGAGGAGTTTTTGCTCCTTTGTATGTTGCTCAACTAGTGGACAACTAGTGACAGTGTGGAGTGACCACCACAGGAAGCCCAAGGAGCAAACATATTGACTTATGGAATCAGTTTAATGATGAGCTAAAGGCCCATGGGATTAGCTTATATCATATATATCCCAGCTGAACTTTGATACAACTTTTGATGTTATGAGTTCTGCTCAGGCTCAAAATGTCATTAATTTTGATAGGTAGAGTGCACGCACTTAATCCGTGAAACAAACACTACTAATTACTACTAAATAGTATTGATTAGACAATAGGAAACAAAGGAATTACCATAATTTAGCACTATTTTGTACTATTTATGTTTCACGGATTAAGTGCGTGCACTCTAATCTTTTTCTCATGTTAACCCTATTATCTGTTTAACATACTGTTCTGTATCAAACCCCAGTTGACCTGATGACAGGGATAAATTTAAAGCTTGGTAATAAAAATCCCAAAGTAATAAAGGAAATGTTCCATTTACACTTAATAGTGAGCAGTGGTTTCCATTAAGAGGACCTATAGTCTCTTGGCAGCCATTTTTAGGATTGTTTGCAACCCCCCTGTGGTCCATTGTGGGACTTTTTTGAAAGGTAGAAGGGGCTGCATGCTCACTCCATATGAATATTGTGTGTGAATGTAATTGGAAAGGGGGCATTAATTTTTTCATTTGCACAAGTCCCCTTCCCTGTAAATAAGGACTGATCCCTTAGGCCTGGTTCACACAATGACATAAGCATAACCGTAAGCATAAGAAACAAAACTTTTCCATTTTCTTATGCTTATTACATTGTGTGTGTGAACAGGTAAAAAACTAGCCTGCGTGGCGTTAGGTGATTGGGGAGGAGGATATCCAATTCCCTCTCCTCCTCCCCAATCCCCTAGAGCCACCACGCAGGCTAGTAAAAAATGCTTATGCTTATACTTATGTCGTCATGTGAACTGGACCTTATGGGTGGTACTGGAGAATGGAACAAGAATCACAGACCAATATTTGAATATCAAAACTAGTTTTTATTTTTGTTTGTACCAAAGTTTTATCACATACAGTTAGGAATTTACTGTGGAACCTTAAAAAAGCAGATTGAAAAATTATTAAACTTTTGGCTTTAAGTTTGAATTTTAACAAAACAGTGGAAGTCATCCAGCTTAAAAGCAATTAGCTCAATATTATCACAAAATACATTTACACTAAGAATTAACTTATTTTAAATAGTTCAGACAAAAATTATGTCTCCTTAGAAAACCATTTGGGTTTATAAAATATTTTCTACCTAAGTTTTAAGCTGTTTGAAAATCTTCCTGTCACGCACATCAAACAACAGTACAAACACTACATCATGCATAATGTGACTACTAAGTCACGCAACATTAAAGCGAAAAATAGCTATGCGTGACAGTCACGCGAAAGGAGTTTCTAACAACACAAAATTCGAACATAACGATTAAAAACAATTACCTAATTTCTAAACAAATGTCTTTGTAGCAGAAATCAATGTCAGGCCTTCATTGATTCCTCCAATACCAAAGTTTTCATTTTGGATGATGTCTTCTTTGATGCATTTGATCAATAAGTAAGAAGTTCCCCAATTCCTTACTCAGAAAACAAGTGCAATGTTCTTGTATGAATTGTTGACTTGTGTGATGATATATTTTTATCAACTCCAACGTGAGTGACAGTATTCCCCAAATTTATCACTCAAGTTGAGATTGCTTCTTGTAGTTCGTGTTCCTCCAACAGTTACCTTGTGTTCATAAATTATCCTTTGAAACTTCTATATCTTGCTTCTAATTCGTTTTCTCATATAATTTCTTGCTTGTTTAATTCATTATTTTCTTTTCTTTAGTTCTTTTGTTTTGCTTTCAGACTGAGTTGTCTCCAAATTAGTCATGGCTCCCCATCACCATGACTTCTTTGTGACTTGTGTGCCATTCAACTTGAAATTCTTGAAATTATACTACTAACAATTACATTGTATACACTAACATTTACAAGCATCTAAAGATTTCCTATTCTACCATAAATTTAACACAGATTGTCATTTGAACGGCGTCTGTATAGTATCCTATACGTACGAGATTTAAATACACTAACTACACGCAGTAAAAAATTACAAAATTCTAAATCTAGAAAACAAATATTATTCCTAGGTACAGCCTGGTAAGTCATGCATTTGCCTGGTCTCTACATGATCATTTGTTCCATTTTATCGATGTTTTCGACGATTATTAGTTCTTGATCATTTGTTCTAGAATGTTTCATTTGCAATACTTGATCATTTGTTCTTCAGTATACCAAGGAATACTTGATCATTTGTTCTTTACAATACCTAGGCTTATTTTTTAGTTGGCCCAGATGCTGGTTTCTTGGCTGCAGGTGGTTTCTTAGCACCTGGTGGGGGGATCTTTGATGTTGCCGAGGCAGCACCCCCTTTGGAAGCGAGATTCTCTCGGCTTCCTCGAACTCCCTTAGTCGATAGACTTTCCTTGCTTCCTCGTTTTTGTGAGTCCAGTCTTTGATTCTGGAGTCTTTCCTCTACCAACAGGGATTCGCGATGATCCTGGTGGGCTGGTAGGAGACTTGATGGACGACGCGTCGCTTTCTAGTGATTCAGTGCTTCCCATCGACGCCTGACTACCACTTCGTCGTGGAGACCGCGCAGGTGGGCGCTCTTTAAGGTTTCCTGAACTGCTTGTCTTTTTGACTTCAGGAGCGGCTTTCGTCCTCAAGCTGGTCCCACTTCGTGATTTCACGATTCCACCAGGTGAACGTAAATCACCTGACTTCTCTCGTCGTACACCAGGAACGTCTAAGTGTCCTCCTGTTGGTTTCTTGGGTTTGGCTCCGGCGCCACTGGGTGGTTTTCCACGTAGCGACCCAGAGTGTTCTCGAGCTATGGATGGTTTGGCGACATCAGAGCCTTCGCGTGATAGTGCAGGTCTCTTTGCTTTAAACGCGGTCATGCTTTCACGGGTTCCAGACGCAAGTAACTGCTCACGAAGTTCAAGGTTTGTTCTTCCTTCAGCTGTGAAACGAAAAAAGAAATTTTAATCCCAAGTGTTCGACCGTGGCGTACGTTCGTCGGTATAACGGTGCTACGCCTCTGGCTCAACGGCAAAGAAAAGAAAAACGTTGGCCTGAGACTGGCTGGGATCGTAGACACTAAACAGCATTCTTGCTTACCTCTACAAGGGTCGTTTTTCTGTAAGAAAGATTGTAACGTCTCCCATCCTCCACCAACTCGTACCATGACGGTACTTCGTAGGATACGCAGCAGGCGAAGTTTCTGCGAGTCACCAAACTGTACAAACAAACAGACGCTCAAATTAACTGCAGCAATAAAAACACGTTTTAACAATGTGTTAGGTTACTATCGGTAGATAAACCACGCTACTTAAAACTCTAAATTGAAGCAATGAACCAAGAGAAACATTCGAAAAAGCGTTGGTTGTAAACGCTAACGTGTTCAAAAAGTTCCATTTTCGGTGAAAACGATATTGTCACGTGAACACGAAATGCTAACTAGCTAGTAATAACAGTACACTAACCTAACTAGCTAGTAATAACAGTACACTTACTCTGTATTTATTTTCATCGACTTTGACGTATTCAAAGCGGTGTGCGCAGCAGCACTGGTCGACAAGTCTGTCGATTTCAGACAAGATTTTCTGCCCTTCGGTTTTCGGCTTTTCTGGTTTCTTGGACGCCTGGGACAAGACAGAACATGTCACGGTTAGACATAAAATAAATACAAATGTAACCGATTTCGTTCTAGGCAATTGCAGCACTCAGTTCGTAGTTTATGACAATTTTTGGAAAAACTCTGAGTAAGCGGTAACTATGACATCATCAACATGGCTGCCGCCTCTTCGCTTTTTGATTCGTGGATTGCAAATTCAAATGTTTGGTTGGGTTTACACAATTCAGTGAGGTAAACTTTACCGGTTTGTCCTTTAGAGCGTTGATGAAGTCCTTATAGTCAATTAGGCCGTTACGGACAAAGAGACTGGCAACAATATCCATCTCCCATCGCTCGGTTGGGAAGCCTGATGAAGAATAAAAAAATGTTAAGGCTATCAGAGAAGGCGCTTGAGAAACACGATGAAATCTCTTTAGAACACTCATCTATAACAGCATTATTGCTCGTTTGATTCCACTTTGATGGATTAGTGACTTCACTAGCGTACTTTTCGTATGAAAGAAAACGACATAGGACGTTTTCTGGACGTCACGGCACCGACGTCATTACATCAAGCCGCGGTCCGTTTCATACTCATACGAAAACTATTACTACGTTCCTTCATTTCGGGTAGTTGTGTCAGTCAGGAAGAATTCTCGGTGTTATGCAGCTAAAATCTTACTTGTGTTGAGTATTCCTGAGATGAACTGCTCGCGTGTAAGTTTTCCATCACGGTCGTGGTCCATACGACGGAATATGTCCTGAACACGTGACTTACTGTCGTGCAACCATTTGTTGAACTAAAACAATGACGAAAGTAATATTTAATAATGATCGAAAGGAATACCAACTGAGCATGTGCATCTAAAACAGTCCTCCCACATGGTTTGGCTTGAATAAAAGATACTTACTCGACGTTTCCATTCTGCAAAGTCGAAGTTTGCCGAAGCGCGTTTCTGTTAAAACAAACAATATTTAGTTAAGTTTTGTTGTAAAAAGGCATCAAGCTTGGACATTTCGCGATAAATGTGTCTACTTACGATTGCAATACGCTCTAGCTGTTCTTGTAGTCTTCTCAGCCTGTCCATAGACAATAACCACAGATGTTGCCATTTCTTGGACAAGTGAGAAACCGCTGGATGGTGGTTGGACCCTGATCGGGTAAACGAAGGTGTGCGCTCTTTCTCCGGGGTATATGACAGCTTGTCACGTGATCGTTCTCGGGATGCCGGTGATGCAGGAGAGCCAGACGCACGAGGAATTCTGCTTCCGGTTCCTGGACGACGGGTTGGTGTTTTGACTTCCGGTGTTCTTGATAATGAGTGGCGTCGTTTGATAGACTTTGTTAGTCGATCGTATTTTGGTTGTTTCTTAGCCATTTCCTCTTGGAAGATCTACGAGATAAAAGTTAACTATTTTAATTGAAAGTGAAAATTTCAAATTATTTCGAAATTCGTGTATATGGTCACAAAGATTTTAAGTTTAGGGGCCTCATGAGATTTCCAACTAGGATCTCTGTGTTTCTGGTTATCTCTACAAACCTTATGTTCCTCTAGCAGAAGCTGAACTTCATCATAATCATCTTCAGGTATCGGTTCCTGATCCTTCTCGTTCAAGATATTCTCTTTCTCTTCAATCCAGCGTAACAAGTCATCCATGAGCGTCTTCTCTTCTCCTAGTTTCTTCATTTCCTCTTCGAGTCGGTTTAACCGTTGTGACGACCACTTCCATACTTCGTCCCATCGCTTCTTCAGCCTCGCAAGCCACTGTTGGATGATTTGGGTGGCGCTTGGGTGACAGAAGCGAAGAATAACTTGTCCTTTCTTAATGGCGGATTGTACGTTGACTTCTTCAGCTTTCAGCTCATCGTGGAAAGTCTGTCAAAGTAGAGGAAAAAAGTTAGTGCTGTCTTATAAAAATGTACTGTGAATATAGGGACGGATCCAGGATGATCCTTCAGGAGGAAGCGTGGCGTTATAGAAATCGAAAACTATCCAGAGAGTCCAGAGGATATTTCCAAAAGTATTGAGAAGAAAAGGACTAAACTTGTCTCAGGAGGGGGTACGCACCCCTCCTCTAAATTCACCCTGGAATAACTATTAGGAGAAAGGGGATCCAACAAGGGTTTGAAAGAGATTTTGCACCACCCCTACCTTGTGTTTTTCTAGCTGGTCTTCTATGCTGCTTAAGTCATCAGCAATCGGTCCTAATTCTCGTAAGTCATCTTCAAACTGTTTCAAGATACGAAGCTCAGTCTTGACAGCCGAGTCAAACTCTTTGGCCAAAACTAGAGCGTTGTCAAGACGATCTTGTTTGGTGTTTGACATGGCGATGACTGCATCCCAGCGCATGCGCAGATCGTCGAGTTTGGCTTCCAAAGCTTGTGGTTCTTCGACCTTGTTTTCATTCAGCATAGCGTGTCCAGCTTTCATAACTGATTCGTAGTTGGCTTTTCGGCGGCTAAGTTCACGTTGGAATGTCTGAAAGAGAGTGCAGAAATGAGTCACAATGCACGGGCGAACATTTATAGTGCACGGAGGAAGTGCGTATTGCACGCGTTCGGAAACTTGACTGCGTGAACCACTGTCCGTTGATTTTCCAAACATGTATCGACCACCATTGCCCGGCTGATGGTCCAAACACGCGCTAACATCTTTGGAAAACAAAACCATAAGCAATATCACATGATACGGCAGCACAATCATATAATTCTCAATAATGTTTACCCTGTGGTTGTCAATCAGAATTTGAACAGTCTCTGGGTCACCCATAACAGCCGTCTCGGACGAAAGACTGGGTTCTACTGCCGTCAACCAATCCAATAACGACTGCAAAGCATCCTGGAACATGCCAGTGAACAACAGAGCTTCTTCGAGTTTTTGTTGCCTGAAATAAAAGTAAATGTTTTTCATTAAGTCTTGTTCCCTCCATCTGCTCAAGAAGATGATCTTCTTGACGATGTAGTGTTAAAAATGCAGTCATAAATTGACAAACCTTTCCACAGAATCTCCACAAACAGCGTCCCATCGAGCCTTGAGGTCAGCGATCTTTCCTTCAATGGTAAGCGCGGTCTTCGTTATTACTCTTGTCCATCAGTAGTTTTCCAGCTTTGATGGTAGAGTCAAGTGCGGTCTGGTTCGCTCCAAGCATGTTTTGGAATTCCTAAAACATATATAAATGTTTAGTCAAGTGAAGATTGAAAGATCAAGGGCGGATCCAGGGGAGGTGCGTTGGGTGCGGACGCACCCCCCCCCCCCTTTTGGACGATGGTGAAAGCTTTTCTCAAGGATAAACGTTTTTCATCAATCATTTGGGGTCGGGAAGGCTGTGGTTGTATTTGTGGCGGGAAAACCAGCACACCACGTGCGCCTGCTACTTTAATCGTTTTGGGGCCGGGAAGCCTGTGGTGGCGGGACAAATCACACGCGGGCTTAGTGCTTTGTAAGCTACCATCAAAAAACGCACCCCCTCCTTAAAAAAGCTGGATCCGCCCCTGAAGATCTTATGTCCAGGGGTAAAAACATCGAGCCAATCTATGAAAATTAGTCTATTAACACTTCTCACACCTTGTGCTTCTTGAGTTGGGCTCTCAAATGCGCTGGGTCGACGCCAATCGGCTCTTCTTCCTTCAACGTCTTCTCCGCTTCATCCAACATCTTCATCAAGTCTGCAGCCCCATTGAAGAATTTGTGCGAGAGCTTGTAGTTTTCTTCGAGAGATTTCTTACGGCTTGTGGCAGTAGCTAACAGCTCCTTCCAGCGTTTTTCCAAGGCTGTCACCTCGCCATCGATGTAAACTGCGTCATCTTGGATGCAGACGTCTGTGATCTTGAGTGACAGGAATTTCATGTTCCTGAATGGTTCTCGATGCGCGTCAATGTCTTCTTTCAATTCCTAGTGAAAAATAGGTTTTCTCTCCTCAATTATTTGTCTCAATCATTTGACTCAAGTCATTTTTTTCCAATATAGCTATTGGTATTTTACAGTTCATAATACAGTAAGTTGTCAGTGTCGAGAAAGAATGTTGTGCCCCTCCAAAGAGTTTGTTCAATGAAACATTTGTACAGTTTAAGCAGCTATGCACCGCTTTCAGCCAACCCTCTAACACCCACTTTAATCCCGTCTGTCGATATAAACTTACCTTGTAACTGACTCGCTGTTTCTGCAGTTTTTCCAGAATCGTACTAGGCTCTTCGAACGCAGCTATATCACTTTCCACACGTGTCAACCATCCATCTATAGCCTTCATCTTCTCTTGTAGCTCCTTAGCGTTTTCTAACGCTCCATCTAGACGTTCTTTTTCCTCATTGGCTCGGTTGACCACTTGGTTCCAGGACCCCTTGAGCTCGTCTACTTGTCTTTGCATACTTGCTGCAGTTGTTGGGTCAGCGTTCTCTACCAATTTTTCTACGTTTTCGATGATTTGTTCATAGACTTGTTTGCGAGTCTCGACCACAGCCATGAAATCCTTAACAAAGAGAAATGATAGTTGTTAGACGCAGTGGAGTGAGCGAGTAATGCAGCGATGTGGAGAAACTACAAATTCAGTACTAATATTTCTGACTTCTCCAACAGAAGCCTGCTGTCACTGAGTACAGCGGTATTTTCTAATTCCAAAACAAATCTACAAACAACAAACCTTGTGTTTGTTCAACTGTTTCTCAGCAGTCTCAGGTCGTCCTCCAATGGCTCTCTTGGATTTTAAAAACTCACTAGCTTCATTCAACCAACCGCGAAGCTCCTTTATCTGTCCCATAAAGCTGTGCGAGCGTTCTAGTGCGGCTTCAAGCTCAGCCTGTCTTTTGGCTGACTTGGCCAGCACGTCATTCCATGTAGTTTTCAAGTCATCTACTTTTCCTTCTAACTCGGTGGGTTCCATTTTGGAGTCGCCTGACTCCAGTAGCTTTTGTGCTGCTTCGGTGAGGGATTCAACAGAGGGTTCGTGGGATAGGATGTCATTTTGTAAGATCTATATAACACAAAATAAAATATTGGTTGTAGTGTATGGTGAAAAGAGCAAAGGCGAAATTCCCCAACCGTACAACTGTGCGAATTTTATCATTTCACATGGAATACGCACATTTTAAGCAATGTATATTTAATTATCAACAAGACTATTTTCAGAAAAAAATACCTTATGCTTAGCCAACTCAATCTCGATATACTTGATATCCCCATGAACTGGTTTAGCCAGTTGTTCGTCCAGGTTCTTGTCCGTCTGCTTGAGCCAAACCAGGAGTTCATCAAGAGCAAGTTGAAATTGTCCAAGTTGCAATAATGCTTCTTCAAGTTTCTGTTGTCTCTCACTGGAGTTATTGCACAAGTCATCCCAACGCATGTTCATATCTTCAAGCTGAGCAGAGATGAGTTCTGCGTCTTCGTGTCGACATCGTTCGGTGAGAAGATTTCCTTGTTGGTTGATCTCGGTTATCTGTCTTTGATGAGGGATGAGTTCTTTGTGGAATTCCTGTGGTAAACACAGAGTCACGATTGGTATTATCATTATCATCATCACCGTAATCATCATCATCATCATTCATCATCATCATCGTCATCACCAACACCAACACCACAACCATCTGCCTCCTTTTACAAGTACCATGCAGGGAAACGTAATGTACAAACCTTGTGAACATTAAGTTGTTCTTTCACCACCTCAAGCTCAGTACCAACTGGAGGTTCACTGCTAAGCTTCTGTTCCATGGCATCCAACCATTCCACGATGGCTTCGTAAGCAGCATGGAACTGTTCTGCTGTTACTTGTACCTCATCAAGGTCTACTTTTCTCTTCTTCCAAGCAGCAGAAATAGCCTCCCACAGTTCGGTGACTTGATTTAGTTCATTTTGGACAAGTGTTCGATCACTTGGGCTACAGTTCTCAATAAGGACAGGGCTTGCTTCGCACAGAGACGTCACTAACGCCCCATGGCCGTCCAGTTCTTTACGTAATTCCTAAAAACGCAACAATAGTTTAGATTTGAGTCTACTAGCTTCAAATTCGTGTAAGATTGAGAGAATCTGCAAAACGAGGATTGTTTGGAAGACAGATCGTCCGTCTGACCGACAAAGCAGTCCGACAGACCGACATCGATACCGCACACGGACGGACAGCAAGACAAGTACCCAAATCGAGAGTCTGTCTGACCAATGGTGTTACAGATGGACAGATGGGCAATGCCCTACCGACGGTACGAGCAAGGACGGTCTAACAGACCTAAAAAGTGCACAGTGATAGACGTATAATCAGACGAAGATCACCCATTTACCTCATGTTCCGACTTTTGTTCTGCATGGACCTCAGGATCAGCGGCAGGAAGTTCCTCTGAATCCAAGTTTTCTTGCACATCTTTCAATATATGTTTGAGTTCTTCAAGCCCGGGCCAGAATTTCTCGCTGGCTGCGAGCGATTTTTCTAGTGCTTTCTCTCGGTCATCGTAATGATTCTGTAGTTCAGCAGCCAAGCTTGTAACTTTGTTTAGTTTGTCTTTCATTAGTTGTGCAGTCTTGGAGTCGGGGTTATGAGCTATGATTCCTTCTACACCGTCTTTGGCTTCTTCGACAGCCTGTTTGTCGGGTTGGAACTCGATTTGTAGACCCTGGAAGAGAAATGCAGATTAATAGTAGTCTATAGATGAAGAGAAAGAACAGCAGGCAGTAACTGAATTACAATGACAACCAATAATAACTAAGATCACGTTAGCAACAGTAGTAGTAACAACAGCAAAATACAGCAGCAACAACAACAGCAACAACAACGACAAAAACATCACCAGCAACAACAACAACAAAAACAACAAACAGCAGCAGCAATAACAACAACAACATCATCAACAACAACAACAAAGTACATTTCCTAAATTAATCGGAGGCCTGTTTTGAAGGTATAATGATAGCCAGGGCTTATGGTAAATCACTTTCTTGGGTGTTAATCTTCTTCATTCCAGACAACAGGTTGTGGTTAACACCAAAAATGACAATGTCAACAAAAACAAAAATGAACTAAAAAGAATTGATGTACGTCGTCTGAGGACACATAGAACACTTAGATTTGGATGGATGATGGGCTTTAAATACGACGAAAAAAACCCTAAGGGAAGCAAATACCAAGGAATTCTAACATTCCTGTAAGGATGAACAAACAAAGGAAAAGCGAAAACAGATCAAAACAAAATGGTCATGTTTTGTTACCTTCATCATTTCCATTTGTTCTCGTATCGTTTCAGGATGAACACTAACAGGATCCAAGTTGCCAAAGTCATCTCGTTTCTTCTCCAACACGCTTAGCAACTCCTCTAGTTTCTGTTCAACTTGTTCTTCCTGTTGTAATGTCATTCCAATCATAATTCCTCTCTCCTCTGTCAGACGGTAAAGTCTTTCGTATCTCTCACGGCATTCTGTGACTTTGTGTTCGATGAAGGCCGAGCCTTCGCCTGGGCCGCTTAGTTCTGTCAAATCGCTTCCAGTGTCTTCAACATTAGTGATTAGATTTCGTAGAGCGGAGATACCTTCTTGAATTGTCTATAAAAAGAACAAAACAAACATTAATTGTTTGGTCTTAAATACTTTGAAAATGAAGTAAATTCAAAGATGGGGAATGCCTTAAAAAACGAATGGCTTCAAAGCCAAAAACTACACAACAATCAATCGCACAGTAAAAAAGAAACACGAAGAGAAGTGGAGATAAAATTTGGAGAAATTAAGACGGAAAGGAGAGGAGGAAAGAGAGAAATGCAAAGAAACTGAAGAGAAATGAAGTGCATTTGTAAATGAATGAATAGAAAAAAATTACGTCCGATTATTAACGAGATAAAACTATTACCAACAATGCAGGGTTAACTAAATAAAGTAAGAAAATCATGACCATCAACACTACAATAACAAACAGTAGCATAGTTCGTTGTTATTTAATAGAGGTATTGTTGTCAACTTTATCTTAACCAAAGCGGGTTATTGGTATTTCAAATCTCATTGGTTGTCATGTTAGTCTACTAATCCAAGTAAACATTCAAGGGGTTTATAACTATTTTTGAGATTATCTTAACCGTAATTAAAGCTGCGAGTCAAAATATAATACCAAAAGTCAAAACTTTGGAATCGGGTTACTGACAGGTTAAGGTGTTTTTTCATTGGCCAATCGAATCCGTAGCCGCGCGCGCTCGTTGCAAAATCATTGGTTGATAAATGATTTGTTATGATTGGTCAAAAATTAAAAGCCAATTAAGTGTTTCGCGCCAGAACTCGAGCATGCATCGTATACGCACGAGTTATGGATGAATTAATATTGTTGAAACTCAAGCTACAATATATATCGGTTACATAGTTACATTAACGTAGTGTCCATTAATCAGTTAAATTAATAATTAATAAGTTAATCAACGTTAAATTCTTACCTTGACTCGTTCTTGTTGAAGTTCTGACGACTGTCCTTCTTCGTCCAACTTTTTCAAACTCTCCTCGCATCGATCCAACCATGTGACACTCTCCTTATAAATATCACGGAACTGTTGTGACAATAGCAAGGCTTCCACAAGATGCGCCTGTCGTTTGGTGGTATCGTCGCTGACCGCTTTGTATCGCTGTTTGATTTCATCGAGTTTGTCCTTCATGGCGGCCTGTTCGTCGTCTTTGAGAGCGATGAGAAGAGATTGTCCTGTTTCACAGACAGACTCGACGGGTTTGGCACGGGATGCAACATCGGTATTCAAAGGCTAAGAAAAAAGAATAAATGGTTGTTTGTTTGTTTGTTTGCTTTCTTAATTGTTTGCTTCTGATGAAGAAATACAGAGGTGGCTTGGAGAGACAATCTTACCGTTTGCTCTGCTAATTGCTCTTTGACCTTTTCTGGGACAACAGCCACTGGTTCTAGCGCTGCAATCTTCTCTTCTGTGTCCTTCAGCCACTGTTCAATGTCACCGAGACTTTGTTGGAAAGCGTCTACGCGCTCCTTTGCGGAGAACATAGTCTTAGCTAAATCATCCACGTCTGAGCAGAGCGTTTTCCATTTCTCTTCAACTTCGTCTGAAGCCTTCTCAACTTTAGGAGCTTCTTCATCGAACACAAGCTTCTTCAAACCGTCTGCCGCTTGCTTATGTGCTTTTATTTCTGGTTCCTTGTCTTTGATGGCTTGTTGCAACTCCTAAAATTCGCAAAGAAAGTTTTATTTATTGTGATATCTCTATCAACATGTACGTCTATTGACTGTTAACGTTTTTGCATCACATTACTGCAACATACAGTAACACAAAAACTACCTTGAGTCTAGCTTGCTCTTCCTCTGCTTCAAGTCCTTCTTCTTTCGCTGCAGCTAACTTTTTCTCCATCTCGTCAAACCAGTCCATCAGGTTATCCTTGCCATTGAAGCACTTATCTGAGAGCTCTGTGGCTTCTTTGACTTTGGAGCGCTTTTCGTCAGAGTTTCTTAGAAGATCTTTGTATTTGTTCTTGAGTTTGTCCATCTTCATCTTTACCAAGTCCTTGTCATCTTCATCGCAGTGGGGCAGGAGTTCCTCCCCGGCTTTGGTGGCATCTTTGACCAGAGGAGCAAGAGAGTCAATCGCCTTGCAGATTTCCTGGAAAATAATGCAAAACAAGTGAGAAATGTCAGACTGCCGCGTCTTAAAATAGTTCTCATTGGTTTCATTATAATAAATCAGTATGAAAAACTGAAAATTGAAGACGTTTTGGCATAACATTAATATCCCAAACATAGACGCACATTTGATACATCACTGAAACGCAATATTTCGCTTACGTCTAATTTCTCTAGTTGTTCCTTCACGTCTTCCGGCGAAGCCTTTGCAGCGTCAAACTCATCATCTTTCACCTGTGCCTCCAACTCAGACAGTTTCTTGCTCGCTTCTTTGTATAGATCGTCGAACTTTTGAGATGCCTCTAAAGCATCGTCCAGTTGTTTCTGTCTGGCTTCAACCAGCTCATTGAGTTTGACCCACTGCGAGTTGATATCAGCGAGCCCAACCTCTATTTCTGCACGCTTCTCGTCATCAGCTGTTTTGAGGATCTCACGTCCAGTGTCCTGAAGTGATTCCACTCCTGGCTTGCGATCTGCGATCATCTTCATCAACAGCTAGAAATGAAAAACAGCAGCTTGTTTGAGACAAAAATGAAGTTGATCGTCCAGTGAAAAGATGGTAGGCCACCTCCCTCTCTTCCCTCGGAGTAACTCGAGTAATCTTCGGGATTTGGTTGACATTTCCCAAGATATTTCACACAAATTGGACAGGAATTAATGAGCACAAATTTATATAATTGCATTACCTTTTGTTCGTTCATTTGAGCCTTCACTACTTTGGGTTCAGCAGCCGACACATTGCCTTGGCTCTCTAGTAGGTCTCTGGTCTCTTCCAACCACTGCAATAGCGACTGCATGGCTTCGTGGAATTTGCCAAACTGAAGTAACGCCTGTTCCAGTTTGCTCTGACGATCAGAGAGTTCTTGATTAACGCCCAGGACTCGTTCGCTAAGGTCTGCAATAGCTGCGTCAATAGCACTGGTATCTGCTGTTGGATTAGTGATCGCCAGTCGGTACTTTTGGTCGTTTAGGTCCGAGATCTTCTCACCGAGATCATCAACTTCTTTCTGTAATTCCTACAACACAATGACAGAGTTAGGGATTAGATTTAAGAGTCAAGAGCCGCAGCCGGTCCACAGTTATGTAAGCAAGCGATTAGACTTTTCAGCTGGCTTGGTCTAGACCAATCAGAACGCGGGCACCTTATACAGTGGGCCAACCAGAACGCACTTTATACCGTGAGCCAATCACAGCACACGTTTACAGTGGGCCAATCAGAAGCACGCGCCTTATACAGTGGGCCAATCACAGGGCACATTATATATACCTTCAAATCCTCAATTTGTTGTTCGATGGCTTCAGCATCAGTAGCAATAGGTGGCTGGTCAGCAACCTTTTTCTCAAAAGCACCGATGACCTCATCAGCGTCTTTGAGCGAGTCTTGTAATTTGTTCAGCTGATCCAAAGTTGCCTCCAAGTTCTTAATTTGATTGGTTGCGGCATCGTTGACGTCATGCCAACTCTTGTCCGTATTGGTCATCTGTTTAACAAAAGCTGGGTCGGACCCAAGACCTTCGCTGATCAAATCTTGAGCACACTTGTTTACGTCATCATACAGAGGCAGCATGTTATCCAGACGATCTTTTAGAGCCTGAAAAGGTTTGGAATAAACGTAAGGCTTTTTTCTCAACTCTTTCCCATTTTTTCGTTTTTCAAGTTTATTTCTTTTCCTTTTTCTCGAACTCACTAACCCCCATTCAGCTATCTGAAACTTTCCCGCTATTTTATGCACAAATCACGCCCTTACATCGTTTTCACAGCCGTTTACTCCTGGTTATTTCAATTTCCTGCCTCTCGAACAATGTTATTTATCTCCTTCAATTCACAACATACCTTGGTGTTTTCCAGTTGTTCTTTCACAAGATCAGCGTCCATCGTGTTGGGTTTGTTCTTTTCGAGTTCTTCATTCACATCATCTATTCCTTTAGCCAGCTCTTTCTCCTTCTCAGTGTACTCTTCCAAACCATCGGCCAGTGCTGCAACCTTGGCGAGTTTATCAGCGAGCTGAGCCTTCACGTTATCGAACTTCTCTTGCAATCCTTCGTTATCTTTTTGAACAGGTGAAGTGTCTATGTCTGGATTTGCATCAAGGATATCTTGACCAGATTCGATTGTTTCTGCAAGTGAAGGATTCAGTTTCTCAAAGTCATCCATCAAGTCTTTAAGCTCTTGTTGCTGTTCCTTGACCTTATCCAAGTCAGCCACAGGAGCCATCTCAACTTCAGCTTTACTCTCGATTTCCGCGAGCTTCTCGCTCACTGGATCGAGAGTGCTTTGGTACTTCTGGAGTTGATTTTCCAAGTTCTGTAGCTTGTCTGCTTTGTCTTTGAGGTTCTTGTTGAGATCGTTCCATCGATTATCGATAATCAAAATCTCTTCTTCGACAACTGTGACTTCTTCGACGCAGATAGTGATGACCTTCTTAGCGGCTTCGTCAAGTTTGGTGTGGTCGGGCTCATGTTGGTTCACGTCTTCTTCAAGTTTCTGAAAATAAAGTTTCATTTTAAGATGTCGAGAAATTTCTTAATGAAACCAAACAGACGATTTTGTTTTAAACATTAGAATCAATAACCAATGCTTAACAAATTGCCTAATAAACACACAAAGTCCGAATGTGAGCATGGTCATTGAAGAAATTGAAGAATAAGAACAATTGAATAATTAAAGAAAAATTTAACTTCTGGAGATGTAACTTTGATATGCAGTGTTGAAACTGTAACTATTTTGCGGGTATGGCACATTATTTCAACGAAAGACAAATTCCGGGTAACACTCATCAGATCCCCTTTAAGATATCCAAAAATCCACGCAATGACGTCACCTACAATCTTCCCGCCAAAACCACAGTAACACCAACCAAGTTAACGACACCAACCTTCAGTTTCTCTTCCTCCTCTTTAAGTTTCTCGACATCACAAGATGGCTGTATGTTGTCAAACGATTTTTCGGCTTCATCTAACCACGGAAGGAATTGATCTTTCAGCTCTTTGTATTCGGTCGTTGCCACAACAGCTTCACCAAGAAGTCGGTCACGTTCGGAAGACTTCGCCTTGAGTTCGGTCCATCGTCGAGTCGTGTCGCTCAACTGTTCGTCTAGGTTATCCTTGTCTTCTTGCAGTTGACTAGCGTTCTTCAGATTTTCTCCAGCTTCAAGTGCCGCTTCATAGTTACCTTCGTTGTTGAGGATTTCTTCGTGGATAGGCTGAAAGAAAAATGTAGATAGTTTAATTAACGGTTAGCAGCAGCAGCAGCAGCAGCAGCAGCAACAACAACAACAATAACAACAAACAGAGAGAGAGAGAGAGAGAGAGAGGGAGGGGGAGAGAGAGAGAGCGGGAGAGGCAGGGAAGGGAGTCTTCCTTCCTGTCTTCCTCCCTTCAGTACTATACCTCGTAGTCCTCTTTTTGTTCTTTCACCACCTCAGGATCAGCAGAAATTGGTCGAAGCTGAGCCATGTGACGCTCTTTCTTGGTCATCCACCTTAGGAAGTCATCAAGCATTCCCGCGAAAACGTAACTTTGGTTTAACACATCTTCTATCGTGTCTTTCCTGTCTTTGACTTTGTCATCGAGAGCGTTGAGGCGGTCGTCTAGTTTGGCAAGTTGTGCGTCTAGATCGGCAGCCATGAGTGGATCTTTAGATGTGGCTACAACTTCTTCTTTGATTTCTTTAGCTTTTTCCAGTGCGTCTTTGTGATCAGCGATTCCTTTCTCTAGTTCCTGCAGTGAAGGAGAATGCCGTAATATTTATTAGAAATTTCGTACAAGTATACAGCTGGTCGCTGTAACCATTCATCAATTGAATACGTTTTCCCTAATTGCTGTTGTCTTCAAAACAAGGTATTTTGAATGCGTGACATTACCGTCTTGCGTTACTTACTTTTACGTCATCAAGCTGCTTATTCGCCTTATCAGTGCTCACTGGTTCCCAGGCTTCCACAATCTCTTCGACCTCAACGACCCACTCTTCAATTTCAGTAATGATTTCTTTCAATTTTCCACCTTGATTAACAGCGTTTTCAAGCTCGTCCTTCCTTGCTTTGGCCTTTTTCAGCAAATCTTGGTATTTGTCATTAGTGGCTTTAAGTTCATCGTCGATGAGTGTAGGGTCGCCACCTGCGTCTTTAACAGCGTCAGCAGCCTTAGATTCGGCGTCTTTTACAGAGTCCAATGGGTTCTTGGCAGCTTCGAGTTTATCAATCAACTCCTGCAGAATAATTCAGTTTAAGTGAGGTCTTATACATGAATAAATGAAAATTACGAGTACTCACAATGAAAAAGAATTGAAAGAAAGCAGTTTCACGATTAATTTGCACTTCAACATTAGAGTAGGAGATCTTTCGTACGACTGTAAAAAACAATTTTTTCACTTACATTTATCTTTTCTAAATCCTTCTTGTTCTTGGCAAGATCTCCGCTGATTGGTTCCTGGTCTCCAATTTGCTCCTCTGCTTGGTCAAGCAACTCGTGAATAGGTGCCAAGGCATCTTTATATGCATCTAAGGATGTCTTAACCTCCTCTAACTCTTTTTCTTTCTCTGCGCAATCTGCGCCCAATTTATCGAATCTATCGGTGAGATCTTTGGCTTGTGTTTGTACCGGTTCTTTGTCAGTATCAGTCAAGTCGACAACTGCATTAGCTTTCTCTTCCACGGTGTCTCGTTCAGGTCTGTGCT
Organism: Telmatactis stephensoni; assembly: GCA_029948255.1. Classification (NCBI taxonomy): domain Eukaryota; kingdom Metazoa; phylum Cnidaria; class Anthozoa; order Actiniaria; family Isophelliidae; genus Telmatactis; species Telmatactis stephensoni. The sequence goes on along the minus strand of JALIZF010001722.1, from coordinate 262,645 downwards.
GTTCGATGTCATCTTTGAGTGCATTTATGAATTCCTCGCGATCTTTGAGAGCCTTCTCGTCCGCGGAAATAGGATCAAGCGAAGCAACCTTTCCTTCAGTGTCTGCGAGCCATGGTTCAAGACTATCGACTGCTTCAGTATAATTTGCAGCCTCTGGGACAGCAGCGTTGACGCGTTCTTTATGTGCAGCCAGTTGTTCCTTGATGTTTTCCCAACGTTGTTTACTGTTGTTAAGTTTGTTTTCTAGCTCATCTTTCTCTGGTCCTGGTTCAGTGCTTTCTAGAAGGTTATTTCCACTTCTCATGAGTTGATTAAAGACTGGTTCTTGCTTCTTGATCTTCTCGGAAAGAATCTGGAGGGAAAACATGATTTTATAAATTAATCTTCTCGTGTGTGAAGAGTGTAATGCTACGAGATTTTAGTACCACTTACCTCATCCTCTTCTTGTTGTTCCTTAATTGTATCATAAACAGCAGAGATGGGCTTCAAGTCCCCAACCTGTCCCTCCATTTCACCAAGTTTGTCTTTAAAGTCATCATAGGAAACTTGGAACTCTTGTGTTCGCATCTGCGCAGCTTCAAGTCGACCTTCCAAGTCTAAGATCTTGGCTCTCAAGTCGTTATAGGGTTGTTCAACTTTGTCCAATTTGTCTTTGATGGATGCTGCTACCAAAGGCTTGTCTTTGTTCTTGTCAGTCAACCAATCACAGAGATCGTTGGCTTCTTCTAGTGTTGGTTTATGTTCATCAAGTTGTGCCTTCAGATCCTAGTAATAAAATACGATGGTCAGTTTCGTATGGCCAATCAACTGGAGGTTGTGACAAACAGTTTCAAGAGCCGTTAAAAACGTCAAAATCGAATTGTTTCCTTCTTAGATTTTTGTCATCATCTTAAAATATATATAAATGCTCCCCATTTGCAATAGCGGACTCCGCCTTCTAAAACGCTGTTAACTCTCACAATACTTACCTCGATTTCCGCAAGCTGCTTCTTCACAGCGTCAGGATCAGTGCTAATAGGACCAACACCATTGAACTTTTCTTTGGCATCATCCAGCCAGTCATCTAACTCCTTGATCTTATTATTAAACTCGTTGACTTTGTCCACCTCTTTCTCGAGTTCGTCCTCTCGAGCTCGTAGCTTGTCATGTAAGTCAGCGTACTTAGAAGAGAGTTCTGAGACTTTGCCTGTAATAACACCGTGATCCCCAGAGTCTTCGTGGACTCGCTGAAGCAGTGCTTCGCCTGATTGGTTGACTTTTTCCAGGTCGGCTTGTTTGTCACCAAGATTTTCCCTCATAGCCTAAAAAGATGTACCATACTTTAACGACAAGTAACATACAATTGTCTGACTCGAATTCGAGGTGGTGAGGGGAAGCTACTCTACAAAGAAGGCAAGATGAAGCAACTGTCATCAGATATTTCAACTTACCTTGATCTTATTGAGCTGCTCCGCTGCCTTGTCCGAGTCGATTCCGAAGAACGCGGGCGCATCTACGTCATCGTAGGCGCTAGCAAAGACGTCTTCGACCTGAGCTACATTCACATGGTAGTCTTCAGCTGCTAATTCTACCGCGGAAAGTTGTTCGTCACGATCAGCAAGCGCTGCGTTCAGTTTGTTGATCCTCTCGACCAAGTCATCAACTTCAGCTTCTACAACATCGATATCATTCTCCGCATCATTTTTCAAGGTGTCTGCATTCTCCTTCATTTGTGGGACATCGGATTTCAACTTGTCTGCAGCCTTCTGTATCTGCTCGAGTAGTTCGCGCTGTTTGGCTAGTTTAGCTTTGTCGGAGGAGAGTGGAGCAAATTCGTTAACTTGTTCTTCCGCAGCAGTCAACATGGCCGACAGAGAATCTGCCTCAGTGCGGTACTTCTGAGCTTCGTCTTCAACATTTTTGAGTTTAGACTGTCTGGTGTCTATCTGGTCTTTTGCCTTCTCAAATTTTTCTTTCATGTCTTCGATCTTCTTTTCTAATGCCTTCTTTTCCTGTTCATCGTCCAGGTTCTCGAGAACAGCTTCACCAGCTTTGACAAGTTTCTGGAAGACAGGTTCTTGTTGATGGATGGCGTCTTGTATGGATTCGTTGTCTTGCTTCTGTTTTCTTACAGTGTCCAAAACAGCCGAGACAGGCTCTTGCGACGAGACCTTAGTTTCAAGGTCACCGAGATTGTCCAGGAAATCATCGAACGAAACCTGGAATTCCTGGCATTGTAGCAACACACTTTGTAACTTGCTCTGCCGTTCGTTGACTTTACGTGCGATTACATCTAATGGCGATGTCAACTTGTTGAGTTCCCCACGAATATCCCGTACGACCCGCGGGTCTTCGTTGCTTTCTTCAATGATGTCTTTGCCGGTATCCTCCAATGAATCAAGCAATGCTTTACATTTAGCGATTTGGTCACGAAGGTCCTACAAAAAGAGCAAAGGATCATTTCATTAAGCTTTCTATAAAACGATCTCTGAGCATGAATTATATTTATCTAGACTGTTTGTTGACGGAAAATTATCTTTTCTACTTGCTTTTTATCTCGAACAAAAATTACTTACTACAAAAAGGAAAGAAAGGAAAGAAAGGAAAGAAAGGAAAGAAAGGAAAGAAAGGAAAGAAAGGAAAGAAAGGAAAGAAAGGAAAGAAAAGAAAGAAAAGAAAGAAAGAAAAAGAAAAGAAAGAAAGGAAAGAAAGGAAAGAAAGGAAAGAAAGGAAAGAAAGGAAAGAAAGGAAAGAAAGGAAAGAAAGGAAAGAAAGGAAAGAAAGGAAAGAAAGGAAGGAAGGAAGGAAGGAAGGAAGGAAGGAAGGAAGGAAGGAAGGAAGGAAGGAAGGAAGGAAGGAAGGAAGGAAAGAAGGAGAAAGACGCGCGTTCTTAACCAAGTCAAGTCAAGTCAAGTCAAGTCAAGTCAAGTCAAGATGAGCCAAGTGAAGCCCTGTCTTATTAATAAACTTACCTCAGCTTGTTCTAATTGCTTCTTCACAACTTCAGGATCACTGCTAATGGCTTCCTGTGCGGCAACAGCTTCTTGAACCTCTGGTAACTTTTCTTCAAGCTCTTTCAGAGTGTCATTAAATTTATCCGCTAACTTAACCTCGTCCTTGACCTTCTTTTCGTGGTCAGCCAGTTTGTCTTGGAGTTCTTGGTACTTATCAGCCAAAGCCCCAACATTGGTTTTCACTTCTGCAGCGCTGGGTGACTTTTCATCCATGGTGCCAGCAAGCTCAAGACCAGCTTGTCTAGCTTTGGCAACCTCAGGTTTCAACTCCTCAAGTTTTTCCATGAGATCTTCAATGGCTTTCATGTCCTCTTTGCCTTTACTCAAGTCAATGCCAACTGGTTCGTGTAAATCAATTGCCTTTTCGATGTCATCTAGTACCTTTTGAACGGGAACAACAGCTTCTTCATACTTGTCAATTCCTTCCTTTACTTGTTCCACCTTCTTCTCGAGTTTCTCAGCGTCTGTAGTCAGATTGTCGTACCGTTTGTTGATGTCTTGGGTGTCACCCTCGATGATGAATCTGTCAGCTTGACAGCTCTCGACAAGGTCGGCCGTGGTGTCGTTTAGCTCCTGTAAGTCTGGTTTACGATCTTCTATTTCATCGTCCAATTCTTTCAAGGTCTTCAAGTGCTTCTCAAGCGCCGCTTTGTCACAAGGTGTCAGGTTTCACAGATGCAAGTCTCTTCTCAGCATTGTTCAGCCATGGTTTGAACGTTTGACTTTCATATTTGTGTTTTCGCGATAAAGGTACAACTTTGTCCAGGCGTTCCTGGCGGTCAGCAGTTTTATCTTTGACAGCTTCGAATCTTGAGGTAGTGTCATGGAGCTTTTGCTCCAGTGCATCTCTGTCGGGTCCAGGCTCTGATGTATCGAGCACATTACGCCCGGCCTTCATAAGTTGGTTGTAGACTGGTTCGAGTTGTGCTACTGCAGTCTCGTATGGCCTATAAGAAAAAGAAATCTTTCAGTTAGATACCCACAACATTGCCCTTTACCTTTACATAATATTGCAATTATTGCACATACCTTGTGTTCTTGACCTTGTTCCTTTGCAGTCTCGTGGATTCCAGACACAGGCTCAAGCTTAGCAATCTGTTCCTCGACTTTGGTAAGTTTGTCCAAGAAATCTTCAAAGGAAACTTGGAATTCTTGGCTCTGCAGCAACACATTTTGTAATCTGTTCTGTCTTTGGTCCACTTTGGCAGCCAAAGCATCCAGAGCTGTACGAACCTTGTTGAGTTTACCGTACACGTCCGCGACAACGGCAGGATTGTTCTTGCTGCTGGCAATGAGCTTCTGGCCTGCATTTTCAGCTTTTTGAAGGACAGCTTTGTGCTTAGCGATGTCATCTTTCAGGAGCTATATGTAAGAAAAAAACAGTAAATTAAACTAGGAATATTATCAAACACCTGTTGCATATTTACGTACGAAACCAACAGATTAACTAACTTTTTAAAAGCACGGACAAATTAATTAAATTAAAACTTAGAAAAAAATCATTTGCTTCTGTTTATGTCTTGCTTGAAGACGAACTATTTTGTTATTGAACTGTGTAGTTTTTGTTTCACGACATGATCAGTCCAGGTACCTGTCTTGTTTCTCAGGTAAAATATTCCCCAAAAGCTTCATTCAACCAAGAAACAACATAAGTGTAATCACCACGGTTCGATGACTGAATCTCTCGGTCACACGACCGAAGCCCGCCAACTCCTTACAAACGATAACGACTTCAACATACACTTATTTTTCATTCAAAAACATTTAGTTTTGACCGGTAATATCATCACATAAAAACATTTCCTTTTGAATTAATTATTCTTCGTTCAAACAGAATCCAAAGCTGTTCTTATCTGAATCTTAACTCCTGAGCAACGACATTTTAAAATAGTTTAGCGATAACATTGGAAGATAATTACGAGAATAAAGTCTCCATCTACTGGCCCATTTCCAAGCGAAAGTTCCTCAGGTCGAACGATAAACACTCTCCCGCTGACTTGACCAATTGAGGTCGCTTTGCGTTTCCTTGGGGTTAGAACTCTCTCCATTATCAAACGCTGTCCACCATTGTATTATTTTAACGTGTTAAAATCCGACATCTTTATAGATGGCTTGACAGTTAATATTCCCCTCGCTACAGTTGATTACTTATTCATAAACATGAACTTGCTAGTCTCACAACACTACAGAGATCCGCTTGGCAATTGTATGGGTCACCTGCAAGCTGTTTAGCTTCTAACATGTGGATCGAGAATGAAATTCTCCTTACATAATTTCTGTGAGTTCATATGTTTGGTTTGGGAGAATTTCGAATTGATTGTTTGGGTAGTATACAGAGAATTAAAGAAAAGACTAACACCTTTGGAAATCTGTTCTGGATTGAGGTTGGAAAAAAGCCGGCTTTGTTTTGAGTTTTCTGGTTTTAGTTTAGCTCGTTTAAAAGCAAAATTAATCATAACCTTTTTGCCTTTTTCTGTACGCTTAATTTGTTGGATTTTTAGAGTGAAATCCAGTCAATAAGGAACACAAATGCAGAGGAATATTTTTCTGGATTGATGAATTGTAGTCAAGCATGGATGATTGCTGCTTGGACAACAATTTAATACGAGCATCATTACATAATTATCACAAACAATTAAACACAGCTAACTTTCAGCAAAAGCAGAAAAATAACTACTTTGAAGATAGCAATAGGGCACAGAAAATATCTAACAGGAAAAAGAGAACATCGAGCAGTTTTTGAGGGCGAAAAAAGAATGAATCTTAAATAGTAAGGAGTGGCTTATGGTACAACACTAAATACAAAGACCATTATCACTCTGGACCTGATATGTGTTGTAATTTAAACTAAATACAATAGTCAATTATTACTTTAAGTCACGTTGAGTAACTCTTAACACTTCATAAGTCATTACCGAACCTAAATTCTAAATGAATTGTCTAAAGATAGTTTCGTAATCGTTTTGAAGTTGAATGAATTTTTGGCTCTTTCTTGGTGTTGCAAGCCACCCGAGGCATGAAGACAGCAAAACAAAAGCCGAGAACAAAGAACTTTGAATAAAACAATACCCTACAATACAAAGAACTCAGCAAACAAACATCTTGCAACACCATGAAAAACCTGAACTTTTTGATTTTCATACTGTGAACGACTGTGAACGCTAAAATAGCAAAAGTACACGTGCAATGTTTTTGGTGCAATGCCAAAAACACAATTTATTCACTCTTAATTTTAATTTAAAAAAACCGAATACAAAATTGAATTTTTATTGTTAAATATATCAGGTCCGTAGCGCCCACAGGGGCTAGGGGCCCCCAGTTTTTCTGAGAATATCAAAAAAATAAACAGAGCAAGAAAAGAATGTCAAATTAACAAAAATAAATAAATGTTCATTATGCATCACGTGATGCATAGTGACTTTGTGTCCCCCCAGTTTTTCAAGGCTTGCTACGACTCTGATAAAGTAGGTTAATTCAACTCTTGGCCCTGATAAAGTAGGTTAATTCAACTCACCTGAGCTTCTTCTAGCTGTGTTTTAACAGTCTCAGGTTCAGTGCTGATTGGCTGTTGCTTAGCAACACGATCTTGAACCTCTGGCAGCCAATCATCAAGTTCTTTCAAGGAATCATTGAATTCTCTTGCGTTGGCGACGTCATCTTCCAGACGTGCTTTGCGGTCTTCGAGCTTAGCAACAACGTCATCGTACCGATTGTTTACATTATCGACGTCGTTTTTGACTCGGACGGCGTCCGGTGATTTGTCGTCGACTTGTTCCATTAGTGAACCAAGGTTATCTTTGAGAGACTGCACGCCTGGTCGTTGGTCTGCCAGTGTTTCTAGAAGTTCCTGCAGGGGCGAAGTGAGATCAGTTAAGATAAAGAAACGGAAAAATACTGGCGAAATGATTTTTTGTTGTTGGTACGGGTAGTGGTGATGATGATGATGATGATGATGATGATGATGATGATGATGATGACGACGATGACGATGATGACTGATCAAGGTGATAACAACTTGATTTAATGGTGAAACCGTGGTGGTTATGGTGTTATTGCATAAGATAAAAGTGATGATGATGACGAAGATGATGATGATGATATTCAAATAGATTCGTATTTTCTTACCTCGATCTTCTTCAACTCATCTTCACTCTTTTCAACATCAGCACCATACGACGTAGGAGCCTCAAGAATAGGCTGAGCTTCTTCCAGAGTTCCCTCAACTGGCTCAATAACATTTTTCAATTCTTCCAAAGATTTCTTAACTTCATCGACTTGTTGTTTCTTCTTATCCAAGCCATCCAGCACGGCAGTCCATCGCTTGTTGATATCTTTAATTTCAGCTTGTGTCACTTCAGGATTCTCGCAAAGCTCAGCCAAAGACTCGGCTGCATCGTTGAGCTGTTCAACAACTGGTTTCTTTGCCTCCACGTTGTCTAATAGATCTTGAAGAATCTTCTCTTCGCGGGCAAGGCTCTTTTCCTCGCACGGTACGGGTTCGCGTGATGCTAGGTAGCTTTCTGCGTCTTCAAGGCAGGGCATCAGGGTAAGGAAATTGTCGTGGTAACTCTTCGCGTCGGGCGTGACTTCTTTTAGATTAGCCTTACGGTTATCGACCTTCTCCTTCACATCATTCCATCGAGTTTCTATCTCAGCAAGTTTATCTTTCAATTTATCCTTCTCTTCTCCAGGTTCTAAAGACTCCAGAACGTCCAATCCACAACTCGTAACGTTACCAAAGACAGGTTCAAGCTGCTTGACATCATCACCCACTTGTTCCAGTTTGTGGTTTTGATCTCGCACACGTTCGTACACGGGGGATACGGGTAGCATGTGCGCCAAGTCGTCCTCTATCTTCCCGAGTTTTTCTTCAAAGTCGTCCAGGGTATCTTGGAACGCTTGCGTCTGAAGTACCACCATTTGCAGCTTCGCTTGTCTGTCATCGACCTTGGCAGAGATGTTTTCCAGTGGTGTCTTGATTTTAGCAAGCTTCAGATTGACCTCGCTCAAGACCGTGGGATTCCTCTCGCAACATTCCACTAGTTGTTCTCCGATTTCTTCTGCTTTGTTGAGATCTCGTTTCTTCTCCGCCACGTCGTCTTGCAGCATCTCAATCTCACTAAGCTGAGTTCTCACCACTACGGGATTGCTACTGATTTCTTTGGCTGAGTCTACTGCTGGTTTAGTTTCTTCGATCCAGATGGTAATTTCTTCATAAATCTCCACGAACTCCACGATTAGAACAACGGTCTTCTTCAGCTGACCCTTCTTTTCTTTGGTTTTGTTCAAAGTGGTGGCGTATTTCTCATCCAAGTCGTCCATTTTCTTTTTGAGCACAATCGCGCTTGTCGATGTCTCATCCATTTTGTTCAGCAAGTCATTCGCCATCTTTTCTGCTTCTTTCTTCTTTGGTTCGCAATCCTCAAGCGCTTGCAAAGCAGCTTCCACATTTGCAAGATCTCGTTTGGCTACTTCAGGTTCAATCTTGGGAACCTCGCAGGCCTCAAGTGTGACTTCAGCCTTTGCGACAGCCGCTTCAACACATTCAATATCTTCCTGTAATTTCTCAGACGCATTTTGAGCATTGGATAGTACTTGTTCTTTGTCTTCAATGTCTTTTAACAGGGCGTTCCAGCGGCGGTTCAAGTCCTTAATCTGAGCATCAGTAATGTAGCTGTTGTCGTGGCATTTGTCAATCAAAGCATCAGCGGCGTCGTTAAGAGATTTGTGCTCGGGCTTGTGCTTTTCAACGTCGTCTTTGAGAGCATCCAAGGCATTAACTTGCTTCTTGATGTCCTCAGGGTTACTCGACGATATCGTTATCAATGAGACCTTCTTTTCGGCCTTGGTGAGCCATGGTTCAAAAGTGGACTGACCTTTATGGAACTCGCGCGCGTCTGGTAAGACAGATTCAATCCGTTCGTCGCGTTCTTTCGCCTTTTCTTTGATACCTTCCCAACGATCTTTGAGATCCGAGAGCTTCTTTTCTATTGTCCTTCTTTCCTCTCCTGGCTCTGTGTTCTCAAGTACCTTCTCTCCTGTCTTCATAAGGTTCTCAAAGACAGGTTCTTGTTGGTCGATTAGATCTTGTACTTCTTCGTTGTCTTCTTTTTGCTTCTTGGTTTCTAGATACTCAGGAGAAATAGGCGCGTCACTCACCAACTGATCTTCGATGTTTCCAAGACGACCAACAAAGTCATTGTAGGAATCTTGGAATTCTTGCGACTCAATGGCTGCATTTTGAAGTCTTGCACTACGTTGTTCCAGCTTGCCACAGAGTTTCTCCAAAGGCGTTCTGACTTTGTCAATTTTGTTTTGAATATCAGCGACGGTATCAGGGTCGCGCACGTTGTCTTCGATTAACCGCTGTCCAACGTCCTCGAGGTGGTGCAACCTCACAAGATAGTGCTTGACGTCTTCCAGTATTTTGTCTGTATCTTTAATTTGCTCTTTGATCTTCTCGGGCTCAGTGCTGACGGGTTCAAGGTTATTTACCATTTCCTGCTCCTCCGGTAGCCATTTTACGATATCTTCCAGCACGGTGTTGAATTCAGTCGCATCTTCCAGTGCCTTCGACAATGCCTTTTCTTTCTCCAGCAGCTTCAGAGGTGTTTCTTTAGCCTTCTGGTTCGTAGCATCAACCTTCTCTTTGATTTCGACGTTAAAAGGTGTTTGCTCTTCGCCTGCAAGTAACATGTTTCCTGATTGGTTGATTTGTTTGATATCAGGCTTACGTTCGTCCAATGTGGATCTCAGATCCTTGACTTGCTCTAGTTCTTCTCGTATCTTGTCGACATTAGTTCCCAAAGGCTCGGACTCGTTCAGAATGGTTTCGGCTTGGGTAAACGCTTCTTGTACAGGTTGTAAGGCACTGTGGTACTTATCTAATGCTTCCTTCACTTGTTCTGCTTCTTCCTTCTTCTTTAAAGCAGTTCCATTCAGTGCATCCCAACGATGTTTCACTTCAATGAACTCAGCTTTAACTACGTCACTGTCAATCTGACTGCACTCAATGTCGTTTTCAGCGGCGTTTTTCAGATCTTCGAAATGCGGTTCATGGCAGTACACATCCTCCAGTATCCCGTCGAGTTCTTCTACCGTCTCATTAGCTTTGTTTTGGTCGTAACACTTGGTCTTGACTTTATTCAGCTTTTTCTCTGCGTCTTCAAGCCAGTCTTTAAACTTTTCACTCTTTTTAGTGTACAGTCCAGATGCCTCGTGAACCTCATCGATCTTTTTCTGTAATTTATCAGTGCTGTCTTGCAAAGCCTCCCAACGCGCTGTCGTGTTGTCGAGTTTAGCTTGGTGTTCGTCCTTCTCTTCGCCGGGTTCCATCTTTCCAAGCATTCTTTGGCCTTCCTCCATAAGTTTCTCGTATACAGGCTCTTTCTTGGTAATGTTGCTGGCAAAATGTTGAGCATCGTCTTTCTGGGCGTCGACCACAGAAAAGATGGCTGATACTGGACGCATGTTCTCAAGTTGTGTTTCAAGCTCAGACAAGCTTGCCTGGAAGTCCTCATGGGTGACTTCGTACACTTGGAGTTGAAGCAAAACGCTTTGCAAGACTCCCCGTCGCTGTTCAGTTCTACCGTCAAGACGATCAAGTTGTGCACGTACTCTTGAAAGTTTGGACTGAACTTCAGCGACAACAAATGGGTTTTCGCCAGTCGCTGAGATCAGTTCTCGGCCGACTTCGTCCATACGATCGAGCGTAGCACGATGTTTGGCGATGTCTTTCTGTAGGGCCTGGAATATGACAAGAATTTTCAGCTTTAGTCTAAAGAGGAAATATTACACGCTAAAATTTCGACAAGGACTGTAATAGAACAGTAAACGGACTTAAGTAGAAGTTGTATAAAGGTTTTAGTAAGACTAAATGTGCAGATCAGTGGTCGGAAAGGACACATTGAATACTGCAAAGAGTTGCCCGTTTGAAGAGAAAATGGCTCCAAAAGCTTTATTAAAAGATGCAATGCCAAACTTACCTCAATTTGTTCAAGTCGTCGGTTGACAACCTTTGGGTTTGTACTTATAGTCTCTTCACCAGCAAACTTTTCTGTTGCCTCGTTCACCCACTGTTGCAAGTCTTTCATCTCGCTATTAAATAGACTTCCTTTCTCCACGATCTTCTCGAGTTTGGCCTCCTGGTCTTGTAGTAACTCTTTGAGTTCAGCATGTGTACCTATTAGTACACCCACTTCTTTACGCAGGAGATCTACGTCTGGAGAATCGCTGTTGGCAGACGTGATCAAGTTTTGGCCGACTTTGACTGCTTGTTGTACCTCCGGCTTTCTTGTTTCCAGAGTGTTTATCAAAGACTGAAAAAAAACAAGGAAAAATTTTCAATGAAAGCTTTTGAAATGGTAAACCTTCGAAGGAGACAGCTGCATTGACCAACTAGGAAATTTGGAAGTGTAAACACAAGAATGGATGCTCTATGACAAAAATACCTTGTCTCAATAGAGGAAGCCAGTCGAATGTTTTAGAGTGACACCAATGTCACGCAATTATCAATGTAACACATTACTCACCTTGGTGTTACTGAGCTCATGCTTGGCTTTATCAACATCACATCCAACGACATCCAGAGGAACGAACCCATCTTCAGCTCGAGTAAAGAGCTCATTTACGGGTATAATGAGGTCCTCGTACTGTTGAACAAGATCTTTGACAGCCTCCGTCCGCTTGACTCTGTCGCTCAGCCTCAGACTAACACTATCCCATAGTTTAGTGAGATATTGAATCTGAGCTTCCACAACGTATACGTCATCAGGTTGACTCTTGATGACGTCAGCAGCGAGTTCCTTGAGCTTCTCATATTCTGGCATGTGATCAGCTAGCTGCTGTGTCAGTTTCTTTGCCTGCTCAACTTGCCGTTCGATTGTTTTCTTGTCACATGACACGGGATCTTGACTGGAGAGTTTGTTGTCGAGATTTGTCAGCCAATCAGAGAACGGGTCGACGTGAGTGTAGTAATCGTGGAGAACTGGAGAGAGTTCTGCGATCTGGTCTTCACGGTCAGCGGTTTTGGCTTTGACAGCTTCCCACCTCGTTTTGATATCTTGCAGTTTCTGTTGCAAGCTATCTCGGTCAGGACTTGGTTCTGCGGCGTCAAGAAGTTTTGCTGTGCGAGCAACGAGTTCCTGTGCTAAATCGTCAGCTTCCTTGACGTGGTCTTTTAGAATCTGAAATCGCAAAAGTTACTTAAATTCATCTTAATAAGTTAAAAAAGCATTTAAAAAGTCTTATTACCTTGAATTCTCGTTCCTGCTCCTTCAATGTGTCATGTACTGCAGAAACAGGTCTCATACCCGCGAACTCTTCCTCGATTCCAGCCATGTCGTTCTGGAAGTCAGCCAATGACAGATGGATGTCTTGGCACTCGAGCATGATGGCTTGAAGTTTGTCACGTCGCGCGTCTAGTTTGTTAGCGATTCGATCCAGTTTGGTCTGTGCATTACTCAGAGTGGACACCACCTGAAAGTGAATGACATTTGGGTTCAACTGCTGTCGCTTCAGTGAACAAACAATTTTGTCTGCAGGCTTTTGGTTTGGCTACAGTTACGGAAAAATGACATTAGGACATGGTGATCAGTAAAAATAACGCAAATTGATGTGGATGTGTTCTTTGTTGTGTTATACATCTAAATATATAAGTGAATACAATTAAAACAAAACTGCAACTATATTTACCTCAATAGTGACGTTCTCGTCTTCTTTGTTCAATTCCATTAGCTTAACACCGGCGATCTGTTCATCATCAAGAACATTTCTTTTCTCTTGCACGATATCCAGTAGCTCCTCAACGTCAGAAAGCTGTTTCTTGACCACCTGTGGCTCCGTGCTGATTGGTTCCAACTTCTCAATGACTTCAGCCATTTCTATAAACCAGTTATTCAACTCTTTGTCGCATTGCGTAAACTTTGTAAGATGTTCAAGGAGGCTTTCGAGTTTCTCTTTGCGATCTTCAAGGGCAGTTTGTATACCTTCGAAACGAACAAACATGTTGGTAACGCGCTCTTCGATGATAACGACGTCAGAGGAATCTTTGTCGAGGAGGTCCATCAATTGCTGAGCGACATCCTCCACTTCGTTAAGCACAGGGGACGTTGCGTTAAGACCACTTAAAAGTGTATCAACTCGTTGTAGATCATCTTTCAGGCGATCCAAGTCGAGTGCTGAAGTGTCGCAAGCACACAGGATCAAACCCTCTACAATAAGAGCTTCAACAGTGACAATATTTTGCTGGTAGCTGGCCCAGAAGTCTTTTATCTTGCTGTGTTTTTCTTGTCTTTCTTTCAAACTTTCCTTCACCGAGTCCATCCTTTCATTCGCACATTGTACCTGACTTCTCACCGACTCCAAATCGAATGGCTGAATCTCGATAAGTCGTGTTGCCAACTCGTTGAGTTTCTGTCGTGGAGCTTCGTGCTCTTCAACTTCTTTCTCGATTTGAGCCAAATTGTCTCCATATAGCTCTAGGCCTTCCTTATTGCAAGGTATCGTCTTTAGAGATTTGATCTTCTTCTCAGCCGCGGTCAACCACGGTACAATTTCGCGAATATTTTCATAGTATTCCACCGAGAGTGGTTCAATCTCGTTCAGAACATTCTGCCGATCAGAGGAGTCTTTCTGTAGTTTCTCCCACTGAGCTTCAATTTGTTTCATTCTGTGTTCTACGCGATCGCGCTCTTTTCCAGGTTTTGACGATGAAATGACTTTTTCAGATGCGGCTTTGATAGCCTGGAAGACAGGCTCGTGCTCTTGGATTTCATTCATGATTGGCTGGAAACAACAAAAACATTAAGGATACAACACAAAGAACACAGTTCTGCTGTTCATAAAAAGAATTTCCATGGCCCAGTTCGAAATGCGATTAGCGTTAACCCAGGAATAAATCTAAAGAAAACCATTGAATTTAACCAAAGATTAACACTAATCAACTTTCCAATAATCGGACCCATGGACATTCCTCTTCAAACATGGTAAGCTCTTACCTTATGGTCTCTTTTCAACTCCCTGATGGTATCGACATCTGAAACGATTGGTCTAGCCTTGGACAGTTTGTTATCCATATCGTTCATCCAAGCAATGAAGTCTTGTGCTGCAGTGTTAAACTGCAAGGATTCTATCAAGCTACACTTGAGAGCGTTCTGGCGCTCGTTGACAGCGTTGCACAGTTCTGTAAGCGGCTCTCTGTTCTTAGCTATTCTGTTTTTCATCTCCTCTCCTGTGGATGGCTCTGGGTTGGCGTTATCGATTAGCCAATCAGAAGCATCGGCTGCGCTTTCTAGACATATCGTATCATCGTTCAAGGCGTTTTGAATGTCTGATGTTTCTAGGAGCTGCTTCTGGACCTCGTCTGGGTCGCTACTGACTGGTTCAAGGTTGGCAACTTGAGCCTGTTTCTTGGGAATGTCTTCTTCAATTTTGGTGATATTTGTGTCGTATTTGTCGAGATATTCCACGACCTAACACACAAAAACTATATGAGAATTTTTCTTCCTGCATGTGCTTATGGGCCGTTTGAAACAGCCTTATTATCTCGCATCAGAAAACACGTTTTCACCAGCTTAACCGTGGATTTTAGCACGTAAAACTAGCATATTGACTGACCTTATCTAGGAATCCTTCCTTTTCAAGGCTCTTGCTTTCAACTTCGTTGAATCGCTGGCTTACAGCTGCTACTGTCTCTAGAGGTTCAGGATCGCCAGTCGTCTCTGCCAAGGCTTTACCGTGCTTCACCAAATCACGAAGGACTGGCTTACGGTTTTCGAGAACAGCCACGGATTTCTACAAGACAAAGCAGATCTAATTTTAGAAGTGGATAAAAATACAGTACTAACTTCTTTCTAAGCACATGGTGAGGCCACTAAACGACGTGAAAGAAAGAAGAAAAAGGGGAAAAATTCAATTGTGCTTCTAACCTTGGCTTTGCCAAGCTCTTTCTCTGCGTCTTTCAAGTCAAGAATCAATACATATTCCTCCACGACGAACTCTTCGACCTCTTCAAGAGTCTGTTCAACTACCATAAGTGTCTCTTGGAACCCGTGAAGACTTTCCTGTGCGTCGTTCAAAACCTCCAGCTTCTTGTTGACTTCGCAGAGTAGCTCGTCGTAGCGTCTGTTTATTGATGCAACCTCGTCTTCGATGACAGGGACATGAGATGTAACCTCCTTGTCCTGAGCGTTCTTTAAGTGAATGGTGAAGGCAAGATTCAGAGATTGGTGATCTGGTTCGTGGCTCTTGACCTCATCCAGAATAAGCTGAAGAAAGAAAATCATTTATTGAAAAAAATACAAAAAATTGCCTCGTGTTACGCATGCTGTTTTATAAGTCGTTTTGAGACAGAAGAGGTCCCATGACTATGCCTTGTGACACTCCACAGGTCTGTAGCCCAAGTTTTCCTGAGTTATTTTTTAAACATTATGGGCCGTTTGCTTAAACGGTGCCCAAGTCTTAGATGGTGTTTTTCCTATTTAGTTCAATAGATAAACACCGTTCAATATTCAAACACCGTTTGAGCAATCGGCCCTAGAGGTATCCATGTTCATAATTACATATTATACAAGAGTTTTACGATAGCTAATGAATATGACAGTTCAAGAGACCATAGTACAAAGAGAGCGAAACTCAGTATTAATGTCTGTGCGATGTTCGTGGCGACCAACGCTATTTCAAGTAAATTCGCCATCGCGCGCGCAAGGCTTTCAAACAATAGAATTTTATATTTAACGTGAGCGCGGACGGGACCGTTTGCTTTCGGCATTTGAATTCTATTGTTTAATGGCCTTGCTCGCGATGGTGAAATTACTAAAAATAGCCTCAGTCGCCGTGAACATCGCACAGACATCAATACCGAGTTTCGTTCTCTTAGTATTATGGTCTTTTGGACAGTGTCAATACTGAACAACGTGAAACCCCCGTCTATTACAGGCTGCATTAAATACTTTTGACAATAAATAGATACGTTGCGCTAGTTAACACTGGAATTGCTTAAATACTTACCTCCAGATTTTCCTGAACACAGATAATTTCTTCCTGGTCACTTGGTACCTTGTAACATTTTTTCACTCTCTCCTCTGCATCGTCCAACCAGGCAGAGAACGGATCACTGGTGTCTTCATAGTTCTTAGCAGTTGGTTTAATCTCGTCTAGCTTGACTCTGTGGTCGCTCAGTTTTCCTGCTAAGTCGTCCCATCTTTCCTTTGTGTTGTCTAGTTTTTCCTTCAGTTTATCATGCTCGTGACCTTCAGGCAGGGACTCGAGCATAGCTTTGCCTTCTTTTGTCACGTGTTCAAACATTTGTCGATGTAGATCCATTTGATTGTTGAGAGCCTATAACAAAGTTTAGTTTTACACAACTTTATCAAATGATGATACAGAGGAAACAATTACTCGGTGAAGAATGGGGTGGAAAGCCCGGCGGTAGAGCGTGGAGGATAATTCTGGTAGTGTTTGGTGGATATCTGGTACTGTTTAGTGGGTATCCCGAGTAGAATGTGGTAGATAAACCGGGTAACGTTTGTTGAATAAACTTTGTGAATTCCAATAAAATTAAAATAATACTGTGAAACGTTTCCAACAAAATCTTCATTTTCACTACACTGAGAAATGCCTTAAGAGCTTGTTATTGATGGCATATGGAACAAACAAAAAAAACGGATTAATACCTCAATCTTATCTTCCTGGTCTTCAATGATGATATATCGAGCAGACACTGGTCCTATCAATTCATACAAGTTATTTGCACTTGTCAGCCATCTGTTCAACTCCTCTAGTGAGTCTTTAAGATCCTGTGTCTGTAACAAAGCGGCTTGGAGGTCACTAAGCTTCTTGTTCAGTGTCGAGTTGATGTCCTCTATAGGCTTCTCCACGCTGGAGATTCTCTCAGCGACATCTTGTTGTAGACCTGGATCATTGTTACTCAACTCTTTGACTTTTTCTCCTAGTTGTTTAGCTTGATCGAGAAGTTCTTTCTTTTTCTGGACTTCGTCATTCAGATCCTGTAAAATATGAAATATGCACATGGTCAAATACATTTCTATTCAAGCTTCTTTCGCTGTTATATTCGACTATGGTACACACTGTTCATGTAGTCTTAGAGCCTGCTTCCTTTCTACATTTGTTTGTGTGTTTGTTTGTTTGTTGTTGTTGTTGGTGTTGTTGTTGTTGTTGTTGTTGTTGTGCTGCTGCTTTTGTTTCTTCCCTTGTCCCTCATTTTTGTACTCTTTTCCTTATATTCCCTTTTATGTAATTGTTCTCTTACCCTAAATTCCTCGAGTTGTTTCTTGATCTCGTCTGGTTCACTGCTCACAACAAGCTCGACATCAACCTTCTCACGTCCCTCAGGAACCCATTTCTGTAAATCATCAATGATCTCTGCAAACTGCTTGTAACATTCCAGGCCCTTCTTCAGTTTCGAGTGCTTCTTCCTCAGGCTTGACGTCAACGTACGTTGTTTCTGTGTGACCTTGGCGACCTCAGACTGTACCTCAATACCAGGATCTGTTTGTATGTCGATGACTCGTAGAAGGTGTTGGCTTGATCGTCGAATCATTCGTACTCGTTTGTCGCTGTCTTCCATATCTTTCATAGCGGTCTGGATACAAAATGGAATAGAATAAATGTAAGAAAAGTAATTAACCTCGAAACCAGTGCAACAGTTTCTGATGATAAAGGATGAAGTCAGTCCTTCTGCTTTCCCTGGGCTGAAAAAGTAGTTGCTCGCGGTGTTTCCTTCATCCACTTCAAAAATCATTCCTCAATGAAAACTATTTCACTATGGGTTCACGTAGATGAACTACTAGCAAACTACTAGCATCAAGTCACATACCTCAACTTTGCCGAGTTCCTCCTCAGAGACTGGAACCTCCAGCACAGAATCTTCTAGCTGACTAAACGCTTTCTCGACTGGTTCAAGTTGAGAACGATACAACGACAAATGTTCTTTGGCGCGCAGTAATTTTTGTTTACGGTCTTTGATCTTCTCCTTGAGTTCAACCAGTGCAGCCTCTACACCATTCATTCGTTCAGTCACATCCTTGAATGCTTTAGTATCATCCTTCTTCATGGATGTGATAGACTTGGCCTTCATCTCGGCGTCTGATAAGTTTGTAAACTGATCTTTAACTTCGTTCTCCAAACCCTTGACTTCCTCGAGTTGTTTCTCGAGAACTTCAGGATTGTTGTGGATGGGGTCAAAGTTGTCCAACTGCACAAAGGCCACGTTGACAAATTTGTGTAGTTCGTCTGTCGTGTTCACAAAGAGAGTGATTTCTTCCGTGACTTTCTCGAGCCACATAACTCGTACGTTGACCAGTCGACGTAATGCTGCACAGCGGTTGGCTAGTTTCTTGACACGTTGTTTGACAGGCGTGAAGTTGACGTTTGGATAGTCTTCCTTCTTCACTTCCTCTCCGACATTCTGGATGTCTGCTTCTAGAGTCTGCACGTCTTCTTGTAGTTGCTGAATAAATGAACAGACAGACAACACTGTGAGACCCAAGCATTATCGATACTCTAAGAGGTCTAGTTCTCCCCTGTCAAATACCTCACACAGGTATCCCATAAAGTCATAATACACCCTGACGCAAAATCTTAAGACATTTTTGTACTGCTTTACCTTGACAACTTTGAGTTCTTTCTCGCCCTCAGCAACATCAATGCCTTCGTAGGAAGGTTCTTCCAGAGTTTTCTCAGCTTTCTTGACGGAATTCTCGAGAGGCAACAAGACACGTCGGTACTTCTTCACCTTTGTGTCAGCTTCGGCGACCTGATCTCTTCGAGCGCGGTAGAACTCATTAATTGAAGTCCACCTATCGACCGCATCTTGGATTTCGGCCTTGACGTCTGGTACGCCTCCAGTGACACCAGCGGAATCGCAGGCTTCGACTAGATCGTCGGCGTTATCAACAAGGGTTTTGTAGACTGGTCGATGGCCTTCAATGTCCTCCTGTAAGAACTGTTGCAGAACCTAACAAACAAGACATGAGTTCAATATTGTTATCCTGAGAGAACTACAACCACACTATTAAAAGCCGTCTAAAATAGAAAAACTAGAGCTACCAAAACCAGCTCCGGGGAAGCCTAGAAACTTAGGATGGGCTTTCTCCAAGGCCCTTCATTGATGCAAACTTTACCTTGAGTAATGCCCTCTCTCTCACAAGAGCATGCTTTTCAGCGAACACTTCACCATAATCCGACACAATCTCCTCCATTTCAGTCAGAGCAGGCGTGAAGCTCTCCATGGACTCTGAGTAATTTTGAGCTGGTGGAGCGACCATGTCGAGCTGTTCTTGGCGCTCGTTTGTTCTTTCAATAATCTTACTCCATCTTGTTTCCAAGTCTTGGAGGGCTTCTTTGAGTCTGTCGGCGTAGTTTCCTGGTTCTGATTTCGCGAGGATTTCTTTGCCTTGTCGGATGATGTCGTCAAAGATAACTTCATGCATACTGACCTCCAAGTACAGACCCTGAGAAATATAAATAATGGAGTTCACTGAGTAATGATCAGGAACTCATATAGGTGTAAGAATGATTGCAAGGGAAACGAAGAGAAGAAAAGAAAGGAGAAATGGAATGAAGAAACAAACAAAAGAACAGAGTAAAGCTAAGGAGAAAAGGAGGAAGAAGGAGGAGGAAGAGAAGGAGAAGGAGGAGGCAATGATAATGCTAGAGCAAGCACAAGAGAGGAAAATGGGGAAATAATCTGCGTGAGTATTAATTATATCCAAACCCGACCTTTAACCCCGACGCCTACAGGTACAACATACCTCGTGATCAAGCTTCTGTTGAGCCACGACGATATACTTAGCGGTAACAGGTTTTTGTTGATCCAACAAGTTCTCCATCTCTTCAAGTTTAGCTTCAGCCTCGTCAAGCGAAGTCTGATAGTCTTGACCTCGAACTATAACACTTTGCAGACGAGCCTGTCGATCGATGACTTTGGAATGGAGTTGATTGTAAACAGGCTGCACTTGATCTACTTTGTCTTGGACCTCGGCTACGGTAGCAGGATCATCTTTGACAGTTTTCACGATGTAGTTCTTAATTTCGACCATGGTATCGATTTTTGTGTGGTAAGGTGGGAACTGGTCAATGATTGGCTGTTGAAATAAAACAGATTGTGTTAAGATATTTATTAACAATTAAATTTAATCTTGCAACAATATAAAACAAAGTGTAATAATATAAACATGTACAGTGAAACTATAATTTGGATAGTATTGATTACAGGACAGATCTCGGTGCCAGAGAGGCGACAGATGAAATCCTCGCTCCATGCCCATTCGAGTCTTGGTTTCAATAGGAGGGTAACACCTCAATTGCACATGCGTATCTACTTAATCTTTGCATTTGCGTTCACATGTGAGCCAGCCCTAACGTCCAAGTCTGCTCCACTTCATATGATGTCCGTACTACGGAGGTTCAATAATGTCCGTACTACGGAAGTTCAATCGTATTTTACTTACTCGTAACTCTGCTGATTGTTCTTTGGCGACTTCAAAGTCCTCACTCACTGGTTTCCAATCATCAACGACCTTCTTGATTTCTACCAACCAAACATCAACCTCTTCAAATATCTCCATGAACACGACAAACTTATCAAGTCTCTTTGCCATTTTCTGTTTAACCCTCTTGATTTTGCCAGCGCTGAGCTCGTACTGTTGGCTAACGGTCGCCATTTCCTCCACGACATCCGGTTGTTCAGCCTGCAGAGGAGCGCTTAGCTCAACGACGTCAAGCTCGGCTTTTTGGTTCTCAAGATCAGTGATCAAATCCTGAAATTTTAAAGGTGAAAATTAAAACGCTATAATGTGCCCGGTTCTCCACCAGTAATATCCTCCATTTCAATGTTTTGTTACACAGAGGGCCACAAGGTCATCAGATACCCATAGGAAGTGAATGGAAATCTGCAACATCGTTTCAAAAGAAGGTAATTACATAACTGACATTTCAATCCTTGACTCGGGGTATATCCGTACATATACTGTGCCGCTATTTTTGCTCAGACTTTTCAAGTTTCTAAATGTTTTATTCTTGAAATAAATTTATTTACACTATTGCTTACGTTACCTACCTCTATTCGCTGCAGTTCGACTTTTCCTGCCTCAACGTCCAATCCATAATCGGATTCGGATTCCAAAAACGCGTCTAACTCTTCCAATGTGTCTTTGACGGGATCCATTGCATTCTGGTACAACTCTACGTTTTGATCCAAAAGCGTCGCTTCGAGGTCTGCCGTTTTAAGTTTCTCGTAGCGTGTGTTAGCATCACGGACTTCGTTATCAATAGCTGCCGTGTCTACTTTGATGGGAAGTGCTTCACAGAAGTTAATTAGCTCCTTTGCACTTGTGTTCACAACCTTGTGATTTCCACTTTCGTCCTCAAGCGCCATCTTGAATTCCTGAAATTTAGAGACAAACCCGTAAGTTCATGGAATGCGTAATCGCACAAATGGCGTCACTGACACGTGACTCACCTTGATCTCCGCTTTCAGTTTAGTGGCGGCTTCGTCATCTGAAGGGATAACTTTCAGGGAATCCAACTTTTCTTCTGAGTCGTCAAGGAATTCTGAGAATCCCTGGACAGCGTTCTGGTAACGTTCAACTAGTGGTGCGAGCTGATCCAGCGTGTCTTTACGCTCTGTAGCCTTTTCCTTTACGTTGGAATAGCGACGGCTCATGTCTGCAACCTTGTATTTGAGGATATCGCGTTCGGGGCCCAGGTTCATTGTATTGAGTAATGCGTCTCCAGTCTTCTCGACGTGCTCGACTGTTCCCTCATAAGTACAAATCTCTTGGTGGAGATCCTGGAATTGAAGATGTATTCGAGCATGAAATCGTCGCTATGATTGGATGTTGATTAACAATTTGCACTAAGAAGGCTGATAATCACCGACCCGAGAAAAACGCTTAATTTAACCCTGGATTGAGGCAAAAAGTACGACGGGAGCCTTCTGATAAGATAATTACTGTTTTTTTTACTGAAAAGTTAATAACTTAGAAAACATTTAATTTAACCAAAAACTCACGCGTTGTTCCGTCTGCAAAGCATTCATCTTTTCACTTCGTAGAACAGGGGCCTCTTGTCTGGCTTGTTTCTTTTCGATCTCAGTTAGCCATGCAGCAATATCGGCAAGAGCAACGTCCAGCTCTTGTGACTGAATCATCATTACTTGGAGTTTAGATAGTCGATCAGCAACCACAGCCACGAGAGCGTCGTAGGCTTCCTCGTAAGGATGGAGCTTAGTGCTGACACCGTCTTCAATAACTGCTGCCCCTTCGCTAGCTTCAACCAATTTGTTCCCAGATTTCTTTGCAGTGGCGAGGAGTGGTCGCTTGGCGAGCAGGGAGGCGTGGAGTTCCTGGTATGAATAAACAAGGGCATTTTAGTTTTCATTTGAATAAGGACAACAAAAACCTTCACACATTGATTTTGGGGCACACTGCATAAGCCGTACTAATTGCCGTGACTGCATGGTGTGTTTTTTTTTTTCGCAGTCATACAAAATCTGGTTGTAAAGAGAACACAAGCTCACCTCAACCTCCTTCAGTTGACGTTTTATCTCCTCTGGCTCGCTGCTGATTGGTTTAAAGCTCTGAACCGCTGCCATAGCTTCAGGCAGCCACGACTCAAATTGATTCAGTGCTCCTTGGAATTTCTCTACGTAGTCAATCACATTTTCTAGTTTAGTTTCTTCACGTTCCAAATTTGCCTTCACAGCGTCAAACCTTTCGTTGAGTGAATCCAAGTCATCCTGGATGGACGCGGCGTTGACAAGTTGAGAATCGGCATCGTTGATCAGATCTCGACCTACGTCGTTCGCTGATTCGAGGTCTTCCTTGGCATTTGCAAGGGCCGACAAAAGAACCTGGTAACATAAAGGAAGTGTTAACAAAAAGCTGTTTGGTAAGTGGGAGGTGAATGGGCAGAGCCGAAGCGGGCAGGATTATCCTTCACGAGGGGTTCAACGTTATAGAATTAGGAAACTGTCCAGAGGATCAAGAAAATATTTTGGTAAAGTCTCGAGAAGAAAAGCGTCCAAAGTCGTCTCAGGAAGGGGTGCTGTTCCCCTCCCTTAAATCCTCCCCTTGTGGAGAAAACCCATTCACCTGCACAGCCCTCCACCTCCGTTAATACGGCCACCTACGGACCAAAACTAACTGCCCGTGATAGCGGGGTGACCGTATTAACGGGGTGGTCGTATAGCGGGAGTTCCACTCTAGCCGGTGCTCGAGGCACCTCTTGTCAGTCAAAACACCGGCCTATGGCGCTTGAGGAGGAAGGGCTACCACCTTACAAATATATCATCCTGTTTTATAGAAGCAGAGCATATTTAGATCCAACTTTTTCAGTTGCTTATTTAACGTCTATCGAGCTGACAGTCATATCTTACCAACAAAGTGTCTCTATTGGCCTTGGCTTGTTCGAGGTCCAATCCAGCATCAGTTTGCTGTTTCATCACCTCCTCTGTTCTCTGCAGCAGGTCATTCATCCTGTTGACTTTCTCTTTGTAGTTCTGAAGCTGCTTTTGTGTAGTCTCGAGTTTTTGTTTCTTCTCTTCAACGACTTCGTTCATGACGGTCCACCGATTGGAGACCTCTTTGTTCAGCATGTCAATGGGTTCTAGACCGGAAGTAATGTTTGCCCGTTCGCAGGCTTGTTGCAGGTTTTCTGCTGCAGTAAGGAAATGTTGGTAGACTGGGTGATGGTTGAAAATGTCATCCCGCATTTCCTGGAAAGAACAACAAACACGATTGGTCGTTTTACGAAAGAAGTGCATACGATTGGTTGTTAGGATTATCCTAACATAAACCTGCAAGCAAAAGTACTTTACACTATTATGTGTTTTTTCTTACCTTTACGACCTGGATTTGGGAATTCAACGAGTTCTCATCACATAAAACAGGCTTCATATTAACGACCTTTGACTCGACATCTTTCATCCACTGGTTCAAGGCTTGATACGCATCGTCATACTCTTGTGCACTGGGGAATACAGTTTCGATGCATTTTTGTCGATCATCTGCTCTGTCTTTGACGGTTTCCCATAGAGTTTGTGTGGCCGAGACACGATTTTCAAACTTGTCTTTGTCAGGCCCTGGTGGTGCCTCGAGGAGGATGTTTTGTGCGGCAGGGAAGAGATATTCTGAGATCGGCTTAAGACTGAAAACTTCACGAATCACAACCTAGGGTAAAGAGAAATCCATGTTGAGGCATTTAGGCGAGTTTTTATTTACATTTGTGCAACAACCAACAGCCCCAATTAGGCTACGTCGCCACTTATCACGCCCCCACAAATCAGGATCAATTTGAAAACGAAACATTCGCTTCAAAAGCACATAAAATGTTTTCCATCTCCACTCCACCTTGACTTTAGAAACGCAGAATTCAAAGTTGAACGACACTGAATTCACGGTTAAGCAACCTGAGCATGCTCAGTTAGACTGTCACCACTTCAGCGATTTAAAAATACTCCATTTTCACTGTCATTGCTGAACTCTCAGTCGGCATTTTCAAACTTGTCTACTTCGGAGAACGTTTTCAAAAAGATGTGTTTTAGTGTGTACAGAGGGACTAACCGAAAGAAAAAAATCATTTTCAACCCTAGCTCTGAGGAAATGTTCCACTGAGGCCCAACTAGGTGTCACAACAACAACAACAACAATGACCACATAAACGCAGACACAGGGCTGTATTATTTACAGTATTTAAGGAAGAGCGCATTACTATCAAACTTCATATGCTGATTATGCTTATGCTTATCTTTCATCCTTCTGATACACGTTATTACCTCATGGCTGGTTCGCTGGTCCTTTATAACTACATATTCAGCAGATACTGGTTTGGCTTTCAGCATCTTCTTATCGAGTCCAACCACACGTTTCTCAAAGTGTCCCAACGTTTCGTTAACGCGTTCGTTTTCAGTCAGCGCTGACTCTAAGCGACGACGTCGGTCGTGAAGTTTGATGGAAACTTCATCGATGGATGACTTGGCGCGGGAGATTCTGGATTTGACTTCACTGAGGACTTCTTCTTTGTTGTTGTTTTGTTTGATGATCCATTCACCTGTTTCTTCCATCGTCTCGATTTTGCGTCTGTGTATAACCACTTCATCTTCGAGGTTCTGTAGAGAGAAAGAAAGGTTGACTATTTTTTCCAAGTCCAGTTTAACATGCATGGCAGTCTCTCGGGAAGGGGAGTGGAAGGGGAAGGGGAAACGGGCCTCTCTAGCATGTCTATAAAGTCTATTTTTGGGTTTCAGTTCTTCTCTAAAGAATCACAAGATAAAGCAAGCTGGCTGCCATGACATCTCTTGCAACCCAGATAATAAAATAATTCAAGATAATCACAAACAATTTAAACATCAACAAATAAAGCAGATGTAGGCCAAACTTGCACTAACAAACCTATATCTAATCACCCAAAAAGGAATTCGAACAAAGCGAACAAAGGTATTTGCTTCTTTTACCTCGTCATTGTTACCGTGTAAATTAATCACGTGGTTAGAGAAGCAACAAAGTGACAGGTCACGTGATATGTGTTATACTTTCATAGTGCACTAAAAATACGTACCTGCACGTGCTGTAGTTGATCTTTAATCTCTTCAATATCAGTCATGACAATTTCCACTGTCACAAATCGCATAATTCCCATCACCTTGACTTCCACTTCTTGTCCAGCGCCGTCAAACATCTCGACGTTCTTGATGTACTTCTCTAACTTGACTTTGCGTTCTTTCAGTCGTACTTGCATGACACGATTATCTTTAATGATGGTGATTATGTACTCGTTGTTGGTCGTTTGTTTCGACAGTCGAACAAGTTTGTACTCTGTGTCTTCCAACACTTGGATTGTGTTCTAGAAGAGAATAAATTAAACTTCTTAAATCCATGTTCAGAAACTGGTAGTCTTCGTAGTACAGATGTGATACTCTAGTACAGAACACGTTTAACACACAAAACACACACCGTGTTTCTCCCAAATTGAAGTTCTCGCTTCGTCATGGGACAGCCTATATTCCACACGCTTGACGTATTCATAAAATCTGTTTAAAAATATTTTGTCTCTCGTTCTACTATGTATGACTACATTTAACAGCGTGCTATGTATGTTTTCTTGCCTCTTCAAGCTCCACAGTCCGACGTTTTACGCACACGTTTACGTAAATTACTTACGTTAACTTTCTTGAGCTCCTTCTTGACTTGCGAGACGTCAGTACCGTAGGCAGGTTCCTGTGCGAGAATACTTTCCGCAGTATCCATAGCTTCCTGCATCGGCCCCATGACCTCTCGTAGTTGAGCCATGGTTTTGTCAGAGCTTCTCAGGATTTTCTCTCCTCCAAGAACTGCCGCGTTATGTCGTTCCCAACGTCTCTTCGTCTCCTCGACGTCTCCAATGACGTAAATAGCGTCAGTATTGATGTTGAGTTCGTGGCAGATGTTGATTAGTTCTTCTGAGTTTGTTATAAGACTCTGGTAAACGGGACGGTGGTTATCGAGTCTTTCACGGAGATCCTGGCGGAGAAGAAGGAATGATTGAATTACTATACATTACATAAAATTTTACAAAGTGCACCGTTGAATCCACTACATAAAATACGATATCTTAGGAAAGGCACTTTTCTGATATTAAAGTCATATCTTTATAAGGTAGGGTAATTCCAAATATGGAAAGCTAAATCACAAAACTTTCTTCTTCGAGATTCCATATATGGGAATGAAAGTCCATATTTGGTAATATGGACATTGATTGTCCTAAAAGGTTAGAAAAAAGGAATCAGAAAAGACAATGGGAGTTACACGTTGTACCTTGATAACATTTTTCTTCTCCAAAAGAGTGTCCAGATCGTTAATACCAGATCCTAGTGCCAACTCAGCCATCGTTCTTTCGTCTGTTTTCAGCCACGACAAGAACGTGGTCCTTGTTTCAACATAAGCCACAACAACTGGATAGAGACGTTCCATTTCTTTACGTCGTTCTGCCATTGATCGCTTGACGTTCTTCCATCGAGTAGCAAAGTCTGTCATGATTCGTCTCATTTCGTCTCGCTCCGCTTTAGACTCAAGACAGTCAGCTTGTTCTGTGCAGTGGTTTTGAATATCGTGGAAGACTGGTTCGTAGGCTTTAAGTTCTTCCATTAGAAGCTACAAATCAAGGATCAAAATTCAGTCAATACTTCCATCACCGCAGAGGTTCAGGGGGCCAGTTGAATAGGTTACCGTTGGACGTAATTGTTAACGTCGGACGTTCAGCCCAGTTAAACCACTGTTAGTAACGTCTCACGTTAGCAGTTACGTCCAACGTTACGTTTTATGCAAATGGCCAGGAACTTTCAAAGCCTGAGCAAGCAGTCGTTTAAATTAGATGAAAATTCTTGAACATGATGACTTTAAAATAAGAGAGCGTGTAATACCGTCCCCGTGTTTAGGCGTTTTGATTAGATAAGACATCAAGGATGAACAATCAAAACCCTTACACGGCGGTCTCGCAATGGCGTTGTGAAACAAGTTGCATGAACTGCTACAAGGTGCAATACGAACAAGAGGTTCTGCAACAATTGCAAACAGGTCTCGCAAATGATGGGATGTTGTTTCCTGCAGAGAAAATTGCTTGGTATAACACTGAGCGCCTTAAATCTACGTCAATTCTTAACTAACCTGTTGCTCTTTGTTAAGTTTCTTAATTACTACAGGTTTAATGGACAGCATCATCTGTGACTTGACTTTCTCCTCCGTCTGCGTCAACCATCGATCAAAGTCTTCTATGGTCTTATTGAAGTCCTGTTGCTTGTACAATGCAGACTGTAAGGCTGCTATCTTGTCACGCAATTTATCTTCCACAGTCACGTACTCGTCTGTCACGGTCCGGATCTAAGACAAGACACCAAGCATTAACTTTATCCAAAAAACTTCTTTACTATAACTCGATCGCTGGCTCTTTTGGGTATGTTGAAAAAGTTATCATTTGAATATTGAAAATAAGCCTAAACAATTTAGCATATTTCTTTATTTGCTATGCATTTATATGGAACTCGTATATGAATTTGACTGCAATAAAATTGTGCAAATATGTCAGCACCGCCTCCGGCCCCCTACACTAATTCTTCATATTCATTACGATCAATGGCTAAGAAGTAAAGCGGATCCTTGCTATTACCTTGATAGTGAGTTCTTTCACAACCTTTTCATCGTCGGAGTTTTTCTGTATCAGAGCAGATCCTGCTTGTTGCAGCGATCCAAGAACTGGCTTGATCTGATAGAGTTCCATTTGTAAAGCCTGAGAGAAAGAGAAATGAATAAATGAATGGTATAAAACAACAGAGTGATCCATAAAGAAGGGAGCACAAGCGATGCATTCGATTGTTACAATCATCATCATCATCATCATCATGAAAATTTATTTTCATCAATGAACTGATCGATTTACCTTTAGTTCGTCTAGTTTCTTCTTGAGTTCTTCAGGATCTGCACTCAAAGGTTCGTCTGAAAGCTGTTGATCCACTTTATCAATTTCTTGTGACTTTTCTTTGAGCGCTTTCAGGAACCGACCAATGGTGTCGTCCTCAATTGCATCTCGTAAGTTTTCCAACTCTCGTTTTACCTTGTCATACCGCTCCCTCGCGTTTTTCTGCAACTCCCTAACACCCTCCGGTTCTCCTTTCATGGCCTGTAATTTGTCAGCGAGTTCATCAGCGAGTGTATTCATTCTATTAACGTCACGCATTCTTCTATCGAGCACCAATAGAACACCTTTGATGTTAGGAAGCTCCTGTTTGGCTTTATCAGACGACACGGGAATGCCTTCAAGAGAACGCAGCTGAGTTTCAGCTCGGTTAACGACGCCGTCAACGTTTTGTAATGCATCGTGGTATTTACGCGAAAGAGGTAAAAGTTTGTTGAGTTGTTCGTGTCTCACGGCGACTCTCTCATTGACTTCCTGCCATCTTGGTTTGATGTCGTAGAACAAGTCCCCGACCTCCTGCCTGACTGGGGTATCAGGCTCGGTATCAAGGATTTGGTTTGCGTCTTTATCGATGCATTCGTAGGTTGGTTGATGATATCGTAGATCATTCCTCATTGCCTGGAACATATCAAAATCTGGTTATAAAGACATTAGAGTGGAACCACGCCTTGAGGGACGAACTTTTGCCCGCCAACTAGAGTTCACGCTATATGCATGGTAAAAAACAGCCCGCTGTTATGACCACTCGAAACTCATAACTTGGTAAAAAGTTCCAAAAATAAAACCTCCCGAATTCCTGAAGATGAGTTCCCCGCGCTTTACGAGAGCGAGGGACGCCTAGTTGATACTTACCATGTGTGTGATTTCGTCCTCTTTCAACATGAGCACATCACAAGTGTAAGGCCTTACTCGCTCCAGCGATTCCTCAAAGAGTCGAAGCCAACCAGAAAACTGTTTCATGACATCTTGAATACGATCATACTCTACAGCCATCGGTTTGACCTCTTCAAATGTTAAGCCCGTCAAGTACTTCTTTTGTTCTCTAATGGCGCCTTCCAAGTCGTGGAAATCCTTTTTCACTTTGTTTAGAGTCTCGGCGACTTCGGCTGGAATAACTTCATTCTCCATGCGACCATCTGGCAGACTGAAGAAAACAAAATATTGGCGTGACATAAATTCGTAATGCGTGACATGGTAAAAGAATAGTCCGTCACAAACTGATAGTATCATAATGCGTAACAAGTTAAAGAACACTCCGTCACAAACGGATTGATGTTCCCAATAAGGGATTACTTCTGTGACCTTTATCTCGCCAAACTAGTTGCGTGACTATTACTTACGTTACGTTAGACTTTTGCGCATTTCTAATCAGCCACTCCCCTGTCACGGTAGCGGACGTAAGAAGCGGTCTGTTTTCTTCCATTTCATGATGAAGATTCTGCAAAGAAGGAATTAAGGTGTCAAACAACATATTTAAGCGGCTACCATGGTAACAAAGAACTAACCTCCAGCTCGCTAATTCTTCTTAATATTGCTACTTTGTCTTTTGGATCAACCTTTTCTTTATCTAATTTCGCTTTTCTCGCGGCTATTTTGTCTAAGAGATTTCTCACGGCTTGCTGGAACTCTAGCGCTTGCTGAAGGTGGTCTTCATAGTGTTCTTCATAGGCTTCGATCTTAACTTTGATTTTCGATACCCGCTCGTTGAGCGCCTTGAGTTGGTCTCGTACTCCTGCAGTAGCGGCATCAGGACTGGGGTCGAGGGAGGCGACTGCTTCGCCAGCCTCTTGGGTCTTCTTTGCGCAGCGTTCGAGATCTGCTTCTAAAGCCTAATGGACAAAATGTTTGTATAAGTCAAGTCCAAAGGAAGTAGTTAAAGTTGGAGTAGTTTTTTTTTCTGAATTAGGATATGGACTGGATGGATTATGTGGTTTGATTAACTGTATGCCAGATATGTACTTCAGTGGAAGTTGAATAAATAAATAAATAAATAAAATGGAGCACTGATAGGTAAGAAAGGGGGAGGGGAGGGAGGGGGACAGAGGAAGGCTGGAAAGGGGAAGGGGGGGGCAGGGGAAGGGGGGGCGGGGCGAAGTGAACCAAGCCACTTGTGAAGGATAATCTCACAAGATTCAGTGACTTCAACGATATTCTAGTGAAACTAGGAGTTCCCGGAGCTCGGTTACCAGGGAAACATAACTGTTAATAAATTGAGTACTTCATTCTTCTATAACACTTTGGTTACCTAGGAACACTAGTCTTAACTCACAGGAATATACACAAAGATTATTTACTGACCCTTGAAAATATGAAAAAATAAATAAATAATAGAGCAAAGTATTTTTTCTCTTTCCTCTCTGGCTATGCAAATTTGAGGACGGAGACAATGGGACAGCAAGACTTCATATAAATAATTTGGCTACTGAGAAAACCAATTTGATCAAGCTTAGCAAAATTAAACTCCTAGCCAAAGTTTATATTTCAATTTTTAAGAGTTTTAGAGTTCAGACTGACAGATGAAAACAAAATTGGTCATAACCTTTGTTGAGTTCTTTTCAAAATTTCTAGTTTTCATTAGACATTCAAAAACAAATCATCAAATGAATCAAATGTACAAAGACAGCACTTTCGATCCAGCAGACATCTGAATGAAAGATAAACAACAGGAGGAAAAGATAACAGTGTCAAATAGTAGTTCTGTTAGGGCTTGTTACAAAAGAAAAATAGAAATTAGAAAAGGAATGGAAAAGGCGGATCAGTAAGCCAATTAAATATCTAGACGTAAATAAAATGATAGCCATTAATTAGTTTATTTCCACGTGATTAAATTGTTATTTTCCGAAATGCAAATTAGACAGAAAACTACTCCAATTTTAACCCATCAGGAAAACTAATTTCCGACACCAAATTCCCCCGCCTACAGTCTCACGAGTTCGTGTAATAGACAAATCAAAATGCCAGAAATCTTTTATGAATAAATAAATGAAAAATAATACAGGAAATTGCATAAATAGGAAAGGATTCTAGAAAATTCCCGTTCATCTATTTGTTGTTTTGAAACTAAAATGTCAAAATAAGCTGGTACGTGTATTATTGGATGGTAGAGTGGTATTTCAAGTGTTCTTTCAAATTATATTATGTACGAAATAAAGGTGACTGCGAGTCATAACAACCGCAGACTGCCTGGATTTTACCGGGAGATAAATTAGGCTACTTTGGTCATCGCTATTAAAGGAACAATGCATGATAAACAAGGAATCAAATTATGAGGAGGGAAAAATTCCTTGTGGTGAAAACAATTCGACGATCACTGTGCAATTTTATTCCTGTGAACGCCTTCTGTTGATTGAAGGGAGAAAAAAACTGAGAAAAATAAACAAATTGATAGGATTAAACTCGTGAGAGTAACGCAATATTGAGTAATTGAAAAACAATTCGTTTAAAATAGTTAAAATCCAAAAAAAATCCATTTAAATGCTTGGAAAGCCACTAAAATGCTTACAAATTGATAAAAACGGGTATTGCGTTATTTTAATAGTAAACTCAACTACGTGACTAAAATGTACGTATTCGAACACATGCCTGGAAAATAACAAATAATAACAACAGCCTTACCTCCTCGTCGGTAAAATTTTGCTGACCATTTCTTGAAAACATTTGAGGGGTAAAAACAAAATGAGTAATAGCTTTGACAAACTTTTCATTCTGATTACTATTCCCATTTACGAGTGATGGCTGCGATATCGGTTTCCATACATTGACGTATTTGAATGGTTCCGGTTCAGCAAAATCGCTGCTAGAATCGCTTGGTTGTTTTTCACAACTTGGTTTAGGTTTTCCTCTACTAAATCTTTTTCTCCCTGTCGAATGCCCATTAACTGACACAAAATCTCGATTATAATGAGATTTTTGTTTTCCCGGGCGAGTTTCTGCATCGTCTGGTTTATCATAAACAACATAGCGAACATTTGTAGATCTATAATTGGTTTCTTTTTTAGACACGTTATTGAAATTCATCGACTTGGGAAAAACTCTCCCATTTGAGTCTACTGTTCCATTCCAGTTTGATCTGCTCTCATCACATCGCGTAACCTCAACAGAACTTCTATACGTCGAGTGTAGAACCACTGGAAGAGCATCTACAGAACAACCAAGCGCCGAAGGATAAACGCCGGTTTCTAGCGCTCGATGAGAAATTGATCCACTTTCCGAAGAGCATTCGCTGCCTAGTCCTTCATCTCCTGTTTCTAACCCATCCTTTTCCATTGTAAAAGTCTATCTTCTTCGACAACTATCAATCTGTGGTTGTTTCATTAAAATTTGGTTCACCGCTTTATCGAAACCATTTAAACCACTCGTGCCACGTTTTACAACAGAAAAACGGATACTAATTCGAAAATCGAATTTCCGTCCATCGTCTGTGATATTTCCAGTTTCTAACGTGAACGTTCAACAGGAGTTCCTTGAGACTATATTTTCATATCAAACCTGTTCGCCTAATTATACATGCAGGAACAAATCTGCATTTCACCGTGGTGACGGTGTCATGTTGCTTTGTTTGAGCAAACGTATGATGTGACTCGTGTTTTTAAAAGACATCACTTATCGCGGCTATTCTAACCACATATAAGCCACGCGACCTAATAAATCTCTTTCTGCCCACTAAAAACAATTCAATTTCAAAACAATAAAGATAATTCAGAGCTTATAATTTGGGATTTTGTGGGAATGAGGATAATTTAAGCGGTCACAATTGCAATTTGCCTTCTATTTGTATAATGTAACAGAGAAGAGCCAAGTCTCAAGTGGTTGATGTCAAAATATCGGAAAGCATATTTCTCTCTATAAATGTCAGTCGGTTGAGCAGTAGACATGCCGTTTTTCAGCATAACATTCCAGCCACTCCATGGAACAATATTATTGAAACTAAAAGACCTGCCAAAAGCGGTTTTCCGCGTTGGGTTATTTCATAAATCCTTATTTTGATAAGTTCCGGAGACATGAGTCACTTTGGCAAACTTTGCTTACATAAAGCCTAAAGTTTACCCAAAAAATTACGTAAAATAAACTAATAGTAACATTTAAGTA
The DNA here is from genome assembly GCA_029948255.1 of Telmatactis stephensoni. Lineage (NCBI taxonomy): Eukaryota > Metazoa > Cnidaria > Anthozoa > Actiniaria > Isophelliidae > Telmatactis > Telmatactis stephensoni. Next base: position 229,097 of record JALIZF010001722.1, on the reverse strand, counting down.
AAGAAAACCTAAAACAAAACGAAGTTTCATTCATGAAAATTCACAATGCATACAAATTTGGAATAGTTCTTGTAGAGGGGGCCATTTTCCGTACCACAATAAGCGGCCATTGGTAAATACCGCTATTGATTTTCAATTACGTAAAGATGACAAATCAGACGACAAATTCAGCCATGTAGTTAATCATTATTCTTAACGACAAGCCTAGATATCTTTACATAGAGTTTACTGCACTAAAAATAGCACACTATATCAACACGCTTCCGTTCAGAGGAAATAAATAGGCCACCTAACAATAAAACTCCAAAAAAGGCGTAATACGTCGAAGACTGTTAAAGTTACACATCTTATGAAACTTTTTGGGTGTTTGTGATTGAATTTTTGTCAACAAAATTCTTTGCATTAAATTTGAAATGCAAACACGCCCGTCTCTTTCCACCTGCTCGTCACGCAATCTTACGAAGTCGCTTCATGCGTGACAAAAGGAGTCATCAACTAAAATATATTTCCAAAAATTACTCTGGATGCATCATTGAATTCTTGGTTTAAAAAAACACATTAAAGAGGAGATTAAAACTACATTTATAAAAGTCAAGGATTTGAAAGGAATGCAAGTTACATCCGGTGTTTTTATTGTGCCGGATTTCGGTGAAGTTCTGAAGTACCATTGTCATCTTGCAATGTCACTTTCACAAAGGGCCATATATCATAAGTATTAGGCCGACTATCGAATCTAGAGGGCCATAATGGGTTTTAAAGTGCTCTAATGCTGACATGAGTTTCCAAACTTTAATGTGGCTTTTCTTGGCCCACAAATAGATAAATAAAGATGAACATTGTTGTTCTTAACTTTCGACATGTGTGCAAAGTTGGAAACCTATCAGATCTATTCTACGAGTTCGACTTTGGAACTGTCTTAAACAAGTTACCATGATATCATTCAGTAAGCAAGGTCAGGAAAAATAGAAACCTTTTATTAAAAGTTAGAACAAGTTTGGACGTGAAGGGATGGATTGGAACAAGATGGGAGGGGAGGGAGGGGGATCAGGGTAAGGAAGACGACGAGATGGAAGGAGGGTACTTACAGATAAGGGCGGTATTATGGATAAAATTAGAGGGAAAACAAAACCACAATTTCAAGTGATCTGAATATATCGTATGCTAATGTTTGAGAAAACGTTGCAAGGCATTATGGATAAATAAATGCACGTGTTTAAGTCTTACCTTGACATCCTGTAATTCCTGCTGAATTTCCTTTGGTTCATCTGCAAATGCTTTCTGATCGTCAAACCTCTTTTCAAGTTGCTCGACGACTTTAGCGAGATCCCCTTTGGCCTTCTCATAGTCCTCGACTTTATCCTTTACTTCTTCCTCCTTCTTCTGTCTGACAGCGAGTTGTTCTTGAATGTCGTCCCACGCTCCGACCACATGGTTCACCTCACGTTCAAGGTGTTTGCGATCCTCAGGAGGAGCCTTTTCGACAAGAGCTTCAGTGACTTCAACAAAGTTTTCGATAATTGGCTTGTGGTCTTCAATGTCATTGGCGAAATTCTTAAAAAAGGAGAATAAAATGAGCACCGTATTTAAGATGAAGGAACACGTATGTGACGTAAGAACGATTGATGTGACAAAACAAAACGTAAAATGATTTCAGTATCTGTATGGTCAATTAGCTCAGTAAAGACAAATCAAAATACCTTTATTTATTTTAATTTTATTAACTTTAATAAACGCTTTCATAACGCTGATTTTATGAATGGAAGCAATGTTCTAATAAAGTTATTTAATGCGAACACCGATACGTCTTGTGTTACAAATGACATTTTAAACATTAACTTTAGTTTTTATCGGTTTACATGGAGCGAAATTTGTGAAGACCTTTAGACGAAATTTAGATGCATAAAAACATAATTTATACAACTTACGACTTACTCCCAAAATATCGAATGTTACGGTGGATAATAAAACTTTAATAATGGAGGTTACTTTAGTTACACAGATGGAATACTCACAAACTAATATTTTAAATAAATTTATGTTATAAAAATGGTAACCGATTTTAAAAGTGCTGTTATTTGTGGCTACATGTGAAGTGAACGCGTGCGAGATGACATGTGGTGAGATACGTAAACGTAAACTAGATAACATATGAAAAAGATACTAATAAATGACTATGAATAAGAAACGTAAGGCATACGTAGATACGCACGAACAAGTGGGAATATATATATGATGAAGAAATGTATGAAAGTACGTATGACACGTGAAATAGCACGTAAGGACGCACGAAAGTCTACCGAAACGCATCAAGAACGTATGGACGCACGTAAGAGGCATGATATGAAATGTTATGAAGGTGCGTAAGAACAAGTGTAGAAAAGATTAACGTCGAGTGCGAACGCGGTGCGAATGAACTATTAGACTACACCCTAACAAATATACAGTGCTAAATTAATGGAAGATGAAGTCTTTTGTGAAACGTTAATGGTGTAGTAATGCATGCATGGGCATAGGACAGGACAGAAGTGGATACACACAATTTCTAAATCAAAGAAGTATCTTCCTATATTAACTCAGTATGATTATGTGCAACAAATTATTGATGGTATAGCATGCATGGGATAGGATAGGACGGGACGGGACTACACAAGAAGCTAGGATAACTCGGTATAACATTTTCCTGATGGTACAGAAAAAAACATGCATGGGAGGTGATGGGATAGAAAGACAGCTGTGGATATTCACACACACATTTCAGAAGCTGTTATCTACCAAAGGAATGGTGTTGCTCTTGCTATGTGCCGTGCTTAATTCATATTTAAGGCGTGCCTCAAGGGCTACTCAAAATCAAACCAACACCTCCAAACTCAGATAAACTTTCGATATATTCATTTGCAAGAATTTTGCATAGCACATGGACAGCACGGCACCTTAATAGTTCATATTGCAAATACACACCAATAACTTTGAATACAATTGTCAGGTTGAGGCTTTCGGTCAAGTTTCTGTACATTTCTTGTACTTTTGACCCGATAGCCTCGAATTTAAACCTTTGCTGGGAGTCGTTGGAGTGTGTCTGCGATATCGGCTATTAAGCCTGACAAGTCCAGAGGTAATCGCTTTTGAAATGTATGTATTCAGTCCATTGAATGAGCAAACACACAAAAAAACAGCTATGGGATACATGAAATGGTACCTCTGAATATGGAGAGACAATGTGCAAGACTACATTGATGGTAAACAAACATGCATACATGGAACATCGATAAGGAAGATGGCTGATACAGTTGGTTAATAATGGATATGGAAGACTCGAAATAAAATTGACCGACAAAAAATATGGGAACAAAAAGACTTTGCAGTCTTTGATTTAAGTTAAAGGACATATCCATTTAAAAGCATGCTTCGAAATTATTGATGTTATTGTGGATTTATTAATGGCTTGTTATTATTTGTTATTGAGCTTGGAAACCATTAACCGAAAATATACAAATGCATAAACAATGGTCGGGCCTTTACGAAGTGGCGGATACCTGAGTGACGAGTTGTTCTTCAAGGAGCTCAGCCAGCCTCCACGTTACAGGTCTTAGATTCCCAAGTCGAGTCTGCACTTGTATCATCCACAAGAGAAACTCTTCAAACTCAAAGCTAAACTTCAAATCGAACTTCATGCAATAAATGACAATCAGCGATTTCATTTCCACGACCAGTTGGTAAAGGCTTTGGATAATAGTAATATATTGCGTATCGACAAGAAGGTATGTACTAGTTGTACGAATGGAGGTGTATTTTTGTGGTTCTCGGAATAATACAACATCGTGCCAGCTTTCTCTCACTTCTTCGACTACTTGTTCTTTCTCCTCCGAAGGAGTTTCGAAGGATAAGCTAACGTCCTTCGGTGCGATAGCGATCGGCTTTAAACTTTCTTCAGGGACAACGAGAACTTGTTGTTCCAAAGGTTGTTCTTCTACAGTTTCTTCGTACTCAATTTTTTGGACAGGTTGTCCTCGAGTCAAACTGACAGTCACTTCTTCAGGAATAGTAAAAGGTCTAGAATCCTGTTGACGAACAATGGTCTTTGTAGTAACAAAACGCTTGACAATTCGAGTCACCTTTCGACCTTCGTCATCAATATATTCTTCAACCTCTTCCTCTTCTTGAGGTTCTGTTCCTTGTTCGATCTCCTGGATACTAACGGGCAGTTGTAGTTCTTGTGGAGTGAAAACAGTTTCAAGTTTGAGAGTCGGTGATAGCTCAGATGTAGTTGTTACCCAAGTCCTACCATTGCTGTCAACAAATCCTTCTGGAGCAGAAACAGGGGGCGCCGTTTCAAAGATTGGAACATCTTCACCTTCAATTCCAGAACCTGGCATGTGAACAATATGCTCGACGGGTTTCGTGGTACCTTCCTGAACTATGGTTCTTCGTGTGACATAGTGCTTTACCACCCTTCTTACAATGCGACCTTCATCGTCAACGAACTCTTCATATTTCTCGTCAACGTGAGGAAGACCTTGATCCATTTGAACAGTACTTACCACCATGTTTCCATCCGATTCAAGAATCTGTTGAGAAGGTTGTTCTTCGAGGAACACAGGTTCACCAGATTCAAAAACAACAGGTTCTTTGTCCTTTTCTTCTGATGACTTCAACATAATAGTTTTTGATGAAATGGATCGTTCTTCTCCAGGTGTGATGTCAAGATGTACAGGGCCAGCACTTTCAAAGACGGGTTTACTATCATCACGTTTGACTACAGTTGTACTAGTAACCACTTTTCTGTGGACAATTCTGCGCACAATACGTCCTTCTTCATCAACGAATTCCTCAACTTCGCCTTCCTCTGGTGCTTCTCCACTTTCCAATCTTTCCGGCTCACCCTCTTCTGGTATGATGATGACTCCTCGTGTTGTTGTCACTGTGCGTTTCACGATTCTTCGGACTGTTCGTCCTTCATCATCAACGTATTCTTCTACCTCGCCTTCCTCAGGCTCTTCTTGCTCTTCAGGAGGAACAACCTCGTAAGGAGCACCTTCTACATCATCACCTATTTCCTCCGTTTTCTTTATTGTTCTGGTGATTGTTCTCGTTGTGATTGTTCTTTTCACTATACGACGTACAGTACGACCTTCTTCATCAATATATTCTTCCACTTCGTCGTCGGGCTCTAGTTCCTTTTCTTCGTCAAGTTCATCAAAGTCAGGAAGATCCACCTTGCGCTCCACAACTGTAGTTGCGGTGTCTTCTTCACTCACAGGAATACCAGAAATAGTCACTGTCGCTGGAGCCTTGATGTCCACTTTTAGCTCCTCAAACGGTGTTACGTCTACTGGTTTTGAAGACGGGGCTTTCTTTGGTTCATCTACTATTGCCCAAGTAGTGACATCATCTCCTGGTCCCCTTTCAATTGGCATTACCTCCTCAACCACTTCAGGTCCAACAGGTTCTTCCTTAGGCACTTCCTTGATTTTGATTGGTACGTCCAGCACACTTTCGTCGATATGTACTGGTTTGGGTGGTTCAGCTTTCGCTGTTTCCAACCAATCAGGCAAGTCGACCTTCCTTGCAACTGATTCTGGCGAGATATCTTCCTTCGTTTCTTGGTTGGCTTCTTTTCTCTCAACAGAGGGAATGCTTTCAAGATAAACAGGACCAGCAGTTTCAAAGACGGGTTTACCATCATCAGGTTTGACTACAGTTGTACTAGTTACCACTGTTCTGTGGACAATTCTTCGAACAACACGTCCTTCTTCATCAACGAATTCCTCAACTTCGCCTTCCTCTGGTTCTTGCCCAGTTTCCAATCTTTCTGGCTCACCTTCTCCAGGTCTGACGATGACTCGTCGTGTTGTTGTCACTGTGCGTTTCACGATTCTTCGGACCGTTCGTCCTTCATCATCAACGTATTCTTCTACCTCGCCTTCCTCAGGCTCTTCTTGCTCTTCAGGAGGAACAACCTCGTAAGGAGCACCTTCTACATCATCACCTATTTCCTCCGTTTTCTTTATTGTTCTGGTGATTGTTCTCGTTGTGATTGTTCTTTTCACGATACGACGTACAGTACGACCTTCTTCATCAATATATTCTTCCACTTCGTCGTCGGGCTCTAGTTCCTTTCCTTCGTCAAGTTCATCAAAGTCAGGAAGATCCACCTTGCGCTCCACAACTGTAGTTGCGGTGTCTTCTTCACTCACAGGAATACCAGAAATAGTCACTGTCGTTGGAGCCTTGATGTCCACTTTTAGCTCCTCAAACGGTGTTACGTCTACTGGTTTTGAAGACGGGGCTTTCTTTGGTTCATCTACTATTGCCCAAGTAGTGACATCATCGTCTGGTCCTCTTTCAATTGGCATTACCTCCTCAACCACTTTAGGTCCAACGGGTTCTTCCTTAGGCACTTCCTTGATTTTGATTGGTTCGTCCAGCATACTCTCGTCGATATGTTCTGGTTTGGGTGGTTCAGCTTTCGCTGTTTCCAACCAATCAGGCAAGTCGACCTTCCTTGCAACTGATTCTGGCGAGATAGCTTCCTTCGTTTCTTGGTTGGGTTCTTTTCCCTCAACAGAGGGAATGCTTTCAAGATAAACAGGACCAGCAGTTTCAAAGACGGGTTTACCATCATCAGGTTTGACTACAGTTGTACTAGTCACCACTGTTCTGTGAACGATTCTGCGCACAACACGTCCTTCTTCATCAACGAATTCCTCTACTTCGCCTTCCTCTGGTTCTTGCCCAGTTTCAATTGCTTCAGGCTCACCTTCTCCAGGTCTGACGATGACTCGTCGTGTTGTTGTCACTGTGCGTTTCACGATTCTTCGGACCGTTCGTCCTTCATCATCAACGTATTCTTCTACCTCGCCTTCCTCAGGCTCTTCTTGCTCTTCAGGAGGAACAACCTCGTAAGGAGTACCTTCTACATCATCACCTATTTCCTCCGTTTTCTTTATTGTTCTGGTGATCGTTCTCGTTGTGATTGTTCTTTTCACAATACGACGTACAGTACGACCTTCTTCATCAATATATTCTTCCACTTCGTCTTCGGGCTCTAGTCCCTTTTCCTCATCAAGTTCGTCAAAGTCAGGAAGATCTGCCTTACGCTCTACTACTGTAGGCGCAGCATCTTCTTCACTTACGGGAATACCAGAAATAGTCACTGTCTTTGGAGCCTTGATGTCCACGTGTAATTCCTCAAATGGAGTTACATCTACTGGTTTTGGAGACGGGGCTTTCTTTGGTTCATCTACTATTGCCCAAGTAGTGACATCATCTCCTGGTCCCTTCTCAATTGGCGTTACCTCCTCAATCACTTCAGGTCCAACAGGTTCTTCCTTAGGCACTTCCTTGATTATGATTGGTTCGTCCAGCACACTCTCGTCGATATGTTCTGGTTTGGGTGGTTCAGCTTTCGCTGTTTCCAACCAATCAGGCAAGTCGACCTTCCTTGCAACTGATTCTGGCGAGATATCTTCCTTCGTTTCTTGGTTGGGTTCTTTTCCCTCAACAGAAGGAATGCTTTCAAGATAAACAGGACCAGCAGTTTCAAAGACGGGTTTACCATCAGGTTTGACTACAGTTGTACTAGTCACCACTGTTCTGTGAACGATTCTGCGCACAACACGTCCTTCTTCATCAACGAATTCCTCAACTTCGCCTTCCTCTGGTGCTTCTCCAGTTTCAATTGCTTCAGGCTCACCTTCTCCAGGTCTGACGATGACTCGTCTTGTTGTTGTCACTGTGCGTTTCACGATTCTTCGGACCGTTCGTCCTTCATCATCAACGTATTCTTTTACCTCGCCTTCCTCAGGCTCTTCTTGCTCATCAGGAGGAACAACCTCGTAAGGAGCACCTTCTACATCACCACCTGTTTCCTCCGTTTTCTTTATTGTTCTGGTGATTGTTCTCGTTGTGATCGTTCTTTTCACGATACGACGTACAGTACGACCTTCTTCATCAATATATTCTTCCACTTCGTCGTCGGGTTCTAGTTCCTTTTCTTCGTCAAGTTCATCAAAGTCAGGAAGATCCACCTTGCGCTCCACAACTGTAGTTGCGGTGTCTTCTTCACTCACAGGAATACCAGAAATAGTCACTGTCGTTGGAGCCTTGATGTCCACTTTTAGCTCCTCAAACGGTGTTACGTCTACTGGTTTTGAAGACGGGGCTTTCTTTGGTTCATCTACTATTGCCCAAGTAGTGACATCATCTCCTGGTCCTCTTTCAATTGGCGTTACCTCCTCAACCACTTCAGGTCCAACGGGTTCTTCCTTAGGCACTTCCTTGATTTTGATTGGTTCGTCCAGCACACTCTCGTCGATATGTACTGGTTTGGGTGGTTCAGCTTTCGCTGTTTCCAACCAATCAGGCAAGTCGACCTTCCTTGCAACTGATTCTGGCGAGATATCTTCCTTCGTTTCTTGGTTGGCTTCTTTTCTCTCAACAGAGGGAATGCTTTCAAGATAAACAGGACCAGCAGTTTCAAAGACGGGTTTACCATCATCAGGTTTGACTACAGTTGTACTAGTTACCACTGTTCTGTGGACAATCCTCCGTACAACACGTCCTTCTTCACCAACGAATTCCTCAACTTCGCCTTCCTCTGGTTCTTGCCCAGTTTCCAATCCTTCCGGCTCAGCTTCTCCAGGTCTGACGGTGACTCGTCGTGTTGTTGTCACTGTGCGTTTCACGATTCTTCGGACCGTTCGTCCTTCATCATCAACGTATTCTTCTACCTCGCCTTCCTCAGACTCTTCTTGCTCTTCAGGAGGAACAACCTCGTAAGGAGTACCTTCTACATCATCACCTATTTCCTCCGTTTTCTTTATTGTTCTGGTGATCGTTCTCGTTGTGATTGTTCTTTTCACAATACGACGTACAGTACGACCTTCTTCATCAATATATTCTTCCACTTCGTCTTCGGGCTCTAGTCCCTTTTCCTCATCAAGTTCGTCAAAGTCAGGAAGATCTGCCTTACGCTCTACTACTGTAGGTGCAGCATCTTCTTCACTTACGGGAATACCAGAAATAGTCACTGTCTTTGGAGCCTTGATGTCCACGTGTAATTCCTCAAATGGAGTTACATCTACTGGTTTTGGAGACGGGGCTTTCTTTGGTTCATCTACTATTGCCCAAGTAGTGACATCATCTCCTGGTCCCTTCTCAATTGGCGTTACCTCCTCAACCACTTCAGGTCCAACAGGTTCTTCCTTAGGCACTTCCTTGATTTTGATTGGTTCGTCCAGCACACTCTCGTCGATATGTACTGGTTTGGGTGGTTCAGCTTTCGCTGTTTCCAACCAATCAGGCAAGTCGACCTTCCTTGCAACTGATTCTGGCGAGATATCTTCCTTCGTTTCTTGGTTGGCTTCTTTTCCCTCAACAGAGGGAATGCTTTCAAGATAAACAGGACCAGCAGTTTCAAAGACGGGTTTACCATCAGGTTTGACTACAGTTGTACTAGTCACCACTGTTCTGTGGACAATTCTTCGTACAACACGTCCTTCTTCATCAACGAATTCCTCAACTTCGCCATCCTGAGGTTCTTCTGGAGTTTCTATTGCTTCAGGCTCTTCTTCAAGTGGTTCTTGTGTTGTCGTTTTGCTTGTAGTAAAGGTTGTTGTGACTGTTCGCTTGACAATTCGGCGAACTGTACGTCCCTCCTCATCAATAAACTCTTCCACATTTTCATCCCTTTCTTCAGGAGCTTCTTGTATAGACTCTTCTGGTTCCTCCATTTCCATTACTGAAGCAAAAGTACTTGGAGAAGTAGAATCGTTGGGGTATTGGTAAGTATCTTCCGGAATTTGAGATTCTTCATCCTCCAAATCATCAAAAGCCGGATTAAATATTCCCATATCAGGATGGGTAGTTTTAAGCACTTCCGTGTCACCCTCCTCCATTTTTCCAAAATCGAGATGGAAAGGACTTCTTTGAAGAATGGATTTATTTACCGTTTCCTCAATGGGCGATGCAGTTGGGGTGATAGTAGGGACTTCGCGTGAATAAGAGAAAGGAAACAAAAGTTCATCTGGCAAAATTGGTGATTTAGGGGGTTCAGGCTTGAGAGGAAGAAAACTTTTGGGGAGCCTTATTTTTCTCTTGACATTAACTACTAGATAAATTTCTGTTTCATCAATGAATTCTTCCTCGGATGATGGCTGCTCGTCTTCTGCTTGATCGCCTTCTGAACTAAGAGATTCAAGAGAATCTTTAGGAGAGAGCTCTTGTTTTGGTAGAGATTCAGTTTTATCAATTACACTGAAATCTGTCACAATATCTCTCTTTAGAATAACACTTCCAATATCTTCCTCACTTACTAAACGACCCTCGTAGGTCTTCTTTTTCTTTGGTATTTCTGGTATTTCGAAAGATATGTCATCTATTGGTTCTGGTCTTTTCCTTTGTAATACAGTTACTTCATCACCATCTAGGAGTACAGGATTCGCTTTGTTTTCTAGGTTAATAGACATGATTTCTTCGACGACAGCAGGTTTTTCAGGCTCGCTGATCTTAGGGGAAACGGGAAAAACTATATCAGTGTCAATGGAATAATCAATTATTTGTTGTCGAGGTTCATCCTTTTTAGAAGGAAGCCAATCGGGAAGATCTATTTTTCTTTCTGTAATCAAGGGAATGACGTCTGTATCTTTTTCCTGTTCACTTGGAGGCTCTACAGATGTATCTTCTTTATCAGTAGGAAGTGGTTCCTCTCCTGGTTGCAAGACCACTTGCACGCCATTTCTCCATACTATCCTTGTAGTTGTAGTCGTAACGTAACGTTTAACTATACGCTTTACACGTTTACCATCCTCGTCAACATATTCTTCAACTTCTTCATCAGGCTCTAAGTCCTGTAAGTCGATTTCCTTGGGAGGCTGTTGATCTGGTGTGATTTCTTCATCAGTAGGAAGTGGTTCCTCTCCTGGTTGCAAGACCACTTGCACGCCATTTCTCCATACTATCCTTGTAGTTGTAGTTGTAGTCGTAACGTAACGTTTAACTATACGCTTTACACGTTTACCATCCTCATCAACATATTCTTCAACTTCTTCATCAGGCTCTAAGTCCTGTAAGTCGATTTCCTTGGGAGGCTGTTGATCTGGTGTGATTTCTTCATCAGTAGGAAGTGGTTCCTCTCCTGGTTGCAAGACCACTTGCACGCCATTCCTCCATACTGTCCTAGTAGTGGTCGTCGTCGTAGTGGTCGTTGTAACGTAGCGCTTAACAATACGCTTTACATGCTTACCATCCTCGTCAACATATTCTTCAACTTCTTCATCTGGTTCTAAGTCCTGTAAGTCGATTTCCTTGGGAGGCTGTTGATCTGGTGTGATTTCTTCATCAGTAGGAAGTGGTTCCTCTCCTGGTTGCAAGACCACTTGCACGCCATTTCTCCATACTATCCTTGTAGTTGTAGTTGTAGTCGTAACGTAACGTTTAACTATACGCTTTACACGTTTACCATCCTCGTCAACATATTTTTCAACTTCTTCATCAGGCTCTAAGTCCTTTAAGTCGATTTCCTTGGGAGGCTGTTGATCTGGTGTGATTTCTTCATCCGTAGGAAGTGGTTCCTCTCCTGGTTGCAAGACCACTTGCACGCCATTCCTCCATACTATCCTTGTAGTTGTAGTCGTAACGTAACGTTTAACTATACGCTTTACACGTTTACCATCCTCGTCAACATATTCTTCAACTTCTTCATCAGGCTCTAAGTCCTTTAAGTCGATTTCCTTGGGAGGCTGTTGATCTGGTGTGATTTCTTCATCCGTAGGAAGTGGTTCCTCTCCTGGTTGCAAGACCACTTGCACGCCATTTCTCCATACTATCCTTGTAGTTGTAGTCGTAACATAACGTTTAACAATACGCTTTACATGCTTACCATCCTCGTCAACATATTCTTCAACTTCTTCATCTGGTTCTAAGTCCTGTAAGTCGATTTCCTTGGGAGGCTGTTGATCTGGTGTGATTTCTTCATCAGTAGGAAGTGGTTCCTCTCCTGGTTGCAAGACCACTTGCACGCCATTTCTCCATACTATCCTTGTAGTTGTAGTTGTAGTCGTAACGTAACGTTTAACTATACGCTTTACACGTTTACCATCCTCGTCAACATATTCTTCAACTTCTTCATCAGGCTCTAAGTCCTGTAAGTCGATTTCCTTGGGAGGCTGTTGATCTGGTGTGATTTCTTCATCCGTAGGAAGTGGTTCCTCTCCTGGTTGCAAGACCACTTGCACGCCATTCCTCCATACTATCCTTGTAGTTGTAGTCGTAACGTAACGTTTAACTATACGCTTTACACGTTTACCATCCTCGTCAACATATTCTTCAACTTCTTCATCAGGCTCTAAGTCCTTTAAGTCGATTTCCTTGGGAGGCTGTTGATCTGGTGTGATTTCTTCATCCGTAGGAAGTGGTTCCTCTCCTGGTTGCAAGACCACTTGCACGCCATTTCTCCATACTATCCTTGTAGTTGTAGTCGTAACATAACGTTTAACTATACGCTTTACACGTTTACCATCCTCGTCAACATATTCTTCAACTTCTTCATCAGGCTCTAAGTCCTTTAAGTCCATTTCCTTGGGAGGCTGTTGATCTGGTGTGATTTCTTCATCAGTAGGAAGTGGTTCCTCTCCTGGTAGCAAGACCACTTGCACGCCATTTCTCCATACTATCCTTGTAGTTGTAGTCGTAACGTAACGTTTAACTATACGCTTTACACGTTTACCATCCTCGTCAACATATTCTTCGATTTCTTCATCAGGCTCTAAGTCCTGTAAGTCGATTTCCTTGGGGGTCATTTCTTCTGGTGGGATTTCTTCATCAGTAGGAAGTGGTTCCTCTCCTGGTTGCAAAACGACTTGAACACCATTTCTCCAGACTGTCCTCATAGTTGTAGTCGTAACGTAACGTTTAATTATACGTTTTACACGATTACCATCCTTGTCAACATATTCTTCAACTTCTTCATCAGGATGTAAGTCGGAATCTTCAGGGATTTGTTGATCGGGCTTGAACTCTTCATCGGTTGGCAACGGCTCTTCTCCAGGTTGTAGAACCACTGGTATGCCATTTCGCCACACAATCCTTGTAGTTACTGTAGTTTTTGTAGTTGTAGTAGTTGTGTAACGTTTGACGATACGCCTAACACGATTCCCGTCTTCATCAACGTACTCCTCGACCTCTTCGTCGGGTTGTGTTGCAAGAGTATCATCCATCGGTTCTTGGTCTTCAGCTGTCTCTCTGGTATCTTCGGGGAACTCTTCAAGATACACTGGCTCGGCAGATTCAAATACGGGTTTCGTGTCTTCTCTTTCTGGAACACTTGGCTCTTCACCATCAATTCGTGGTTTCTTTTCAATTGGTTGTTCTTCAGAATCTCGAGTTGTCTCGACAGTTCTGGTTATTATGGTTTTTCTGGCTATTTTCCTTACTACCTTTCCATCGTGGTCTATATACTCTTCAACTTTATCTTCCGGTTCGACAACCTCCATTTCTTTAGGCGAAATGGGTACGTTGAAACTATCAAGTTGGCTCTTTTTAAAAGCTTCAACACTAAAAGGAACTTTGTCTTCTGAAGCAGTTTCCTGGGCTTCGGTTTGTTTCTCGTGCTTATCAAGAACAAACTGTTTCGTGACTATGGTCTTCTTGACAATTCTTCTGACTATTCTTCCTTCGTCGTCAACATATTCCTCAACTTCAGAATCTGGGGACAATTCTTCAGTTGTAGATACAGAAGTTGGAATTTCAAAACCATCAAGTTTCTGCTTTGTGACAGGTGTTACTGTGAACTGCTGTGTTTCGAATTCTTGTTCCATGGGGGCAGGTTCGAGTGTGTCGGAATCCGAAACTTCAACACGCCGTCCATGGCGATCAATGATGTAACGTTTGGTCACGATAGTCCGCCTGACAATTCTTCGGACAATATTTCCTTTTCCATCAACATACTCTTCAACTTCATCTTTTTCATCTGTAGGCATCCCTTCTGCGCCCTCCGCGGATGGTTCTTCCATGGGTTCTTTGGGAATTTCCTCCTGCTCAGAAACCACATACCTTTTTGTAATAACTGTTCGTTTAACAATTCTTCTAACCGTACGGCCTTCATCGTCAACATACTCCTCGTATTCTTCATCGGGATGCAATTCCTCCGCCTCAGCTTTAGGAGGCAAAGAAACATCGAATTTTTCAAGTGGGCTTGCTTTAACTGGAGTGACAGTAAAGACCTGTTCATCGGTTTTGGTATCAGCCCCTCCAGTGGCCTGGTAACAAAACAAGTCAAAAGTTGAACTGGAATCTAAATAGAGATAACTAAGGAACAATGCATATTCGCAGGAAAGATACTGAAGAGAATAGAAACCACGAGGCGCAGCCGCAGGAGCCTTTACACAATAGCGCACCATTGAAAATAAAATATTTTCTTCGACTGGACCTCAGCATTAAACATCACATTATTTACTGCAAATTATGCTAATGTGGATGTATTTACACCTTGGCTTATCTTTGAACTACATAACAACAAATTTTTCTTCGACTGAACCTCAGCATTAAACATCGCATTGCTATTCATTTCATCAAATCACACTTCCGAGAATTTCGCTACAGTGGTTGACATTGAAAATGAAGATCATAGTAAGGTTCATTTGGTGATTGAATTTAAAAGTTGTTTATAAAGCACATATGAATTAATTTTGTCAACACCTTCGACTCAAAATGAATAAATAGCATAAACAACCAGCACTGTATTTTGCAGGTAATTAATGACTACTTGTAGATTTGACGATCGCATCCACGTTCCATGTATTTTTAATTCGTGGAGAGAAGACTGTCTTTAGGAAATAGATATTTCCAACCTTTAGTAAAGTTCGAATCGATTTTTCATTCGAGACAAATGGATAATAAGATTTTTCACAAAGTTATTTTGCAAACTTGTTTTACCTTATGGAATATAAAATGCCTTTGTTAAATGTCAACTTGAACAATGTCACAGCGATTAATAGGCAATATAAAACCAAATAAAAATAAAATTAGACGAAAGGAGAAAAAGCACTGAAATGATCCAAATTTTTAAAAGGAAGAATAAATCAAATATTTGTTGTTTTCTGAAGATCTGCAGTCGCATAAAATAGCGAGTTTTTGGAAAGTTCCAGTTATCATAAACCAAATGTACGTGATTCGTACAAAGTGGTATCAGACAACTTTCAGAACTCAGGTCAAGTGTGGCAATACGATATTAATTACCATTTAGAATGTCATCTCTTACGATGGGAAAGCTTGCATGAAGCTTTTAAAAACAGTAGGTTTAAATAGAAATAAAATTGCACCGATGAAACAACCTAACGTACGACCTTAAGTTTTCAAAACGTGAAATGTACTTCATTTTCGTACCAATTTTCACACATTGTACAGCAACACGAATTCAAACAGAAGGTCAACTTTCATATTAGTGATACGACGTAGTTTGCTATTGGTTAATGCTGAGGTGTATTAAATACATGAAGCAAAGAATTTCTATGATTTACTTACTGGGTCTGGTTTGCGACGGAAGCGATTGAAGACGCTACTAAACAACGAAAAGCTCATCTCGTGTCTTCAAATATTGGACCCACGTCAAGATACTTCCCTAAGAGATTGCCAGAAGTTCGGATCCAGAGGATATCACGACGGGGAGCGGAAACGCAACAATATCATTTTGGTAGCATCTCAATAACAAGAGATCAGGCGCTGTGAACGTCTGGAAATTCGTTATCGAGGTCACGGCACGATGATTGGATGACCACTAATCGACTGCGAAATACTTAAAATCACATCTTCTCCTCTCCCACAAAGATTTTAGAACTGCAAACTGGATATCACGGAAAAAAACTAATACAAAGATAGCACGATTTATGAAACATCGTCTAAAAATGTTAATATCGAAAAGAACACTTTTGTCACGCCACTAGTATTTGTTTTCGCAAAATTTGATTAAGTGCAAATGGTTCCGCTACAAGTTAAGAATCCTAGCAATAAAAAGGTGTCTACGATTACTTTATTGAATGCAGAAAATATGAAGTGATTAGAGGAAAGACATTTGAAGACTGTCACGTATGTCACGCTAGGGACAGTAACTGGGCGTGACTTTTTTATCGCCATAATATTAGCACGTGGTAAAACCGGTGCAAATATAAACATTTCTATTTCTAGAATATTCCGCTTAGTCTCGAACGCGAAGCTAAAAGAATACCTGTATGAATCACAATCTTGAATTTATTGAGTCGAGTTCTATGATGATGATCTCGTCGATCCGTCTCCTGAGACTTGATTAGGTTTTGATAGGACAATTCTTGTCATAAAAATTTTAAGTCTGAGTAAATAGAATACTACTTAACAAAATCGATATTAGTCGCTACAGCAACGAAAACCTTTACGTGGTATTCAAGCCGGAATATATTAATATCAATCATATTCCTCTTGTGCCTTAGAGAAGATCAGAGATAACGAATTGGAGAGAGATTTTTGGGAATGACCAAAATAGATTTCATAAGCAGGAAAAACAGCTCGTTTACAGGCCGGCTTTGATATTTAGCCCGGAAGTCACAGTTCTAAACCAAGTAACGTCACGCATGGGCGTTGACATCGGTACGGACAGCGGTGTTTCACTCAAGCGCAGTCTCCTTAAGACCCAATAAAGAGACGCAGAAGAAATTCTATTCTAATACTAAAACGCGCAACATTTGACGCGCTGCCATGTAAAAGTCTTTAAAACGCGCTCGCAAAAGTGCGCATCAGTAACAAAGACTTTTATCCTGAAACTGAAGAGATCTAACAACATATAACTGAGATTATCATATAACATGGCGCTGTCGTGTCTTGCAAGTGTTGTCAGTTCCCTGTAAATTCATATTACCCCAAAAACACTGTTTTAATGGTGAGTGATACGAATGTGAGTGGAAACAGCAAAATCTCTAAGCCAGCGTATGCGTCCGAGAGGTACTGTACTACTGTACATACCAGTTTGCCCTGCCCAAGATACACGCTTAGTTCCTTTAACTTTGCCTGTAGTTGTCTCCATTGATCACCGATATCTTCAACCTTGTCGGTAACAGGCTTTGTATCTTGATTGGTGTTGTGAAGGTGCATTACCATTTTGTCAGCGGTTTCCTTCATGGTGGTCAACTCATCACCGAGCCCTTCAATATCTGATTCTATCGTCTGTAAACAATGCAAAATGGTGAATAAGCATGGTGAATAAAGAGACCAGATTAACTGTCTGTCTGCCTGTCTGTCTGTCTGTTACTTATTGACTTCGTGTCTGACGGACAGTCTAACTGACAAACAGGTAGGCTGGCTCAATTGCCAATTGATTAACTGTCTGAGTAGCTGACTGGATGACTAACTGGTTGGTTACCTGGCTGGTTCACTAACTGGCTGACTGGCTAGCTAGCTGGGTCGCTGCCTGGCTGGCAAACTGGCTGGTAAACTAACTGGCTGACTGGCTGGCTGGCTGGCTGGCTGGCTGGCTGGCTGGCTGGCTGGCTGGCTGGCTGGCTGACTGGCTGGTTAACCTTGTGTCTGGCTAGCTGGCTGGTTGACTAATATGCTGTCTAACTGGCTGATTGACTCATTGGGTGGGTGGCTAGCACACTGATTCTCTGACTGGCTGACTTGTTGACTAATTGGCTGGCTGGCTAAATCACTGACTAGCTGACTGGTGAATGGGTGGACCGACCACCGAATCAACGTATGCAAACTCAGTAATGAATTAAACTGAAACTTATTTTGCGTAAGTTGCTTTGCTTCCGTCGTTCGCGATAACCAGGCCTAACTGATGATGGAAATGACTATCAGAAGCACAGGCTGCTTCAATGAACAAATACAGAGTTCGCTTGATACCAATTAAATAGCACATTACCTTAAATGACAGAATACCTTAATGTTCTATAATAAATATAGAAGAAATATTTATTTGCACAAACCTTGAGGTCGTTATAAATATCTCTAGCATCTTGTCCAGGTCTCATAAGAATGTCAATTTCGTCGAGTTTCTCTTTAAGCTGTACTTTCAACCTGCTTGTGCTATCGTTAAAATATTTCATTGTGTTCCATTTGTTTTCCAATTCTCTCTGTCTATTGTTGGTTTGAAGAACGACGCTATCCATACGATCTTTCAACATGTCCATTTCATCCTTGACCTCTTTTGAGCCTGGAGCAGTCTTTCGACCAGCGATGAGTTCCTCACCTGCCTTTAGGACTGAGTCCATTTCAGATTGCACTTGTGTAACTTCCTTTTGGAGTTTCTGAAGAAATATAAACATGAGGGTGTTTCAATACTTTATTACAATACAGAAGAATGAATGTGGGCGACATGGATATGATTCACCATCCTTCATCAGTCATCACCATCATCAGTACAATACAATACAACATCATCCACATCATCGTCATCATCAACATCAGCGCCGGAAAGAAATACTTCACTACCACAATTTCTGGTATTTATACAGCAAATACACTGGACACTCTTTATCATCATCGTCATCAGTCATCATTATCATCATCCGCATCACCATTATCATCACCATCATCATCATATTAGGGGAAGAAAATTCACTACAAACACCACCACTGATATATACAGCAAACACACCCAACGCTTATCATTATCCGCCATCATCATCATCATCATCATCATCATCATCATCATCATCATCATCCTACACATCACCACGAACACATGTACAATATTCAGATCACATCACTAACGCTCATCATACCTTGTGCTCTAAAACCTGTTTCTGTATCGTGTCCAGATCGCCACCAACAGGCTCCAATTTGGAGACTTTCTTCTCGACCTTGTGTAAGACGATGGTGATATTCCTAACCGAGCGCCTGTATCTTTCAATCTGCAGAATGGTCGTCTCTACGATAATGCGTCGAGCCTCCATACCCTTCCAGATGTCATCATAGCGGGTCAATGCCGACTCCATATCTTGTTGCATGGGGGACTGGGTCTGCGCTTGTGGTTGGTCAGGTCTGGTTGTCATGGTAATGATGACTTTGCCAAGACCGACCAGGAGGTCCAGACGAGCTTTGTACTGAACTGCTTCTTCTTGTAGAGCCTGGGAAAATAACGTTAAGTAACGTTAGATATTCGCGTGGGAAACGAATGATTGTACTGTTATCAAATTTGTTTTTGGGCAACCATCCTAGAGGTACACACCTTTTCTTCGTTGATCTGTGTTCCCAGCACATCAGGATCAACTCCGACAGGTGCCATGGTAACCAGCTTCTCTTCCGTGACGTCAAGCCACGTGGTAACAGTCTTGAGAACATTATGGAATCGTTGACTCTGTTCTTGCAGCTCATCGAATTTTGCACCGGTGTTCATGAGCTTAACACATAATGTTTGCCAGTCCTTGTTGACTCGATCTAATGTTTCAAGGATCACGGACTGCTTGGTTCGTTCCAGGTTTATGAGTTCATGACCGCCTTGGTTGACGCCTTGTAGGGCGGGTCGCATGTGTTCGACTTCGTTCTGGAAGTACTGTTGGTAATAGAACAAGATAAAACGTTACTGAACAATATTGCAAGCAGCTATTTTTGAAAGCAACTAAGTTTGGGTGAACCTCTGCCCCACACCTCCAAAGCCCCTTCCGTCTCCTCAGTTTCCTTCCTGTTTCTCCTAGCTAGCGTTAAACTGTCCGATGAAGCAAGATAAAACGTTACGCAGAATAATATATTGCAAACACCATAATTGGTAGTACGCAGCCGTGTTTAATGTCGTCTCGACACCTTCATGACTGCGTAGGAGACTATGCTTGGGGAATCCTTTCGTTTCCCAAAAATTCCCTCACACCCTCTTCTCTTCCTTTATCTCCTCTGGCATCCGAGTTCGACAAAAGTGCAAACTATCAGAACTTTTCCTCGGCCAAGGTTCAACACAATTGTGATACCATATACCATTATCTTTTCAAACAGAAAACAAGATCAATTAATAATTTTGATAAAAATCACTTAGACAAAACATCCGGCAACAGGAAATTTAATGCACTAAATTTCTTCAGACGCCGCGCTTCCCCTCAGACACAAGATTTTCAATATCTTTTTTTGAGTTACCCCATTAACGGATTAGTGTAGTGGGTGATAAGACGTCAGGCACTCTCTAGACAAACAAACCTGAAGTTTTTCTTCAAACACCAGGATATCCGGTGTCACAAGCTCTCCAGAGTCCAAGCGTTTGATCATGGTTTGTTCCCAGCGTTCAAAGTCTTTAGCAATCATAATAAATACACTCTTCATTTCTTCGCGGCGTTTGTCGGCTTTGCCATTGACTTCATCCCATAGTCTATTTAACTGTTTGAATTTCGATTCCTTCTGTTTCTTTTTCTGTATGTGAAACATTTCGTTGAGGGCTTCGACGGAGGTTCCAAGTCGATTGAGTTCGTTTTGAATATCCTGGAAAAATGGGAGAAATCAAAATTTGAATTACTGATTTGTCGCCTATCCTTTTTTCTACTAAGACCAACAAAATCAGATTTCTACAAAGGACGTTTCTTTCTCTAGCACCTCCAGCTTCACTACAGATAATACTGAGATATATTTAGCAAAGAGCTTAAGCTTTATATACACGGGAAACGGCAGACGGCAGAGAGAATCATGCGTTCTGCTTTTTTGCGTCTGCGGTCGCCGTGAGTGATTTCGCGTTTGCGTAAAGTCATGCTCACGTCTAAGTGCCAAACGCAGTCGCCAGGCGCGAAAAAACGTATCAGAATAAGGGAAACGTTACGTACTTTAAATTGCTGCGCTTCTTCTCGGAGTTCGTTAAGGTTTCGTGCAACCTCCGGAAGTTTATCGATTTGTTTTCTTAGATCTTGCAAAGCCTTGATAGCAGCATCGAGGCCTTCTTTGAAATTCTGCGATGAGGTCAGTGCAGTTGAAGATGGTATTCGTTAAAAGACGATGTTGGTGCAAGTTCGTCATATCTCTGTCTTATTGGTTTGCCTTTTTCGAAGGTTGGTGCACGCTCCAGGCCCTCGATACTGTGGCCGAGTACATCGATTGCGATGATTTCTGGTTGATGCGAGTTGACTTCAGCCTGGAATGCCTAAAATTAAACAAACGAAAATTAAACTGGATAATTTTTTTGGAATTGCTTTTTGTTGCTCTCTCTTTACAAGTATAAATTTTACAATAATACATTAAAGACAATAAAAAGTTGACAAAAATAAATGACAATATATTTGTACTGATATTACATTAGAGCCTGAGGGCTAAGTTAACTGCTAAGTTTTCTAGTTAGCCCTCAGCCTATAAGTTTCTAGTATTTGAAAACAGGTAGAAGATATAAACTACAAATTACACTTAATATTTAATAAAGATATTTACATAGACAAGAATTTAACATATTAAAAAGAAGAACAGTGATATACGAAAATATATATATATTTCTCTTTACTCTTGGTGTTGTTTGTGGAGAAGATATTCTTTCAATTTTATTTTGAAGGAGGCAGATTTTGTCAAAAGTTTTAAGTGGGTAGGGAGATCTTTCCAAAGGTCAATTGCCATATATTAAGCCAGATAAAGTAGCTGACGGGACGGGCCTTACGATCTAAAGAAATCTAAAGAAAATTCGTTTTAACCCAGGATTAAAACTAATTCAACAACCAAAATCATTTTGGATTGATACCTTGAGCTCATCGATTTCTCGTCGTATCTTCGCAGGATCGTTACCAATGGGTTGCGCGGTCTTTTTCGCCAGGCGTTCCTCGGCAGAGTTCAACCAGGGTAGCATTTGACTGGCCTTCAGGTCGTAGTCCTTCAACTGCTGCCATGACTTGTCCAATAGGGTACCACGTTCCGTTAGCAATAGAAGCAATCGATTGTACCTTTCATTGATGTCTGATAATTTATTTTCTAGAACCCAGGACTTCTCATTTGGATCTCCGAGTGATTGTTTAGGGGACTGGTCATCACCAAGGTTGGATATTGATCTCTCTAGTTCACTGTGGAAAACCTATTGGAAAGGACATTGCTTAGAGTCGAGTCCTACTTGTCAAATACAGAGGACATTTTAGGGTTTTACCTTTGCTTCGTGTAGGAAGTCTTCGCCACTTTGGTTAACTGCTTTGAGGTCCTTTTCGTGGTCTTTCACATCATCCACAAAATGCTGTGAGCAGACAAAGTGTACAAATTTACGATTACAAACACTTCAGTGTGTGCTGGAGAATAACGACCCTTAAATTACAGCTCGCACCGTGGAGAAGTGAAAACCGAGGAGTCTGTGATCATAGGTCAACAAGGGGAAAGAAGTACCCGGTAGAAAAAAGGGCAGTTTAGAAACAGAGTTATATAAAAGAAATTGAAAAATACAAGTAATTTTAACGCATACCTTGTGTATCAAAAGTCTCTGTTGTGCGGTTTGTACGTCGTTCACATTGTGGAGTATGTCTGCACTTTGCTCTTCTGCTCGTTTCAGCCACGCCTATTAAAGAACCAAAAACCGTCTTTTAGAGGTTGATTTACTATATGTATGCAAGGCTATCTATGTAAATGGACGACGAGTTTGGGTTTGGTTAAGCGTTTTTATTCGTCGTAGTTTCTGGGAAATACAAAAGGTAGTTGAGCCTGGTCCACACCTTCGACAAACGAATGTCAAGCGCGCAGAAGCAACATGCGCAGACTATGCAGAAACATATTATATCGCAAATGTGAGAGGCAATGTACAGTATTCGTGAGTTGGTGTTAACATCCTTGATATCAGTCCAATCAAGTGACGATTCAGCACACTTCAACGCAATGCAACATAAAAGTGCTGAAAATGGACAATATCACTGCAACTTTCAACACAACACCTTTCTGTTTTTGCGTGAGTGGTAATACATTATCGCACTGCAAAACGCAACAATTTTGAGCAACAAGTTGCTTTTTGTTGACCTGTATTTCAGCACCTAAGGGATAGCAAGCTTATTATACAATTGAGAATGAAAAAAATATAGAAAAGGCAGCCATGTTGGGTGAACAAACAAGAGACGCTAATGAGAAATCTTATGTTGAAGTTCATCCAAGATGTCTGCCGTGACATCACATGCATCCCATTTTACTCACCAAGAATGGATGTAGAAGTTCCTCAAATTTCGTCAACTTCTCATGGATTACTACCAATCTCATATAACGATTGTCCAGCTCACTTTGTAGCCTGTTCCATCGTGCTTCAAGGCTTGTCATTTTGGAGTCCAATTCCCCTTTCTGTGATGGCGGAAGCTGTTCTGCTCTGCTCTGTAAGAACTGTTCACTTTGCTGCAAGGTGGTCTCCAAAGGCTGTTTGCGTTCATATATGGCTTTAGTTAGCTTCTGTTTCCCGCCAAAACACAAAAACGCGTGTGGTGAGGTTTTCCCGCCAAAATGCAGGATTGATGGACGAATGGCATACATGGTGTGTAGACACGTGATGTATGGTGAACGTGATGAGAATTCCCGCCAAAAACGGTAAACGTTAGAAAGATAGAAAAATCACACTTAGTGCACGTATTTATATATTTAAACAAAAATTTT
Organism: Telmatactis stephensoni; assembly: GCA_029948255.1. Lineage (NCBI taxonomy): Eukaryota > Metazoa > Cnidaria > Anthozoa > Actiniaria > Isophelliidae > Telmatactis > Telmatactis stephensoni. Next base: position 205,571 of record JALIZF010001722.1, on the reverse strand, counting down.
ACATTTCAAGTTTAAAATATCTTAATAATGATTCATTATTTTAACAACTACGTTTAAATAATCCTGATAAGTTTAGTCTGTAACTATTATAATTAATTAAGGGTCGTATTAGTCTCATTAAAAAACAATTTTATTGAGGTACATGTTGTTCAATTGTTATTACACGCTTCAGTAACCATCTTTGGCAGCGACTATTTATCTACTTTATAGTTTGAAGCATGTTCATCTTAAGACTAATAGAAATTCAATTAGTGTAACGAGATTTATATAATGAGAATGCTAGATCATGTTGGCTGTAAACAAATTCGTAGTTCGATCCGTCTTGGCTCTAGATAAACGATTGAATAGCTAGCTGATAGCTTGGTCAATTTGTGAATCTATTAAGGTAATTATCGTTACAGCAAGCACACGGCGAAAGAAATAGTCATTAAGATCATTCACAGATCAGAATCTTCTAAAAACTTTCTCGCTTTGGGTTAATAAACAGGTAACCAAATACTTCCACGTAGAGGATACTTTCGAAAGCATTTCGTGGTAAGCTAACACGATTTGTACTTAGCAAACAAAGGGACAGTAACATCCAAAATAATTGTCAAGTTACTCGAGCCTGAGTCCTCATAATTTCAAGCGGTTTCACTAACTCAAATCTCTCTAAAATCAGTCATTTACTCACCAGTTCACTCTGTTTTCCGCTTATAAATATTCCTAGCAAGAAAGGCGAATATTTCAAACGCCATTATACTCCTAGCGTCCAGCAATGCTGTACAATATTGAATTATTATAATTCTTGCTCCCTTAGCGGTCTGAAAATCTAAGCTATTTCCTGTTAGGTCCGTCGTGATGCCTTTTATCTGTAAACTGCACTTGGTTTGTTATTAAACGTTGACACCACTAACCCGCAGCCCGATCGAGGTGTGATCCCGTGAGATCAAGTTATGGAAGCTAACAATATCAGCATTCTGTCTAATATTAATCCCCTGTTTACATATTGTGTTGTACTTCACAACCCAAGCTGAACGAGCCAGCTTTTGGCATAAAGTGCCTTTCAAGATCTCAGAAAAGATAAGCCGTTTGGATTTTTAGGGTTTGGTCTTTAGAAAGAATGTTTTGAAACCTTTGTATTTGACTTGAGACAACATGATCAAAGCCTTTGAAAAAATAAAACATTGTATTTCGAACAATCAAGATTTAACTAAATGACAACATTTGTGCTGTAGGTTTTTAGTACTACCAAAAAATGAAATTTTAATATGAACAAAATTTTAATATTAACTTTGCTTTGGTCTGGCTTTTTATAAGGAAAATCTTATGAATTTATACATTCTTTTTATTTAAGAGGAGATTTTTTTGACGTTCAGGCATTTGGCAACAAAAACTATTCTGTATAAAGCCAAAGTTATTATTTTCAGAAAGTTTAGGCTAGGTTGTTTGTAAGTGGTTTTGATCAATTAATGTTGAATAAAAGTGTTAATCCAAAGTGAAAATTTGTATTGAAAATGGGTTTTAGGCCTTTTCGCTCATTTGCCATATAATTTTTAAGTACATTCAGCTCGAAAGTTGCTAAATTTGAATAAAAATACAGGACAACCACTTTGTACAACCCAAAAAACTGTTTTAAACAGGATATCGTATCTTAGTAGATCAATTCTTAACTGAAAATAACTGATAGAATTTGAGTGTTAATCCAAAACGGAAATTTGAATTAAAACTTGTACAAAGGGCTAGCTTTGGCACTTTTAGCCATTATTGCTCGATATTTGGAAAAAATATCCTCTTAATTTTGTACTTTACACAAAAACTCAAGCGCTGTTTTTCCCTCTTCATTTTAGCACAACGTTTTAAACTTTTGCCAGACTTTTTGCAAATTGCACTTTTTAATAGTTATTCTTATCCTATTTCATTTATCAATTCACAGCTTTGCCTTTTAAATCAATGTTAAGTTTTTATAATGTAATGATCCACAATAAAATGAATGTGAATGAATTTCAACGAATGCATGACAAAATGACAAAATTATGTGAACGCGTTTTCAGGGAAACAATTTTCGGAAAATTCAAACAACAATTTCTACTAACTATATAATTCCATTCACAATATATGTCAAACTGTGTATTAACAGAGCTTCGCCTCCCATATTACCTTATTCTTTAGGTATTCAAGGGTAATACTTGAGATATTGCACTCGGAATTACCAAGTTCAAGGGGGCATACAAGAGATATGTTCTTCCGGCAGGCCGCAAGCAGAACGATTTTCCCCAAAAAGGACATTTGATTAAGGTACTTATCAACACAGTAAAATGTACAGTAAAGTCTTGTGTTGGTATTTGTTACATTTTAAGATGAAAAGGGTTTTTTTTCAATGAAATTCGCTGCTTAGCATATGAATGCTTATATTTCGACGAAGAAAATTTCTAAATCAGATGGTCACATTATAGAAAGACGAGATCAATATTTCAGTATCACCAAATATGTATATGTCCTTTTTGAGACCAAAAACCTATTTTGAAGAGCCTCGTTATCGTTTCAGTCTACATAATTATAAAAACCTTTGTTTGGCATAGGAGTTTGGGAACAATTAGATTGGTTTTCTTGGGCCTAGTTCCATTCACTTTAAAGATTTTTTAAACTCGCCACTCTTTTCATTCTCCCTCCCCTTCCCCTCCCCCATAAAAAAAAACACAACAACAATCATTTATATTCCACAAATTATCGGAAAAAAGTCACAAACCTTTTGCTCTTCAAGTTGCTCCTCGATTTGTTGAACATCGGGCGGGGCACCTTGTTGCTTAGCAACAGTTTTTTCCATGTCATTCACCCAGTCAAGTAATTTTTGTATGGAAGAACACCATTCAACACAAGCTTTCTCTACCTCCTTGTGCTCAACTCCATGCCGTTTCAGTGTCAGCACAATCTTTTCCATAACTCTTTGAAGCTCAATTCGGAGCCTTTCGTAGCGTTCGAGAGCTTCGGCAGCTGTCGCTTTCATTTCGTCACGGCTTCGTCGAGTCGTCGTGAACGCAGGGTTTTCGGATTCGCGCGATTCGGGAAGATGGTGGAGACTTCGTCGGTATTTGTCGAGCACAATTTCGTAATCCTGTGTGACAAAAGTTGAGTTTATTTAATGTTGTCATTTTTCTGAGTAAAATAGGAAATTTAATAGCTTCCATTCTTCTAGGCGTCTATGCTCTGATAGATGCACAGATGACGTCAAAATATGGTGAGAACAAAAAATATGCAACAAAACTGTTTTGAAAAATGGAATATTTTATACAATATGTATCTAAATATTTCAACCAATCAGATCGCACCTAATATTTCGTGACGTCATACGAGCGTCTGTAATTTAATAACACAGTTTTCGACCAATCAGAGCGCATCCTAAAATTACTGCATAAATCAATATAATCACATGGAATTCTTCTAGGATTTAAAATAATCTTACCAATGAGTTCGGATATATAATCATTTGCCCTTGGTGTTAAGTTCTGGATGGGTATTTCATGTGAACACACCTCGGAATATAGATTCTAGAGAAAAAATAACGTTTCTGAGATTAGAGTGTGCATGAAACAGAGAAAAACATCAAATTAACCGCTCCAACTTCTCGGCCTCATTTCTCATTTTCTAATCCCATTTCTTTTTTTAAGTAGTTTCAAAGAGTTCCAGTAGCTCTGTGGTTGAGAGCATCCGACCGGAATACGGAAGGTCGTGGGTTCGAATCCCATCTGGAGCTCAGATTTTTTCCGAGCCCATCGTTAGTGGGAGTCAAGTACCTAAATTATTTTCAACCATTTCTTTTTCCTTTTTTCAACTTACAGTTAATTCCTCCATTGCTGTTTCCATCTCCTTCAATTCCCCCTCAGAGTCCTCAACTGCTGTCTCTTTAACCTTTTGTTCTGCCTCTGTCAGCCAGGTTTGTTCAACACTCAAAGAAGTATCGTAAGTATGAAGTTTTTCCAGAGATCTTGTGAAAGTGGCCATCCTGTTCTCGACTTGATTATTTACAGCACTCCATCTTTCTAGAAGATCTTCGGTTTTTGCTCTATCGCGTTCGCTTAGCTTGGGGAGCGCTAAACGAACATCTTCAACTTTGAGGTGCCGAGGTCTCATTTCTCTGTCATAGATATCCTAGGAAGTAGAATAATCCAATACAGTCAAACCTACGGGCCTCAGTGAAGTGGTCACGCCTTCTAATGAGCGGTTACTTATCAAATTGAATTTCCTAAATAAAGTCGCTTTAGAAACATATTGTCTTTGGCGATAAGCTGGCTATTTCTCGAGGGTGATCATACAAGCTGTAATTCCCTTGTATTAGATATTGGTTAGCAACAGGTAAGCAAAATGGGTCGTAGGAAAAGAAGAAAAGAAGGGAAAAAACAACAACCCAAAGAAAGAAGAAGCCAGATAGAAAGACAAAAAAGACAAGACAAGAAATTATAGACAAGGCAAAATGAGAAGACAAAAAAAGAAAGAAAGAAAGAAAGACAGAGAGAAAGACAACGAAAAATAAGAGTGCTTCAAACCTCAAGTTGATGAAGTTGTTGTTTAACTTCTTTCACATCCGCTGTTAAACCAGGTTGCTGGATAAGAATAATTTCGATACGATGTAACCAGTCTTCTAAGTCTTTTACAAAGGTAGCGACATGTTGGATGAACTCAAGCCTATCAACAAGAACAAATACATGAACACAAAGCAATGTATATTGCTACAGGTCAATGGGGAGTTTGTTGGCAAATAGAAACATGAACACAAAGCAATGTATATTGCTACAGGTCAATGGGAAGTTTGTTGGCAAATAGAAACATAAAGATGAAAATCGAAGCATGAACCTCAGCTCTCACTTCGCTTAGAAGGTCATGCTTACTATACAGCCATCCTTGAATTAAAGTTTTATGAATCAGATAGACTGAATTATCAAATCTGTATAATAAACTACCTCACGAAGAGGCTTTGAGAGCGAGAGGGACAATGAGGAGAAATGTAAAGGGAGGCGTGGTAGAATGAAAGGATGGAACTTACATTTTTTCCCATTCTTCTGCAGATCTGTGGACATTTTTCCATTTCTTGGTGGCTTCATCAATTTGTCTTTGTAATGAAGGATCTACTTTTCTGGTCGACATTTGTATAATCGCTTCTAATTGTGGGCGTCTGGTTTTCTGTTTCTCTTGTTGTATATTCTAAGCCAAATAGAAAAATAACTTAGGGACATCAGCGCATAAAAACTACTGCGGTAAAGGGGCTGTTACGTGGCGTTGCAAATCAAGTTGCACGAGCAAGCCGTCCCTGCAATTCGTTTTCTCGCAATGTTTTTCCACGTTATGTTACACGCTGCAATAGTTCGTGAAACTTGTTTCTCAACGCCATTGCCAGACGAGTTTCAGAAAACATTTGCCCTGTGTAACAGCGTCTTAAAGGTACTTTAAATGTTGCCCTATCAATACATCAAATGTATAACATCCTGCAAAGTAGTTAGGCTAACCTTAATATCTTGTAATTCTGTATCAACACTTGACAGCTTTAGAGTCTCGTTCGACTTTTCATTTATATGATTGTGTGTTCTCTGTAGCCAAGCTAATAAGTCGTCTAGAATGCTTTGTACATTTTGCTGTAAAAAGTGTTACGCAGTGCATTTTAACACATAAAAATTCAAATACAAAAAACTAGGTTAACGCCAAAGGCGTGGCACAAGAGTGGCATTTTGACTATACAGTACATACCTCGTCTATAGGTTGTACTCCTTCCCGCGTACCATCAACAGACTCGTCAAAACTCATTGCTGGTTGTTGACTGACCAGGTGTTCAGTTATTCCAATTATTTCTTGGTCGCCATCTTGCATCTCTTTTAGGAGTGTCTCGACGTCTTTGCTGCCAGCCAGGGCAAGTTGGGGAAGCATTGGCCTAGAAAAAAATAACACTTGCTAAATTTGTTGTTGTTGTTGATTGATGATGATGATGTTTTGACGATGTTCAGTCAAACCGAAAACGAAACGAAAGTTTAGTATTGCACTAGTATCTTGTAAACTTTTACAAAATAACCATCATATAACGCGCGCTCTCATTGGCCGAAGGACGCGTATACTGCGAACTCTAAATATGCACACAGCACACGTGCGCACTTTTCGAATTTTTTGTCAGTGTAAATGAACACTGAATTTGCTCGCAAACAACGAAAAGAAATAGAAAACTTACCCGCTGTGCTGTGTGCAGATTTAGAGCACTTAAAGACTGATCACGAATAGTCACATGATCAACAGTACTCGTCAAGATGGTGGTCTGAACTAAAGGAAACTGGCTATACAAGTCACGAAAAGTGGAGATTGAACAGCGAGTAAAAAAGTACTCGACGATGCCATAACTACACAGGATACCCACCTGTTCTGGTACAGCAGTTTTAATAACCTTGACATTAGTAAAAACCTGTTCTTTCGATAACGCTTGTTTGAGGTTCCAATGTCGTGATCTCCAGAGAGTAAGTAAGTGTTTGTATTGAATTTCAAGCCTAAAGAATAAATATATAATAAAATATCCATCATAAATGAAGAGAGGGTTATGTGGGGGCATCAGTGAAAGCAGTAATGGGTTCCTGGTGAAACGGTGACGGGAAAGTTCATACACAGAAACAAAATAATAAAAAAGTCCGCTTCAATGAAAATTTCATTTATTTTCATTGTTCCACTTTGTAATGTTTGAGTGTTCACCCGACAGCCTTTTTGCTCTCCTCGGCTGAGTATGCACTAAATAGACCTGTATGCATGTTGTGACAGATACTCACAATGAACAAACAAAATTGAATTTTCTGACTCGGCTGGCCACACCGGCAGTTATTAATTTAACTACTTTTTTGGCAAAAATATTAACTTGTATACCTTAATTAATAGTAATAATTAAACTCATTCCAACTCACTTTTTTGGGCAAAATTAATATGCATACCTTGTTGAGAACTCTGCAGCTTCAAGATCTGGAGCAGGAATAACAAAACACACAGAAGGGATTTCGTTTCTTTGGCCTGTTTTGGTGTTCACCTGCAATAGAAAGAAATTAAAGAAATGAATAATTATAAAAATGGTTAGCATGTCAGAAAAAATGGACAAATCAATGAATGAAGAAAAGGAGAAAGGGAAAAATGGAAGAAAGGAAAAAAGAAACAGGAAATGAAGAAGGGGAAGTGAAAAACTAAATGAGTCTAAATAAATGAATGAAAACAGGAGAAAAGAAATAGAGGATACAACCTGAGTATCAGGCCCTTTTGGGAGGGGAGGGGAGGGGAAAGAGGGGACCTTTTGGGAGGGGACGGGAAAGAGGGAAGGGGACTGGGAGGGGGAGGAGAGGGAGGAGGGGGACTGGGGAGGGGGAAAGAGGGGATTTCCCCTCCCCAGTCCCCCCTCCTCCCCCTCCCCAGTCCCCTTCCCCTCTTTCCCCCTTCCCCTCTTTCCCCTCCCCTCCCCTCCCAAAAGGGCCTGATACTCAGGTTATAGAGGATAGGGAAAATATATCTTTAAAAAATGATTGATAATGAGTTACAAACCTTCCATGCATGATGTTCTGAGTTGTCCAACAACAAACATTCCTCTCCTTTTTCAGTGACATTCTAAATGGTGTAAAAAAAAAAGAACAAAATCAATGATGAAATGACCCCTGCATCTACAATACATTATATTATAAGTACTCGCTTCGAATTAAGTGTTAAAAAAAGAACATATAAAACCCTATCTATCAATCCTTCTTTTTGCTTGGTCCCCCAGAGCCATATTGTCTGCAGCTGAAGTGCATTTACATTGACAATTTCATGCCAGGCTGAGTTTGTCACTAGACAGATTTCAACCAGAAACAACAAAAAGGTTTCCATGTTTTCCAGGGCCTGGTAGTTGAAAGACAATTAGCATTAACCCTAGACGTGCTCCAAGTCTCGTTCAATAATTTTTTCCGTTACTTAGGGTTCCTTATTTTTGTGTTGCTTTGGCTTCCTGTGTCATGATTCTCTTTGAAATCCAAATTACACCACAGGAAGCCCAAGCAAAAGAAAAAATTAACAAGCAACCAGATATTAACCCAGGATTCACTCTAAAGAAAACCATTCATTTTAACCCCAGATTAAATCTAAAGAAAACCATTAACCCAGGATTAGCTTTAATTGCCTTTTGAACAACCAGTCCCTGGGTAAACAGGGACTCAAGTAAATAATACATATATTCTTTTCCTGGTTTCCATGTAACAGTCTCATCCAAAAATCAAGTTTAACTCATTGCATGACAAAATTGCCAAATGGATGTAAATACCCGGTACGCGGTCATGACGCCCCATTGCCATGACGCCCCCAGTCAAATCCGTCATGACGCCCCAATATCTGGTCATGACGCCCCACTGCATAGTCATAACACCCCATACAACTTTTTTCTAAGTTAACAGCAGTAGTTAGGAGTAACCCTCGGTGTTATTTGGCCGTTTATAAAGGTTTCGTTTAAAAGATTGCGCCTCGATTTATCTATAAGTATTCTTTGAGAGTTTTTCTTGCTGTAAACTTGGGAATAAGACATAGGTTATACACTATGGGGCGTCATGGTAGATTTGGGGGCGTCATGGCTATGCAGTGGGGCGTCATGGATGGGGCGTCATGGCAAGGGGGCGTCATGACCGTCATTCAAATACCCTCTAAGTGATGATATAAAATCTGAATGGGCAAGTCTTGCAGGGTTCACAGGGGTGATATTAGGGCGATACATTGGATAAGTAATGTATAAAGAATGAGAGAGTGTTTTATATCAGTGGATATTTAGACCCGATACAACACACTCTCAAGTTCTTTATATTGCTTATCAAACGTCTAGTTGTCAATTATCATATTTGACCAGAATTTTCCAAGTTTGACTATTTTTGGCTTAGAAAATCCAAGTTCAAGTTTATGCAAATGAACAAAAATCTTTATCTGATATAAAGATCTACGTTACGGTAGTGATTTTCATTGTATTTTCTAATGAATTATTAATAAGTTTGATAAATCTATGCATTAAATTTCAAAGTGTGTCACAAAGTTCGTACCTGCATACTTTTGTAGCTACAAACGGACTTCACAGGAGTTTTTTCTTTTAGTTTTGCTTTTCTTTTAGGTAATGGGGAAACTTGTTTACTTAATAACTGTAGCGAGCTTATTGTATCCTTGTAGTCTATCAATTCCTGTTTCATTTCCTGGAAATGAAGGGAAAAGGAATGAATGAGAAAATGAAGGAAAAAATGTTAAGAAAAGAGGGATGGAAAAGATAAGTAACACGTGCCAAGACAAGTCTAATACAAAAGAATATACAAAAAAGTGAACTAGAATTCTCACTTTAAATAATAGACAATATCTGGAATTGACTTGGTTTTGGAATTAATTTTATTAAAACCAGTTTTCACAAGTGCTGGAAGCAGAAGCAACATTCATATAGACTCACTGATGGATTGTCCATTGTCATTTTTACAACAAGGTGAGAAATGCAACACTGAGTATGTATATACTGCTTCAGCTTTTGACAACCAGCACTTAAGGAATAACAGAAAATGCACCATTATATTGACTACATAATCATTAACACTTTTCCAGAAAAACAATATTGACCAGAAATGTAATATTGACTGCTGTATTTAATCACATAATAGTTGTTAATCTTGGGAGGGAGTTAGGGGGGGGGGGGGGGGGGTCAAACCTGAGGTCCAACTATTTTATCCTAGAATTTTGTTTCGCCACAGGTTTAAAGAAAAATCCCTGAATCTATCCCATTCTCAAGAACCCAGGAGTAATATTCTGTCGCTCGTCTCTCGCTCCCAGAAAAATTACCCCTGGGCACGATGTCTGTTAGAACTTGTTCCGGTGTTAAAATTCGTCTCTTTTCTGATTGGTCGATCCCAGCAGATCAACCAGTCAGATTGGTTGGGTTCTTTGAAAGCCACCATTTTGGATCTCAACTTCCAGAACAAGTTCTAACACACATCGTGCCCAGGGGTAATTTTTCTGGTAGCGAGAAACAAGCAACAGAATATTACTCCTGGGTTCCTGAGGATGAATCCATCCCTGCATAATAATTAAGTATTTTTTAATTATTAATAGCCCTTCATCTAATGAAGCTTAAAATATTGGCACCAAAAAGAAGGATTAACTACCTCTTCATTACTCTGTTATTAATCAAATTTTTTCGAGCACTTACATACAGGCCAAGACACAACACACTAAAATTAGAGCTAAAAAGGAAGCTGTCTTTAAAAAATGGTAAATTAACCCAAGGTTTCAACTCCACACATAATTAATAGGTCAACCAGTTCAAGTCATATGTCTATTTGCTTTAACTGGTTAACTGAACATGTAACAATATTCACAGTTAGAGAAAATATCCTGTTGTTTCTGTAAAGATTATGCAACTTCAGATAACAAATGCATAAGGAGTGTTCAAGCAAGCAAGACAAATACTTGTAGAATGCAGTGGTCTATTGGTATAATATAAGGCTTATATACTGTTTGTTGTTATTTCTAAAAAGTTTTAGGGAATTAAAGTTCGAATTGGCAGCAGAAAGATGGAATAGAGAGTGTAGACTGAACTCTTTATGGAATAGTATTAGACCACAATACAGAAAAAAAACAGTCAATTAGAGAAAAAATCTAGAAAAAGGAATTTTGAAGCTATATTGAGAAGTTAGTGCCAGTTTTTATAAGATGTGACAAGCACATACTAGGAATTCTATAGGCAAGAATTAGATTACATGGTAATTAATTAATATAACTAGACTATTTTTCATGTGAAAAAACAAACAGATAAAATGATTCTGGCACCTCTACTTTGATAAGATACTTTGTTTGGGTTTCTAGGGATTTATTTCAACCAAAAATCAAGAAATTAGAAAAAAGCACCGCTTCAGACAATCCCTAAAGAATAACTTGAGGCGAAAAGTGATTAGCAAAATGCTATAGAAGGCTTAGCTTTGTTTACTAATAAATATACAAATCTACCTGTAGTTTTGAGGTTGAAAACAAAAGTAAAGCATTCAGTATAAGCTTAAATGGTTTTTTTTTTCCATAAATATGAAGAAAGTTAAAAAATAATGGGTTATTTCTGAGAAAAACTGGATGATTTTTGAACTAAATATTTGAATGTAAAAATAGAAGTAATTTTGAGTATGAAGTCAAATGAAAATAAACTTCATTAGCATATATACTTGATAAACCTAGACATGGATTATAACCAACAAAATAGTCATGATAAACACGAGGAAATTCAATAACAAAGTGTGAAAATTTTAGAGGGAAAATTAGGAAGTAGAAACGATCGCGAATGAAGGAAAATCTAATTATTATAGGTGTCATATTTCGATCCAAATTCGTTACAAGAAAAATTGTTCTTTTGGTGTAAAAAATGCAAAGATCGGTTTGCACGATATGATTTACTAACTTGATATTTTTAACTGGCAAATACAAAACAAAGACATAATGATGGTTCTTAAGTCGATTAATTATCAGATGGCAAATCAGTTTTGATAAGTGAATTCGAAGTATACATGCATGTACATCTTAATAGCCGCTCTAACCAAGCAACAAGAGGAGCCAAAACAGAATTAGACAAATACCCTCAGCTGTATTTGCGAAAACCATCGTACTCAATAGGTATAACACAGAGTAAATTTGCATTCACACGTTAATAGATATTCACGGGCAATTTGATAGAGATCGAGTAATATGCACAGTTCACAGCTCTTTTCGGCCATGTCTGGAGTCACTAGAGCGGAACAACCAATATCGTGTACTGTTTACCACAAATTTCCAGAAAAATCCGCTAAAAAATAAATATTTCCGCTCCTACACTTCATCATTCGAAAATAGAAAACCAGCCGAACATAATGGATTTATTTTCAGTGGTTTAGAACTTCATAAAGTTCTAATAATATCGATTGATTCGGCGAATTGAGCTTCGCGCCAAGAAACCAATTCAATTTTGAAATCCATTTCACGTGAGAATTTTGATCGATTTTTCCACGTGCTAGAAAGTATTTGGCGTTCCACGTTCGCCACAGTATCTAATTCGCTTCTTACCTGCTTAAACTGCAGCATATCTGTGACAACTTCTTTAAAAGCAGGCTCGATTTCATCATTAGAGTCTGTTTTTGGAGAACGAAGGATCAGAACGTACCGTTCCTTCGGGGTCGACACAGAAGGTTCGTCGATATGTTTTTGTTGAAAAATATCTTTAACATAATCTAAAGAATAGGCAATAACTAGCCCTAGCTGTGTTTGCCTGACCACTGGGAAAGCATCCAGAGGAATATCTGAACGAAGAAATTCATTATTCGCGGGAAGAACTCGTTCCCTCCAAAACGCTTGCCAACGACTGTCATGGAGAATTTGTTCATGGTCCAACTTCGCTTCTGAAGCATTTTTCCAACGTACGACATTCGCAAAATTGCTAATTCTTCTTAATGCAGTATACACAGGAGGTCTGGAAAGCATATTTTTTGTCCACGTCAACGGAGAAGTCCAAAAGCTTGTATCCACGGAGTTTTCCCTCGATACGACTCTCCCCGGAGGACTCTCCTGATCTCTCAAAACAATGTATACAATGAGAGCTAGGGAGGTGAGTAGCACGAGCGTAGCGGTAAATAAAATAAATACTAACAAAGGAAAAAAGCCCCAGTATAGTGCTACACACATGCTACATCCACGGTCTCTTCACAACTTCAGAGTACAATACAATAATAAATAGGCAATCGCCAGCAAAATCGCCGAGTTCCAACGCGGTAAAGATGGCAGCTTTCTGCACAGCTCGCAAGATCTCAGTCAAATAGCTGCAGTTTTGTATGTATTTAATCTCCTTTCTCTACAACTGATTTTTTGTCGCTTAGGAATAACGTTAACAATTTCATCCATCTCTTTTTGAGTCCAGTTAAATACAAGAGACAGGGTGGTCCAACAATCATTGCAGATGAACTGTAGCTCCTGCAGCTTCTTTCAAGCTGATATCGTCAAAATTTCTTCATTCAAAGCTTCAAGATCAAAGTAAATAACACATTCCTATGAAGAACTGATGTTCTGAATATCCTTGATTTGAAACTGGGAATCTCCTACGGCGTTTATGTCAGCACAAACAGCGGTAAAGCAGTCACGAAGAACCAACAGTTGTAATCCGACACGCAGGCTCTCGAACATGAACTCGTACAAAGGAAAGCATTACGGCTGAATTATAATGACTTTCGACTAGGGCACTAAATATTTATGAACCCAACGCCAGTTAAGTACTTAACCTGCAAAATTCCCACTAAAACACCAAGTGCTTTTATTCGCACTTTTATAAATCCACAAAAGCTCAATAAAATCCCCGAGATTTCAAATACGATGATTTATTTTGTCTAGCATCTTGTTTTTGTAGGATTTCAATATCGCGTGACATGGATATATTGCGTGTTGCGTTACTTTCTAGACTGCTAGAAACAGGTTGAATTCTCTTTTCAACAATACTTTATAATAAACACTATCAATAATAATATTTATAACGGAGAACCGTTCCTTCATTTTCGAGAAATAAATCTTTTAAAAAGAAAACGACAAATGAAAATGGCAACAATAAATCATATTATGAACTTGGACTAAAAAGAAAAGAAACAAAAATGAAAAACAAGACGGTGAAACTTTGCCATAACTTGTCTTCCTCCTCAAAATATCCGCTAAAAAGCCCACAGAGCTGCTCAATACCCCACTGCGCGGCATTCTTACTCACCGTTAGCTTGTCGAGGTATATTTCTGCTGTTTTCCTGTCTGGAATAGCTTGTACGTCATACACAGTATTTAATTCTTCTATTAGTTGCACCATTTTACGTTCGGCAATAGTGGGCGTCTCGGAAAAACTAGAATTGACAAAAAGATACTTAGAAATAGATATAATACATACGCTATCAACTTTATTTCATAATCATAATCATCATCATCATCATCATCATCATCAGCCGCCACCATCATCATCACCGCCCACCATCTTCATATATTCACAACTGATCATCAATTTTGCTTTAGCAAAATATCCTCTTGTGATGTTTTTGTTTATATTCAAAAATAGTTGCTGATTAAGGACCACTCTCTTTTATGAAAACATACGGGTGTTTTCCATTTAGTGGAGCCAACTGGCCAGAACGGCCTGATTTCTTAGGGCTGATTCCAGCCAGAGCTAGAAATTGACATGTACCATTTAAGAACGTACTGGCTGTTCTAGCCGGTTGGTTCCACTAAATGGAAAACACCCATAGTCTCCAAAAGTGATTGTTCTCTCAGATTATAGCGGGGTAACCTTTAGCTTACATAAAGGTCTGCTAATCTGCTTGTTAAGATAACCCACTAAGAGAGTTACTGTTGTTTGTTTTGAAGCCGTGCAAACTTACAAGCTATGGTAACCCTTCTAACTGTCCAAACTTCCTCAGCCGTAGTTACTTTATCTTGTCAAAATTTGCGAGATACCAAAACAGATAGTACTTCACAATTTTCTAGCCGCCCCCCCCCCCCCCCCCAAAAAAAAAAAAAGAAAGGGCCACTTTCACCCCGATTGCTAAACGTACAAATATTTGTATTTTGTTTTACCATTGATGTCATTTTATCTCTTAACTGACTACTTCTGATTTAAGTAATGATCCGAGTAAGAAGTAGGCAAGTAAGCCGCAACGGATGCAAAAAGGTTTATTGTGTAATCTACGTCCATCTCTTTGGCAAAAACATGAAAATTGTATTTTTTATGTTTTATTATTTTAGCCTGAAAACCAAGATATTTGGCGTATGTGGTAAAGTTGCAAATGCCGCAAAACAATAGAAAGTTGCCTATACTTCTTACGCACATTGTTACTTAATTCCCTTTTCTAGACGTTACTTGTTTCCATAGCAACCAACCACGTGTACGCACGCCCACAAGATACAAAGAAACATACCTGGTGATAAATTTCTACAAGTTTGAAATGTTCCTTGAAAGCAATTACGAGCTGTTTGATCCACGCCCACTGACTTTTCATGGCACTAAGATAAGCCTACAAAAAGCAAAAGATTAACAAATTCCACGTGTTGGACTTAACACGTCATGAACACGTGGTCATGACCTGTAGGTCAACTTATGACTTAAATGTGTGTGAAAGCTAATTTTTAGGGCGTAATTCGGGAGGAAACTGCATTATAATCAGACAAACAGTCTAATACCCTCAGGCACTTTCTTTATTAGAGTTGGTTTGGGTTAGAATAAGACTTCAATGTTTGCTCATTTCTAGTCGACATCCACACTAGCCCGGATATCTTCATTTTTTTCCGTTTACGCGCCTTTGATAAAAGGAAAAACGCCGACTTGGTGTGCACCGAAAAGGCTAAAACGCACGCATTGAAATGTGTTCATCTTTAAACGAAAATGCTGTGGGCAAAGCCTAGCTAGCTCTTTCAAGGACAATGACGCACTTTGGGGTAGAATGATTCCACGAGTCGGTCTGTTAGCTTGTTGGGCTTCCTGTGGTGGTCGCTCATACACCAACTAGTTAAGGTGATTCCTCTGTAATAGATCCTACCGATAGAAATCGCTTAAAATTTGATATTTTGTAGGTTTTTAGTTACTTATCTCGTAACTAACAAAAAAAGAGGGGGTCACGGTACTTGTTTAGGAAATATTTGGCTTGATAGACAAGGGTATTTTAGCGATTTCGCGCGAACGTTCGATGTTTTCCAGCTAATTCGTTGTTGTTTCTATCTGGTCTCAGAAAAAGACTCCAAAACTCAGAGTTAGCAGTATTTTAGTAGAAACAGGTAAAATAGTAAAATATCTCGCAAGAAAGCTTATTTTAACTTCGATAACGCATTTCATTGGAACATTTTTTGCATCATTTAGAGAGCAACATACCCCCGAAATGTTCGATTTTTGGCATTCTAGGGCTCAAATATACATAAAAAAGCGTCAAATTTTCCATGTTCCTATCGATAGATTTTCCTAATTTTCAACTATGTTGTGTAAATCATTGCGTGAATGCAAGTTTTGAAATAAGAAATGGGGGTCACGGTGCTCGTTTGCGAGATATTTTGTAAAACATCATCATAATAGGGCTAAAAACGGCACTTTTTCGAGAAGGGAATGCCAGGGCGAGTTTCGCAAAACTTGCTTTTTATCGCACCAAAGATTAGAAAAATTTCCAAAATCGAGTTTTGTATCCTTTTTGATTATACTTTGAAAGAAAATGCTCGTAAATTCGCGATTTATGCTTTTTGAACCATGCGCAGTAGGCGTGCGCGGTGCAAAACAGAGGAGTTACCTTAAGCGACAAGACGATACAAATGAAAAACAAGTAAGACTTATGGGATCAGTCGCTTTTTTTTCATGGTGTCTCGTTCAGTAACGAACAAAGAAACTTATTATACCCCAGTAAAATTAAAAAGGAAAGCATTTGGAAACGTCAAAAATGTACCGAGTAAACTGATGCTACATGAGACGTTTTGCAACGACGATTTTTCACGCAATGCCGTTATGCCTTCTAACGTACCACACGGAACAATTTTTATGAATATTTCTAAAGATTTACTAGTAACTGTGCGGTCTCTTGAGTCATCAACACCTCCACTAACTTGACATTGTCAGAACACATGTCCCACAAATACAATCTCGAACTGATGTATATTCCAGGCAGACAATTGATAAATACATGTTGTGTTTATACCTCCTAGTTTGTTTGTGTTCGCTTTTGTTCGTTTGTTTGTGTGTTTGTTTGTTTACTCATTTTTTATTTCTTTTAATATTCTTAGATTATCTAAGAATACCAGAAAGGGTTGAAGTGGTCAAGGTTCGAACGTCCACATATTGTACAACATCTTTTCGCTAAGTCGGCAACGTCCAAAGGTTTACTAATGGCTAACATATTGCGAAAGCTAAACATACGTTTTCTATTTTGGCATCACAACCACAGACAATAACATTAGGATCGCGTGAAGAGTTAAGAGGTCAACAAAACCCCTCACAAATAGCTGTTTTCCGTCCCATGATTTCGCCTTTGTTCCTCTATTAATAAATCAATAAATTAAAGGGAGATTTTCTTCTAATAATGTTGATATCATGCGAAACCTACTCCCCAGATTTTTGAGGTCTGAGATCACATTGTTTTCTATGGCACTCTGCGCCTTTGTAGTGTAACAGCGACACGTTACCACACAACTAAACCACTAGACCTCAAAATAGCAAACTGTGATTGAACTACGATTTCTCCATGACACACTGCGCGTTGTCTTCACTTGGAAAATGCCGAGAATATCCTATTTCATTTTTAAACAGGAGAACATAAACAGGAAACTCAGCGCGCGCCATTATTAATAAAACCTTCGACATCCAAATTTGACGAGTTGCCCCGCATTTGGAGTATTTTTAGAACTCGGTCTCTTCCTCCCTTCCCTTCCCTCCTCTCCCTCCCCTCCCAGTCCTCAAAGTAAATTAAGACACTGACCTCGATGGGACCTGGAGCAGGATGCTTGGCTTTGATCATGGATTCACCAGTTTTGATGATATTTTGATACTGTGGTTCGTGTTCACGTATTTCGTATGATAGTTCCTTTATTCAAATAAAAGAAAGTATGAGTAAACGAGAGTAAACGTGTAAAGAGTAAACATGACAAATTATAAAACATTAACACAGTTCGTTCTCGCATCATGTTGCTTAAATTCAGCTGCTTATTTTTGTTTGATTTTATGCATCGGGCCGGGAGTTTAAAACAAAAATATATTAAAAAATCAACATGTGAGTAGTCATTATTTCCAAATTATTTAATGTAGAGGTAGTGTGTGTGAGAGTACAGTGTCCCCCAATAGTGCGCAAGCGCTAGAAGACTTGGTCACTTATTATTCTCTTATCGCCTTGTGTGAATCGAAATGCTAATGATACCAATGTCGCCGCAACATCTCTTGTGAACGTGCACGCATGATAGCTTATCGAAGCGACTTGATCACCATGTGTTTCAACAAACTTTAGCGATTGCCGTCCAGACGATGATGCTATCTTTCTCACCGAGAACGCAAACGTTTGTCTCGATCGAACGCAAGTCTGGTGTTTGATAATAAAAGATGTGTCTCCGTGTAGACACTTAGACAGAGTGGATTTCGCATGTCTGTGAAAACGACACGGTCACGACACGGCTGCAAGAGAAATTATTTCGAAAGTTTCGAATGTTTTTCTAGAGCAGCTTTCGTATGAGTGGGAAACTTACCGAACCACTCATGCCGTGTCCGTGTCAGTGCCGTGATGTCTATAAAAACATTCGAAATGTGCCGTGACCGTGCGGTGACCGTGCGGTGACCGTGCGGTACCGTTTTCATAGTCAGACGAAATCTACTCTGGACATCACGGCACTGACACGGTCACTGCATTGACATGATCACGGCACGGCATTATTACGGTACGGCGCGGTCCTTTACATCACACTCATACGAAAACTGCCCTAAACTGCCTCCTACCTCTCCATAGAGCTTGAGGTCGGGTAGATCGAGGTCCGTACGGGCCCAGTCACGTGACACTTCGGGTTCTTCTCGTTGGTTCATCCAGATTAGTTCCTTAGTGGCTTCACTCATAAACTCGACCAAACTTTTAAGGTCTTTTAATCGGTCTAACGAAGATGACTGTAAGACAACGAAGAGTTATTGATTGTGATTAGCAGTTACTCGGGCTACCTTCTGTAGAATGGTGTCTGTCTGTCTGCCTGCCCGTCTGTCTGTCTGTTTGTCTATCTGCCTGCTTGTCTGTCTGTCTGTCTGTCTGTCTGTCTGTCTGTCTGTCTGCCTGTCTGTCTGTCTGCTCAAATTTGACTTTGCGAAAGAAATAAATCAGTACATCAGGTTTTCAAACCAGATACTTACAAGAAGAGCGACATATTCCTCGTTCAACTCGACGATTTTTGGCCGAAGTGAGATATCTTCATTCTGAAAAAAACGTTTTCTTTAGTAATTAGGAGGAGAAAAACTCTGTTTTGTTGTTGTTGTTGTTTTGTTCTGTTTTAGAGCACATAAACACAAAGAATAACGACATAAACGTCATTCCACGAAAATATTCTCGAGATTTCAAAAGAATGAAGATTTTGATAATTTCTCAGCTTTCAACCTACAAGACTTGATTAGTACACAAACAGCCGAAAGTTCTGGGCTGGTTAACAGATCGCCAACGAATCATTTTATTTGTCCCAAAACGCATTCATCTTATGGGATAAAATAAGCATTGATTCTGCCGGTCGTTGTAGTTTGCGCTATAATGGCCATCTGTCAAGTGATGACAGGATATATGATCAGTGAATCTACAACTAGAATTTGTGAAACAATAACAAGCTATCACACCTGGAACTTTTTAACTTTCGCAAGTTCGTCATCGAAAGCGATGATCATATCGTGTTGGCCGTGATGTTCTTGAAGGCATTTTTCGGACGACGGCAAATCTAAGCCAAAACCTGCTTTATCGATTGAATTCTGGAAAATAAACACAATTTTAACAAACGTTTAATCAACGAAAGAACGTGTGCGTCTTCTTGGCTCATAATTAAATCATCGTCATCAACAGAAACATTTAAACTAGAACACAGCAAATAACAATTTCAACATTATTTTCAGAAAACAGCAGTATCATCATCGACATCAACAATAGATGATGATCATTTGATGATGATGATCATCATCATCACCACCATCATCATCATCACCGCCATCATCATCATCACCATAATCATCATCATCATCATCATCATCATCACCATCACCATCATAACCATCATCACCATCATCATCGGCGGCAGGAGCATCAGCGTCATCAACATGAAGCCCGCCAGCAGCAAAAACCAAATCATCTTCACAGACAACGATCTACATTTCTAAAGTCTTCTGCAGATTACAACGACAGTACCCCAAACACTCAACATGAAGGCCCTTTTAGCATGAAGGCGAGTTGTTTCTGACAACCGGAATAAACTGAATCGTTTGTTTTTGTTTCCCAAAAGAAAAGAAAACAAGAGACAGAATGCCCTAATCTTAGGACATCATCAAGAACATAAAGAATACAAGTGTTATTCCCATCTTACCTTTCTTTCTCTGACCCACAACAACATTGCGTCGATGATATCTGATTTACTCTCAGGGTCCCCCTTCTCTAGTCCAAACTGCAAGCGTATCGCCTTGCGTCTTTGGGGGGAGGCGCCAGGAGATATTCCTGAGTCCATTGACGTAGAAGAGGGAATAGATTCTGATGACGTCACGTATGTTCGAACAATGCGTTCTGAAATTATTCAAGAGAACAAATAAATGTGCCGTTTACACGATGACATTTCCTGCAAGTCGTCTCGCAATAGCGTGCAAAACAAGCTGACGTACCATGCACTGCAGCATGCACATATTCTGCATGCATAGTGCAAAATCATTGCAAGACAAGTTATTTAAGTCGTTGCAGCAACCGTTTTCGGCATTGCACCGTGTAACACCCCCTACACGTGCTACTTGTGTCATAATGCCATATCGAGAAGAGTTGCAGACAAAATTGTACCGTAAAACGCCTTAATATTCTATAATTATAGAATAATTATAAGAGCTTATCGAGCTAGGTAGCAAAACTATAAGTGACTTCCCTTCAAGTAGTGGTTAGTTATAAATGCATTAATTACACACACACCACCACGTCACGAACCAATATCATGCACACCCATGCAAACTCACCTTGCGGTACAGTCTCATCTGATGTCAACCTTGAGACTGTTGTTTTAGTTTCTATTGGTTCACCGGATGCCGTTTTGTACGTTCGTTTTGTTATAGTAATCTTTTTATGAGTAGATCGAACAGTATCGTCGGTATCCATGGGAACTGGGGATCCTGCCTGGGCTGTAGCAGTTCTAGTTGGGGTAATGGGTCGTTCCAGTTTCAGTTTTTTGCCTTCAGAAGTTGCCACTGACTCGTATTGTGGCATTTGAGATGCTAGTCGTTCGAGGTGAAGTTTGATGTTATTCCAACGTATATTGATGGTCTGAACCCTGATAAAACAAAAATGTTTTTATCAGTAAATAAAGTTAAATGCTTCTAATTTATGCTTTCGATCATTGGTGTATCTGTAATCTTCTCGCGCTGAAAATGAAAAGTGGGAATATAAGACAGAATGGGAGAGGGAGGGGAGAGGTTTCGTATGAATGGAAAACGTTACGACACGATATTCTCCATATCGTATGAATTTTCAGTAGCGTAACCGTATTTCTGTACCGTACTCATTCGAAATCTGCTCAAAAAACAGCTTTATTCTTACTTGTTTCTAAGATCAGCTCCTCTTGAATAATGACCTGAAACTAGTAGCTCTGCACCAGAAACCATGTGTTTGATGCTGCTCTCAAACATCTGAAAACAAACGTAAATAGATGACGATAACTGCCATGCTACTGGTAGATAAATTAGAAAAGTTGGTCAATCTAAGTTTGGGTAAATGAAATTGCCGGGAAATCACTGAGCGGCTGCTTTGACTTTGAACCAATCACAGGTCTAGAAATTGATTGATCGATGGAGGGAAGAAGTCTTTAATTGACCAATCACCGTGCGAGAAATCCTCTCTTTTGGAAAAAAAATAATACTATTCAATTCTTACCATTAAGGACTTTTCTATGCCTATAAAGTGTTTTCTTCGAGTGGCAGCGTCAACTTTGTCACCAGATTTCTCCTCCTGAAAAAAAAAACACCAAAAAACATACAGACTTAATTAACTTACAAAAACCCACAGACATTTACAGCGCAAATGCACAAAGTTGCACGCCTCGTGCGTTGTAACATGCACGCATCTCACTTTCTACACCGTGCGCAAACTCAGTAACCTACTGCTCATTTACAAAACCTAAGAAATATCAATTTCACGGCTTTGAGTCTGCGCATTATTTGCGCTTATCAATCAACTCCCGCTACTGCGGAACCCTCGAGAGCGTAAATTTGTGTCTGTTATAGCGTGAATCCATATTAACGAGCGTCATTTTCAGTATAGTCTTCTTAAGTTTGGTTAATTCCGTGGACAGTTTGTTGTCCGTATTAACGAGTTGTCTGTAATACCAAAGTGTTCGCATTGAATGCATTAGTATGGATTGTATCCGTATTAGCGTCCGTGTTAACGAGGTGTCTGCAACTCGAGGGTTGACCATGTTACTTCTAAGCAAAAAGTGATCTATTTAAATACACACCGATTTTATTCGGTCCTCGATGTCGTCTAGAGACGCATCTACCAACATTGCCTATAAGAAAAACGATTTCTTGATAAATACACCATAAACACATCACTAATTTGTAATCATCAACGGAGAAAATTATTAATATGTCAAAGATCAATCATTAAGCCAGGTTCACATTGAAGACGTAAGCATAAATCGCAAGTAATATACACACAGTAAGTAGCATTTTTGATATGGGTGGCAAGACCTGCTAATAAGCAGCACATAACCGAGTCTGCGTATGTTGCTTGCGCTTATGTTTATGTCGATGGTTGAACCAGGCTTTATCAAACGTATTCCTTGTACGAGATGAAAGAAACAATATCACAAAGATTAGTACTGATTTCACAAAGTAAAAAGAAGTATTGTACCTCTTTGTGTATTTTTTCAGCTACTTGCGACATCTGTTCAAGTCTGAATAAAAACGTAAAGAGAAATGGTCAAGCAGGAGAAAGGAGGCCAAAAAAGGTGGGATCCAAACTAACCATAACACAACTTCTCTACTTCAAAAGACAAATGTGGTCAGTAAAAGGTTAATGTATCACACAGAGACTTCTTTTTATGTCTAGTTGTATTTACTGATTCACCACAAAACAGCTACATTGTGGTCTGACCACTAGTAATGTTTACTTGTAACATGTACGACCACTAAATTTAACTGTGGCACTTTCTTCGATGATGTCTGGGCGTATACCAATCTACAGTCACACCCAACGTTCGATCCGGGTTGTGAGAAACTTCAAAAAGTGGAAAGGTCCATCCTTTTGCTTCCTCGATGGAAATGCACCTAATGTTTTCATTATCGTTGCTCATGACACCAATCACTAATACGGACTAAATATCGTCCAACAACAACGACCACTTATCTTGGTGGTGGTAGTGGTGGCGGTGATTTGTCAACAAGTTTCGACGTCGTATTTGGACAGATTTGTTGATCAACAAAAGTTAATATCGTATATCATTGGCTATAAACTGGTTGCGCTGAGAGGAGCACTGGAGAACATAGCTGCACTTTGAAAACACCCCTCACGTCATCACATCAAAACCTGGTGTGTCTTACCGCATTTTGGCAATTTTTAGAGATCAATGCTGTTCCTAACGCATGATGATACAATGATATTCGTGGCTTCCAAAAAATTCTCGAGTTCTCGCTGAAAGTCTAATACGACCAGCCAAGCTCGCGAGCGTCAGGAACTTGACGCAATTCAAATTACCAAAAATGCGGTGAAACATGTCACGTAACATGGTTCATTTCCATTCCGCCTATCCCTCCCCACCCCCCCTGAGGGGCAAATTTGCAGGTTGTATACGTCCTTCTTACATTGCTTGCCTGGTTAGACTGAATCGACAATTTTGACAGAAAGGAAGGCTTACCTTGTAAGTTCTATTCTTAACGATTTGTTGTAGTTTTCTTGAGTTTCAATGAGTTTTGTCCAAAGCTGAAATAATAAAAGGATAACAAATTGGACCAGATTTTATTTGAATGGGAAACAGTGTTACGTACTGTAACTGATCGGTAACCGTAACATCGAATCTTAAAGCGTATACTTTCCGTACTGTAACCGCAAGCGTACTTACCGTACCTGGCGTAACCGCAACTCTACAATTATCAGTAATATCCGATCCACCACAGAATTCCCACTCATACGAAATATGTTTTGACGAGGTTTTGTCTATGCACGACAATCGAGGAGAACAGCATAAACACTGAAGTACATATCCCAAGAGCGGATTTAAATTGGGGGTGCAGGGGGCACGCATCGCCTCCTTAGACTAGACGACTTTGAGCTCTTTTCTATAATCCTGGCTCTGCCCCTTGAACCTCATCGATGCTACGTTTTCATTTTTGACTATATTGTTATTTATCGCTTTTACTGGAGTTCGAGATTAGGGCATTTAACACAAGTATATAATAATCTTGGACAGATGCCCTTCAGCTCTCCTAGTCAGCCACTCCTTTGTTATTGTTTACGCTCGAAAACTAAAGCTGATATCCCCGGCCGCACAAGCTTCAAAATAATCATCCAAAAATAAAGCATGATAATTAGTTAACAATATTTATTTAAAAATACAGCATTTGCTTCAGTGGTAAAATCAGCCGATGGAAATGGATGCTTTACATGTCTCGGTATTTTTCCGACCCACAAAATGGCGGCTTACTAGACTCTTTTTATGTCATATCTATAGCATACTAACCACTTCAAGTTCACGAGGACTGCAGTCTTTAGGGAAGTCTAACCATGTTGTCATTGGTCCATAGAGACCCTATAGAAACCAAGCAGACTTATGTTAAGGATTTGGAAGGTTATTCGAGCTGGGGGGGGGGGGAGGAGGTAAGAAAGGTAATAACACCAGCAGGTTATTGTAGAATATAATTGTGAGGATCATCTTCATCATGAATAGCAACCATCGCTTTCATCATTAAGCCGAAGTTAGAAAGTCGAGAGAGAGTCACTTTTCATCAACATCTATAACTAATACGACTACAATCAACTTAAAATGCGCAATCCATTCCGTCTCTCCATGATCAGTTTTACGGTCCACGGTTTAGAAAATAATGATGATCAAATTTCGGACCATTCGCTTTGGAAACTGCAGAAATATGTTTAGTGAATTTACTGAATTAGGCTTGAAAAAGCATTGTCACGGCTGGCTATTTAAAAAGCAGAGTAAAATGCAAAAGCATCAGTTAAGCGTGTATCTACATTTTTGAAAATACATTTAAATTATTCAGCGAAAATACATATCCGAAACTTCCAGTCCTTACAGTTTTTCTCGCCGACAAATGATAAGCGTCCTACCGAGATAGTTCATTATTTACTGGAATGAAACATTAAAAAACCACTATTGCTACAAAAACGCAAAATTACAAGTAAAATGGCGAGAATTAGGAAATACAGCGAGAACAAATTAAAGTTAAAGTACTTTCCAATTACGAAGGTAGAAAAAACGTTTTTACCTCTTTGACAAATTGTATAAATTGCTGTAACCTTGACAAACTGTGTACACAAATTCAGTATAGTTTCTCAGTGTGCGACCATTGGTGTCCTAGCTAGTGGTCCAAGTACATTCGCAATAATATTCCACTAGTTTGGCAGACGGATTAGAATTATGTGTCTTTTAGCAGGTGCCTCCAGAAACAATTAGAATATCTCTGCGATTTTCGTAGTCAAATTAAAACCCAATCAATTCTTTTATTCGAGAAAAACACTTTTCATGAAAAGATATTAACAATAGCTCACTTTTAATTTCATTCATTTAATTTTTCGTTTATTTGTTTGAAAAACAATTGAAGAAAATTCAATAAAATATAAAGGAAATGTAAATGAAACGCTTGCAGTCGCTGGGGCATGAGTTTCGCCGACAGAAAGGGGGGAGGGAGGGTAAGGTTTTTGCATTACTAGAGAAATCTCGTATTACTAACGTGTGTACCTGTAAGTCCTTATGTAGCATTTTAACAGAAAGCCTTAGTTGAACCATATCAGGATACTCAGTGATTCGATAGCGGTTGAAATCTAATATCAGTTCCTGCGAAAGAAAAGATCATTCAATTGTTTGAGAGCAACAAGCCTGGTCTATCTATCAGTTGGTTATCAGTCAGTCCATCTGTCTTCCTGTGAGATTGTTAACCTGGTTCCTACTTCCATGGGCGCTCTGTAAAAGTCTAACCGTCTGTTTGTCTGTTATTCGCTTGTTTATCGTGCTAGCTTGAAGACCGTCTGTCAATCTGGTTCGTCCGTCTGTCCTTCCGTCCGTCTATTTTTCAGCCGGACTGTCAAACTCTAAGACGTTCTAACAGTCTTCCCGCCTTCTCTTCTATCTGTCATTCGGTGTGTGTCTGTCTAATGAATCTATATGCCTGACTATCCGTCTGACTGTCCCTCATCAGCCTGATATTATCTATTTATTTCTCTGTCTGTCAGTCTGCCGGACTGTCTGTTTGTCTGTTTCTGACTGTCTGTTTGTGTGTCTGATGTCTGTCTGTCTGTCTGTGCCTCTATATGTCATATTTACTGTCTAGTCACCGTGTCTGTCTGTCTGTCTGCAACCCACCTTGATCCCATGGATAGTCTGTGGGATTTTTTGTTTCTCAAGACGAAGGACCACAGTGATGACCTGGTCAGCCAACATCTTGGCGTAACTACAATATTCTTCATACTTCAGCTGTTTTTCCTAAATTAAGTTGAAAATGTCAATACTCAGTGTACCGAGTCGCATATTTCATTCCCTCCCTTCTTTCACTCCACAATTTCTTCAGACGTACTGTATTTACCGTATACCGAGCCCCCGCTATCTCGAACTCCCACTGAAAACTAATGCCTGTTCGAGATACCGGGGTTCTTCTTTATAAGTCCTGGTTCTCCTACAGACGCAAGCATAAGCGCAAGCAACAGACGCAGACTCAGAATCGTATCTATCACACAGGTGTACAAAACAGACCAGCACTGCTAATGGACAGTATATTTCTGATTCTGCGTATGTTGCTTGTGCTTATGCTTATATCACTAGTGAAAAGACAAGCACTGCTAAAGAGCAGACATTACTGAGTCTGTGTATGTTGCTTGTGCTTATGCTTGTGTCACTAGTGAAAAGACAAGCACAGCTAATGAGCAGTACATTACTAAGTCTGTGTATGTTGCTTGTGCTTATGCTTACGTCACTAGTGAAAAGACAAGCACTGCGAATGAGCAGTACATTACTGAGTCTGCGTATACTGCTTGCGCTTGGTAAGAACCAGATTCAAAACACAAAATACTTACGTTATCG
This sequence comes from Telmatactis stephensoni, assembly GCA_029948255.1. Classification (NCBI taxonomy): domain Eukaryota; kingdom Metazoa; phylum Cnidaria; class Anthozoa; order Actiniaria; family Isophelliidae; genus Telmatactis; species Telmatactis stephensoni. The sequence continues at coordinate 178,595 of JALIZF010001722.1, read as the reverse complement.
TGAAGGGATTCTTTGACTGATGGAGTTTTGGGGAACACCTCGTACAGTGAAGCAACATACGTCAAAACAGACTTCTCATCGGGGTTCTCTGATGCAACCAAATCTATCGAATAAATTATTTGTATTAAGATTACGAAGGCATTGACAATAATTGGGATCCCTGTGTATTGTTGTGTGAAAAATGAATTGTGTTAAACTACTGAAGTTATGCCAGTAACAGCGAAATCATTAAAAATTGGACAAAAACACTTCATGAAACGCGTCGCTTCGTAGCTCTCATTCCCCATTCCCTCCCCCAACCCCCTCCCCTCACGAGTTTTTACGGGTCATCACGCAACGCTTTTCTGTCACGCGATCTTCGATATTGACATATTGCCCTGTGGTCAAGACGTCTACGGGAATCGCTGAGTTAATAGAGAGGTTAAGATTCACAGAAACGGGAAACGGTGCACCGCAGCGAAGATCACGTGACCTGCTTTCTTCTTGTCTGGCGTTGCCGCTTTAACGCAAGGGTGAGTCATTTCGTGTTTGTCGTAAAAGTGAAACATCACTCTCTCTCTTTTGAGTGCCAAACACACAACGCCAGGCACTTAAACGTAGGTCACGTGATCCTCTCTGCCGTTTCCCGTTTACGTGAGTCCTAACCTCTCTAATATGTCAAATAAATGACTCAATATCTAAACAGCAGGTTTAACTGCATGTTTCCTTGTATTAAGTGCAATTGAGAGGGGGTGTTTTTAAACTCTTAAATAAACAACAAGAAACTTGAAAACCTAATTAAATCTTCCTATCATCTTCAAAGCAAAAATATTATTTCCCACCTGAAGCACTTTTGATCGCACTATCTTAGAGTGCTATCATTGATGTGAAGATTGTGTCGGTCATAGATAACGTGAGTCATCAGATCTCAAGGAAATGCGGTGGACAAGTGCATCGAATAAAAAACGTGCTTATCAATTTAAAATTATCATTTAAAAACACTCGAGATATTTTTTTACTATAGGAAATGCTGCCAACGTTTATAGGAAAGTCTGCCAACGTTTTGGAGATTTTGAGTGGCAGATGTACAATATATTTTTCACTTAAATTAATATCATCATATTCTAGTAGTTTCTTGACGGTTTATTGATTGTTTGCTTATTAGCTTATATTACTTTTGCTGGTTGATTCAGTTTTCCTCAGTGAAATGAAACAAACAAACAAAAAAAACTTACAAGCCAACAAACAAAAACTTAACAAACAAACAAACAAATAGACAGACAAAAAAAACAGACAAAAAAATACTAACAAACCAACCAACCAACAAACAAACTTGAGCAATTCTGTATGATTGGCCAGATGAGAAAACGAAAAACTAATTACCTTCGACATCGAGCAATCGGGGAACATTTAGCTCTTTCTCGGCGATATGGAATGCATACTCAATGTTCGCTTCTGGAGACGTTTTACTTAACTTTGAAAAATCCACCAAATCTGGCCTGTAGAGTCGAGAAAGGTTTGATTAGGGCATTGTCACGCAATGCAACGTTGTAATGTTGTAAGGACTAGTCACACAATGCAAAGTTTCTTGCCACGTTGCGTACAACAGCAGTGAGAATTGCCACTTCGTTTATACACACATGCAATTGTTGCGCGCAGCGTTGCTTGTAAGAGTTGCTGAAGCAGAATCGAGTTCTACGCTGCGCGCTTCAAATTGCATCGCCGTATTGCTAAGAAACTGCGACGTTACAGACTTGATCTTGGCAACTAAAATTAACTTTTGTAATCGTAGAGATTGGTTCCGTTCTCAAGGCAGTTGCGCACAATGTTGCAAAAACAATGGATCGTGTATCCGGGTATTAAGATAGCTGAGAGCACGTTATAACATTTGGGCCCCTCCCCTTCTCTCCCCTCCCTCCACTCCCCTCCCCTTCCGCCTTGATCTTCAATTCGGATCATCTCCATGGTAGAGAATGGCACCAGGAAAGTTCCCTGGGGAACCCCACTAGCTCGACTACAAATCAGCGAATCAATCTCTCATCTGCTTCTTTCGGCAATCGTTCATTTTTACCTCCATATAAAGGTAATTGTAACAAAATCGAAAGTTGCCTTCTCTTATCCCCCTTTCCTCCCCTATATGTCTCCCCTCCCCTTCTCCCTTAAAGGGGGCCAGTACGCTAGCTAACAGATAATTAAGGACAATCTTACCTGTATCTGTGGATAATCGCAGTAAAAGCAAAACCGTCTCTCCAAGACGAACTGAAATCTTTGATGTCTACTTTAGGGTACCTGTAAGTAGAAATCATAATCAATGTATCCTAGCAACTGCTTATTGGTAACCTAGCAACACCTTTTGATAACCTAGAAACAATTTATTAGTAACCTGGTAACTGCAAATCAGTAACCTAGCACACCTTTTTGATAACCTAGAAACAATTTATTAGTAACCTGGTAACCGCTCATCAGTAACCTAGCAACAACTTATTGGTTACTTGGCAACCTACTCATTAGTATGCTAGTGACAACTGAAAATTGAATAAACCTAGCAACCAATTTATTGGTAGCTTAGCAACTATCTACTGATATTAGCCCATTTTTGATAATCATAATGCAAATAGAAATGGTAAATCAGTTGTTTTTATAATGACTATTATCATAATATTATCCAAACAGTTTCTAGTTCTTTTTCTTGTCAAATCACATGTTGAATATAGTAACTTGTGTAGGATTGAAAAGTGTATTCTACACTATTAATGTGATCGCGCAATGCGATTAATTTAGTGGTTCTAGTCTGATTGATGTCGCTGTGTACTTGCGAGATGCAAGTCCTGTGGCCTACAAACCCAGCTCATGACCAGCTCACCATATCAGTCATGCACCCATAGCTCAGTGGTTAGAGCATCCAACCGGTAATTGGAGGGTCGTGGGTTCAATTCCCGCTGGGGGCTCGGATTTTTTTCCAATCATTTTCAATCCTACACAAGTTACTATATTCATTTATTTCATTTCCTGGGTGGTTGGTTGGTTCACTAAATCACATTTTGTGTTGACAAAAAGACAAAACTAACTTAATGTTGGTGACATAATTATAAGAGTGTGTTACTGTAGGTAAGTGTTATTGTTGTTATAGCAACCTACCCCTGCGTGACTTTCTGTGACCAAACCAAGAGTGCATCTTTGGCAGACAACTCTTCGACCTTTTTACCAGCCACTTCTACATCTAAATCTGATATCTACAAAATGATGATTATAATAAGCCCCAAGCGTGATGACATTTTAACCCCCTCTCTATACCAGAATCCTTTACAAAGAACCTTTCATATTCAAATTTTAAATTCCTTCAAAAATATAAACACAATAGTTGCAATTAGTGAACAAAAGCTACTTGAAAAGATTCAGAGAGTGGGTCATTCAAAATGTCATCTTGCTTGGGGCTTGTTACCATGATATCACAGAGTTAATTAACAACATTATAAGCTTTGTTTTTGATATTTAAAGATTTGGCATTAACATTCACTGTACTTACCTGGAAATGTAAAATAATTGTCCAAACTAAACCAAGTATTAATTTAGGATTTCCATCCACTATGTCATCACTACGAATGTTCACCACTTTTATCTAAAATGTTTAGCAAGAAGTCAGTCACTAATTTCTTAAAGAGTGATTTTAGCAGGAAGATAATAGCACAAAGAAAAGTTCCCTTCTCCCACCATTTTCTACCATCCAATTTTCATTCATTCTCTCTTGCACTTTTCATTACACTCTTTCACCTCCTGTCATTTTCCTTTCTTCTGGTGTCATTTCCTTTATTTCTCCTCCTTCCCTTTCTCACTTTCCTTTTGTTCCAAAATGCACAATAGAGTACAAAAAGCTCTTACAGTCAGAGAAATCAGACATCCTTTCACACAATACTCCAAAAAATGTCAAAATATGTCAACACAAAAGAGGTTTCTGTCTTCTCAGTTGGGGAGGTTTGAGATCATCAATATTAGCAGAAGTGTATTCTATTGGAGGTATAATCTTAAAATTTACAGAATAATATGGCTCAAACTTTTACCTTTCTTTCCTCCAGAAAATCCAATGCAGTTTGTACATTTTGTAGCATGTGAAATCTCAGCAGCCCTCTTTCTCTAGGCTAAACAATAATGTAAATGAATTTATTCAGCCTTATGTTTACTATATGTGCACATTAAGTACAAATTAACCTATCTACAGAAACTACCCTGCAGACAGGATGTAACCATGCCATTTGGATAGGTGAGAATTGAAAAGATCACTAAGTACCTTAAATAGATAATAAATCAAATAAAGCTGTAGCTAGGATAATTTTGTGAACTAATATATGCTTTAGGATTACAACAATCAATAAAAGATTTACTATTTACTATATACAAGCAAAACATACCAGTTGGATATTACAGAGAACTTCGAGCAACTGCAACAAATATTCACCATCTCTGAACTCTTCATAGAGGTCTAATATCCTGATTTTTCTCTGCCAAAGAGAAACAAAAACTTCATCAATCTAAAAGTATTCATAAATGTTTATAATGAAAAGAGAAAGTTAAATTGCTAAAGAAAGGGAATAGTTCTGTAAGCTATTTCTTCATTAATGGAATTTTCAATAAGTATTAAGCAAAATTATATTCAATTTTTAAGTCGATACAAAAATTCAATTAGTAATTTAGCAAACAAGTATACAATATATTCAACTATTATAATTTATTGAATATTCGATATTCTTTTGGGGTATTATATATGTGTCACCATTATAGACTGCTACAGCTTCAGCATAGTTTATAAAAATACATTCATTTTATAAATAAATATGAAGATTATTTTCATATTTATTTCTTATTTGAAGTATCAAATATATTGTTTTTCACTCTTTGACCACAATGTCAATATTCGATTGTAGATATTTCTGGAATCCAAAATTAATGTCTATATAAAGTGAATCCAATGATAATTTATTTAAATGAATTTTCCAAAATTGTAAATTAAATTCATGCATTATGGTTTCAAAATAACAACTGATTTTATATACAAATAGTTTCTGAAAATGTAAATAACCTAAAAAGAATATTTAATTGCCAAAAAGTTTTATTTCTTGGTCAAAAACAGTCCAAATTCCTACTTGTGTAATTGCAAACATATGATCAGTTAAATGGAGAAAAGAAAAAAAAAGGAAGAGATTTTACTCTCATCAGATTTGAAGGCTGACACCAGCATTAAATAGGATAACATCAATTATCGTTGAAATTAAGTGTCACAAAAATTACCATACTAGAAATCTAGCTGTCAATAGTAACAATTTATAATTACATAATTCTATTACTAAGGTTAGCATGTGACCCATACATGAAATATTGCTCCTTGTAAAATGTCTCCCAATAAATATATCAAGTTTTTCAACAAATACACACCAAGGTAAAAAGGACAATTTTTGTTACACTCAATTTCTAAAACATTTGTTTTTGCGAGAACTTATAACAGGAAAAGAATGATAATTGAATGGGACATAAAGATGGGAAAAATGTAATTCATTTCCAAAATACACTTTGTTACATTTGCCATAAGTATAGTAATTACCCCACTTTAGGGTGTGAGAAGTCCCACCCTAGATAAGTACAAGATTATCACTTTAAAGTAAATATAGGTTTGACTAAACATGTTTACTTGACAACCAGCAATATTTATGTGAAACACTTTGATTTCGAAATTACTTTGTACAATTGACCTACAGTAACACATAAGTGTACAATCACAGTTTGAAACTGTTTCTAGAAGAGACTTCAAATATTACAAGTCTGATATCTAGGTTTTTATGGGCTATTTACAACAAAAAACATTGTGATTACTTAGCAAAGATAAGTAATTCGAGACTGGACAGACAAATTGAAGTATTTTAGGTTTACCATAAGCAAGTACAGTCATACAGATTATTAAAGGCTTTTAAAACGACTGAATCGAGCTAAAACGTGTTAAATGATAATCTTTCTCTACGTAAACACGAGAAACCTTGTCAATTTCGTGATGAAATCTACATGTTTCAATTAATGCTTCGCGGAAGCCATTTCAATGCCAGTAATAGAATCATTCATCAAATTGTAAATGATGGAAGCTCGTTTTCGATATTTAAAGTTCACAAAGTAAAATAAATGGGGGTTTTATTTCTTTTGACATCGATACAAACGTTAGAATGATCTAAATTCAGTATTACTGTACGTGGGGAAGAAACGTGTCGCCATCACAAGGGGTAGCTATTTATTTTGTAATTAGACTAAAAACCAGACAGAAATAAAAGGCCAAAGCCCCTATTCAAATAAAACTATTGTTTGTCTAACTCTAAAAGCTCTCATCCACCTGTACTGAGCAACAATTATTCATTACGTACAGTAATATTATAAGAAAGAAAAATGTATATAACAACACTTCAAACTAATTTTACCTTCTGAAGTCGATTGTTGACCCATTTTGTGAACGTCTTTTTCTGCACAGCATCGCGGTGATCTGCGCAAATTGAACGAAGACAACTCTTAGCTCGCACTAAATGCATGGCCAAGCAAGGCAAAGTATTCTAAATTCAAAAACTTGACGGGCAGCCAGATATATATATTCTATGTAGCCAAATAATTCACTATCTTGTCTTATGAGGACGCCAAGATTTCACGAGGAAATGAGGTCTCAAGGGAAATCAGGCGAGCCTCCATTTTGAATTTAACTGTGCTCAGGCGTAAATGAGTTTATAGCACGCCGTACTACAATGAAACAGATTAATAGCATTTGCTTCTAAGTTTGCAAACCCGCACTGTTTGACTTCAGAATAAGTTTTAATAACATCATCAAATATTCATATCATAACAAGTATAGTCATTGACTAGTGAGCGACAACAACGCAAGATAAAATGACATGTTGAGCGAAGTAAACTCCACATATACCCAAAGTATCCCAACCTGGTTCGCTATGCTTTAACTCGACCATTCTTTGACCCTCATCGTCGTCTTCAACCTCAAGTGTCCGCTCCTCTATATAGAATTCAGGCTCCGCCATTTTGGGCTAAACTCTCCCAAATTTGCTTGCAGCCGTTTTAATCACTGTCTACACATCCTGAACGATAAATTGATTGGAAATTTGAGGTTCCAGTACCAATGTCGTGAGAGGCGAAAAAAATTCGCCAAATTCACCCGGACGCGAAACACAATCCCAACGGTCTCGTGGCAGTCTGAAACTCACGATTCTAGCATCCAATTAGGTAAATCGCTGCACTATTATTGATCATCGAAATCCAATTCTATCACCACGAATAAAATTTTATGCAAGATTGAGTATTCTGGGCACTCGGCACATGTATCTTGACGCATTCGAGCTATGACGAGATAGCAAGAAGCTCTGAAGCATGGCTGACCGGAATGGCAAATCAAGGTTCATATCTTGAAACATGAGAGCCAAAATACGCATTTACGGTCTCCACGCCTTGATTAAATGCTATAAAACTTTCGAGGTTTCCGCAAACTTTATACAAAAATACAGATATCTCCGCCTTAAGCTTTGAATATCAATCAAGGCCCTGTGTTTAGAATAAGAAGTCATTAAAGCCAAAGTTGGAAAGTTTAGTGTTCTTTTCGCGAAACTTTTGGGTCAAAACTTTTGCACATACGAGGACAGACAGACTTGAGATAACGTCTCCATTTAAATGATGAAAGATGTATATATTACGATAAGAAATAAGAAATTCTGGCTGAGTTGGTAAAATATTCAGGATTTCATTGAATAAACTCGTTGTTGCCTGGATTTATTCTGAAGTAAGTTCAACTAACGTGAAGTATTTGGTCTTGGAAGTATATTTCGTCAGTGTTGGTTTCATATTGCGATGTCAATAATTGGTTCAGCTCAGGGCTAGTCGTTTGACTTTAGATTTTCAATAGAACAAGTCTCTAAGGACTTCCTGTCTATGAGAAATGTGAATTTTAACCCTCCAAAAAATATATCAAAGTTTGCTTGAAAGGACTTGATCGCAGTCGGCAGGTGGTGAATGAAGTTCAAAACATCTAAAGTGAACGTTGTTGATTTCAACCATCCCTCAAAACCCTGTAACAAATACTACAACCGCTGATTCGACTTTCGATATTTCATAAACCTTTTCGCTTAGCATAACCTCGTCTGTCTCATTTATAATAAGATCAGTCTATGGTGAATATACGAATATTTCAATGGCTTACCGGCGATTTTGTGGACAGCTCGGTCGGCTACAGTGGCCGGACTTTTCGTCCCAGAACGACTTCGAACCCTTGCAAGTGGAGTTGAAGGCCTTGACATGGTTTTAGCTAGTAGAACCGTTCATCTCGCTCCAATCCCTGCCTTCAATGCCTGGAACTTCGCACAAGTAAGCCAAAAGCCACGTTTTGTCGGCTAAAAGTACACTTTTCTCTGACCTGTCAACATATGAAACTAAAATCAAATTTTGTTGAGATTTTGGGAAGAGTCACAAGCTCATTTTAACTGTGCATACCAATATTTTTCTCTGATTTCTCCAGAAATTTCATGAAAATTCAGGCCTGGGAAGCGGCTCTATCTACGTGGAAACGCCGTCCTGTTCGACTCGGTCGACCATCATTTGCGATAGAATATGAATATTTATGAACTCTAAGTGATAATGATTGGTTCTGGCTGTTGTATTTACAAAATGGTCCGACAGCAATATTTGTAGCGATGTGACAGGGTTATTCTGTTCGATACGAGAAACAATCGACTCTTGATTTGCCCGAGAAATGTTTCCGGACGACTTAACAGGAATCACAGATTGTAGTATAATGACTCCAATCCTTCGTTATCTCCTTACTAGAGGATTGCGTGACAAGTACGACTTTGTTTGCCATTAATAGTCTATATGAACTCTTTGATCACTATAGGGGTATTGCTTCCTCGTGTTTTTAAACAAACAGTTCATTGAACAATGTTCCCATCCTTTCCTGTATTCTTCATTCCTTTTTTGAATCAGTTTCCTAGTGAAAGAACAATAGTATAATTGCTTTCCTAAATTTTATTCCACAAGTTCGCAATTTTTTTCAAAAATATATAATTACTGAGTACCAATTCACTAATCAAGTACCTCTCCACTCTAGTAAAGTATGGGGTCTATTTTATTGTATAATACATAAGCATATGACTTAGTCATATTCATTTTTATCGCCTAACAAATTCACATCGATTAGCCCACCTACCGAGCAAGCCGAATGCGAGTTGGAGTCTTTTGTTTACATGTAATTTCTCATTAGCATATTTAGCTTGGGGCAGTTGTCGTGGAGATCACGGTTCCTAATCGTCTCTCAGATTTAGTGAAAAGAATATATGAATTTGGACTAAAGAATATGAAAACAAAAACACAAATCAAATAAATCAATTAAAAATAGATTCTATTGTAATGGACAAAACACCTGATTTGAGAATTGAATATCATTTACACCACATAATTCTATTAATAAGAGCTATTGTAATTTTGTAATGTTAATGTTATCGCTATTTGTTTAATCAACAAGCGTGAACAGGACTTTTTCATTAGAACGCGTTACATCCCCTAAGGCTGACTATAGTTGCGTGACCCTGGTCCATGGCGCGTCACTCGTGACTTGGTAGTGAAAATTTCCCACGTGGTTTGAGCATCGAGCGAAAAGCAAGTTCAAGCTATTTTTTTTGTAGAAATACAAACTTTTAATTTATTATCTAAGTTTGTGCCTTTGGTATTCGATAAGGGCCTTTATATCAGACGATCAGCTACTTCACCGCCGATTTCTGTTGACAATAAAATAGAGAGAAAATCATTAATGAACAATGAACTAGAGAGGCTGACACCAACGCATCCGTCACACTTCAAAAACTTTATTATCTAGAAAAAAATACAATAATTATTAGTATTATCATCAACAGTAATAGGGCATCTGAAAAAGAATTTTGAAAACGAAGAAAAGAAAGAATGAAATAAAAATAGAAAGATATTTAGTGAGATAACAAAATTAGCGTACGCTAAATTCTTGGTAGTCCAAGTCAATGCTATTTTGGGTCATCTAGACGCCACGCCCGCTTGCATTGTCACGATTTTCCATCCCTAAACGCTTCAGTTCGTTGGCAGGCGTTCAATGTCAATTAAGGACAAATACATCAGCTAAACCCTAGACTCAACGGAATTAGTTAAGTACCAATGGTGCAATGAAGTAGTTGGGGGTTATCAGTTAAGAAAGACTTTCATTAGAACTAAGAATAGTCACTCATGCAGAGAAATGAACGCCAAGCCGTTGTGGTTAATAGACCAACACACATAATTCGACATGGCGCACTATTTTGCTTGGAAGACTTGGTTGTCTGTCTGTCTGTCTTCCTATTCGTCTGTTTGTCTGTTTATCTGCCAGGTCTGTCTATCTGTCTGTCTGTCTATCTGTCGAATAGTTACTTCAGGTGTTTGTCATCTAGGCATAAGTGACCACAGTCTTGTTTATGCCATAAGAAAGTTTGCAGTTCCATCAAATAACAAACACAAGTATGTCACTTATAGATCTTTTAAGAAGTTTGATCCCGATAGTTTTAGAACACAATTGGGCTCGGTTGATTGGTCATCGGTAGAAAAGTTATCGGACCCTAGTGACATGTTAACTGCCTGGGAGAAACATTTCCTTGATGTAGCAAATACGCATGCCCCAATTAGAACTCGTAGGGTCCGAAACAGCCAATCACCCTGGCTCAGTAGTGATATTAGATCAATGATAAATCAAAGAAACTACCTAAAAGATCAGGCTGTTAAAAAGGGTGACTCTAAAATCTGGAAGGAATACAAAATCACCAGAAATCAAGTAAATAATGAAATTAAAAGAGCTAAAGCAAATTATTACAATTCTCAGATTGAAAGAAATCAAGGAAATTCAAAAAATCTTTGGAAAACGATAAATGAAATTAGTGGCCGGAATGGTTCCACAAATAGCTCCATCAAAGAAATCAAAGTTGATAACAAGGTTTTCAATAATCCTGATGATATTGCAGAAGTAATGAATAATCATTTTTCTGCTATTGGTTTAACTTTAGCCTCAAATCTGAGTGAAAGCGACATCGATTTCAGAACCTTTATGTATCCAGCTAAATCTTATTTTAGGCAGTTTCAAAATGTCTCAAGCGAATTTGTTGTAAAATTCATAAATAGTATGCCGGTAGATAAGGCCACTGGATTAGATGATATATCTTGTCGCCTTTTGAAGGAAGCGGCACCGGTAATCGCTCCTTCCATTGCCAGAATGGTAAACAGATCGCTGGCCACAGGTGTTTTTCCCTGTGGCTGGAAGAGAGCTAAGGTGATCCCTCTTTTTAAGGCTGATAACCGTGATGATCCAAATAATTATAGGCCAATATCCATACTCCCAATTTTATCTAAAATTTGTGAGAGGGCTGTCTATAAACAGATCTATGGGTACTTTACAGATCATAACCTGTTCACTAAGCATCAGTCAGGCTTTCGTCCATTACATTCCACTCTCACTGCTCTGTTAGAAGCTACTAATGAGTGGTATGTAAATATGGACAAAGGCCTAACTAATCTTGTAATTTCCTTAGATTTAGCAAAGGCCTTTGATACGGTGTCGCACAGTATATTGATTTCAAAATTGAATTGTTATGGTGTCAGCGGAAAAGCCTTGGATTTTTTTAGGTCGTACCTAAGTGACAGAACTCAGTGCTGTGCTGTTGATACCTTTATATCAGAGCCTAGGATGGTCTCTTGTGGTGTCCCACAGGGGTCTATTTTGGGACCACTTCTCTTTATTATATATGTTAATGACATGCCAAGTTGTCTCAACTACACTGAACCACGCCTTTATGCAGACGACACCTTACTGACCCTGTCCTCTAAATCTCCTACAGATCTTCTTAAGAGGATCAATTCTGATCTCCAAGGTATCTGTAGTTGGTTATTGGCTAACAGGCTCAGTTTGAATGTCCTCAAGTCTGAATATCTGGCAATTGGCTCACAATTTAAAATCTCAAATCTAGGTGGTTTTGCTCCGATAAAAATCAATGGTTTCGATCTTAAAAGAGTATTTTCTCTTAAACATCTCGGCGTTCATATTGATCAAAACTTAAATTGGGATGCTCACCTGGATAACATATGTAAGAAAGTAAAACAGACTATCTATGGTTTGAAACAAGCACGGAACTTAGTTCCTCTCGATACCCTTGTCACCATGTACAAAGCATTTACGCAGCCTATATTCGATTACTGTGACCTTGTTTGGAGCAATCTAAACAAAGGACAAATTGATCGTCTGCAAAAACTTCAGAATAGGGCTGCTCGTATTATTACTAGACAAGGGTATGATGTGAGGTCTTTTGACATCCTACAGCAGTTAAAGTGGGACTGTTTGGCTGTAAGACGCGACAAAAGACTTTGTCTATTGATGTATGACGTCTTACAGGGAAACAGCCCTGCCTATCTACGAGAACTTTTTGATAAAGCTAAGGATTCAAATGGTTATAAAGCAATGCTCAGGGATAGTAGTAAATTAGAAATTAAGCACGTACCAAAGACAGATTTCTTTAAAAGCAGTTTCTCGTACAGAGGAGCTATAGCGTGGAATTCACTTCCACCTGAAGTGAGATCCTCAACTACCAGAAACAGCTTTAAGAGAAATCTTGATAAGTGGCTATCTGACAGTGCTCCATAACTTGTTCTTTTTGTCTTTGAGTAACTATTGTTTCCTTAATCATTCAATATTTTATATTTATTGTATATTTATACATTTTTACCATACGACTTTCATGTAAAGAAGTTTTTAACTTTTGAAATTATCGTATTGAAATAAAGGTGCATTCATTCATTCATTCTGTCAGGTCTGTTTGTGTGTCTGTCTGTCAGGTCTGTCTGTCTGTCTGTCAGGTCTGTCTGTCTGTCTGTCTTCCTATTCGTCTGTTTGTCTGTCTGTCTGTCTGTCTGTTAGGTCTGTCTATCTGTCTGTCTGTCTATCAGTCAGGTCTGTTTGTCTGTCTGTCTGTCTGTCTATCTGTCAGGTCTGTCTGTCTGTCTTCCTATTCGTCTGTTTGTCTGTTTGTCTGTCTGTCCGTCAAGTTTGTCTGTCTGTCTGCTGTCTATCTGACGTGCTGCATCCAAATATGTACAACACTCTCTTCGTCAGGAAGAGGGAAGTGAGAGGAGAGGAGAGGGGGAAGAGGGGAGGGACCCCATGGGTTTTTCTCTGGATTTTTAAATACTTTTCCCTCTTGATCTTACATTTGGTTTTATTGTAGGCGATGTCGTAATTACAATAGCAGAGCTTTGTCATCATTTTGCAATATCACAGGCATTTCAGTTGGACAGCTGAAAGGTTTGTTTTTGTTGTTGTTGTTGTTTCATCATTTTTAATCCAGGGTTCCTGACTCCACCCCAAAATGAGGACACTGGGAAATCAAGAACAACACACACGCATGTTTTTATGCTCATATTTAGTAAAATGGTCAAACAAATTGTCTGTGAAAGTGACAGCTGAAAGGTTCTTGAAACCCCAGGGGTACTTCCTTCACTTGAGAAACAATGGTACCTGCACTGAAACCTTTTTCCTGACATCTCTGAGGCATAGCCATTTGTCCACAGTGATTCACAGTCGTACACGGGAAAATAACAGAGCGCTTTATTGGTGCACAACTTGAGGTTTATATAATTTCACAGCTGATCGAATTTATCCAACTCAATTTTACAAGTGATTAAAGCAATCTATCTATCTATGAAATGTTCTAATACTTGATAGCATGACTGACTTTTCCGGTTTGAGATTAAATATTTTTGTTAGGCTATATTCCCCTATCCCTCCTCTCTACATCTGCTTTGCACTGCTTTCAATATGCCTTTTTTTTCCGATGCGTTTTGATTGTTCAAAAGAGGAGGACGCCGTTCACCGTTTCTGGTCACTAAGAGGTAAATGACACGCAGGAGTCGATGACAAGGAGGGCCACGAATTCATCAGGGTTGTTTGTTTGCTTGTTTTGTTTTGCTTTGGTTTTGTTTTGTTGTTGTTGTTTTCTTGTTTTGTCTAATTTCATCGTCATTAAAAATACCCTTCATTATTTATTGTTCCTTCCTTCCTTCCTTCCTTCCTTCCTTCCTTCCTTCCTTCCTTCCTTCCCTCATTCATTCATTCATTCATTCATTCATTTATTCATTCGTTCGTTCGTTCGTTCGTTTATTCATTCATACATTCATACGTTTGATTTAATTCATTCGTTTAATCATTCAACAGCGTTCACATAAAAATGGATGGTATCATAAGTATCGGGAATATTAGACCCACAGGTGAAAAACGCACTGCGCATGCTCGAAAATTCGGCGGGAATTCGTGGACGCGTTCGTGTTGTCGTTTGTGTTTACAAATAAAAATACCGTCGTTTCAACTGTCGTGGTATTATGCAAATTTCTCGGGTATTATTTGACCAGGGAAAGAGAACAACTAATAATAGCAATCATTTAGGGAAAGATAAACACGGTCAGCCTAACTTTCAAGATATACTAAACCTCCAATGGTTTTATTTAAAACGTCCGAGTGTGCGCAATGCATTTTTTCACCTATGTGCCAGAACCAACCATATATATTTTCTATTCTTCCGATCAGTGATCGAGGTGCGTTCGATTCCCCGTCGGACACCGTATGATCATTAGTCGTATATCGTGCCCATTATATGGTAAGTTTGATAAACTTTGACACAATTATGTATTACACAGAGTATAAATCAACAATTACTTAGCTCCACTTGATAAATCAATCAGAGGTTAGATTATCTTTGATGATCTTGAAAATACGGCTTGTAGGTTAAGGGGTCATTACGGTGCATGGCTGAAAGAGTAACACTTCCACTTTCAAGGAGCAAGGATGGCACAGTTGGTTAGTGCGTGGCCTTCGGTGCGGGAGGTCCCGAGTTCAAGTTGTAAAATGAGCGCACCGTTAGCCTCAAGTTTATTAGTCAATTTGTGACTTTTACGAGCTACCGACGTAAAATAAGGACTCTTTACCTTTGCTACCTTTAGGCGTCAGTAACCAGGATGGTGTTCAGGGCCATTTGCATAAAACGTAACATCAGACATAACTGTTAACGTCAGACGATACGTACTAACAGTGGTTTAACTGGGTGAACATCCAACGTTACGTCTAACGTTACGTTTTGTGCAACTGGTCCCTGATGCTGAATAAACCGACTAAGATCGAGGTATCGTCATCAGGTCTCATCATCATGGTCGATTACAGATCCACTATAGGGCAGTGTGTGTTTGTGTATGTGTCGGGGGGAGTAGTGGAATAGAATTCTTCCTTTTTTCTTCCTCTCCTTCCTCCCTCATCGCCCGCATCGGTAACCGACTCACATGGCTCCCCGTTGCGCACTATAGTCAACACGCCTACGCACAAAAGTGTTTTAGTGCTTGTCTCATGTAGCAATTTTTCCTGTAAACGGACTGCATTGATTATGACTTTAAAAAAAGTGTTTTACTTTTCAATGGTAGTCACGTCAGAAACAAGACGGTTTTCATTTAGTAATCAGTACAAGAACTGATTGTCGTCAAAAGTCGCACGGTCACAGCACGGTTACGGCAGGAATTTCGAATGTTTTTATAGACATCACGGCACTGACACGGCCACGACACGGCGTGATCTGTATCATACGAAAACTGCTCTAGGCAGACTAAGCTGTATACATTATCATAGTAGCAAAACGTTACATAGACCCCATTTACACGAGGCCGTTCAAGTTTGGAACCGTTCAAGTTTGGGGTGAGCTAGTTACCGTTCACATGGGACCGTCCTCATTCTGGGACCTAGATCCTAGGTCTCAAACGCGCAAACAGTGCAAAAATCAGAACGGTTCCAGTGTTTACACGGGTGCGCACGAATCGAATATTGAACTGGACCGGTCCCAAAGTGAGACCTATTTTTAAGGTCCCAACTTGCACACTTTGCGCTGGCCTCAGATCAGGACAGTCCCGCAAGTCCCGTGTGAACGCGGGGCTGAACGTAACTGTTCCGGTTTGTGAAAGCCCCAAATTTGAACGGCCCCGTGTATACAGGGTCAAAGTAACTACCAGGATGCACAGGAAGTAAAAAAAACACAAAGCATTTTGAAATAATTGCTTTATTAGAAAACTACAGTACAATGTCTAGCTGGCTGCGCCGTCTGATTATTCAGAATACCTGTGGTAGTTTTATATACATTCGGCCATCTGGGTCCGGTTGCTCGAAGGTGAGTAGCTCTAACCCAGGGTTAAAATTGAAGGTTTTCTTTAGACTTAATCATGGGTTAGCACTAGCCCACCTTCAAGCAACCGGACCCTGTTGCTACATTGCTAAACTCGAAGTTAAACTAAACAGTGAATTCAAGTTCGAGATCTTTCAGCTTAGCCTACTAATTTGAAATACTGTAACATATATCACCGTTTGTGATATGTATATGTGCTACAAATACAGACTAAAGTCTCGACTGCGAATAAGGCATTAGGCAATCGTAAATCCTACTTCAATGATGAAACGCATTTGTGTGATTGTTTGAACATTGTATTTGGTTCATGTTAGCCCGTTAGCTGTCGCCCTAATCCCAGCGAGACTTCGCTTAACGCAATGTGTAGGTAAGAATAGCTTAGCAAATGTTATAAGTGTTGTGACGAGGCCGACGACATACTGGATGGATTCAGTAAGACGTACCACACCTTTGGTTTCTGCCTGATCAATTAGTAACTTTTGCTCTCGCCTGTTCATCGATAGCTACTACATAACAACAAGCCGCGCGCAACTGAAGTGTATTGGTTATCTGCTTAAAGATGACGATTGGAGCTGTAATTACTGCCAAGGATACCCAGAGATGAAATGACTTGTTGCTACCCAAGGTTATAACTAAATGAATGGAAATAGAAACAGAATTATTGGTTTCCAAGAGACCATAATACTAAGGGAGTCTTAACATGACACTAGGATCATCCTAGCACTAGGATCATCCTACCTGCTATACATTTACTGCATTCTGTTTAGTAGGATGATCCTAGCTAGTACCCGAAGTGAAGCCACAAATTTCCATGTAAACAGAATGCAGTAAAAGTATAGCAGGTAGGATGATTCGCCTACTAGGATGATCCTAGTGCCATGTAAACACCCCCCTAAGTGAGTGAAACTCGAGGATTGATGTATTACTGAGGAGGCAGTATGGCCGAGTGGTCAGAGCGTTGGTCTCGCAATCTGGCGTACGTCCCAGGTTCGATTCCCGCTCTGGCCACTAGCTGAGACTGAGTTTGTTCCGATTTCGATTAGTTCAAACTCAGTTTCTCGGCCATGCTTGTAATATAGCCAACTGGTTCGCCTCCTCGCCAGTGGGGATTCTTAGAGGTAACACTCACGGCTCCAGGAAAAAGCTACCTCGTTTGGGAATCCTGTGCTACAAAGGTGCAAGAAGACTGAGGCGAGCACAACGTGCGCACTCCGGAGCACAGGAATCCCGAACAAGGTAGTTTTTCCCCTCAGCCGAGAGTGTGGAAAAAATAGCTTTACTTACTGACTGGTCCTGGAGAAAAATGAATGAGATACAGCATACAGAAAAATACCTCAGTACCAATACAAACCACACTCAGAACATCCTGAAATATAAAGCAAAATTGTATATATAGTCTCTTCCACAGGTGTCTCTCTTTTCTCTCTTTTTTGGGTATTGGGCTTCTTGTGTTCAAAATTAGAAGAGACTAGTCCCTAGTCCCTCTCTACCAGCAACTCAGGAAACCCGACACATGAAAGATATGGTAGGTAAATAGAGTACCTTTCTGTAGTAGAATTTGAGAAGAAAATTATCAGAAGCAATGGTCTTGTGACTTAAGCCTTTCATTGCGGCCCTAAAAAGAAAACGTATATACAGATATAAACTCAGAACCAGCTACATCCGTCTAGTCTCATTCAGTTCTGTGTATCACGGTTTGGATACAACGTTATGATCACTATATGAAAACATTTTTCGCTAATAAAATGAACTCATCAAGAGGTTTAAGTAAACAGTGACACTTTTTAGTTTAAATCTGTTGTTGCAAAAAGGTGCTTCTACTTCATGCAACAAAGAAAATTTGTGGTAATACGAGCAACATTTGCTCTGCAACTCTTGCAACACAACAATGTTACGCGATGAAATGTTGTACGATTTTGTTGCCCGTATTACCGCACCCTAAGGTCCTTCTTACAAAAGTCTGCTTGGCCTGCTTGAGGAAGGGGGAGGAAAGGGAGGAAAGAAGGGAGAGGCTCCTTTCCTTTCCTCCCCTCCCCTTTCCCTTCTCCTTTCCCTTTCCATTCTCCGTACCTTCCACTTCCCTCCATTTCCAGTCCATTTCCCTTTCCTTTCCTTCCCTTTCCCTCCTCCTCCTCCCCTTTTCCCTTTCCTCCTCCCCTTCCGTAAGAGCCAGTTACGAAGGCTGTTCTTACGATAACGTAAGTGTCCAGTGACTGCTGATGTCCATACAGACCAGAAATTGAAAGAGGAAATAATAAGTAGGATAGAAGACTGACAGCATCATCAGAATGGCTGTTGTAGCTAATCTACAAATGATAAAATAGAGTGTTTGTGTATCAGCCTTTATCGAAATACTTGAGATATAAAAAGCGCGTTGACTGGTTGACTATTGTGTTCATATCAGTGTAACAGAGACATAAGCGATCGTTGTATGTTGTTTTTATAAAACATTTTTCCACGTTTTTATGCGAGCCACGCCTCTGTATTCGATCTGATATATACAGGGTAGCCAGCCAATCAGCGCGCGCGTTATATCTCAATACCACTGATTAACTTGTAATTAAACAGGTCAATTACCTGTCAGTGATCATGTCCAATATGCTGCCAAACTCCGAACCTTTTGGTACATTATTAAAGTAATTAGAAACTTATAGAATAATAGAAGGAAACTCGATGTTAACTCCAACGTGAATGAAATACTTCCTTTCCGGTCCCTCTACTCAGCTATTTCTCTCTTTAGACAAGGCGCATTTTCGAGAAATCAGATACCAGTGGAGGCATTTTGGGGTAGAGGCTGGTAACATAACTATTCTAAACCGATTTTTCATGCTGAATGCGAATATGACTGTTACCAAGACGTATTCTGCAATCTTAAAAAGGTAAAGGTAAAGGTAAAGGTAAAGGTAAAGCTCTGTATTTAACGTCGGAAGTTCCTTTAGCTACAAGCAACGCTATAAGCTAGTCTCCCAGGAAGCCGACGGTGCTCTCATTCTACCCCCCTCTTTCCATCAGTGCTCCGTTTTAAGGGTATTTAAAGCTGCTTAAAGCTACACGGAAAGGAAAGAAGTCGAAACAAGGATGTGAGATCTGGGGATCGAACTAGGGACCTCTCGCACCGAAGGCCGCGCACTAACCAACTGTGCCATCCTTGCTCCTTTCTTATACGTGTAAGACGTGTTTTGTGAATTGCTACACGGTCATTTCATACTAACGGCTTTTTCATGTAATTCCAAAAGTTCCCAAACTTAAAAACAATTACCATAACTGGAAAGAGCACATTAAAATCAGCAAAACTGTGAAGTTTGAAGGATACCAGTTGAAAAATCAAGGAGATACGAATTTTCAAAATCGAAATTTGTTTGTATCTCTTGCATAACTGTAAGTGTTTTCATACAAAATTTCGCTTTTTTGAAAATTCGTATCTCCTTGATTTTTCAACTGATATCCTTCAAACTTCACAGTTTTACTGATTTTGATATGCTCTTTCCAACTAGGTCATTGTTTTTAAGTTTGGGAACTTTTGGAATTACATGAAAAAGCCGTTAGTAGAAATGACTGTAGCAATTCACAAAATACGTCATTTACACGTATAAGATTGCAGAATACGTCTTGGTAACAGTCATATTCGGATTCAGCATGAAAAATTAGTTTAGAATAGTTATGTTACCAGCCTCTACCCCAAAATGCCTTCTGCACTTTTTGCGATCGACTTTTTCAATTGTGCGCCTTGTCTACCTATACCAATCGTCAGACCTGGAGACCGTTTCTTGACAGACCCGATAACTTTACGAGCCCGTTACCCGAAAAAAGTTTACGGGTGTTTCTTGAAGCGTACGTTAGTCTCAAATTCTATGTTCTACAAGCACGTACGGACGCACACGTTCCCGGGAATTTTCCCGTAAATCGACGGACCGTAAAGTTATCCGGTCTTTGGAGAAACAAGCCCCTGCTACGCAAAACACAATAGCAAGCTTTACCCAATTGCCTACCCAGAGCCTGCGTTACTTTCGGCCTGCGGCGAAGAACTAGTACACTTGGGCATAACCTATTTTTGAAACAATTGGATTGTCTATTCCAATTTAAACTAGCCATAGTTCTCACTAAATTGCCTCCACTTGTTTTCAAATTATTGACTAATGTGACTCCACTAGCAGGCGCGCAATAGCAACAAACTCTTTTCTTACATTGGTTAAAGTATCGAGCTGCTGCACCATCAACTTCATCTAACAAGACATTGCTCATGTACGCTACCACTGCTTTGAAGGGGTCAGATGACATATAATAGCATGCAATCGAGGCCAGTATGATTCTGGTATACCCTAGAAGAGGCAAGCAGTAATTAATACGGGACAATTTGAATATGGAACTTGAGCTTTAAGACTACTGATATCCACAATGAATGCATGGATTTAAAAACGCATCTTTTTGAACCATTTTCGCGCTTAAGACAAAATTCATGGGCTCTGGAAATGGACTCTAGAAATGCCATTTCACGGAACATTAAGGATTTTAAACTATCCATGTAGGATGACATCACTATTCCTGGTATGAAGTTGAGCATGCTCAGTATGAAACAGATGCAGTTTAGATTTGTGAGAACAATTGAAAACAAAGATATTTCTATCTAGACTGTCCAAGCAAAAGAACTGCAGAGCAGGACTCCATTCACACCTTCTTGGGTGACCGATAGATGGCGTGAGAGGTGTACAAGCACCTGTACCAGCCTCCACAACTACATCAAGGAACCATCTACGAAGCCCCCAGCCTATCACCTCCACCGCACCGCCTGGGTCAGGCTCAACCACCTGCCCGGACTTGCTGGGGAAAGACCAAGCGCTTCCTTTACACCACTGGCGCAGCTGACACCGACATCTGCACTTGTGGTTCTCCTCAGAGCACTACCCACCTTATCCAAGCCTGCCTATCTTCAGTCCCCCTCACAGAGCCACTGAAAGATTTGGATGAGGACAGCATCCGCTGGCTCAACACCTCTAACGTCCTTGTGTGATGACGCTGGCGGATCACACGCACGACGACGATCTAGACTGATTTCATTCGTCATAGTGTTCGTGCATGGGTAGGTCGCGACCAACAAAGGAAGCCCAACTGAGGAGCGACCATACCGACTTTATATTAATCCAATCGAATATACGTCAATGGTGGTATGATTTATGTAGTGTAAGGCACTAAATAGTTACAGGTTTTAATTTTTGCGGTTTTTATCACGATCCCGCAAAAACGTTCCCACAAAAATTTACTCCATTGTTGAAATTTTATGACTGCATAGAGAGCAGAGCATTCGTTGTAATTCAACATTTCTTCCATCCACTCTTGATTGTTAAAGCTGACAACCACAAAAATTGAGCCCATGAAGAATCAACGAAGAAAATCAGGATTTTTTTAGTTGCTCAAAACGTAAGGGATGGCACAGTTGGTTAGTGCTCGGCCTTCGGTGCGAGAGGTCCCTAGTTCGATCCCCAGATCTCACATCCTTGTTTCGACTTCTTTCCATTCCGTGTAGCTTTAATTAGCTTTAAATACCCTTAAAACGGAGCACTGATGGAGAGAGGGGGATAAAGAGCGCACCGTCGGCTTCCTGGGAGACCAGTGTTCAGCTGAAGGAACTACCGACGTTAAATATAGTGCTTTTAAAACTAAACTCGATCACCAGCAAAATATTATCATTATTATTATTATTATTATTATTATTATTATTAGTTAGCGAGTAGACTGATTCCATTAGACAAGGGTGAGGGCGCTGTTCGACCAATTGGCGTCGGAGAAGTTATCAGAAGGATATTTGGAAAATGCGTAACGAAAGTCTTGAAACAAGATGTTATTGATGCCAGCGGATGTCTTCAAGTCTGTGCAGGCCAAAGAGTAGTCTCCCTCGCAGCCGTGTTTAGCCTCGTCACGCAACGCTCCCTCGGAAAAACACGGCTGCTTCAGTGGGCGCTACATTCCATTCCAATTGTATCAGTTGTCCAATCAGAAGATACATCAGCAAACGGTCTATTTCCCGTGTTCCGGAAATAAGTTTTATATCTGTCAACACCACAAAGAGAGTAAACATTGCACTACCAAAAATAAGTTTCAAATTTTTGAATACGAAAAGATATATACAGATGGAAGATCAGTAAAACTTTCTTCTTTGTATATTTCTCTGAATGATACTAGACACTTCGAATGAAACGAAGTGAAGTGTTTGTAAACTGGCTGTTGTTTTGGGATCCGAGGTTAATCCAATTATTCTCCAAGTCAACGGAACGCTATATGTAGACCTTTTGTCATTTTTGGCGCGAATGACTCCTTGATTTTGAGAGTCAAGCTCTGATTGGTTAAGGACTTGGAATGGAATGTAGCGACCATTGAAGCAGCCGTGTTTTTCCGAGGGAGCGTTGCGTGACGAGGCTAAACACGGCTGCGAGGGAGACTAGCCAAAGAGGTGGAAGTGAAGCTGCTATATGCAATGAGAAGAATTTTTGATGATGATGATACTGATGCTGTTCTGTTAATCGACGCTTCAAATGCTTTCAATGCCCTAAATAGGGCTGCTGCTCTGCACAATATCAGAGTATTATGTCCTGCCATAGCAACGTACGCAATAAACACTTACAGATATCCAGCGAGTTTGTTCATAACAGGAGGCAAAGAAATAATATCAGCAGAAGGCACTACGCAGGGTGATCCTCTAGCCATGGGCTTGTATGCAATTAGCCTTCAGCCATTGATCAACCATCTAAACAGCTCAAGCTCTGCAAAACAATGTTGGTTTGCTGATGATGCTAGCGGGGCTGGATCTTTCACGGAGATTAAGAAATGGTGGGATGCTCTAACTACGATGGGACCAGATTTGGGTTATTTCCCCAATGCCAAGAAATGCTGGTTGATTACCAAACCGGGACGAGAGGAATGCGCTGAAGATGTTTTCAAAGACACTGCTATAAATATTACCATCCAGGGCCATAAACATCTTGGTGCAGTGCTTGGCTCAAGATCGTATCTCGAGGAATATGTGAATGATAAAGTTACAAATTGGATAAGTGAGATAAAGCAGTTAGCTGAATTTGCAGTGACGCAACCTCAGGCCTGCTACGCAGCTTTTGCATTTGGATTAAGACACCGATGGACGTACTTTCTAAGAACATTGCCAAATATTGAAGATTTACTACAACCACTAGAAGATGCAATAGCTGATGTACTGATACCATCTATAACAGAACATAGCTGTACATAGAGCGAGCGAGAACTTCTGTCTTTGCCAGTACGGATGGGAGGAATGGGATTCACCAACCCTTGTCAGGATGCTGCCTTAGAGTTTGCAGCATCTATCAAGACAACCGCACCATTAACTGAGCGAATATTCACTCAAATGTACGAGCTACCCGAGGAGGCTTTAAATAGGTCATTACATCATAACGTTCGTAAGGAAAAAGATGATGCCCTGCGTACACGTGAAGAGAGCTTGAAGGATCAACTACCAAAGAAATCTAAGAGAGCTTTGCTTATGGCCACTGAAAAGGGTGCATCCAATTGGCTAACAGTAATACCCATCAAGGATATGGATTTCAACTTGAATAAAAGGGAATTCAGAGATGCAGTCAAGTTAAGATACGATTGGCCCATCGACGATATCCCCTCGACTTGTGTATGTGGTGCTCCGTTCAACGTGGAATTGGAATTGGAATTGGAATTGCTTTTTATTGCTCTCTCTTTACAAGTATAAATTTTACAATAATACATTAAAGACAATAAAAAGTTGACAAAATAAATGACAATATATTTGTACTGATATTACATTAGAGCCTGAGGGCTAAGTTAACTGCTAAGTTTTCTAGTTAGCCCTCAGCCTATAAGTTTCTAGTATTTGAAAACAGGTAGAAGATATAAACTACAAATTACACTTAATATTTAATAAAGATATTTACATAGACAAGAATTTAACATATTAAAAAGAAGAACAGTGATATACGAAAATATATATTTTTTTCTCTTTACTCTTGGTGTTGTTTGTGGAGAAGATATTCTTTCAATTTTATTTTGAAGGAGGCAGATTTTGTCAAAAGTTTTAAGTGGGTAGGGAGATCTTTCCAAAGGTCAATTGCCATATAAGAGATAGTCTGTTTACCTATATTAGTTTTAACGCCCGGTTTGTGTATCACGCTATGATATGCAAACGTGGTGGTTTTATCATCCAACGCCATAACGAGCTAAGAGATCTGGAGGCAGAGCTGTTGAACATCGTTTGTAATGATGTTGAAGTAGAGCCTGTTTTACAAACGATCAATGGGGAAGAGCTAAATAGAGGTTCCAACATAGCCCCTGATGCTCGTCTTGACGTCCACGCAAGAGGGTTTTGGGAAAGGCAAAGGTCTGAATTTTTGGGCTTCTGTCTTCCGTAAGGAAGAAAGAAGCCTATTGTCATCGTCGTGTAAGTAATGTAATGTAATGTAATGTAATGTAAGTCCGTTTTTCGGAGAGGTCTCGGCGTAAAATCGACATCTCCGAACATCACAGTAGTCCGTAGTACCTTGGGATTGGCTGAAAAGCGACTCCGCTAATTTCACGAATGGTTTCGTGAGTGTTCGTTTACTTATCGACAATTACGATTATTTATTGATTACAACGCGAATGATTTCGTGAGTGTTCGTTTACTTATCGACAATTACGATTATTTATTGATTACAACGTAAATCCAACGTTAGACGTCTTCTCCATGTGCTTTAGAATGTTTTTATACTATTGTGAAAATAGCTTTCAGGCAGTAAGACAAGTAAAGTGGAGCTTTTAACTCGAGATATACCTATATACTTATAAGAGCTTCAGAATGGAGTGTTATTTTGAGCTTCATCTCCAATATTTTGACCAAATATCGAACTCTAGCTGGAGGTACCGTTGAAACTGGGAAGCCCTCGCAATTAAGACTATTTCCTATGAGCTGGAAATCTACGAATTTTCTCATAGTATGAAGTCAGGTCGCGCTGAGAATCTCTGCAATATATTTGGTTACCGGCCTATGAAAGAAAATTTTAAACTTTGTATGTGATGGAATTTTATTTATCATTCCTTTGATCTAAAGCGTCAAATACTGTAGACAATGTGGTATCACTTTCACCATGATGCAACGTACAACTAGCTTTTTAAAATCAGTTAGTTTTAAGGCATTGCCAACGCTAGCCCTTTGTTATTCGGTTTGAAAAATTGCTTTACTCAAAGTGCTAAATATTTTGAACTGTGCCTGTATCCGACACTGATCCTGAAGAATTATGATTTGTGATTCAATATTGAAGGGGTCAACTAGCAGTGTTCGTCACACAACGCAATTTTGTAGCGGTAATAATAACAGAAGCCCATGCAGTCCTTGACTGCGTTTTATTTGATATACGGGTGTGTCACCCACATGCAGAATCTTATAAAGACCTGAACCCACAACAAATATATCGCCAACATGAAAACGAAAAAAAGCGCATGTATGCAAGACGTGTCATGGAAGTAGAACAAGGAACATTTACCCCACTGGTATTTACGAGCCTTGGAGGCATGGCAGATGAATGTAAGAGATACCACAGCAGGTTAGCCGAGTTGATAGCCAACAAGAAGGGGGAAGATTATGCAGTAACAATTTCCTGGATTAGAGCGAAAGTATCCTTCTCTATTCTACGATCAGCTCTTCTATGCTTGAGAGGTTCAAGGACAGTAAAACGTTCCAATTTGAACATCAGAGACATTGACTTTGATATAGAATCGTCTGTTGCCAAAATTAATTAACTAGAACATTTTTCATTTTATACCATGTATATGGTATATATATAGTATTTATAAGTATATATATTTTTAGCATAATATTTTTAGCATATTTTTATCGTTTTTTGTTTTACTTTGGTTATCTTAATATGAATTACTATTATCAATATTTACTACATAATATCTGAAATTATATAGCAGAGAATATCTATTTTGCAATATATCATGTTTTACAGTTTTTTTTAACAAGTCAGTCATTAATAATAGTGAATATGGTTTTTGTTTATCAATGTTATACCTATACATTTATGAAAATAGGATAATTAAGATAATTTAGATTTACTTACATTAGAATGTTACTAGATTGGTTTTATAGATTTAAATAAAAGTTATTAATTTAAAAAAAATTATTATTATTATTATTATATCCAGCAGTGTTACACATCTTTATGCTAAATCCTAATGGCACAATAGGGCGCTAAGCGTTACCTAGAGGCCATGTAAAATTAACCTAATTTCCTTAATGCTATATCAATATATCAAATAAAATTTGCCTCTTCGAAAGAAAATATCCCTAAAAATCAATGAAAAGAAGCTTAAAAAATCTTAAGAACTATTATAAATGGTAAATTCCTGAAAAAAGCAAAAAAAAAATATATATATATATATCTATATAAAATAATACTAAAAAACGAACGCATGTGAAAGTTTTTCTGATTTGAAAACTCAAACTTAGTCTCCTATCTAAACTAGCTTATTGGCTCATGAAAGAGCACTCATGAACAACTTATAATAATATTCTATATACTTATAAACTTATAGTAATATTCATATATGTATTCATTCAAGCTTACGCTGCTTAAGAAATGTATGTCTTAAAATAGAAGTAATAATCTGGAATCAATAATTATCTACTATAAGTTTCGATTTTATATGTGTTCAATGTTTGTTCCCTTGAATTGTTGAGGTAAAATTGCGCCACTTATGTATAAGTCTTGAACGTGCGCGCAATGTTCAGAGTCGACGAAATGACAGCTTTCTGCATCTTTTGGAGCACCATCTTTCCTCTGCATCCTAATATTTCATCCATCGTCTTTTGAAGCTCTTTAGACCATCCTCCCAAGACATCTATGATTATATTGAACTGCTGTACTTCGTATCCTTTAAACTGCTGCTTTAATTCCCATCTCAAAGGGCCATACTTCATAGTCTTTTCACTGTCTTTGCGCTCTCGGTTGTCCATCCACGGACAGCTCATTTCCAATGTCATTATCTTCTTGTCCTTGTGATTGATAATACGTGCGTCCACTCGATTAGCACGCACTTCAGTGTTTTCTGCATAAACTGGGACGTCCCAATACGCTTGATACTCCTCATTCTCGTATATGGGTTTAGGAACTACCGGGGAATACCAAGGCGGTATTCTATCCACCAAACCACAATCTTTCAGCAGTTCAAAGAACAAGACCTTCAAAGCTGAGTCGTGCCTCCATAAGTACTTTGTTTGAGCAAACGCCGAGCATCCAGCGAGGATATGAGGGACGCTTTCAGGAGCTTTTCCGCACAATCTGCACGACAAATCTTGGACAGGAGTCGTTCCAATCTTCTTTCCATAATATAGTCTTGTAGGTATTAGCTGCTCATAGAGCTCATGCATCCCTGCAACTACTTGTGATGGGCATGAATTCCAATTCTTTAACCAGCCAAAACAGCTCCTCTCTGTGCTGCTCTCATCGTTCCATCGCTGAGTGAGTAGTTTTCCTTGCCATTTCTCGTCTTTCATTATGTCCCTTAACTGCTGCACGTTGCTTTCTGTGATATTATTATTATTATTATTATTATTATTATTATTATTATTATTATTATTATTATTATTATTATTATTATTATTATTATTATTATCGGCAGTAAATACGTATGAATGCTCTAATAAGCGGTCTTGGCACTATAGGGCGCATAAGCGTAGCCTATAGGCCGCAAATCCTTACAAACTAACGACTTAATTATCTGCTTATAAACCATACTTATATATATAGCCGGAAATGAATAAATAACTTCTGATAAATGCTGAATAAACCTTATGACTTATGCCCAGTCTGAGGACATGGTCTCAATCTTAATGCTATCGTCGAATTTGGTAATATCCTAATTAAATTCATTTCCCTTAAAAAGTATACGAAAAAAATTAAATTAAGTTAAATTAAAAAACACTTAAGCCAATCACTTATTACTTATCTTCGGAGATGTTCTCGCGATAACGGATCTAAAACGCTAAAATTAAATTCCTTATATTAATATTTCTGCTTTCTTACTGATCCATATTCCTCCTTATGATTTTGATTCGGGTTTTTTTTTTTTGCATTACTATTATTATTAATTATTATTAATAATAATAATAATAATAATAATAATAATAATTATTATTATTATTATTATTATTATTATTATTATTATTATTATTATTATTATTATGTATTTTTAAGTGTCACCCAGTACGTCTTTGAATGTTAAGCGAGACTGATTTTTATCAAGAAGTGTTCTTTTTGCATGATCAGGAAGATCAGGTTATTTGCATATATTAATGATGTGAATCGAATAAAAGTTAAAATGTACTGCTATCTCAACTTTGTTGACTAGTTTCTACTTTGATCAACAGATCTTATCTCTTTCACGGAATTACTAAATCCGTGAAACAGTAGACTGATAGTAGACGTTATTTTCACACCGTTTTTCGTGCATTTGTGTTTCACGTAATCAACCCGGGGTAACATCATTTGCATGGTTTCAACTCAGTGACAAAGAAATCCAGCGAAAAACGCTATTTTATTTGTACATTTTAAAAAAGAGATCTGCTTGGTTTTTAATTGAGAATGCATTAGACAGCTCTAAATTGAGGACTTTTTCGAAATATTTTTCGTGCGACTAGAAAATCCAGCTTGGCATCTTCTCGCAGTCACAGTCCTTTATTATTACTTATAACGCGCAATTTAACATTGAAATATGATCAAATCCAAATCCTTTTGAAGTAGTGACAACTGCATCCTTGGTACAAGGTATTTTCACTGATCCAACCAATCGCAGCATAGACAAATTTTAAAGCAAAAAGAGGCAAAAATAAAACATCACTATACTGAAGCCTTGCTATTTTACTCAGCTGTGAAATTTTATCGGATAAACTTAAATTTAGATCTCAATCAGAAAGATTTTCTTAACTTACCTATGAGATTTGGGATGTAAAGGAAGACCCCCATAATTCTTGCTAGTTGAAATCCTTGAATCGAAATGATTCGACCGTACGTATTTCTAAGTTCAAAGTAACAACATCAATGCAACACCCTTTGTTGGCCACAAGCAGACAGTACGTTTGGGACATTTGCATACCAACAAAGAGTGATATTGATTGACTAGTACGTTCCAGGGTTTGGATCAGCCAAGCATAAATACAGATACAGATACATACATGATTGAGACACCATCAGCAGAGCTTTTCAGCTCAATTTATCATATAAATCAAACATAAATGGATTAAGAGTCCCAACTGGCAAGGAGGCAAACCAGTTGGCTATATTACAAGCATGGCCGAGAAACGGCTGAATTTGAACTAATCGAAATCGGAACAAATTCAGTCTCGGCTAGTGGCCAGAGCGGGAATCGAACCTGGGACCGCCAGATTGCGAGACCAACGCTCTGACCACTCGGCCATGCTGCCTCCTATAATAAACGAAGGTAAAAAAAAGATATTAGGGACCTTAAGCAACCACGACGACGACGGCAGGGAAAACAGTACGTCAAAAAGTATTCAAGCGCAATATTTACTGCAATTTTTTGCGCTTATTTAATTTGAATTGCCATTCAGATCAGAGTTTTGAAATGAAAGAAAATGAAAGAGAGAGTTTCTGGGCGAACGGAAAATAAACTGGTTTGCGTCCTCAAGTTGCCGTTCTCTACAGAGCGTGAAATCTGGACTTTTCACGTTGTAGTTTTGCAGACTACGGTGATTTCCTTACAGCCCTTCTCATTTGCACGTGCGTTTATTGTATTTTGTAATTAAGGCCATTGCCTTATGCCGTCGTCGTCCTCGTTGCCGTCTTCGTTGCTTAAGGTCCCTATTGTGCATGGTCAAGGCCGTACTCACCATCCACGTTTGTTCCTTTGTCAATCCCTAGCTTTGAAGTTTGCCGAGTTTCAACACTATATATTAACTTTGATCTAGAGTATACGTAGTGCTTACGGTAACAGGGAAGTCCAGCCTAAAACATCTCCTGGATCTGGAATACTAACATGACTGAAAACGTAGGCATATATATGAAAGATTTTTAAGAAAAAATCCTGTAGTACAAGCAAGAAATTAGCGGTATAGAATGGGTGGCGTGGGATGGCGTAGTGGTTAAAGTGCCTATAACTGTCTACGAGATTAGTATATATTTTGAATCTTTGTGTGTTGAAAATCAGTTACTCTTCAAATACATTTCGTCTATCGGCCGTATATTTTCTGAGATATGAAGGTTTGAAATTTCAAAATGCAAATGAGATGACGTCATTTAAGGGATAATTGATTATACAAAAACATTGCAGTGCAAACTACTTAAATTTTTACATTTGCAACTAATTTCCATAAATGAATCATATGGTTTAGTAAAGATTTTGGTTATTTAGTCTAAGAGCACTAGCTGTAAACGTAACAAGCATTGATTTAGGTCAAATCTCTTAAATGACGTCCCGTTAGTCACTCTGTGACGTCACGTTTTGAAACGATAGACGGGATAGCCTGGGGACTAGGCTGGGGGCTACGTACATAAAGCTCAGTAATTCGTAACAAGACAACGTAGCTTCGTTCCTAGTAAATCCTTTGTATGCGGCAAGCTAGTGAAGCATATCTCAGAACTGGACTATTAGCTTCGTGTCGCCTGCATTAGTAGTATATATAGCTATTTCAAAAAAGGCTGACGTGGCATATGGCGAATTTCAATCGGCGATTGGTGATTGCACGACCGAAAGGAATTTTGGGGTAACAAGAATTGCTTCATTTTCATTAATTAAATACCCAAGCAATGCCAGTACCATGTAGTAAAGACCATATTGTACAAAGTGGTCAATAGGCGATTCATATCTCCGCGCCGGATAGCGGTCTAATAGCGTGACCACAGTTCCTTTCGGTCGTGCAATCACCAATCGCCGATTGCCATTCGCCGTTCGCCCCGTCAACCTTTTTTGAAATAGCTATATACAGTCTTGTTTGTCCTTACCACCTGTACCCTATTGCTTATTGCAATGCGTCGTTAAAGTGATAATAATAGTAATAATATTTAACATTTATAAAGAACATTTCTCTAATATAATCAAATGCGCACAACTTAAAAACTAAACCTAAACCTTAGAAAAAATATAGCTCATCAGTTATATTATAAAATATAAGATTCAGTTAATCTCGAATTAAACTCAATTTACATATGCCTGTTACTATTTTATTGCTTTTCTGAGTTTCTCAGAAATCCAAAACTCTGTAATTCTTCTTGATATGCTAATTATGTTAATGTCGTACCCCAAATGGTACGAGCCCTGTAAAACTTCGTCCCCCAATAAATACGCCGCGACCTCGTTCCAAATATAGTAAGTCCTAGCGGTCGAGACTTCAGTGAAATCTTGTCATTTTTTGAAATGTTTTTCTGCATAGATATTTCCATATATTAATAAAATTCTAACAAAATATGTTGACTTACATGTATTTGAGGTTTATTGGGTTCTCTGCTATAATTCCCATTAAAGCTTGATTTACAATGTACTATCACTAAGACTTTACTGTTGTAAATCAAAGTTATTTTTTTACACTTCTAGTTCTTTTGTCCCGTAAATCTCTCTGCTTCCTTCTTCTCAAGCCCCAACTATTCAAATGGCCACTTAACTCTCTTCCTCATTCAGTCTCCTCATCCATACACTATGTATGTAAGATATAATTTATCATGACTTTACAGTTAATCAAAGTTGTTGCTTTACACTCCTGGATCTTTTTTGTTCAATTTACAAGTTACATAAATCTCTCTGCACTCTTCTTATCAAGCCACGCCTAGTCAGTTGGTCACTTTGGCCCTCTCTTCCTCATCCACAAGTGAGACATTGTAACATGCTGCACACAATTGAATGACACTGACTATCTGCTTGAAGAGGCAGATTGGAGCTGTAATAACTGCCAGGGATGTCCAGAGATGAAATGACTTGCCACCCATAGTTACTAGGAGGACAGAAATAGAAAATGGAAACTCTCATTGGATGGGAGTAAATAAATAGAATGGAAGACAAATGAAAACCAGTGGTGTAGGTAGGATATTTTTGGAGGTGCATAGTACACAACTTCTGAAAGTCATCTCAAGCTAAGAGAAAATGATTGTGATTCCCCAGTTACAGCACAAATCTCAAAACTGTGACTAGTGTTAATGTTTCACATACTTTTGTCTCGTCATCCCCAATAATAATTAGTACTTAGATAAGAGATAACATAAGAGAATCCTGGGCTGCTGATTGGATGATTGCTCTTTCAAAAGAATGTGAATACATTATAGCTGGTCAAACTTTTGGGTTTTACACTGTAATCCATAGGTTTTTGCTAGTATTTTCTCAGCTTTTGAGGCAAACTGAGATGCACCCATGCATATGTTATGCATGCAATGGTAGCTATGCACTAAAAGCTAAAGCAAATGAAAGAAATATCCCCACTTACTCAGAGGTCCATATGAAAAGTGAATGAGATACAACATACAGAAGAAGAGTTCATTGCCAGCACAGAAGATGAAGAGAACAACCTAAAGGAATAAAGAAATGATAAAATATGCAAGGCACAAAAGTGAAACTTTTTTTAACTTTTTTGTTTTGTTTTAATTGTTCACATATTAAAAAGAAATATACAACATCCTTTTTAACATGATTTACAAAACTTTGTTGAAACTAAATCCCCCCCTGTACAATATGTTGCAAATTCTTATATGCTAATACAGTACCAAGTCCAAGGATTTTAGTACAGGGTCCCATATATTCCTTTGCAAAATGAAATCACGCAAAAATATTTGGTCTTTACACGCATCGTGGATAATTAAAAAATCTCTTTCACGTTCACAGAAAATCAAAATTTGCTTTCACATGGATGCAAAAAGATTTTAGACCTTAAATCACGTTTCACATCAAAATAAATCATCCATTCACGTTTCACGCAAATGGTGTAGGGGACCCTGTTAGTAGTAACATGGTACAGGGGGAGGGGGGGTGCACCTCCTTAAGCTACACTCATGTACAACACAAAGTCAGGTTGTGCTATGAATTTTGGCAATGATTGTAGATAGCCATAAGTAATCATTTCTTGCTCTAAAAAAGTCACAAATGAAAAACTGGTTCAACTAAAGCAAACTGACATCAAATGACTGATTACACTACAAAAACAAGTACGTCTTTCACCTTCTTGTAGTAAATCCTAAGGAAGTAGTTTCCAGCAAGGTCAATGGCCTTGTGACTTGTGCCTTTCATCATAAATCTGAATTCAAATAAAAAAGCTTTTAGAAAAAAAAAACATCTGAGATAATAATGATTAACATTTTATTCTTGGGGTGCATGTGACGTCATGGCAGCTATCTTGGATGAACTTCAACAAAAGATTTCTCATTAACATCTCTTGTTTGTTTGTCCAACATGGCTACCGGTTCTTTGTCTTTTGATTCCCAAAGGGATGGATGAAACCCAGCAATTAAATTGTAAACATGTAGGAGGAAGAGACTAATTTACAAATTCATGCATGTGCAAGTGAAAGAGTAAATATAGCTCTCTTTAAAGAATTTTAGAGAAAAGTAGCTTAAAAACTGCATACAAATTAAACAAAGGATAAACAAAAATATCACAATAATAATATTATGCTACTACACCGTAAAAAAACTTTTCTGTCTTTTATTTTGAAATACAATTCTTACGACTGCACATGTATCCAGTGACTGCTAATATCCAGGCAGACCAGGAATTGGAACAGGAAAAGGTATGAGGGATAGAAGACTGAGAGCATCATGATTAGAGCTGTTGTCACACATCTGGAATAAATAATAATAATTTATTATGTCAATCAGCTATGAGTTGTAGCTGAGGTGGTTTTTTTGTTTGTTTGTTTCTTTGCAGGGATTTCAGTTATTTTTGAATTAGGAAGCTGGCTTCAAAAAGCGGCTGTTTGAAAAATGAAATACAGAATCCATTGTAAAATAGCCAATGATAAGAGGTAAAGTATTGTAAAGTAGCCAGTACAGAGATACAAGCAAACATATGCAATTATGCAATTATATTTTTGATGGTTAGCTTCTGTCATATCTAGACAATTCATTCTTTGATAAAAACACAGATATGGCCAATCATCATGTTTTATACTGCAAATATCTTATAATGCAGTGGCAGATCTAGGGGGTGGGGTGGGGGGGTTCCATGGGTTCCATAGAACCCCCCTTGAAGGTTTTAAGCCATTTTTTGTAAAACATCAACCAAAGAATAGAGTGTTATACACAGCTGGCTTTAAAAAATGGAACCCCCCTTGGAAAAATCCTGGATCCGCTACTGCAATGATAATTATTATCATCATCATCATCATCACTATGCATACCTGTCTGTTAACATGTCCAAGAATGCTCCAAATTTTGTACCTGGGTGTTAAAAAGGAAATACAGTAGTAAGTATCAGAAAACTTAAATGCACAAACAAACAGACAAACATTGAATCATATTGAATATCCAAAGAAAAATCCAACAGTTACTGTTTATAAAAGCATACACGTATACAGGTTTATATAACACAGTTAACCATGATATTCTGCCAGTGCCAGTGGTTTTCCTCATTTATTTGTGCCTTCATAAGTCACGAGATCAGAGGAGAAACACCCACTGCAAGCATCCATTTGATCCAGTCAGAACTTGGGATGAATAAAAACCATTTTGAAATCTGTAAATACCAGTTCATATATACCACTTCAAATACACCATTACCACTGGTTGTTTGCAAGCCTGCCAATGACAAGATGTGATAATTATTTGGCACCATCACACAGGAAGTGACCTTTGGTTTTGATGTTGCCTTGCACCAACAACTCATGCTCAACAGAATTTTGAATGTTCACAGTTGTTTCTCCTCTTATTCATGAATGGGAAAATTCACTGCTCCCAGAGGATAAATAAATACAATGAAAATAATTGCAGATGTAATCTTACTTTGATTGAAGTACCTTGCAGCATAACCATCAAATGCATCTAACAACCCACTGATAAGATACGTCACTACGGCTTTGACAGGGTCAAAAGGCATGAAGTAAAAAGACATGAAGGCCAGTATTATCCTGGCATATCCTACAGACAACAAGAAAAATATACCAACAATAAGATAGCTATAGTGTCTTCTACATCCTTGGGCTTCCATTGGCAATGGTTTCTCTTAGTTTCCCATCCCCTTGTTAGGATTGTTCTGATTGTTAGGATGGGTGTCTAATGAACTATTTTATTGAAAGGAATAAAGAATGGAAAGGAAAAGATGGGAAGTGGAGTACTAGAAGTACCTTATGTTATGGCCCAAGCTAATAATAATGCTGTGTGGAGATTGACACTATGGCAAAATGTAGCACATGTGCACAATGTATGAAATGATCCCAAGGACACGTGTACAGTATATTCTGTCATCTGCCTTTGGTACCAAATACTTTCCTGTTTGTACCCAAGGTTCAGTCAATATTAAGCTCAAAGATATGATATGGAAAAATCTATTGATTTACAGAGTGCCAGGGACCCCCCTTTGAAAACAAAAAGATGATAAAAATAAAAGAATCTGACTGGAGAAAGATTGAGAAATTGGAAGTGTGACCCCCCTTTGGTGGAAAATGGAAAGTGTGCCCCCCCCCCCTTTGAAATATTCTGGATACGCCCCTGAAATGTTATTATAAAGGTCTGAGTTACTTTAAGACCCTATGTGTCCGCCCCTGTTGAACCCCCTTCCCTCCCTTTCTCAGGCATGTAAACATGATCAATCAATAATACAAAGCATTACGATAATAATAATGCTGCCTGACAATTATTTTGTGATCATTGGCCATGAGAAAAAAGATGCATTGATATCCTCAAATTTATATTCACTATGCAATTCTGGCTTTAGTTAACGACACGATATACTGCAACCAGGTGTTTATGAGCTGTGTTCTGACGAAACACACTTACAAACTCCATAAGATCGATTTAGTGTTATGTATAAGTTACCTATGAGATTTGGAATGAAGAGAAAGACTCCCATTTTGAATGTATCGTCACCAAAAACGACAAATCCAAACGATTAAACCTTTAACTAAAGGGACTCTAGCACTGCCCGAGTTGAGCAGCTTGTCAAATCAACGAGACAAAACCACGCAGCTTTTTCCCTCGAGCTCGATCGACCTAGCTCTGAGGTACTTGTATAAACAGCCGAAGATTATCTTGTCCAGAAGTGTACAAGGGTATTTACTATTACTTTTGAAGTAAAATATATACAAATTTGCAGTCCAATATGTCTTTCGAAATACAGAAGCTCCCAAAGTCGAAGTGTTATGTATAGTCAACCAATCAGAGTACAGCATTTAGCCGTTCGATTCAATCTAGCCAATCAGTAGTCTCCTACGCAGCCGCAGTTTTGTTGTCACGCTAGAATACGAAAGAAAGGTGTTACTCGTGGCAGACCTCTTTCGATTTACATCGTTCTCAGTTGTGTTGTCCCGCTGATTCTCTAGAGTTGTTTCGCGCTAATCAGCATCTAAAAATGTCCAAAGAACAAGATTCCAAGCGTAGAAAACAGGTCCGGGTCTGGACTGATGGCTGCTTTGATATGGTCCATTTTGGACACGCGAACGCTTTACGACAAGCCAAAGCAATGGGCGATGTACTAGTAGTGGGTGTTCACAGCGATGAAGAAATAGCTGCTAATAAAGGTCCTCCAGTGTTTAATCAAGAAGAACGTTACAAGATGGTCCGTGCTATCAAATGGGTTGACGAAGTCGTAGAGGGTGCTCCTTATATTCACGACTCTAGAGACCATGGATGCTTATGGGTGTGATTTCTGTGTTCATGGGGATGACATCACATTATCTGCTGATGGTAAAGACACTTATCAAATAGTTAAAGATGCTGGAAAATACAAGGAATGCAAGAGGACTGCCGGGGTGTCCACTACAAATTTAGTGGGACGTATGTTGCTGATGACAAAAGATCATTTTGACAAAGGCTTTCCGATCAGTGCTTTGGACCCAGAACATGTTAGTAGTGCAAGCTCAGATTCAGCAGCCAAGAGTCCCTGGACGTGTGTGTCCCATTTCTTGCCCACTTCTCAGAGGATTGTCCAGTTTTCAGACGGTAAGGAGCCCAACCCAGATGACAAAATCATCTACACAGCAGGTGCATTTGATCTTTTCCATGTTGGCTTTTTGGATTTCCTGGAAAAGGCCAAGGCAGAGGGTGATTACCTTATTGTTGGGTTACATACTGACCAGGTAGTGAATCGTTACAAGGGAAGCAACTACCCGATCATGAACCTACATGAACGAGTGCTGAGTGTGCTGGCTTGTCGTTATGTTGATCAAGTGATTATTGGTGCTCCTTACACTGTTTCAGAGGAATTGATGGATCAGTTTAAGGTACAGTATTGTATTAAATTGTTATGAATAAATAAATTAATTCATGATTAATTCATGTTTAAACCGCTTCCTAGTTACTGTTGCTATGTCCAAAAGATTTTATCAGATTCACCACACTAGAAAGATCTTCTAATCTTCTATCAAAATAAAACTTGTTAAAAGTTTAAAACCTTAATCTACAAACACCAATCTTTAATAAGATCTTGTTTGTTGGGCATGTGTCATTCCTTTTCGATGTCTGTTTGTCTGCTGTTGTTGGAATAGAACTGTTAATTTTTGGAAATAATTTACACCTTTGGTTGATGGTACTAAGGCTTGCAATGTTTCCTGCACCTATTTGTTTATTCATAATTTATAATTTATATATATGCTTGTACCGTGTGTTTACCCCTGCAATGCTGCATACAACAGTTGCAGGTTTAGGATCAAGTTCTACTCTGCAACATTGTGTGCAACATTGTAGGGGTGGACACATGGTACAACTGTGTTGCATCAATGTTGCAAAAAATGTTGCAGGAAGTCCAGGCCTTTGAACTGATGGTGGACTAATTATTATTCACATGAAAAAAAAAGAGAAACTGAGAAATTTGTATAAATATAGATGATGTTACATTTGCAAGAAGAATTTTCCATGCAACATTTTGTCAAATTGATAATTTTGTGTTAAAAGTTTTTAAAAATATTCATATCAAACATTTGCAACTTGTTCACTAAGCAAAAACATAGTTGCATTTTGTATTTTCCATGGCATAAACTTTACAGGCAACATTTGTTGCCTGAAAAAAACAGTGTTGTGAATCAACCCGTGTAACATCATCTTAAAGACTAGGATCTTACATCGTTGCTCCATTATA
Source organism: Telmatactis stephensoni (assembly GCA_029948255.1). Taxonomy (NCBI): domain Eukaryota; kingdom Metazoa; phylum Cnidaria; class Anthozoa; order Actiniaria; family Isophelliidae; genus Telmatactis; species Telmatactis stephensoni. Next base: position 140,091 of record JALIZF010001722.1, on the reverse strand, counting down.
CTACTAAAATCACTCGACTGTTAGCACCACCAATGGATCGGTGGATCGTGTTTTGAATTTCCATTGATTCACGTGACCATTTGGAGAGCTTTAATTGGTGACGTTTTGCTTCCTGCTATTGTTCTTTGATGAAACATCACCAGTTGGAGCGCTTCAAGTGGTCACATGAGTCAACAGAAATTCAAAACACAATGGATTGATCGGCGGTGCTAACAGTCGAGTGATTTTGGTAGTATCTCTTGGTCCATATTACATGCTCCATATTTCTTGTTTTAAGAAAATCTCTTTCATGGTCTTCTCCCAAAAATGATAAATTCCCCACAATAAATTCCAGGTTCCCCTTAAGTTTATCATTATAAGTGTTATCGTAATCAAAATATTACTTGATTATTGTGATTGGTGCAGGTTGATGTAGTTGTACATGGTCAAACTCCAATTATGGAAGATAGCAAAGGCAAAGATCCTTATGCAGTGCCCAGACAACGTGGTGCTTTTAAATCATTAAACAGTGCAACTACCATCACTACAGCTGACATTGTTGCAAGAATCATTCGTAACAAGTATGTAACATTGTACATATTTATATTCTTATTATTTTCTTAAATAATCACACCAACGTCATAGTGTGGACTTTTCTTTTCACCTTTGTGTGATGTATGTATGCAGACAGATTTCTGCAAGTACAATTGCACAAGCCACTCAATTTAGAAACACAAAGCTTGATGTATCTGCTTGGTACATCCATATATATGCATAAATAATGCTATGCTTCTGCCAGCAGTGTTTCGTTACTAAGTGTATGCCCATGTCAGTCATGTATGCTAGGACAATGGAACAACACTTGTTTCAGTATAGTCTTACTTATGCCAGTGTTGTCTTGTGTAGGTTGAAGTTTGAGGAAAGAAACAAGAAAAAAGAAGCCAAAGAATTAGCAGCTTATGAAGCTTTGCAAAACCAAAACCAAAAAGCTGAAGTTAATTAACCTAACAATACATTTTAATCCAAAAAATGCACTGGGCTAGTCATTACTGGTGTTTGTCTGGTATTTTTAACTCAAGTCTGCAAGAAATGAATTTGATTTTATGTGGTATTTATTTAGACTGTCAATGCTTTTATCTGAAAGTTGTTCACTAGCTGTTAGTACCATTGAACTACATTCATAAATAAGAGATTTTTTCCTGAAATACATCTGTATTTATTTAGAGTGAATTCTTGAATTAGTATATTAAAGATGGAAATACAAGTCTTTCCGAGATTTGCCAAGAAAAAAATGCTGTCTTCGGATAAAAATGTCCACTGCCCGGTTGGCTCAATTGGTTGAGCGCTGGTCTTCAGTGCTGAAGGTTGGGGTTCGATTCCCCATTCAGACCAACACTCAGGGTCTTTAATAATTGAGGAGAAGGTGCTGCCACGTTAAGCCGTAGGCCCCGTCTCTCCAAAACTACTATACCTTTGCACTGGAGGGACGTTAAAGAATCCACACCACTATTGTGGGAGAGTAGGCCATGAAGTTACAAGTATATGTATGTAGCCTGCGTAGCGGCCCAAACGGGGAGAAGAGGGAGGTAGAGAGACTGGTGTCCCCCTCCCACTTTAGGCCGCTACGCAGGCTAGAGTGTATGTGTGTGGTCTACTACACTACAGGGACCACAGTAATTGGCGAAAGCTTTTGTGGTGACCCTGCCTTCATTGGAAGGAAAAGCTAAATAATTAAATACATTGTGAACATAGGTGGAAAATTTATCTCCGTATAAAGGGAATCAAATCTTTATGAAAGTTACCCATTACAAAAATGTCCAGACCTAAACATTCCATGCAAAGTAAAAAATTATAGCAGAAACACTGAATACAGACGCCGCAGGTTTAGATGCAACAGTTATAAAGTGCAAACATGATAGTAACTTAAAACTGGGTTCATTCCGAGTTGTTTTTAGTACTTCTTATATGTCCACAGGTTGTCCACAGGGAAAACGAAAGAGTTATACCGGCTCCAGAAGTGGACACTAGTGAACTATCCATGCATGCTTTGCAAGCAAACATTTGCGCGCGATTTGTGACGTCACAATTGTTCTTGAAGCTCTAGTTCTTGTAAAGCTCAGGAAACTAGAAATACGACTTCAAATACGAAGATTGGATGCAAACAGCCGTCTGCACGTCCTCAAAGGTGATATTATCAACTCTTTTGTTTTCCTTCTCTAATTGAAAAATTCTTTCTTCGCCTCTCAGTATTGAAGGAATTTTGTATCTGTTATCAGTAATTAAGACAACATTGCATGCCATGTTTGTACTTCAATAATGTGCATCTGTTATAAGTTAAGACAACATTGCCATTACCATGTCGGTTGTTTTAATTTCGTTTGTACTTCGTGTTCTTTCAAAATAATTGAGTATCTTTTATGTCTTTATAGAACGTACTAACTAGTTATCTCTAGAAATGGGAAACCCCATCTGCAGTGCGCCAAGTGACAAATTATAAATTGGAACGAGATGTAAAGAGCCGCTATTCCTGCAGTAGTTACTTTAATCCAGTGGCGCGGCGTTGGCAACGTAACAAGATGCATGAGCTACTTGCCTTCGAAGTGAACCTACAATTTTTTTCCTTTTCCACTTATTTTATATATAGTTATGTTACTTCAATTCATTTGATATTTCCTTTGTGTTTTAGATTGTTATTTTTTTTGGTGGTTTACGATGAGTTCTTCACTTCTGTATTCTTTATATACTTGGATTGTCTAAATATTCACCTATAGTAGTCAAACAAAAGTACAGCGTACTTGAACACCGATCCTTTGAGAGTTTCCCATTTTACTTTCATGACGGAAATCAAAAGAGAAAAGAAAGAAACAAGTTGTGAAGGTTTGTTTTACAAACTTAATAATTCTCCATTCGCGAAACGAAAAATTGCAAAAGACGGCATTTGTCAAAGCTTCGCGATTGGCTGATTCTAAAAAAGCCACTAAAATGCAGCTGGCTTCAAAATAGATGAATTTTGATAGTGGCATCATCGAAAGAAAATAGCCGCGAAATCTTTGGGAAAAACGCTATCATGTATTAGAGTTGGTGTAAAAACTGAATTTCACGGGGTATTTACATATTTTCATTTCTTAAAAAGTTCGAAGTTTCAACTTGACATTTCAAAAAGACGAAGTGTGTTGGTCTGCTTTTAAATGAATTTATATCACTACTTATTAAAAGACTACTTGAAATTCTCAGAAGTGTCCACGGCTCCCGCAATCATTCATTGATCAAAGAGTGGTACTTTAGGTTGGCAAAAGCTATTTATATTCAATTTATTTTTAACGCCCCCCTCTTAAACTGAATATCAAAACCCTTGGACCTACAGGATTATTTCCATTAAAAAAAATACAATTTTGATTTCTAATGCATTGCCACTGAGTCCCACCACATTACTTTAATCACTTTCTATCCGTTGTGGCATTGTTTTTAATTCATCTTTTAACTAACCATTGCATTTAGACAGCAACCTATGGTGTGCAGGATGTCTGTGAATGTTATCCCCACTTATTGGAGCTTAAAACCTTGAAATTTCCCAGTTTGATCTGATTTTACAGTCACGAAATGTCTGTCAGTCTAAACAATCGACACTTTGTGAGGTATGTCTCTTGGTACGTTTTCTTTTCTGTTTTCCGATATCTAGTATTTTAATAAGTCCGGCTAATTTCTTCAGAGAGATTTATGTATTTTTAGATACTAAAGTCAATTTCCATCAACCACTCTGCTTGTTTCCCGTCCGTCATTAGAGAGCAATTACATTATTATTTATCTGTTGAGAAAACCAATCAAATCGTCAGAATAGCTATTTATGTCATTTCCCCTCAAGGGCTAAGATTCCTATTTTAAACAGAACACATGTATATCTTACTTGATTGCGACTACAAATCAAACCGGCCCGCCTTTGAGAAGATTCGTCTATAAAGAGCTCAAAACAAATCATTTCAGGTGATTTGCTTAATTCCTCTCCGACCAAAGCATCTGGGAGCAGCGTCGCCGGTGAAAGAAGTAAGTTTAAGTTCTATTACAGGTATCAGATTTACAGGGAAGGTGAGTTGGCCAGCTGCAAGATATATTTTGCGCGAAGCTTTAGCTTCCTCGGTTCAGTAATCAAGTTCTGGACGTTTTAATACGTTAGTTCTCCGCACTGGAACGCTGGCTTTTTTAACGCGAAGTTCTTCTACGGCTACAACTTTGTAGTCATTTCTATTAATTAGAACATACAAAACGCGTCAGTTGGTACGAGATAGGTAGGTCGATGAGAAAAAAACATCTTTAGTTTACAGGTTTAGGGGCATCTGTCGAGTTAGCATCTGTACAGGAAGAACGTGCAGGAAATTTGGCTCGACGTACAGTCGTTATATTGAATTTGCGTAAAATTTATTTTTGAAAACCATGCGGTACATTTGTTGCCTAGAGTTCATTGAGCTCATAGTGTAAAGAACGACCACTAGTGACAGGCTGAACATCGGTCGTCTTACAAAGAATTGTTTCTTCTATGGATATAGAGTTCCTTGAGTAATTAAGATTTTTCTCTGTATTTTCTAAGTTCATTGGAGGTCAATTTTACTTCCATTCATTTGCAATTTATTCGGCCCTCTTGCTTCTTTCAAACTGATTTACGGTAAGATTCAGTTCTCTCGAATACCGACCATGCACGGCAATACTTTGGATTCTCTCAATTCTCCCTGCCATATGTTTTGCATTTTCACATTAAAAACTTTGAATTGTCTTATTCATTTCTCATTGATTTATTTCTCATTATTTTATTCATTTCTCATTCATTTTATTTCTATCGCATTTACAATTCTTCCGTCCCGCATTCGTTTGGAGTTTATTTCTCTGCATATTTTATTCTGTTTTCGTTTGTTTATTTATTTTTTCATAAGTACGCAAAAAGATATGAAGATAACTGTCAATTTTGCTCTTGCATTCGAAAATATTCTTACATGTTTTTAGGCTTTTATATTCTTTTCCCTTTCATTATTATCCTCATCTGCATTCAATTATTTCAAATTCTACCATTATAATTTACCCTGTGAGCAGAGGTGTTTTTCATTTTTCCTTTCGCCAGTAGAAGAATGAGAAAAAATCTCTCTGATGCTAGCTTGCAGGTATTATATTTTGCCAAACTGTCGCCAACGAACTATGATTCACGGCTAGTTGCGTGCTCCAAAATGCAATGTTTAATTTGTAGTCAAGTGGTCACTATAGTAAATATGAGTCCGTAGTAGACTAGATTATCTTACTGCATAATCTCAAAGCTCTCTACAGGATTTCTCGCTGACAGAGGGACCGCTAAGAGCTCTTGGGAAAAGCGTTCGCTCTAGTACACAAAAACCAATTAGCTACCTGAACTTTGTTGATAGCGCTTTTCTTTTCAAAAAGTCACCCACCTCCGCCAAAGTTATGTGAACTGCCGCTCAATTTCACCGAAATCTGTCGGAAACCTCTAAAAACTCAAATGGCTCAATTTGCTATTCTATTTGAATTAACTTTTCTGCCGTAATTCTAAATTTGCTTCACCAGTGAAACACTGGTAGACGTAACATGCACGAGCTAGGGGGAAGGAGCGGCCCTTTGATAGATGTTTTCATTGGTACGTTATTTGTAATTACGTCTTGTTTTTTTTTACCGAAATTCATTATTTTGCTTCTTGTTATTCAGCACTGCCAATGCCAGTTCAAATCAACATGTATATTACACGCAGTACAGAAAGTCCTGAAGGGCTAACGGTGTAACTTTTTTGGCAACTTTAATCATTACGCGCAACAAGATGATTTTGAAGTGTCACAAGATCCACTTCAATAATGCGTGAATCTGCGGCTTGACAGAATCAAGCTCTACTTCCGAGAGTGAAAATTAAACATGGTGCAGCGAAAGTCTTATATTGCGTGCAATCTTGCAATGAGAGTGTCTGGGCGTTAATACAATTCAATACAGCACAGCACAGCACAGTACAGCACAGCACAGCACAGCACAGCACAGCACAGCACAGCACAGCACAGCACAGCACAGCACAGCACAGCACAGCACAGCACAGCACAGCACAGCACAGCACAGCACAGCACAGCACAGCACAGCACAGCACAGCACAGCACAGTACAGCACAGCACACGGCACAGCACAGCACAGCACAGCAAAGCACAGCAAAGCACAGCACAGCAAAGCACAGCACTCTTATTTCAAGGAATGTGCATATTTTTCTAAGTTACGCAAAATTTGGAAGCATCAAGCTAATTTAAAGAGTTTATGTAGTTTTCTTCGTTGAAACCTGAATTTTAAGCCAAGAAAAAGTAGAGAAGGAAAACAGAGCAGCACAGCAAAGCATCAGTGCTTTATAGATCAGTATGGATAGCGACCGACACGGTACAATTACAAATTTTATTCAGGATGCAAATAAATACACAAACATACATAAAAGCAAAAGCAAAAAAAAGCAAAAGCGAATACACTTACGATAGCAAAAGAGAAAAAATAGCACCTCGAAAGGAAGTTATAAAGAGGTTAACTCTATGTGAAAACGCCCTGAAAATGCAACATGACGGCAGAGAAAAGCAGCGATATTGTATTAAAAATGTAAATATATGCACAAAGAAATAAATACACTTAAATAAAGACAAAGATAAAACCAAAAGGACTAGATATACATCAACATAACGTTGCCGGTAGTAAGTGATTTGCATTTTATCTAAACACATAGATCTAAGTGGGCTCTTAACTCCTTTTAAACTCAGATAAATTACCTGCCTCCAGCAACTCTCATGAAAAATGCGGTCGATGCTGCACAAACGCCGGCGTATCTCATAAAATAGGTTGCCGGTCTTGTAGTCGATTATTTATAGACTGGCAATAAAAAGGTAAAAAAAGGTAAAAGACTTTGTTAACGTCGGTAAAACAGGGTCTTGTTTTGGCCGGCAAAATTTAATAGCTAGGCGCACGCGCGCGCGTTTTTGGCGGGAATCATTTGACTTCCGGTAGAGCGACCCTACCTGACAAAAAAAACCGTCAACTGTCAAAAGATGAGCAGATGAGGGAAATTTTAACCGTCAAGCGTCAAAAAAATTGACCGTCAAATACATGCTTTTCTACATTACGGAAAATTTGGAAGCATCGAGTTAATTTAAAGAGTTTATGTAGTTTTCTTCGTTGAAACCTAATTTTTTAAACCAAGAAAATTTGACAAGATCATAGAAGCCATTAAAAACAGGAAAAAAAGAAAAAAAAAAAGAAATGTTGTTGGCGCAGGAAGGACTCGAACCCGTTACCCAAAGAAATTAGTATGCTAATTTTATGTAAAAGCCAAAAAATCGGACCATGCATCCAGACAAATCGCTGAATCATCGCATGTTACGTATAGGATGGAGATTTCGGCCCCTTCCGCGCTATCCGGTAGAACGCAGCGAGCTTCGCAGTCAAAGAGGGAGGAAACAGTCGGATCCTAGGCCGTAAATAACTGCACCTTACCACTAGGCTAATTGGTCTACTGAGGGATTTGGAGGACAAATAACCTAGTGTATCCTGTGAATTGGCTATTAGTATATCTATTGTTGTGCAAATTACGCGATCCCGTGGCGCAGTTGGAAAACCCTTGAACTGTGAAGCAAGTGAGCAGATCAAGAGCCGGGTTCGAAACCGGCTAGGGGCTCATCTTTTTTTTTTTTTTTTGGTCTCAAAATCAAAATTAGTTGAGAGAGAGAAAAGAGAGAACAGAAAAAGATTACGAAAGGATAAAAAATGGTAAGAAATTGTTAAAATAAATAGCTGAAGGTCGGGGATTTGATGAAACCATATTGCATAATTCACCAGGCATTTATCAAAGGTTCATTTCAGAGAGAAATGCAACGATGTGACTGTAGTTTCAAGGAAAAGTACTAGTAGCCTAAGCTAAGCGGCTATTTTCAGTGGGACATTTTATACTCATGGCTTCGGTTTTAGGCCCGCGTAAAGGCTTGTCAAAATACATACGCGACTCGTAAAATATCAGGCGCCTGTAATACACAAGAAAATATCTAATAAGTTGTATTTATATCAGAACACGCTTTATGAAAATCTTTCGTTAACACTGTGCGTTGCGTTGACTTAAGTGTATGTGGTGCAGTATACCACAGTCAAAATGAAATGTGTTTCAGGAGGCCTAGGTACGAATTCTTAAGAAAACGTTCAGCATGAAAAAACAAAGACAATGAGCTTTTATCAGGTATTTTTAAATTCGTAAAACAGAAAAAGAATTACCATAGCTGGAAAGAGCATGTTAAAATTAGCAAGACAGTGAAGTTTGAAGGAATTAAATCCAAATATGAATTTTTGAAAAGCCGTGAATTTGTAAGAAACCGACCTTTGCTGGTAAGCATCTCCTACCAGCGAATGTTTTCATACAAAATTTCGATTTCAGAAAATATCTTCATGAGTTTGAAAGTTACTTCATTCAAACTTCACAGTTTTACTATTTTTGATGTGCTCTTTCCAGCTGGCTATGGTAATTATATTTCTGTACTGTGACTTAGTTTGGAATTACATGATAAAAGCTCATTAACAGTTGACAGCAATATCTAAGCTCAAACCTGTATGTATGAACTTTATATTCTGTAAGGTAATAGATTACTTACTAATAAACAAATACTCAGTGAGTTAAAAAATTGAAGACGTGTTAGCGATTGAAACAAGGCTAATACCACAGGAAACCCACGAACAGAATTTATCAGATTTATCATAAAGAAAATAATAAATAAAGATTTTACGGCACCTTTTGGTATATAGCGCATTTGATCATATTTAGATGCTAATTTGCGCTATATAAGTAATAAATATTATTATTAGTAGTATATGTCTGCTGATTCTATATTTAAACTATACAATGAGATAAAAAAACTTCTAAATAGGAATAATACGTAGAAAATTTTTTGACCTAGATATTTCATGGGTTTTCTGTGGTGAAAAAGCCAACGAAATTTGGCGCATGCGCGGACATGTGCTGGCATGCGACTCATGCGCAATGCAATTCAATCTCGTACCCAGAGCCTGCGTTCCTCTTGGTCAGCGACCGAGAAACCGTTTCTCGGTCGCTGACCAAGAGGAACGCAGGCTCTGGGTACAAATTGACAATCGACAGTAAGCACTATTGACAATAAGCTAGCCCCTAACGTTTTGAAGAGCCTTACATATTCAAATGTTATATTCTTTCGAGAATACAAGCACAATATAGCTTTAATTACTGAAAAAAGCTATTCGAAAAGGATTCTGGTATAGAGTGGGCAAAAAAGCAAAAACAAAAAAAACAAAAAAAAAATTCCAATAACAATTTTGAAAAACAAATCTGCCGGGACATTTTCTTAAAAAAATATTTCTGCCAAAGTGAAAAAAAATTCATTTCCACTTTTGGTGGCCAAAAAAAATTTATGCCAATCCCAAACTCCCCACCCCCATCACTTTTATAATGGTCCGTCCCTAATGAGCATGAAATGGTAGACAAGTATCCGCCTATTAACACTTAAAGTGCCCCTAACCCCTAAATTGAAATTCTGAGAATCGTTTCTTCATGAATGGAAATGTTTAATGGTGAAATATCTCCGGATAAAATCATCTCCTTTCGGAGCATTAAGCATTTGAAGTCGGAAAATGCAAATGAGGTGACGTAAAAAAAGGAATTTGCATGATTTTGTCTCCAATTTGAAACAAGTGTGTTTGAGTTGGGTGGCAAAAACATTCACCAAACTTTGTACTTTAGCAATGAATATGTTTTGCAAATCAAAAAATGGTATAAAATTCATCTCTAGTGGTTTTGTATATTTAAGTAGTCCTTTTTCTACGTCATCTCATTTGCATTTTCAGATTTCAAATGCTTAATTCTCAGAAAGGAGATGATTTTATCCTGAAATATTTAACCATAAGGCTTTTCCATTAATGAAGAAACGATTATCAAAATTTCAATTTTGGGGTTAGGGGCACTTTAAGCATCGACAAATTGACATCTAGAGGGCCATTTGGCAGTTAACATGTTGACAATTCTTGATATAAACTGATATCTTTCGGACAATTTACAATTGCTAACACCGGGCCGTCAATCCAGTAGTGTCAATATTTGCTGTCAATTTATCAATATGCTATCAACTACCAATTGAGTAAATTCTGTAAATTCAAAGAAATTGTAAATTCAAATAGATTGTCAATGTTTGAACAGGGCTTGGGATGGCGACTCCTGACTTTGACATATGGCGTCGTTTTAATCCAAATGAAAGAAAGTGCAAATGTTTGTACCATCTGGTTATATAAAGGTTTTCCCATTTTCATCTATAAAAGCATCTACTGTGTTGATTTTGTTTTCAATCAATACTTGAACTATGCGAACTGAACAGGCTGCTCGTCTAGGGTGAGATGAATCAATACTAACAACTAAATGACAATTCGATTCATTTGTTGAAATAAAAAATCATTCAATTCAAACAACAAACGCGCAGCTGTTAGCCCAGTTTATTCCTTGTATCAACTGGAATACGTGTTGGTAAGAATGCAAAAAGAAGCATATACGTTATTATTCATTACAAAACATTTACTGATAAGTTAACAATTTTCATCGGTAAATTACTTCAATAAATCAACGCAAAAAGCCACTCGAAGTTCTTATATAAGTAAATCTGGCTGGTTGAGATAACAAACTAAGAGATGATAAGCTAGTCAGTTTTAGCTTCCCACTCGTCATGAGGGTTTTGTTCATCACTTGAATCGAATGGTTCCTTTCTTCTTGAATCACGTTTCCAGAACTTTCTAAAACCATTCTTTTCTTTTGGCGTTTGTGTTGCTATGGAAACCTAAATTAAATAAGTATAATGATGTCTTTCTGTTTCTATTGCTATTTTGTTCTTTAAAGGATCCTAAAATAGTACAATTTCTAAGCGAGTTCTGCTGCACAATGTATACCTAAAAATAGTAGTTATGCAGGCAAGCATGTTTTGTACTCGATTAGGCAAAGAAATTGGAGTGTTGTTCTTACCTTTGTTGATATGCTTGTCGCTTTTTCGAGCTCTGCTCTGAGCTGACAGATAATCCTATACGGAACGATAAAATCACGTTAATTTCTTGTGGACTAAAAATTTATTATTAACCAATGCAACCAGATAAGATCTTGTCCGAGGCATTTTACCTTAGTACCTTACCAGAAACTTATGAGTTTCTGCTTACTCAACTATTTCGGTTTTAACATCCGATATTTTGCAACATTATTTTACCAATTGAAACAACAATATTTTACCAATTCAAACAAGAGCGCTAGCACAGAGTTAGCCAGTTTATTGTGCCCACTCTAAATAAGTTTAGTTTTTAATTATTATATTATTAGTTTGTATATTGATTAGGATTGACGGTATATATTTTTTATAGATCATTTATTTTACATTTATATATTTATGCTTCTCTTCTTGATACGTAAGTGTTGAAGAGTATTTTAAAAAGTAGTAGAACGGAAGTAGAACAGTGCCTCATTGCACTTAGTTTGCCATTGAGTCCATAGGTGGAGGGGGAGAGAATGGCCAGGCAGGCTGGCTTCCTATCTTCCGACGGTGATGTTGTAATAAAAGCTACAGTGAGCTAGACAAATTTTGAAAGTCAAAACAAAGGTTTGACGTGGTCGTACGTACAACTAGTCTTCGCAGACGTTTTTAGTTTCATTGAGTAACGTAGGTTCCCCTGCGAAGGAGATGGACTAACAAGGAAATCAAATTGAAAACATTTTGCCTCAAGGCCGCGCCTTCCTATCAAAGCGATCTCTCACTTGTGAAAGCTTAACTTGCGTGGCAAACTGATGCTACGCTGATTTTGTCGGCACGGAGATCGATTGGAATGACCGACAAATCTAGCATTAAACTTTCTACACTCCAGTAGTACTGAAATTATATAAAACCCTGCCGACTATATAAATGTTACAAAAGCTTTGATTATTTTGCCGGCACAAGTTTTTGTTACCATACCAAACGAGTTTCTTTGAAATCCAAGTAATAACCGAACACTTACCTAGAGTAATTAGAAACTCCCTCAGGCGTCAGACGTCATAGCTGTTATTACAAACATTGCTAAGACTCCTGGGAGATTTTTGTTTTAGAACGATTCAGGAAGAGTGGACAAGAGTGGTCTCTTGAGCCAGCACGCGAGCCGAGTTTCAGTTGTCAGGCTATTAAATCTGAACAACAGGTAGAGCTGTGGCTAGCGACAAAGTTATGGTGATTGCTAAATGATCTTATGTATTGATTTGTATCTATTCAAAAGTGGAAATCGTTATAAATTTCTTAAGCTCTCTAGCTTGTTGGTTTGCGATGAAGTAAAGTTTGGACGACAAAAAAAAATCTGTAAGTATGAATAAATGAATCTGTGCAGCGAAACTTCCCTAGTTCAGATTTCTGGGAAGATAAAATTGTTTTTCTAGATGGAGTTCACTATATTTTCCTTGTAGCTTTCAACAAAGTATTATATTGTAGTGGTATATTTTTATTAGGATTTTTTTCAAGTTAAAAGTATATCAATTATAGAGTGATAATTTATTTTATTTGAGATACGATAAGCTATTTTCTTACTTCTCCTTCTGTTCTATGACAGCTTCAAACTCTTCTCTAAAATCCTGGAAAAAAATCGAATAACATCAACAAATGAATTCAAAGTTGCCGCAATTGTTTTGTTTTTGTCTAGTCATGAATAAAAGTTTGTCATACAAATTGCAATAAAAAATTCAGATCTATTTTTTGTAACTCAAATATAATCAGAGTGCTTCGAAAGTGAACGTTTTGATGTGAATGGTGTTTATATTTGGAACAGAGAATCTATCATTCTTCCTTGTTGTGTTTTACAATATTCTTATTAAATCGTTGTTTTCTACTGTTATTTACCTCGAATATTTTAGCACCTGCTCGCAGTTTCATTTCCGCTACTTCTCTGTGAGATCAAAAAACACATAGTCCTTCGTTAGTAATTTCAATAAAGCTTTTCGCCGAAAAGTAAATCCTGAAGTGACTTCGCTAAATAGATTGTATTGTTATTGGGCCATCTTTTTATGTTCTGTGATGTTTAAAAGTAATTTGTTTTTAATTCTAATTTGTATGAAAATAACGCCAACGTTTCTTGATGTTATCTTGTGTGCTAAGTGGCATTGGAAAAGAAGTTTAAAACGGCAACTTGCGCAGCCTTTTCAGTCACCTTTACAAAGAGTACGTAAGAAACAGGTTTTTAATAGAGCTATTACAAGCCACTTTGTGAGGTGCCGGCGAGATCAACTTAGACAGCAAATGGTTTTCAATTGCTTTTTCTTTAACGTGAATTGCTGAAGGGGCAAAGGAGATTCTAATGTGAGAATCAAAGCAGATATGTTGATGCAGAATGGAACAACATCCCCATAAACCAGCCATTCTGATTCTTACAAGTTCGTACTCCCACGTGCCTGTGTACACGTCCCAAAATTTGTCAGTCAGCGAAAAATTTGTGCTACTTAGAAACATACGTGATTTTTGCTATCGTCTCATCTTTTTTGCTGTTCGCGTGAATAATTTCCTATAATCAATACAGTTATCAGTACAGATCATATTTAGTAATCCTATATAAGATATTACATACATATTACGGGTACATAAGTCTATAACAAGTTCACTCGGTAAGCCTGTAAAACGACACATGCAAATAGCTCATTTATCTTAGTTTAGCAGCGTCACCAACACAAGAGTTCGTGCTATTTAGCCATCACTTATAGAGGATATGCCGGAATATTTACCTAAAACTAGATGGCTAAAGTATATGCGATGGAAACGATTAGTTATCACGTCATGGCACTACCGCGGTCATTATCAGGGCTTTGACGATGATTCGAAGATAGTGTCAGCATGCCTTCAGTAGCATCTTCGTTTAAACATGATAGTGATTTGAAATCATCGCTGATCATTCTAAAGCACCAGTGAATCAGTTCAGTAAAAAGACTAAACTTAACAAATTGAAGATGGTCTCACTGCAAAGTTTTGAACATTTTATGGCGTCACGAGTATGTCAATAAGAGGACAACAACTCAAAACCATCCTCAATTCGTTTTTTACAACAATTATCTGAGATAAAAGTTAAAAAATTCTTTTCAAACGGGGCAACAAAACGAGCACGCGCGCCGAAACGCGTCAGCAGTGTGTCTGTCCTCTTAATGACACACTCTAATCAACCAATCAGATCGTGAGATTAGTTGTAAAAAGCCTTATGTGGCACTTCTAGCCATTTAGAGAAGATTTCGCCGTATAACCGTGGAAAATACCGTGTAACCTGCAGTTACGCCGTGCTGCTTTCTAAGCGATTCTCAACGTTGATATCTTACCAATCAGAACTCTGGCACGGTATGACGCAAAACGACACGAACTCTTTACGTATAACCCTGGAAAAGTCCGTGCGTCCTGCCGTTGCGTTTGTGCTGTTTCTCAGCGTTTCTTAACGTTGATATCTTATCCAACGAAAACTCTTCGCACGGCATGATGTAAAACGACACGAACGTTTTTCACATGAAATCAGTCTGTCCTGGTGTCGGCTCAAAGCAACGGCGATTTGGCACGTCGACTGACTATAATAGAATAGTTTTCGTACGACCATGAAAAAGTTTGTCCCGTGCTGTGTTGCGTCGTTACGCTATAAGCATTTTGATTGGACAACGTTTATATGTTTTGTCCAATCAAAATTGAGACATCGCACGACACAACGCAACACGCGGTTTTTCACAGATTTTTACGAAGCAGTACTGCTCTAGTGATTTAATTTATGATCAATAATCAAAACCATTTCGGGCATAATTCGTCATCATTGAAAATAGAACTGAATCGGACATCCGCTTTCTCGTTTGCCTCATCAATTACTCGGCCGCCAGGGTTGCATACCCGACCTCCATGTAAAAATCTATAAATAGGCAGTATTTCTCATCAATGAAATATACAAACTTGTGTAGAATTGAAAATGCTCGGAAAAAAATCCGAGCCCCCAGCGGGAATCGAACCCACGACCCTCCAATAATAATAATAATAATAATAATAATAATAATAATAATAATAATAATAATAATAATAATAATAATAATAATAATAATAATAATAATAACAATACATTTCTATAGCGCCTATCCAGATCTGCTCTAAGCGCTTTACAATACAAAACAAACCGAGGTAGACCGAGAGCTTAGGTTGGCGCCTTTGGCTGCCGCTACCCAGTCCATACCACGATATCAATCAACATTTTACAACAAAAACATATTACAACCACCGCTATTAAAAAAAAAACATAACTCAAAAATCTGTGCATGATGGCCGTTGGCTCAGTTGAGCTCATCCGCCCAATAACCGGTTGGATGCTCTAACCACTGAGCTATGGGTGACTCATATGGTGAGCGGATCATGAGCTGGGTATAGTCACAGGACTTGCATCTCGCAGGTACACAGCGACACCAATCAGAATAGAAACACTAAACTAGCTATTTCTAATAGAAAGTGAAGTGCTGCGAGCAGAGCTGTTCCCCTAAAACTTACGAAAGTACACCGCTTTGTCTGATATATCAAATGTTTCTTGTCTATCTCCTGTGCTATGCGTTGTGTGACGAACACTGCTAGTTCATGGCTAGTTCAGTGTCGGACACACACAGTTCAAAATATTTAGCACTTTGAGTAAAGCAATTTTTCAAACAATCTCAAACGGCTGATTATAAAACTAACTGATTTTAAAAAGCTAGTTTATTTAGGGAAAAATGTGAATCGCTGATCGTATGTATCGCGTGTTCGTCTAGTGACATCCTTGAATCGACTCTCGATACGGTATGGACTTGAACCGCTGATCGTATGTATCGCATGTTCGTCTAGTGACATCCACAGATTACACTGTGTTCCGAATAGGAGGCTACTCGCTTCGCTCGCAGCAATTAATCGCATCGCGCGATCACATTAATAGCGTGTAGAATACACTTGGAGATTTAGTGAACCAACCAACCACCCAGAAATGAAATATACAAACTTGTGTAGAATTGAAAATGCTCGGAAAAAAATCCGAGCCCCCAGCGGGAATCGAACCCACGACCCTCCAATAACCGGTTGGATGCTCTACCCACTGAGCTATGGGTGACTCATATGGTGAGCGGGTCATGAGCTGGGTATAGTCACAGGACTTGCATCTCGCAGGTACACAGCGACACCAATCAGAATAGAAACACTAAATTAATCGCATCGCGCGATCACATTAATAGCGTGTAGAATACACTTGGAGATTTAGTGAACCAACCAACCACCCAGAAATGAAATATACAAACTTGTGTAGACAATAATATTTCAAAAAGCAATCAAGACGCTTAAGAACTTACTTCCTTCTCTCTTGAGATGTCCTTTATTCTGTTTTGAAGGAGCATGTATTTTCTGCGCAGGAAAACATTCTTGTTGAGTTTCAGACAATGGAATTTGGCTTTTACGTGCGCGCGATGATATCAACTTCCTGTTAGCGCCAAGCACATCGCGCAGACAGCAATATCACTTTCGCTCTCTTAGGCCCAGTTCAGACGTCGAACTTTTGCCGTGTCGAATCTAATAGTTGCATTTTGTAGATGAGAAGTGCGGCGTCTGAACCTATTGTATTTGACAGATTTGATTAAGTGTTAAATTGAAAAATTCAGTTTGAATCAAATCTGTCAAATACAATAGGTTCAGACGCCGCACTTCTCATCCACAAAATGCAGCTATTAGATTCGACACGGCAAAAGTTCGACGTCTGAACTGGGCCTTAGTATTCGGGGTGAAAAATCGGAGGACATTATATATTTAATTTTGCGTCGCCTAATCAAAACTCAAAAATTAAAAATCAGTTTTCAAATGAGCGTGAAACAGACAGAATTGTGTTTTGTCTGAGTCCTCTCCTTAGTTCTTCTGCACCACGTGTCGCTTACGGCAGTCACAAACATCCTTCTATTCCGACCTGTTCTGTGCCACTACTTTAGCCTCACTGTCAAGTATTCCCAACCATATCCTTCACCACCATCCTTCGTCAAGTGTCTTTCGATATCTACCATTCTTTCTTCTGCTTGGTGGGGCCCTCGTAAGTGCATTCTTATGACATTTCCTTTTCCTGGACTTCCACCTTTATACCGAGTGTACAAAACCACTCGAAATTCCTGCCGTGAACGTGCCGTGTAAACCGCATGCTTTGGAGCAGTTTTCGTATGAGTGTGAAACGGACCGCGCCGTGCCATGTACCGTGTCAGTGCCGTGTTGTCTATATAAACATTCGATCTTCATGCCACATAACCGTGCCGTGACCGTGCGGTGCCGTTTTCACAGTCATACGAAATCTGATCTAACATAGAACGACTAGATATGAAAAGTGCTCATTCAAATTAAAACGGTTGTTTCTCAAAACCTGTTTTAGGCAATCGGAGTAATCGGTGTTGTCAAAGCATAATTACAACTGTTCCGGTTTACATGGGACACGTCAGGTCAAATTGTTGAACTTGGGGAGATAGACTTGTGTCATCGAATGCTATCATTTTCTAGACTAGGTTCTAGAGAGCATATTAACAAAAGTACCTTCTTCACGTACCTCTCGTATACTTTTTGCTTCTCTTAGCTGGCTTTCTATTCCCTATAGAAATACGCATTGCTAATTATTGTATGAAAAATTACGTGCAATAGCAGTTTTATTTACCTCGAAAATCTAATGAAGCCTGATTCTTGCCATCTATTTAATATTATATATTTAATACTAGTGTATAAAATTTCAATGATCTATCTTATATTCTCAACCTGCCTCGATTAGCGTTATGCTATTAGCAGGTAAATGTGTAATTATTTAAATAATATTTAATTTCTGAATAAAAAATGTCAAAATGTCAAATGTCAGAAATGTCAAATATTGAAACGGCACAAACGGAACTATCGATTGAACTAGTTTGGGCTGTTTCGGTGTATAAAGATCGATACAATAAGGAATGAATGGAAATCTGTAACACTGTATAAAAAGACAGTATGAAACTAGTTAGTGAACTAGTTTGGACTGCGTTGGTGTATAAAGATACAATAAGGAATGAATGGAAATCTGTAACACTGTATAAAAAGAGAGTATGAAACTAGTGAGTGAACTAGTTTGGACTGCGTTGGTGTATAAAGATACAATAAAAAATGAATGGAAATCTGTAACACTGTATAAAAAGAGAGTATGAAACTAGTGAGTGAACTAGTTTGGACTGTGTTGGTGTATAAAGATACAATAAAGAATGAATGGAAATCTGTAACACTGTATAAAAAGAGAGAGGGAAAAAAACAGTTAAGCACTCTTTTTACAGCCTGTAATACGGTATTACAGATTTCTATTCATTCTTTAGCAGTGTTTGTTGTTGTTGGTGTTGTTGTGTGTGTTTGCATATTAAAATAAGCACGTTACGCCTATTTCCAACTAGAGTAGACCGGAGTAAACTAAGGAACGGCAATTGGCTTTAAAAACGTGGATTGTTTCACAGTCTTGGAAAAAAATCCTGTAGTGTCGACACCGAATTCGAAGTCACCATACCAATCCCTCCTCGTGGTTTATATATCCACGAGTTAACTTAATCACTTCCGATGGTTTCCTGTCCACGAGTTACAATTATCGCAAGTTACACAAAGCCAGTACAGTGTCCGGATAAGTTGATATTGATAGTGCGCTGTTCCTGTAATTAGAGTAAATAAAGCCGCCAGGAGGAAGTCTCAGAAACAGAGACAAATTATATTATGAGTCAAATACTTTCCGGCTCCAAAAATAACTTCAGTATTAAAATTAAACGAGACAATGTTTATTGAGTAAACTCGGGTTTTTGTGAATGTTTTCTTTTATCGGGTTCTCGATAGTTCATTAATTAACAACCACTTCAATGACATTGCTATTCTTAGTCTTCTTTAATTGGTATTTGAACATAATTGTCTTGGAAAACATTCAAAACTAGCCGATGCTTGTCGCTCATTAGAAAACTCTCTTGACAAGTGTATTCCATGCAGGAAGTGATTTCAATGCGATGACGTCTTAAGTGTCTTTCTTTCTTTCTTTCTTTCTTTCTTTCTCAAAATATCTTGATTATCCCTATGTCTATTATACTATGACATTATACTATCATTTTATCCCTTTCCATATGTACATATAATTTTATGGCACGACTTTTATGTAAACTAGTTGTATATAACTGATAAAATTTCGTGGATAAATAAAGATCATTCATTCATTCATTCATTCATTCATTTCTTTCTTTCTTTCTTTCTTTAGGTCTTCCTTTCTTTTCTTATTCCTTGACATTATTTAAACTCAACTGTTTGATTCGTGAAGTCTTCACTGAGTAAAATGAGATTTGGAAAACTTCTGGAACCACAGGAGTCCTATTTTCCTCTTTCCGAATCAACATAATTTCAGTACATTTAGGATATATATACCTTATTGTAATTTTGACAAATCTGAAGATCGAATGCCTTCTCCTTTAACTTATTCTGGAAGGATAAAGTTAGAACTGATGAAGAATTCGTGAAGCGCAAAGGAGGCACCTTCTACCAAAATTGTTTTTACCTTCAAATAATTATTCTCTTCCTAGTTTATCCTGAAAAATTAGAAATTAAAATCATCGGCTTTTAGGAGACAAATTGAATTAATTTAAGATTACTCAAATGATAATTACTTACAGTTCGATATCCTTGCTCAAAGTCTGAATTTTACACTAAAGAATATAGAAGATTACAATAAGAATACTACATAAATGTTCTTTCTGTCAAATAATGATTCACGGGTGTCGACATTTCTAATTTATTCAGATAACATTGGACTAAGGACTAGCCGAAAATACAGTTCAGAAAATAGTCCTTAGAATGTTGGTCATCACTGACATATAGTGAAATTTTATATACACCTATTTGCAAACACATTGACCTTTCAAAACATAGAAGCTGAGACCGAAATGAACACTGGGAAATCTGTTGATTAGATAATTTAAAGAAGCGCACGTATGTGGAAGTTTCAAACAGCGACTGAGACAAATTCTTGGTATTCCAAACGATTATGTAACGAATTCACAGATAAAACAAGTGAAAATCCATATATTACGAGTGTACCCAGGAGCCATTTCGGTCTCAGCGTCAGTTCGATGATTTTGAAAGGGTCAATGTTCGTGCAAATAGGTGTATGTTTCTTGAGCTTATAACTCTCACAATAAAGTATTCCAAATGAAGTCGTGACGCATTACGCATTACTGCGGTCTCTATGCACTTATACAACTGTGAAAAATATGATAATAAAAGATAATGTCTTCCTTTAAGAGGATTAACCTAGTAAACCTTTGTTTAGGGTAGCGACAACCTTTCCTTACCTTTGCTCTTTCGACTTCCTGCTTTGTGAGATTATGATTAACCTTGCTGATAAACACCTTATTTTCTACATCCTAGAGGATAAGCACAGTGATCGTCTTATGTGACTTATTTACAACGGATGTATTTTTGAAAATCCCTTCAAATAGTTAGTATCCTAATGTAAACCGCGCTTGGTCTGGTCATGTGACGAGACTAGCTAGGAGATTATCTACTGGTAAATAATAAATGAATAAAATAAATAATAAATAATCTTCTACAGCAGATCCACGTAGTGGCTATTATTCTGCTGGCACTCACACTCACTACCTCTACATTAAATATTTTGCATACATTGATTTTTGAATTCGGCCTTGTTATGCGAAGAAAATGGCGCAAAGGAAGTATAAGTCCTGCTTTCAAAACCTTATGCTAATTTCCATGCATATAACCTCATTTTAATGCTGAGATAGAAGTCATTTTTGTAAAACTTGTACCTTTACTTTTTCGTCTTTTCGATGTTTTCTTTGGTCTAAGAATGAGAAAAAGAACAAAAAAAAGCTTCATAAGTGGCACAAAACGTACCTTTTGTAACAAATGGATAAGAATCGGAAAGCAAGGTGGAGAGATGACTAAGGGGGTGTTTGCATGACACTAGGATCATCCTAGCACTAGGATCATCCCAGCAAGCGAATCATCCAACCTGCTATAGCGCTCCTTACGTTCTGACGTAAGCCTTTATCATTCATGTGCCAACCAGACAGTGATTGGCTATTTTTTCAAAGGAACTTGTGAAATATTATTGTGAAATGGTTGGCACATTAGCATTACAATTCGTTTGTTAGTAAACAGTGACAAGCGCTATACGTTTACTGCATTCTGTTTAGTAGGATGATCCTAGTACCCGAAGTGAAGGCACAAATTTCTATGTAAACAGATTGTAGTAAATGTATAGCAGGTAGGATGATTCGCCTGCTAGAATGACCCTAGTGTCATGCATACACACCCTAAATTTGCATCAAACGTATAGCGCAAATTTTTGAAAAGTTAAAAACTCGAACTGGTTTTGTTGATTCAGAATATTATATAAGAAGCTACTGATTTAGTTTCTAAATAGTAAAGAGAGAAAACTAAAACTTGATGTTTTATAAAGGTACACAATGTTTTATAGTTCTTACTTGGTCTGTTATGCCTTTTCTGTGAAAGTAGCATCGCTTATATCTTCAAAACTATACTTTCTGTCGTATTCCAATCACATGCAGAATTAATAAGAAAAGCACCTAATTGGTTGATTATCATTATGACGTAGGTATCACGTGCCTTATCAGTGCGCGTGCGCATGAAAAGTACACAGGGAGACCGCATCATTCAATCAAATGAGTTAACGTTGGTTGCGCGCATATCACGTATTTTGATTTTCCCAGAGAAATAATATTGTTACTTTTTCATGAAATGCGTAAATCTTCAATACATTGATAAATAACTGACAACAAAATACATGGCTTTCAGAACCGCAAATTGGTTTTAGTAACAAATTATGCGGTGATCATTATAGATTATCTTATCTGTAGAGCCTGCAAAGTCCAACCTTTTAATTCATTTCGATGAAAAACAGCATGAAATTTATGATTGACGTAGTTCAAAGGCAAGATAGCGAAATCTAGAAATCAATTTTTCGCTGAAAATATCCTGTATCGAGTGAGATCATCTCGGAAAGACTTGATTGGCAGAAAGAAAGAAAATTCTAGCCAATCAGGGATATTCTATGCGTTGGTCTGGGAACGTATCAGCTGGGAAAGCCAAGGATGTGCCAAATCATAAATGTACTTGTTGTACAGATTCAAAAAAGTTTAAATGTAACACCGATAAACGTTTTTGTCGTACTTATTATGATAAATGATTGCATTATCAGGTACAAATCACGATTTTTATCAACTTGTTTTCTTCAAATGAGAGGGATAGACCAGTGCGTAGGTGTTGACAAAAATCGCGTCAAGGAACATGTCGATGACGTCTACAATTCCTTAATTTATGCACGTAATTCAAAAGAGTTGTTTTCTTTAAGAATTTCATGTTTCGATCCAGTATTTTTAAGTATTTTTCTAAACGTCTACTTCTACTTTATATATTTGCATGACCGTTAAGGTATATGTGCAAGGTATATATACTGCTGTTTGGAATCTTGATTTAACTGGGAAGATATTCTATGATGAATCTTTTTCTCTCTCTTTTTGAATTTCTCCTTGCGCGCAAGCCTTCTCAATCCCTCTCTTACATCGCTTTCCCTTGCCGAGTTCCTGCCTCTATCCCTCTATTCATCTCTCTTCGTCCCTCCCTCCTTCCCTCCTTTCCCCAATCCTCCGTCCCTCCCTTCCCTCTTTTACCCTTCTTCCTTCCCTTACTCCCTTCCTCCCTGTTCTATTTTTTGTTTTTCTTCCTTTCTTCCTCTTGGCTTTGTTCCCCTAATTCCCTTTAAAGTCTGCAAGGAGCGAGTTAAATAGCATCTTACTGAGCTTTAACATCAGTTTTAAATTCATTATCGTGGTTTTTATGGTAGTAATTAACGATGGTTTGTCGTTCATCCTATTTTAATAACCACTAAAAATATTTAGCATTACTGTTGAGAGCAATCCGTATTTGACAGACGATTGGAGTAAGTGCCCATATAGAATCCTAAATCATTATTGCGAATTTTTATTTTGAAAGAAATACTTATTTTACTTCACCATAAGAGAAAATTCCACCTTTAAAACACACAAAAATAATGTTTTCGCTTTGAAATTCAAAATAATCATTGTCTTGTGTCAAAATTGCCTAAATTTGTTGTGGCCAACCGAATTAGCTCGGGGCAGAACCGATTAGATTTTGTCTTCGCGATAAACAGAATGCTTTCAATTTTTTTACATTCAAAATGAATTGATTCAATTATCAGATATATGGTTTTAATGTTTAAAGTAGTGCGATCGGAGTGCAGTGTTTGAGCTAGAGGCAAAGAACAAACAAGAGGTAGGTTGGACTTTTAGCGCGATTTACACAACAACATGGCAACCTTATTTCTGGCATGCGGAACCATCATTTTTCACTTTTGGCACAAACAGAAAATTTGTTGGTCTGATAGGGATGCCGTACCCAAAATAATCAGTCCACGTGCCAAGATTTACGGGTGTCGTGCCATGAAAAGGTTGTCGTGTGAATCGGACTGCGGAACCTCGACCACTCAAAAGAACTGATCCAGAGCTCAATACGGTTTCTTATTATAAGAAGACCTTATAGATATAAAGAGTGCTAAGCCTTAGATTCTAGTGGCTTTCGGCGGATTAAGCTTTTGAAACGAAATACTGTCTTTTTAAACCTTCAAGTGGTTTACAGTGTGCTGACTAGTGAAACGAAATACCACTTCGTGTTTGCACCGTTTCGGTTATCATTGGAGCAAAATTGACTCAAAAATTACAGCCCAACACCATCGCTGTTGATTGAAGGCTCCGTTAGTCAATTTTTCAGTTATATTCTCATTCATCCCTTTTTCTTTTTCGTTTTTTTCTTTCTTCTTTGTGCTCAAAGAAAGATACATGTTCGTTTTAAGCTACAAGTTCAACACAAATAAGTTGTATTGGTAGGTGTAAATAGATCTTAACTGTCATTTTAATTCTTCTATATAGCTAAAATCTGAGGCGGCGCTTTCTTTTCTACTTTTTTCATTGCTTTTAAAAGGTTTAGCGATAGCGTTCTGTACGCTGTCATTTAGTGATTAAATATTGCACGCTATTATCACGCTAACCACTCAAACATTGGCGTGTACCTTTAGTATCGTTGTATGATTATACAATCTTTATCGTTGCGCTAGGAGTCATGGGCCCACGGACACTAGGCGCGCCTATCAAAAGTCTGCAAAACAGAATTTTGCTAGTAAACTCAGCGTTGTAAATAGTATATTTTACCACTGAACAGCTGTGGGTCGCCAATTGGTCTCCTAGTATAGGGTCAATGTATCTTAACTCTATAGATTTGAATCTATTAAAAGCGCCAAAACACTTTTTATGTCAAGCCTGGCTCCATGTTGCCTTGGGAGAAAATAGCAATAAGCGAAATATCTCAGTGGAATTCAAGTGGTAATAGGCATACGAAGGCCAAGAATAAGAATTAATTTGCGTTCCTAGCTTGTTTCCTGCCTCTTCCTATTCAAATCCTATCAAAGAGACAACCTGTGTTCGTTATTAGGTCCATTGTCAAAGGTATCTTAGTCAAAACAAACACAATTTTTAGTTTATTTTCTTCCGTTCATCTGTCTATGCGGGATACTGCCACGCGGTAGGGTAATTAGTAGCTAGAATGAGCACATTGCAAAGTTGTTTTTCTGGTCTATAATAGTAACTTTTTTCCTTCTGATTGGTTTGCAGATTTGGCTTCAAAATGATGGGTTTTAAGAGGTTAAAAGAAAAAACGTCGCCGATATGAGGTAACCACCAACTGAGCAATGACTGATGACATGTTGAAGGAGAATCAAACCTTGTCGGATTCAAATGAAAACCAATACGGTACAAAACCAAGATACGAGGAAGTTGAGACGATAAACTGCCACCGAAAGGAAGTGCTTCAAAATGAATTCATAAATACCTCACATGTTTCTCGTACGCTTGACAATATCGAGGGGCCTTTTAAGGAGGTCGTACAAAGTCATCAACAAAACGAATTCTTATCGGAAGCCAAAATTGCAAATTCTTCACTAAGGGGAAGACATATCTCCGAAATCTCCGAAGAACTAGAAAACAACGTTCGAGACGAGAGAAACCACCACGCGCAAAAGTGGAATGAAAGTGAACAAAGAGACAAACATTCTTCTGTAAATGGATGTTTAAGCATGGAGCAGAAGTCTTTGAATGTTGTTGCGCGGTTGAACCGACAAAAGTCCAAAGAGGAGAGACATTCGGCGGGAAAAAGTTTAAGTGATGAGGACTCACTGTCTCGCATATCAGAAGGTTTTTCCAGTGAGCTCAATACAAACGGGATCGGAGCCGACTCGAGGAATCGAAAAGACGACGTTTGCATTTCGACAACGTGTCGGGAACACACTACAGGTACAAATAGTTTAGCACGTGGCACAGGATCTGAAAAGGAGCCGTCAAAAAAGAAAATATCTTTTCGGGCGTTGGTAAGAATGAAAGGTTTAGGCAGAAAACTTCGTAAGAAACACCAAGGAAAATCAAGGCAAAAGCACATCAATAATAAGACAGATTCCGGGAATAGAGATCTACTTTTCTCCGATTCGAGTGCCAAATATCTCTTGGAATCTAGTACAAGTGTCACGGATGAGCAGTCGGTTTTCAAGCGAGAACTGAAAGACGATGAACCAGATTCCATCGATAAGAAAAAGAAAAGCTACTCGTTTTCTGGGGGTGAGACAATGGAATGCATTTTTCAAAGTCCCGAATCTTCATCTTCTGAACAACTTTCGTGCACTTCAGAATATTTAGAGAAACGAAGATGTGCACTTTGTGAGGAACTCGAGAAAGCTATACTGTGCAATGGAGAGCAAACGTTGGCTGAACTACGGTCGATTTTAGTGATACAACATAAACTTACAGGATTTGGGTTACTCTGAAGAAATTGAGCGCTCAAATCGTGGTCTGACAAAGTTGAAGCAAACATGGACACATATCACGTATTATTGTCGACGATTGACATTTTGAATTTGAAGCGATCATTTTTGACGAAATCATAGACTAAACTTAAGATTTTACGACCGAAAGATCTCAGAAAAGTCTATTATAAAGTATCTCTGCTAATGTCCGCCCGGGCAAATATCGGCAAAAGCTTTAAATCACCAGAAATCTTTGTCACGCATTGTATAGTTTTGAATATAAAGTGTGTAGTTTTACAAATATTGAATTTCGTTGCCATATAAGGAGCAGACTACGAGGAACGATGACCGATTCATTGAAAAAACTACAAGCAGTAAAATATATATTTAGCTGCTGTTCTGTGAATTTGCTAAATAAACTCTAAACGTGTCTAATGAGACAACGAATTTTACAAGGTTTTTGGACAGCTTTGGAGTCATTACTTAAGCTTTGATGTACATTATAGTACGGTGGTTGTAAACTTGAAAGAACAACTTTTAGCATAACATTTACAATTCAAAAGAAAAAAAATAAGATTGCCTGGTGAATCACTAAATAAATTGGCGCCAAAAATCTATCCAAATGTCTATCCAAAAATGGGAATTCACCTTTTCAAAATCTTGGTTGGTATTAAAAATGTAAGCTAAAAATAGCTTTCAATAAAGCAACTCTATTTATTTGCTTACTCGTATGACATTTTACATTTGTGAAACTTTTTTTTTGCGTTCATTAAACTTAGACAAGAGGAATGATCGAATCGCAGTAAAATTCATCAAGATGTAATTTCCGCGCTAGTGTCTAAGCATGTTTTTCTTATTTGGTTTTAATGCTTACAAGCTCTAGGGGTTTTCCTAAGTGACCAAATGGACAATTACAGTCACTGAAAAACAATCAATATCTTCATCAAATGCTTCGGAAAAGTTAGTGAAGTGTAATCAAAATAAAGTCATTACTTTTTGTGTGTGATTTATTTTGAAAGTAAAAAAAACCTCACACGCCAAGGATACAAATCTCTCGAGGGGAAAAACTCGTTCATGACAGTGAAATGAGAGAAATTCCCTTGGGTCATGTCAAGTTCCCGCAATTGAACTTGTTTTTAAACACGAAGATATCTTTTAAATAGATAAATAAATAAAGCAAAATAATTATGCGAACGACTTTCATGTATACCAAAAGACAAAACAAAACAAAACAAACAAAAAACAAAAACCGGAAAAACAAAAAAACACAAAAGTATATATTTTTAGCTGCTGTTGCTATGGGAAAGCGTCCGATAATAAACTATTTCTGGGGATATCTTTGTTGTGTAACCATGGTGATCACAATCAACAAAGATGCAAGTGATATTTTGGGGCATTTTGATTGGTGTTGCCATAGAGATATCGATCACGTAAAAGTAAACCAACAAAATGCTCAATTCAGCTTTCGCGCGCAGAGAGATAGAGAAGATAAGACCAGATAACGTTTAGAAAAGTGTATTTAAATAATAAATAAATAAATGAATAAATAAATAAATAAATAAATAAATAAATAAATAAATAAATAAATAAATAAATAAATAAATAAATAAATAAATAAATAAATAAATAAATAAATAAATAAATAAATAAATAAATAAATAAATAAATAAATAAATAAATAAATAAATAAATAAATAAATAAATAAATAAATAAATAAATAAATAAATAAATATTTTTCAAAAAAATCTAATTGATGCTAATAAATTGAAAAATGATGTTTTAGATAATTACTTTTCTGCTCGGTTGGAAAAATGAGAATGTATTTTTCAATTTTATTCAAGAATTAAATTTTAAAAACACTGATATTGAGAATTCGCGTGGAAACTACAGCCACAACAATGCCCTGGGTAATTTGAATTTCTCTCTTAAAAAGGGAAAAATGCCTAAAATTCAAATATTTTCAAGTATATCAAAACAGTTGTTCAATGCATGTGTAAATAAATCCCATTCAATGTTTGGCTCATGCAAATTTTAATTCATTTCAAATAAATGACTTTTCAATCTAATCCAAACTCTATTGACAGTAATTCGCGTCAAGTTCACTAATTTTGTTCAGTGTAATATTTTATTAATAGAGGCTTAATTTTGTATTCTATTTTTTTACCAGTTATCGCTGAAACATTAACTATTATACTACTGCGTAATGATTGCCTTAGTCTTGAAAAGTAATTTAATTGTATTTATTTTGTCCACAAACTTTTCTAGAGTACTTTCAAACACTGAAACAATGAAACAAAAAATAATGAACTCCAGGAGATTTCCGAACTTACAAGAACTTGCAAGCTTGAAAGATATATTAAAAGATGGATGATAATATTAACATTTCGTTCTCACCTCCAGCTGCAATTTTATTGCTGTTTTGACCCCCCCTGGTGTCAACCTTCAATTCTTTTGTCAAAACAGGTGTTTCTCGTCTTTTTCTTAGCGCTGAAACGACGACAACCAGAAACTTTTCAGTACGGTTTGAAAATATTGCAACAGTTGCTGATTTGAAATAACTGTCGCTTCTATTTACAGGGAAAACCTGCTTCAACATTATCAATAAATCAGTAGTGTATTCATTTGGTGTTGATTGATTTACTTTAGCTCAGTTCATATCGATTTTCACTGTTTATCGACACATTGTAATGTTAATACACAAGCTTTTTCACAACTTTTCAAGGGTCCATAAAGTTATATAAACAATCAATCGATCTCTGGTTGACACATGAAACGACACTGAAAATAGCTTTAGGCTTACTTCACCGTGAAATTTCGCTATACGGCCGCATTTGATCAAAGATTTCCAGTTAAGTTAGCAACTAAAGTCTGGGAACGACTATGGACACAGAAAATAACAAGACAGGTGAAGCCTTCTCGTCTTATACGACCTTGCATGGGTATCACTTCACTGTACGAGGAAATCACCCCATTCGACGTGTAATTTGGAGTTTAGCTATGCTGACAATGTTCTCCTTCCTTGTGGTGGAAATATTCTTGCTCGTAGAAAAGCTACTAAAATTTGAAACCACTGTGAGCCGCGATTTAAAGTTCTCCGAAACTCTCAAATTCCCTGCAATTTCAATTTGTAATGTAAACATGATGAAAAAGAGCAAAATTCTTGGTACAGACGCACAAGCTTACGTCGATAGTCTTAATGTTGTGCTGCCAAGACCAAGCGTCAATTTTACAAATGAAAACTTTAATGTCCAAAAAGCAGTGATAAAAAATGGTCACCAGCTGGAAGACATGATCCTTCAATGTGACTGGAAGGCGGGCAACAAGAAGTGCTCCGAGAAAAATTTTACCAGATTTCTTTCGTTTACAGTAGGTTGAAGTGTTTATTCTTTTGAGTATATATGCATAATGTCAGTAGTTTTATATCAGCTAAAGATTTACTATATCAAATAAGTTTATGCACTTGTCTCGAGGGATATTATATCTAGACTGAGAAATATTTTTTTATTTCGGACATCTCTCCGTAGTGGTTCATGCCTGCGACACTGATCGATATCATTTACACATTCAAACATTTCCACCTCACATTCGCAAAAACACAATTTACATGTTGTTCGTTTAAAGAAATATTAACAAAATTAGAGAATCTTATTCAAAGGGGGATTTCTTTGGGGGTGAGAGTTTGGTCTTTTCGTTTTGGGCTGGACCTCGTGCGTCCCGTAACGATCTTAAGTCCGCGACAAAACCCCTCACCTAAACACACGCTTAGAATGCGCTAGTACAGAAACTTGATATTTTGGGCGAGACCAATTCAAACCATTTACAATTATTCTTTGTATAGCCTGACCTTTGCGCCTATTTTGTACTGAATATATACACCTATTTCAAAAAAGGTTGTCGTACGAGAAGTCTCAAGTCTACGCGACAAGGCCGAAAAGGACGGAGTATGGGTAGTAGGCAAAAAATTACTCTCCTTTCAGGTTTGGTCTTGATTTTAGCATCACCAACTGAAGGTCTTTAGTGTTTAAGGTCAATGTAAGCTATTTTGAGTTGTCGTATGGCTGATTTGTTCTATAGCTTTAGTAATTTCTACCCATACTCCCTTTCGGGTGAGTCGCGTAAGCTTTTGCCGACAACATTAATTTAAATAGGTATATAAACTGACAACAACAGCAACAACAACGACAAAAACACGAATTCTTATTTCCAGAGAGGTCTTTGCTATACTTTCAACTCTGGAAAAGAAGGCCATCCTCTTCTTAACGTCAGTGGAGCTGGAGGAAGTCAACAAGGACTGAATCTGATTCTAAATCCTGAACTTGATGAGTACTATGGGATGTTCAGCTATAAAAGTCCAGGGTTTAAAGTGTTGGTCCACGACCAGAGTGATGACCCATTGATGGACCAATATGGGACAATAGTGTCACCTGGATTTTCATTGATGCTCTCCGTTACAAAGTACTCTGTAAGTATATATATAGAAAGAAAGACTTACATTGCGAACATACAAGCACAGTAAGCCAAAGCTAATATCTGGCAAAATTCAAGCACATCATATCAAGTATCATTTAACTTGGAAGGGTTTCGATTGTGAATAATGTCTTATTTAAGATTTTTTGTTACTAATTCGCCTTCGTTCCCTCGACTAAAAATATGTACGAGCATCGATAGCGGGACCAAATATAGATCCTTGTGGAACCCCCTGGCAAATTATATAGCTCGAAATGGACATTTCATTTTAAAACTATAGATGAAATCAAAGAATTCGAGAGAGAGAGAGAGAGAGAGAGAGAGAGAGAGAGAGAGAGAGGGAGAGGGAGAGAGAATCTTTAATTTTAGACCATGACAAAAAGAAGAGCAGCTAGCTTATTGTCCTTGTCATTCCTAATTCTCGTTATTTTTGTTAATTATTGTGACACAGGCTGTTTATACTAATTAGTCTTTGTGGCCTTTTTTGTGTAAGACTCACGTCACAAAACCTATAATCAATTGCATTTTTTATGTCTGGCGCTGCGGTCTCAACGCGAAGGTAAACCCAACAAGTCTTGCTCGTTAAGTGCCAAACATGCACCATAAAACCTGGAAGAAGAAGGCTGCTGTCTGCAATTCCCCGGGCAATGCCTGGGTGTATGTTTTATCTCAATCGACCACTGCCAAAGATATTAATATCGGCAATTTGAACGACCTGAATGGATCTATTCTTAATTTCTACTGATTTTATGTTGCAGTATAAGAGAATGCCAAAGCCCGATGCTAGAATCAGCTGCGAAGAACACGATGACAGTACAACCGTTCCTTCCCATTCTGTCTGTTTGCTTCAATGCCACATGAAAAAACTCCAAGAACAATGTAAATGCCAGCTGCTGGATACCAAAGGTAATTGTAGTAGATATTTACATAATATAATGATCCAACGCAGTTTGTTTTTATCTTTTCTTCAAGTTTTGAACTTACCAGAGTTTTTTTCTTTTGCTTGTTTGTTTGTTTGTTTCTTGTATTTTAGGCGATTCATCGTCTATGTGTAACGTTGCCAATAAAAGCGTCAGCACTTGCATTCTGCAATGGTGTAAGTTCATTTTTGAAACTTTTGATTATCATTTACAAAGTTGATCAATTAATTAATCAATCAATTCGTCAATTAATTAATTAATCCTGAATCCTCTTATTGATTGATTGATTGATTGAC
The DNA here is from genome assembly GCA_029948255.1 of Telmatactis stephensoni. Classification (NCBI taxonomy): domain Eukaryota; kingdom Metazoa; phylum Cnidaria; class Anthozoa; order Actiniaria; family Isophelliidae; genus Telmatactis; species Telmatactis stephensoni. The sequence continues at coordinate 108,493 of JALIZF010001722.1, read as the reverse complement.
TGATTAATTGATTGATTGATTGATTGATTGATTGACTGATTAATTGATTGATCGATCGATCGATTGGCTTAGTGATTGATTAATTGACTGACCGATTGATAGGGTGATTGATTGATTGATTAATTGATTGATTGATTGATTAATTGATTGATTGATCCAGTGCTCTCCTAGTTTATTATAAGTCACTCGTTATAATTTTTTACATCTATTTTATTAATAATTATTTTATTCATCCAACATTCACCAATATGTTATGATGGAAAAATATAGGAGCAATTCTGACCTCCTTCCCCTTATAAAAGATTGGATTTAAATAATGGTCCGAGTAGGAATTAGGCAACCAAACGACGAATTTAAAGGCGGTGTTACACGAGACGATTTTTAACGACGATTTTCCTCACAACGTTGCAACAACTTGCAATATTTTGCGTTGCGAGTTTCTGACTTGGATTCAAAAACTCGCAACGCGTTGCCGAAACGAAAAGTGTAAGGAAAATTGTTCCAAGTGTCATGTTACACGAGAAATATTTTTAACTCAACGCCGTTGCGCTGAAAATCGTCGTTAAAAAATCGTCCCGTGTAACACCACCTTAAGAATGCAGAAAGTTGTTAATTGTGATATTGTATTGCTTGAACAGTCCAATTCATTGGTTAAACATAACTTCAAAAGCTTTTTTTCTATTTTATTTAATGTTTGATTCCTTCTTCATGAGAGCTTTTCTAAGCTTTAATAAAGCAAATTTGTTTTGTGGGAAACATGACAAACTGGAAGCGTCTCTTATATTGGTTCAAGAGAGCATAAATAAGAGAGGGAAACTTGTTAATGGGGCGCGCGCCGTGATGATTCCCATCTGTGCTATTTTTAGTAACCGCACAGGGCCCCCTAATCATTCATAAATGTTTTAGTCTTTTGCGCGCGCGCATATGTGGGATATTATTTTTGCATTGGGCTTCCTGTGATGCTTCACCGTGCGCAGGCTTCGTGGGTATCCTGTGTAACTTTCCTGTGACATGTCACAGGAAAATGTTGTAAGGCGCCTAGCAAGCTAGGGACCGTTGATGTTTTTGTGCGCCATTTGCCTTGACAACAGAATTTATAAAAAGCAGAGCACGCGCTCTTTCCACAGGAAGCCCAAGTAGAATATTACACATGCACGCGCAAATAACAAGACTAAACATTTTTATTACCTTTTATAAAAAAAATTCTGTTTGAATAGGGGGCCCTGTGGTAACCGGATGCAGTTTGATTTTCGTCTTACCCTACTCCCGTGCGTCATAATTTGACACTTCCGGACCCAGAGAACCGTTTAGTGTAGATTTGAGTTTTCAAAAACAGCATTAAAATCAAAGTTATCTTAGTTCTGCTCTTGTTCATATTATCTACTATCAAAAGTGTGTACTTTCTGATCACAAAGGAACGATTTTGATGAGAAAAAGGCAAAAACATCGAGGATTTTGTAGTGTTTTAAAGAAATTTTAGCGGAAATGCGCGCGCTGCTCACGCATCACACGTCATCGAGCGCAAACTCGTTTGTTTTTCTAATTTTTTGATGTATGTTATTAATTGGACATGAGATGGCTTTTTCGTGGAATCTAGAATAAATTTGGTATCGATTGTGTGATTTTATGAAGCTCAAATCGCGAAATACCACTCGTTCAATTTTTCGACGTACGGGAGTAGGGTAAGACGAAAATTAAACTGCATCCGGTTACTAAAAATAGATGGGAATCATCACGGCGCGCGCCCCATCACAAGTTTCCCTCTCTTATTTATGCTCTCTTGATTGGTTATTGTTTTGTGCGCTTATGAATGGACGAGATCTGTTAGTACAAAAGAAACCTTTGTTGCTTTTCCTTCAATTTAGAGCCTTAACTGTCGAAAATATCAATCAAAACATGCAGGTACTGTAGCGAGGAAACATATTGTCCACCATCTTGAAACCTATAGCATTTCGACAAAAAAACAGGACCAATAGTAAACCCACAGGAAGCCCACACGAGCCACAACAACTTCATATATAGTCTAAACTTTCGTTTGCGCTTTCTACACTTCTGTAGATAAAACATCAACTTTTAGGCAATGTAAAGACTGTCCTGTTCCATGTAAGGAAGTATTATACAGGACAACAAAGTCCACCTCTACCTATCCTTCGCAACACTTTTGGGACGATATTCACAATTTCAAACACAGCAACCCAGTCCTCTTTGGAAAGATTGAAAAACACCTGGTGAAAGCCCAAAAGAGGTAAAATAGACTTCCTTAGTTACAGCACAGGCAACCCGAACTCAACACCATGGTCAAATGTTTTTTAGCCGAGGAAGCCTAGATACGAATTCTAGTGTAGAGCTTGGGTTGGCTGTGGTTACAGTTGAGTCAATAAGCACTGTCCAAGCCTAGCTCGTTCTCATTACTGTTGCTGCTTCTAAATAATGTTGTCGCGTGAATTGTTTAATTAATGATTTTTATCGTCAATTAGCCCAATAAAATCCCATCGATATTGAAACCGCGCCCAAAAGACTGCGCATGCGCGAGATTTCGCGGGATAACGCGCAAGTCCCAAGAAATTATTTTACATTTCTTTTTTTTAAGATTTTTTTCTTATTATTATTAAGCCTACTTTTGAGCAGGGTGAAAACAGGAAACCCTAACTGAGAACGGTCCAAAACCTCCTGAGTTTTAAATGATGTTTGATTTTGTGCAGTTCCATTCCACTTGCAAGTGTTGAGGTGTTTTTTGAAACTTTGGAAGAATACATACGTGAAGAAGTTCCAGTTTTCGACAACGAGGATTTTTTTGGTGAGTGTAGAAATACTACATGTACTGTATGGGTTGGGGATCGATAAATGTGCAACGAACAAACGAACGAACGAACGACAAACGAACGAACGAACAACAAACGAACGAACGACAAACGAACGAACGAACAACACTGAACGAACGAACGACAAACGAACGAACGAACAACAAACGAACGAACGACAAACGAACGAAGATAAGTGTGAATGAACTGACATGGGTGAAAAACACTTTTTGCATATTCGGAAATTTTAAATAATTAAATCTTGAAAGTTATGGCTTTCCGTGAAAAGGTAGTAGATATTTATTTCCTAAAACACCACTTTAGTTGTTCTCTTACACGACAGTTGAATAGACGGTACTCGGTACTTTTGTTTGTAAACACGAACGCGTCCACGAATTCCCGCTGAATTTTTGAGCATGCGCAATGCGTTTTTTCACCCGTGTTGAATGAACTGGCTATAACAGAATTTCCAAGGATCTATCTATATAACGACTCTTGGAAATAACCACTTCTTAGTTGTAATTTTAAAATATGGATAACAAATAACGACGCTTCTCTTTTAGGCGCTGTGGGTGGAATTGCTTGGGTTGTGTCTTGGCTGCAGCCTTTTAACGTTAGGCGAATTTGGTGATCTATTGCTGTCATGGTTGTGGATGAAAATGAACAAGAATCGAGTTGTTAGCATCGAAAACACATGAAGGGCAACATTTAAGGTTCCCATAACTCTGAATTTGAAGTTTACAAATCAAATTAATCATTTCTTCGTGAATTAATACTTAGGCTGGCCTGGATGGGTTAATATTCTTGAATAAGGATGTCTATTTTGTGACTAATTCTAAGCATTTTAAATCGGAAAAAAACACAAATGAGCTGAAGTCAACCCATGAATTTGCCAAATTTTGTTTCTAATTTGTAACAAGTGCATTTGAAATGCACCTTACTCTGTATTTTAGCAATGAAAATGTTTTGCAAATAGGAAATTAGTAAGAAATTATATCTACATAGTGTTTTATCTAATATTTCAAGGGTTGACGTAACTTAATTTGCACTTTCAGAAGTGCTTAAATCTCGGAAAGACAATGTCTACATCCAGAAATATGAAACCATAAACCTTTTCCGTTAATGAAGAAACGATCGATTATAAAAATTTGAATTAGGGGTTAGGGGCACTATAAGTTGAATGTGAAAACTTAGGTCTAATGATCAAACTATAAAAAGCTGTTGAATTCTAGAGGTGGCTATACTGTCTAGCTGTCTTGTCTATCAGTTTTGGTAATGCATGTAGACTGAATCAGCAGCTGTATATGAGAGGGAGACCGCGAATGGCTTTCTCCCAAGATTGCGAAGGTCATTTGGAGCCTAGGCACTATTTTGCGTAAAAAACAAGGCTTTAGATAGTCCAGCGTTTTGTTTTTGTTTTTGTTGTATCTTTTTACTTTCATGTTAAGTTACATTTTTTCGCTCTGTCTTTTCTTTTTTTTTCCTGGTGTAAAAAATGGGAAAGATTCCTGGTCTAAAAAATGGGAAAGATCTATTGCTGTGTTCCTGAGAATATGTATTTTATTGCTCGCTAATACGAGTATCGTAGTATCTTTGACCATCACGCATTCTCACTAAAAAGGTTCAATTGCAAGGTTTTACTTCTAAAGACACCGGCAGATTCATGGTCAAAGGGCTACAAAATGATTCTTTAATTAACACAAAATATTAAAGGGATACGATACTACCAATAATTCATTCCATTTATCTTATAAACACAATTTAACCACGTGTATTCTAATAGCTGATATTGCAGCTACATGCACTCTAACCACTGTGAAAAAAAGGTTTTGATTCGAGGTTAGCTAAACTGTAAAGGATGTACAGAAATGTACGCATTAGCATCAATCTGAAACTCTCGTTCAGAGTCATTGGAGAGTAATTGTAATAGAAGCTATAGGTTTAAGAAAACGATTCCATTTTTCCGTGCGAGAACTGTTGGTCTCACCACATTTTAGGTCCTCTGTGCATCTGTTAGAGTACAGACCCACGGAACAATGGAATTTTAGTTTGTTTGACATAATATTCATTGAAACATTTCAATTACCAATCAGAGCGCGCGTAAGATACTATAAAGTAGTATCTATGACGTCATGTATGCGTGCCTAATGTAATCACACACGGTTTTCGACCAATCGGCGCGCGAAATATAACAATTATGATATTAAAGTAACTATTTATTATTAATAGCATTGCATGCAATTTACCAAGCATTTTAGCAAAATAATTATAGATATCATTCATCGGCTTTGCAAATGTTATGTGAAAACAAGAGACCATAATAGAGAGCGAAACTCAGTATTGGTGTCTGTGCGATGTTCGTGGTAGCTAAGGCTATTCTTAGTAACTTCGCCATCGCGCGCGCAAGGCTCTCAAACAGTAGAATTTGATTTTTGACGTGCGCGCGCACAGGACCTTTTGCTTTCGGCATAGTCATTCATTCAGTTGATTCATGCTTTCATTCATTCGTTCGTTCGCTAGCTCATAGAACAAGGTGAGGCTCGATAAGAAGAAGACAAAATGTATCCTTTAATTTACTCAAAAGAGATTAAATTGACAGGGCACTATATTAACATGCAGGAATATGAGGACTGATTGCTATTAAAGTTAAGAACAAAGAAGATTATTAAAATCTCTCACGAAACACGTTTACCATACAAACCAGTCAAGTAAAAATCGGTAACATATTCAAGAAATAAAAAATACAAATTGAATAAATTAATAATGATGCAATTAATTTAATATTTATATTAGAACAGATTGCAAAAATATCAAAATTTCAGAAAATGCTAAAATCTAAGTATTAAGAAACCGAAAAAGAGAAAAAGAGAGTAAAAAGGAAGGACAAAAGGGGAAAAAAGAAAAATATTCCGACCTACACAGGGCTCGAACCTACAACCCTTACATCGGACCCCCCGGAAATATGGGAAAAGAATAACTAGATAATTGAAAAAATAGGAAAAAGCTAAAAATGAAATTTGGGACGATTCTCCCGACACATTCATAGAAGCTGAGACATCGAATCGACTTACGTTACGGATGAAGATTTCGGCCACATCCACGCTATCCCGGTGCTACATATTACAGTTGACTTAGCCCGAAGGCCAGGGAGGGAGACTGATATCCGGACCCTAATCCATACCTTTAGATATCACCTTAGACCACTGCGCTACCTAGACACTTAATGTTTTTAATGACTAATCGGGGTAGTCTATTCGGCGAAGTTTCATTGTGATGCTAATAGGAACTATTCCAAACCTTTAGGGAAATAGGAGAACCAATCAAAGTCCAGTATGAATGATTTCATAAATAAACAGAGGAAAGAATAAATAAATTTCCGTGAACATTTCTAAGTGCATAAAGGTTCTTTGCAAAGTCAAAAAGTTACGCCAATGACTGTTCATGGATTTTACGGGTTTGATGATCATCAAAACTGATTTCCCATTTCAAGAACAATCTTGAGGCACGTTTGAAGACTTAAAGCGTCAGTAAAGTTTAGTACTTTAAACAACTTTAAAATTGGTAAATTCATACAAGTTTGTGATGAGTTTGTTGTTTCTACACGCGTGTAAGGAACCCATACAAATCCAGCTGAGACTTAAATGTACTTTCTTTATTAATTAAAGCCCTACGGGCTTGGTCCGCACTGTCAAGACCTCGGTCTGATATTTTTCCGTAATAACCGAGCTACCTGTCGTAGACCCAGCATGCAGGTGTGCAAAACTACCCAAGTGGCCTTTGCAAGCAAGCTTTGTTACTCGAGCTTCCTCGTTTTGCCCAAGTGAACGCTATTATAGCGTCTTCTTTTAAGTAATAACGCCATTGCGCGCAAGCAAGGCCGAACAGAATCTCGAACAGTAGAATTTGATTTTTGACGTACACGCGGACTGGCCCGTTCGCTTTCGGCATTTGATTTCTATCGTTTGAGAGCCTTGCGCGCGCGATGGCGAAGTTACTAAAAATAGCCTTAGTCGCCGCGAACATCGCACAGACATCAATACTGAAATTCGCTCTCTTAGTATTATGGTCTCTTGGTGAAAACAATAAAAATTGCTGAAGCTAAATGATGTTTCTCTAATTTCTCTAAACGTTTAACAACATTGACTTTGCCTTCTTTCCATATACACTATTCAAAATATTATTTCTGTTTTAAGTTAGCCTTTAAACTAGACTCGTTTACACAGTTGACTTTGTCACGCGACTCGTGCGACCATTTCCAATGCGACTCTATCTACTCGCGCTCGAAACAATTTGCAATCTACGAGTTTAAGATTTATTGACGCAAACGTCGCGGCTATCTTTACGCACATTTTGGAATTTTGGAATTGTCAAAAGATTGGCTTTAGAACAAGATTTCACTAAGAACGACAGAAATATGTGTTTTGTCGTTCTTTAGTTAGTGAAATTTTGGAATTGTCATCAGTAAAAATGCTTTTAAAAAGTGGCCACTCAACTAATCGTAAAACAAAAACAGCTGTGTAAGCGAGACCTTTGATATAAGGGACATTGATTTTCTTGATTCAAAGAATAAAATTCCACTGTAGTTATATAACAAAATTTTGATGTACAAAATATATTTTTGTAAAGAATATTGAATTTATCATGGCAGAAACAGGGCTTCTGGCCATGTAGCAAAGCTAGTATAATCGCATAATCGCGTCAAAAGTCATTCATATTTTCCTAACACGTTCGTAATCTTGTCGGAAGTCACTTGTACCTTGAAAACACTTCGTAATCTCGTCGGAAATGGTTCGTCACTGGTAACTGACCAGTGGATTAACCTCAGATGAATGCACACGAATTCATGCACAAGTGAAGATCAGCCCTGTACAGCTTCAGGGACCCTGTAGTTTACCGATGCCAATTTCAACTCTCTGTGAATATCCATCAGGTTTTCGACTTTAAAAGTTTCTCTATAAGTTCTCTTAGTTTACTGTTTTCAAGTCTTTGTCTTGCGTTGTGTTGACTGGGAGTTATATCCTCTAGAGTCAGAAAATGAAACGATTTATGTCGATTAGGTAAAACTCTTCTGGCATTTTTCATTTTTCCATTTTGCTTTATAGCCAGATACCAATACTTGTCCATGTTAAGATACTTGCTTTTGTAGATGTTGGAACGAAAGGAATGAAAATAGTTCTCATGATGAGTTTCCTTGAGTAGTGTTTCATTGCTTGGCGTTGTCTGCAAGCGAAAGCGAAAAGAATTGATAATATGTAAATGTAAAGTATGGTATCTTTGTTCTTTTGTAACTAGACGTCGGAAGACCATGTATTATATAATTTCGTGCCCTTCACTCAAAGTGATGTTCCAGAGGGCAGAATTAATGTGCACCACCTACCCCTCCCTACAGTAGTAGTCCATAGTCAAAACAAGGATGTGAGACAGTGCACCCTCTACCCCCTCTCTCCCTGAGTACTCCATCCTACGGGTTTTAAAGCTACTCCAAGCTATGCAGATAAGAGGGAAGTCAAAACAAGGATGTGAGACAGTGCACCCTCTACCCCCTCTCTCCATCAGTGCTCCATCCTACGGGTTTTAAAGCTACTCCAAGCTACGCAGATAAGAGGGACGTCAAAACAAGGATGTGAGACAGTACTCCATCTACCCCCTCCCTCTATTAGTGTCCGTCCTACGGGTATTTAAAACTACAGTGGACTACACAGATTAGAGGGAAGTCAAAGCAATGATGTACGACAGTGCACCCTCTAACCTCTCTCTCCGTCAGTGCTCTGTCCGACGGGCATTTAAAGCTACACGGAGCTACACAGATTAGAGGAAAGTCAAGGATGTTAAAATTGCACGAAGACGGGAGTCGAATCGTGACCCTCTCGTTTAGAAGGGCGTATCCTAACTTACTTAACCATCCTTGTTCCTAAGCTGATGGTTATATAGATGACCCGGAACTACAACCACTTCACACCGTATAAATCATTTTACGGCGCACGATTTGAGGCTGCTGTCGCTCTAATGCACGTTCAAATACATCACCATTTTAACTACAAGGGAGACCAGTCATTTATTCAGCTTGCAAAGGCGATCTGGGTAATAATTGCGCATGCGCAATCAGACACGTGCAGGTACATTTCACCGTGACCTAGACTCGTTCTACCAAAGGTTTTCGAGAAATTAGTGCTATGTGTTTGGGCTAGCGGTGGATTTACAGGTGTAGATATTAGTTCTGTTTATTGCGTTCTGTTAAAATTGCACTTTTATTTCAATTTGGGGGGGGGGGGGGGGGGGAATAATTACTAACCCATCCTACATTCTCACATATAAAGTAAACGGCCTAATAACAGTTTCTAGTGATAAAACCATAGCGTAATTAATCAATAGACACTTACAGTTGAAAAGACTCGTCCTTTACTATTAATTCCAATATATCGTTTAGTAGCTATGTTCTTCATTCTGATGATACTCTGTGCATGCGACTGGAGCTCAAATATTCCTGATATGAAACACAAGCGATGAATATTATCAATAAAAACGTTTATTTGACAGTTATATTTATTATATGGCTTGATAATTTCCTGAATTCCGATTGGCTGGCGCACGGTCTGTCCAAAAGCGTATTTGAGAAGTTTGGACCATTACCATGGCAATGGTCCAACTTCCGTATTTTGTATGGACCGAGAAATTCAAAAACACTACATTTTTTAGTTTGTTTTGAGAAAAACGCCTTAGAATATCACGATAACTGCTTCATCTTTTCTTAAATTTCGACAATGGGCAAGGAGTCTGACAGTGAGCATTCGCTGAGTGAATTCTATTATCCGGTTTTCGAAAGTGAAAACGACGAAAACTTGTGCACAACACGACAAAAAGCCATATAATATACGATTTATTAACCTCACTTGCTCGGTCTGAACGGGAAAATATCAGACCTCGGTCTGATAATAATCTCTTAGTATTTTAGCTATCGCGCGTTTTTCGTTTTGCTACACCTAATTAAGCCCCGGACAAATAAACGATGCAACGTTTTCTGAAATTGCGCGCGCAACGGACGCAGTTGGACCGACAGTTGTCCACCCCTGCAACAACTGCGCGCAACGATACGTTCGTTACGGTACGATACGGTACGTTACGTTTGTGCAACTGAACGTGGAACTCGATTCTACTCGAGAATCTGTTGAGTGCAACGCCACGTGCAACCAGTTGCAGATTTGGGCACACGGTGCAAAGTTTCAGTTCAGTTCAGTTCACATTTATTCACTCAATATAAATTTTTTTCATACAAAAATTAAAATATAATAATATAATACAATAAATATAATTTACAATAAATAATTAGTCATCTTATAACAAAAAAAGTATAGGTATTTCTATAATATTGAGCTAGGGTCATCCTAATAGCAAAGCTAATCAAAAAGGCTGCATAGCATGTCCGGCCCTTTATAAAGTAGTTTTTTTGTTTTTTTGTTTGTTTGTTTGTTGTTTTTACTGTAAGTAGTTTATCTATGTTGTATACTAGCCCTTTCTTGCATTACCAAGAAAAGCGCAGATGACTGTAAGATATTCGTCCTATTCGTAAAACCATTCGATAATTGATTTATAAGCTCTTGGATAGTCTTTTGTGGGAATGTTACTCAAAGTACCCAAGAAGTCATAAACTAGTGAACATATACTCACCGTAAATGTCTGATACAGTAGAATTTAAAGTGCCTTTTACGTGACCTCCCGGTAGGACAACCAAATGAAACCCAGTACGACAATACAACTTGACTCTTACTTTCGCTGTAGGAATATTTACAAGCAATCCCAGCGTGCTTTGTAAGGGTGATTGACTCACCAGGCCTTGAGCTGTGGTTGGGCTAGGACTGGGCTTGAGAGTGTGATTTTTGCTTATTGAAGTCAAAACAAGAATACTTGCTAAAAGCTGAAATGATGACGTAGTAAGAATTACTATATGACGTATTACTATATGACGTCATAACATGGCGGCAGGTGATCCAAGAATTGCCTATATACATAGCCTATATACGAGCATATGCCGCGCTGAGCTGTTCTCATCAAGATTTCTCAATACGGTCATTGGCGTCCGCCCTTTTGCAATAAAAAGGCAGTGTAAGAAGCATTAAATGGATTAGTTCAAAATGGCCTTGCTTATAGTGCAAGTATTTTTAGAATAAAAATGCGTCAAATTCCACTTGACCTCCCTATTTTGATAGTTTTGTGGTTCACTGAATACAACAGTTTCTATTTTGACAGTTAATTTGTTATAATTTCCGGAGCTTAATAAAATCGCTATTGCTTGTTGACTACTAACGAAAAGCCCATGAAACACAACCAATAATACAGAAGTAGCACAAACAGTCAAAACACCGAGAAAACTTCGGGACCTTGTGGGATTCATTCGTCGATGTCATTTTTGCCGATGTGCAAAACACTTTCTAGATATTTATTCTCAGCATAATCAAAAACTCATACATAATTGATGCGCTGCAAGCATCGAAATACAGAGTAAACTCGATTCTTGGTGCGATAAAAGTTGATAATAGTCTCAAAATTGGTTCAAAAGCAAATTTGGAACTGTTTTCTTTTCTTTTCTTTTCTTTTTTCTTTTTGGAACTGAAATTGGAACTGTCAAAACCATTAAAAACCACGCCATATAAACTGAAAGATTTTTAGATAACAACTATTGACTTTGGTATTGGACTAATAGCACTTCAGTTGCGGTCCATTTAGAGAGCCGAAAATTAGCTTATGTGTGCAGAATCGGTTATTTCGATTCTTCTTATGTGCTGTAACTCAGTTTTATAAAAAATTCCTCAGAGAATGGAAAAAGTTGTCGACAATTTGAGGCATGTATAGTTTCTATTTAAGCACAGCATGGCAGATTTGAAGCTATTGCAGACTTCATACTGTAATATTCTTCTCCTTGAATGTAATATGTATATTCAATGTATATCTAGTTAGCTCTCCAAAACCAACGGCTTATTCAATATTAAGACTTAAATTCTCACGAAAAAATAAATAATACAAAAATTAAATGAATGAATAGGACTTACAGGTGAGCCAGCCATGGTCGAGTTATCCCACAAAACTTTCACGCTGCTATTAGGACGGAGGATTTGAAACTTTGGGATTGAGAAAAAACTCCTCCAGCTACTTGAAGCCGGTACCCTTTTGTTGACGAATAATTTGCGTTTTTTTAAATATCTTCTCTCATCGCGTGGGCAATGATTCTAACGACGACAGTTCAACTGGTTGTCGACGTTGAACATTTTTCTAGAACCTAATCGAAAAACACAGCTATAAAGTTAATTTTAACCATTTTATAGCAGTTAACTTCAAAGTTATGTTTAATTGTCAAGAGTCCGCTTCCAGATTTAGGTCAAACCTACCAAATACAACGTCAAAGTAAATGCATGCAAAAATGATTTCAGGGGAATTTTGAGAAGTGCATTATTATCAGCACTTAAGGAAATCGATACAATAACAACAACTTCAATGACGATAAGCTAATACTCTCATCCGAACCTAAATGACAGAATAATGAGGGATTCTTTAAATCCTGGAATTAAATATCAAGTATTGAGAATTAAAACCCTTTAAGATTTTAAAGCTTCTAAAATAGAACTATTTATGTCAGTAAAAATAGTATTTCTAAAACTTGCGCGACTGAATATGGTGGGTGGAAAGTTACAATGTTACCGATAGGATGGCTATTGAAAGCAAACACGTATACATTCATGTACGCATTCATTTTAATTTAAAACTCAAATTTATCCATACGATTTCTCAAGTTAATTAAATGTGCATCAAGGTTTTAAATTAAAATTTAATTGATATATATTCAGTAGGTACATCTATAAGGGATGGAACAAGCTTTGTATCGTGGTCACGTGTTCACGCAAATATCTCGGATAAGAAGATTTTCATATTGGTTAAAATCACTCTTTATAATGATCGGGTGATACAACTCAAATTATACTCCATGCACCAACGCATTAGATGAATCACAACTGAGGTATTGCATCCTCAGTAAATACTGCCTGTGGCTCGCCCTTTTTACTTGCGATTAAATCAAATACACTCTTCTGCATGGACCACGAAATAAATGTCCCAGATGTTTTCATCGTCAGTACCATTATCATTTTAAGCTATTTAATATAGTAAGAAAGAAAAGAAAAATGAAAAGAGGGAAAGAACTAGAAGAATAAAAGAAAAAGAGAAAGAAAGAAAAGAAAGAAATTAAGAAAGAAGGGAAGAAAAGATTGAAACAGCCTTGTATTGCCTTTGAATGGCTTCCCAGCTCCTTTTGTTTAACTAGCTCACATCAGTGACCTACCCGTTGTACCTACTTCCTTTACAAATGCCGAGAGCACCTTTTTGTGACCAAAACGGTGTGTCAATGGCCATTTGATTAAAAGTTGACAAATCATTAATTAATGGATCTCCCTTACAAGCTCGTGGGATGATCAATGCAGAAGTCATACGGAAGCAAAAACTAAAAACAGCTTTCTTGCGGACGTAAACATTCCTTCGCGCCACGCACCGAGAAATTTCTTGTGCCAACACGTGACGAATTACCCGCGTTTGTAGTTACAACAGTGTTACGTTTATAGCTATCCGACTGAATCATGCCTTCTCTCAAAATAGATTCTTTACGCACAAATTCCTTAGGATGTACTGGACCGTTTCTAAAGAGATATACTTGTCAGATATTGATTATAAATCTCTCTCAAATCAAACGTACGTTATCAATTTTTTTTATCCTTGAGAGAGCATGCCCTTATAGAGGATTTCACGTCATGTAGCCATGTTTGTTGACAAGTATAGTAAAATAGAAAGTTTTTGAATAATAAAATATCTTGTTTGCTCTGAGAGAGAAGCCTTATATTCTGACCACAAACATGGCTCTCGTGGAATCCCTCTATTTAACGAGTTGTCCTGTAAAAAGAAGTTCCAGAAGTAAATGTTTGCACTGGAAATACCAAAATTTTCCTTTTGTTTTTGCTCGTATTTCATCTAATGTGCGTTGTGCGGCAATGCATAGATGAGACCGGAACACGTTACATAGATATTAATCAGTGTTTTAATGTGTTTTCGAAATTCTAGGCTTCTACGTCGCATTTATATATATTTATCGAACTCGAGTTTTCAACTTGAGATAAAAAAGGCAGATGGTACTATGTGTGTCTTTTGCTTCGCAGCAAGTGTAGATACTGTGCGGGGCTCCCCTCTTCCTCAGTCCCTTCCCCTCCCAAAGAGGACACGATAGTCAGTTTGGCAGTTTCGTTTTCGATTCGATCCTGCGATCATTTCCGATCATTTTCGATCAATCTCCAAACTCTTTTGATTTCACTGATCGGGAGAAAACTTTATTTGCGAAACGCGTTGTTGTGTCGGTACGTGCTTTCATTTGTCAATATTCATTCAAATTAAACTATAACATAGCCCTAATTTGTCGCCGACATCGCTTTATCCATGGCCTGCCTGGCCTACCTTGAGCTTCCTGTGGCAATAGGAATTTCTCGTGCTCAGTCTTTCTCTCTTACATTCCCAGTTTGTTACCACAGGATACCCAGTGAGAACGAATAGTCTGTGCAGGACACACACTCTTATCCCCAAAATCTCATCTGTGAAACAATTAATTCATTTTCGATTATGTCTCTTGTTTTATAGTTAATGCTGAGTCCTCCTCTTATGACGTGTTGTGTCCAATCTTAGTTATCTAATGCATCCACTCTTTTTGTGACATATTCCTCATGGAATCTTTTTTCATAAAAGACGCAAAAAACGCAGCTAAAAAAAGAGGCTTACGTGGATTATCTAAGCCGTGACGTCATAAGATGGGATGAGAGGACAACCTTGAGTAATATGATCGTAAAATACCTTGTTGAAATGCTATTAGAAAAGGAAACATGATCTTTTATATATATAGTCTAACTATATGATAATTATAGATATGATAATTACTTGTCGACTGTGAATGGAAATGCTCCAGACGTCATACTGTATAGATTATCGGTGATTTCTTACAAAATTGAAACATGGGAGGAGCCCTTGGGGACACTAGTGAAAAACGTCTGCGCATGCGTGCATATGACGATGTTATCTTAACATTGTCTTAAGAAATATTTGAGTTTTAGCCTGAAATGAAATGCTCATGTTCTCGGTGTATACATAAAATGTCTCCTGTATACTTTTGTGAGACAAATTGATATTGCATTTATGAAGACATTGTGTTAATGCTGGCCCTACGTTTCAAGAATTGACCTTAAGTTTTGACTGTTTGTGAAAACCATTGTTGAAGGCAATTGCAAGCGTAACTGAAAGCGAAATTTGTATAAGTTTACACGAAGACGTGACTAAGAGCATGCACAGACGTTTTTCACTAGTGTTGCCCTTGGGTGCAGCAGTAAGGGGATAGGAGGCGAAAAGGGTAACTTTAAATTATGACGTTTATAAATAAAGGGGGCAGAAAAATGTTCTGGTAATCAACCAAAACCTTACTACAGTGCATTTGTAAAAGTCTTATGCCACAAACAGCAAAGAATTCTAGATCAATACAGCACTTCTGGTCATTATTTTCTGGTCGAGCTTCCTGACACGTGCACCCTTCCTACGGCTATTCACGTTTCAGAGGAGAGTCCAGTCAAGTCTCTTGTTTGGATGGCCGTCCAAAGCGAGCCAACTTCATTGAGCAGGTTTTTTCTGGATCATGTTCCGAAATAGTACACACACCTGAATTTCCCTATTCTTACCGAATAGTTGTGTGGGTTCTTTTACGTCCCTTCAAAGTATTGTTAAAATACAATTACTGTGCATCTACACTTAAGTAAAAGAGACTCTAATGTGGTGGCATGGTTGGCCGAGCGGTTAGAGCGCTGGCCTTTCACCGCTGTGGTCCGGGTTCGAGTCCCAGCTCGAGCGCCTGGATCATATGTGAATTGAGTCAGTTTGATGTGTTGTTCTCTACCATGCCACGAGGGTTTTTTCTCCGGGTTCTCCGGTTTATCCTCCCTCAGCAAAAATCAACATGTGAGTCGTGTGATTATTTGCAAAATACTTAATGTAGAGGTAGTGTGTGTGAGAGTACAGTGTCCCCCAATTAGTGCGCAAGCGCTAGTAGACTTGGACATTTAAATAAACAGTTATTATTATTATTAAATACGGCAAAAGCTACTTCACCTTTGCTCCTATAGCTACCCCTTGCACCCCTTATTGTTATCAAATTTGTGATATAATTAAAATAACGAAGTTCTTTTTTACTATTTAATTTCGTTTTATTTTAAAATAATCATACATGTTAATGAATGGATTTTACCGAGTCTTAATTCACACTCGATAAAGCAAATATATTATTCTTAATCATACATGTATTCATTCTTTGTCTATCTTTCATTCTTAATAAAAACTTCCCACTGCCTTAATTATTAAGTATTAAAAATCACCCCATGTTCTATCTACACAGGAAGAAATTCAAATATTGCTGCTGAATATTTATTCTATCAAGCATAATTTCTATTTAACTGGACGATATTCAAAACAATTCATTTCTGCGGATTTAGGTGCTTTTCCTGAACGGCGAATAGCTAGCTACATTCTGTTAATTAGTTCTACGGATTTATTCAAGGTATTGCTGATTGGCTGTGACGTCACGGTAGACATCTTGGAGGAATTTTATAAGTGTTTGTCGATTCTCAAAGAAATGAACGAAATCCAGCAATTAATTCACTCCAAACTTGTCTTGGCACTGGACGTTACGTCTACCTGGCGGTTGTCTAGTCTAGAGGGCAACTTGAGTGCACCTAATCACGTCACCTACCGGAGAGCCAGTAGGAAGGCTAGAGTGGGCTGTCGACTTTGTATTAGCCTTTTCTAAGTTAAAGTGGACTAGCGTCTCCGAGGCGAAAACGTGTATGAGCGTGATGGTAGCCTTCATTGAGCGTTCTAGTCTAGAGGGCAACTTGAGTGCACCTAACCCTGCCTAACAGAGAGCCAGTAGGAAGGCTAGAGTGGGCTGTTGGCTTTTGTATTAGCCTTTTCTAAGTTAAAGTGGACTAGCGTCTCCGAGGCGAAAACGTGTATGAGCGTGATGGTAGCCTTCATTGAGCGTTCTAGTCTAGAGGGCAACTTGAGTGCACCTAACCCTGCCTACCGGAGAGCCAGTAGGATGGCTAGAGTGGGCTGTCGGCTTTTGTATTAGCCTTTTCTAAGTTAAAGTGGACTAGCGTCTCCGAGGCGAAAACGTGTATGAGCGTGATGGTAGCCTTCATTGAGCGTTCTAGTCTAGAGGGCAGCTTGAGTGCACCTAACCCTGCCTAACAGAGAGCCAATAGGAAGGCTAGAGTGGGCTGTTGGCTTCGTACTAGCCTTTAGACTAGTGTCTTTGAGGCGAAAACGTGTTTGAGCGTGATGGTAGCGTTAGTTAAGGCCGGTTGTTAATAGAACACTTATAATAGCTTTGTCACCCTCTAAAATGAGCGAGAGTATTCAACCTTTTAAATAAAGTGCTTTTGGTCGTTGTGACAAGAACATAAAAAGCAATCTCTAAGTTCCGTGCCTTAGAGTAGTTTTCGTATGACTGTGAAATCACGG
Source organism: Telmatactis stephensoni (assembly GCA_029948255.1). NCBI lineage: Eukaryota > Metazoa > Cnidaria > Anthozoa > Actiniaria > Isophelliidae > Telmatactis > Telmatactis stephensoni. Next base: position 91,109 of record JALIZF010001722.1, on the reverse strand, counting down.
CATCGCACGCGGTCACGGCACGGTTACGGCACGGTTACGGCAGTTCAGATGTTTTTATAAATAGACAACACGACACTGATACGATCACGGCACCGCACGCTCCGTTTCGCACTCATACGAATACTGCTCTATATTCCACCAAACTGCGTCATTCATTCAATATATTTAAAATTAAAGGTCTCAGAGTTTTCATCAGTTTTTCATATCTACAGTTATTTCTTCTGAAAAGAATTTCATGGTAAGCTAGACGTAGCCAGTGCGATATACTGTTAATAATGTCTGAAGACGGTTGATAAGATAACACAACACTGGTTTGACGCGTGCACGAAGACCAAATCCTTGATGCCGTTGCGTCGGAGCATTTTCATAATCAGCTTTCCTGTTCCATTACTCTGTAAGCGGGCTAATTGCATTTATAACAGAGAGGGTTTTGTGAACAGATTTGTACACATATAGCAGTCTGAACTGTTAAAATAGACTCGCGGGAACCAATGACCATAGCCACATTTCTGCCATCCTATCTTGAACAGCATTGGCTTCCTGTAGCTGATCGTATCAACTTCATGATCCTTTTAGTACTTTCAAATTACTTCACAACTTGTCTCTCCTGTATTTCCAACCTAGTTTCTCGTTATACTCCATCAAGACCCATGCGGTCTTCATCTGATGTTACTGGAACATCAAAACTATTGTGTCAAATCTGTCATCGCTCATCTTCCGTCTCTGGTCCTGAACGCTGTAACTCATCTTTAGTGAGAAACACTGCAAGCCTTTCGTCTTTCCAGTCAACTCTTAAAACTCATTTGTTTAGATCGGGTTAGCATTCAATTTAATTTGCAATAGCTTTTTTCTCTTTTTATTTCATTGCCGTTAGTAGCTTGGTACTGTAATATTATTTTTCTTCTTAAGTGCCTAGAGCAGTTCTGGATAGGTGCTTTATAAATATTGTAGTCATTATGATGATGATGGTGATGATGATGATGATGATGATGATGATGATGATGATTACTATAGAAGGAATGATGGTTCTTTCCAAATGTGGAAGTTTCTTACCATATAAGGAAAGGTGCTTACCAAATATGGAAGTATTTACCAAATGCCAATTAATCCTTGCATGCCAAATATGACGTTTTTCACCAAATAAGGAATTGAATGGTGTTGTAGTTTTTCACTGGAAACTAGCATGTTTGGTTTTGGATTATATTTCAGACATCATCTAAGGACCAAGTCATGAGTGCAGTTCAGCACGTAGATTGGATATGTTAGCCATGAGATTGTTTATCCTGAGTCAATATATAACTACATTATCATTCATCAAGTAAACCTCACAGGATGCGAAATCCCCTCTCAACATCTGAGAGTCTTACTGATCCACTGATTTGATACTCAACGCAACAATCCACGAGTTTCCTCTTGCATCTTAAAGTATTTACGAGTTTCCCGCCCATTTTTCATTTATTCTAAATCCTTCAAAGCAAATAAATTGTCGTCTTAGCAGCTCATAATTATGGAAGAACTTTGTCATTGCCAAAATGTCTTAATTGCTTGCTAAAATCTCTAGAAAGCACCTAGACTTCTGAATCTAGTGTCTTATGTCCCGCGGCAAAATTCCATTACTTCGCGCTAAACTACGGAACTCAGCTGAAACTCATACCCCAAAAAACCGTCCGTGATACAGTACTTAAGTCCGTAATACTAAAATCTTGTTTAAAAGACGAGGGGAATTCACCGAGAAGTCCCGCCCAAACATTCCCGGAAAATTTGCGCTAAACTACGGAACGCAGCTGAACGGAACTCACTATTGCGGACACTCAAAAAGACCGCCCGTAATACAACACTTAAGTCCTGAAGTCTTTTCTAAAAGACGTGTTGGTAAAATTCCCCGTAATTAGGAGGTGAAGCGTTATCGAGTTGCTGGAAAAGTGTGTACATGTTTTTACGAACTTTCTGTAGCCATAATTTCATAGCATTCCAAGTTCATCCAAAGTCAAATACACTGTTAAGTCTTTACGCAACTCATGCAGAGTTGTACCATCGCTAACTACAGTCTTTTCCAGCTCTTCGCAAACCCCAACACGTCTAGGTACAATGCCTTTGTTTGTATCGCAGATCTCTGGCGATGTTGATCGTGATGATCGTATACTTTGTTTCCACTTGCCCACGGCTGCTGCAAGTGCTCTGTTGGAAATGTTGTATTGACTTTCGGTGCTGATTTTTCTACTTGGTGTATCAACAATGGTAGCTTCGTCCCAAACAATTCGCTTTTCGTTTTCTAGGCACTCGAAAGATTCATCTTCGCTAGCGCTGTGCTCGGTTACTGTTTCAATATCATCAGATGGCTTCGTTATTGTTATTTTGTGGACTTTACTCCGTTCATCGAAATGAATCTCGGTGTTTGTTGTGTCAGAAGGTGGCCGCGAAAAGTCGTCATTGTCTTCTCTCATTGATTTTGTACTTTCCGGCGCGGTTGCTGCTCTCTTTCTGCCATTTGAATTCTTATTCCGCTTGGTCACAAGCGTCAACATCCGCAGCAGTTTCCAGCGTTTTGCTCCTTTTGACTTGCTCGCCGCGGCTGCCTGTTTTCCAGCATTTCGTATTTCTTGGTTGCTCTGGGGAAGTGCGCTGTTGCTTCGTCGAACAATAGAGTTTGAGGCCAACTCGTCGGTTCCCTCGGCTACAAGATTGAATTCTTTTTTGTTCCTTTCCGTCTCGGGCAGGGATTGAGACTTTAGTCGCATCATATTGATCTCCTCTTAATTCAATGTTTCTGTTTTCTTTGGTATTTCTCAATTTCATCAACTGAAGAATGGTGCGTAATATGCAAACACTGATTGTGCAAATGTTTTCCTTGGACGAATTCGACGATATCTTCAGAAAAGGCTCATATTTGCATCAACAACTATACAGCAATACAACGTCCAGTTATTTCCGTGCTTGGAGCGTTTTTCAATGGGTTCAGTGTAGAGAGATTATTTTCTTGATCAATAGATAATGCTGATTCTTTGTGACGTTTCCAAGATAGCAAGATAATCTGGAGATAAACCAACTCTATACAATCCTCATCAAGGCTATCGGCTATCACTCGAAAACCGTATTAGTATAGCGTCAGTTAGTGGACTAGCTTTTGGCTGGTAAAAGGCCAACAACGGAGAATTTGTATTTCATATACAAATCGAACAAATCCCTCGTGGCTTTGCTTTGCGAAAATCAGTCAGAACTCTGAAGCCCTGCAAACGATGTGAAAGAAGGGTATTATTGAAATTATAATTAAAGATGATGATATTTGTTTAATCGTATTTGCGAAAAGATATCTGGACAAACAAACCAAAATTAAAGCAACAAAGAAAGAAACTCTGTTATGCAACTAAGTCGAACGATTCAGCACATGAATAATTTCAAAACTAAGATATGTGAAATCGAAACGCAAATTTTTCAAACTGGAACAATATCATGATACCGCAAATTTTGTTACAATGCCAAACTGAATTTAACCCGTTAAAAGCCTCTGCAAAACTTTGTCGTTTCTAAATGTTATACATTTTGAGCTTGTAGCTTCATAGGGTATTGAACGTTTACCCGGGAGTAATTTACATAAATGTCGTGCTGCCACACTCTCCAAGAAATCTTGTCGTATCAGTCATACAGCTCGGATGTATCATACGATATTAAAATTGAACAAGGTATTTGCCATATTGACTTTCTCCTAACCTGTTATTGTTGACTTCGTCCTTCTTGCCAAATTCAAAGCAACAGATTGATACTACTTAAGGTGAAACGCCTTTGAATCTGAGCCAAGCTTTAACGATCGTGTTTGTTCATATAAATCAAATAAACGACACATGAATAAAGTGAGTCAATTCATCATATAATAGCATGATGTGGCTCATAAAAATGCTATAATAGATTTGGACTAACTTTACGGATTTTTAGTAAAGTTTTTCTGGACTTTGAGCTAAGGAAAATAGTCAAGGAATCCGTTTGGCTTTGAATTTCTTTTTGAGGATCTTTATCAATAAATAAACATCGTGAATGTTGTGGTTGATAATGTGGTGGTAAATATTGTGCTGAAGTCACGTTAATAGCTCACTAAGAGAAGTATCATTTATTGTCCTTAAGCAAACAAACGTTCAATTTTTAAAAATGATCTTAAAAAGGACAATGTAAATCACCTAAAATACTCGGCAAATAAAATGAAACTATAACGAGCGAACTAGTTTAGATTGTGTCGGTGTATAAAGATACAATAAGGAAATGAATGGAAATCTTTAATTTCGAGTAAAAAGACGGAGTATACTCTCGTTTCGAGCCTTTGCTCTTTGTCAGAGTAGAAAAGGCTTTTTTACTCCTTTTTATACGATTTCCATTTATTCATTACATGTAAAATAACTTGGCCCTTATTTAGCAATTCAAAGTACAAATCCAAAGCTACTAGGACAAGAAGCTAAGGATCAGATGGACTAAAGATAGATATTTTTTCACCTTTTTATAATGAGTTACGTTCATAATGAATCTATTTGATTGTTTTGAGATTGAAAAAATAAGGCAAAATATCATTAGACAATTAGACTTTGTCATTAATCATGTTCTGTTTTTGAAATACAAAATGATACACGTACGTACATTTTAGATGAGGAACATCGCAGAGAAGGTCTAGGAATATTATGAAAGTGAAAGTGAGGTTGGAATCCAAGAAAATAAGCAGAACAGCAGCAATAATGAAAGCTATAGAAAAAATATTTGTACAAAATGAATGATGATTGAATAAATTATATTAGGAAAGAAAAAAAGAATGAAGAAGGGGGAAGTTAAAAAGTGAATGAGAATTATTTAAAAAAGGAAGGAAGGAAAAAAGAAGAAAGGAAGACAGAAAGGAAGACAGAAAAACGGAAAGAAAGTGATATATGTCCCAGGAAAAGCTATCAAATCCGATGATGATACTATTGTGGACACCAATATAGTGTTCCTAGCTTTTCAGGTCACCTTTCCATGCACGATACTGATAAGATAATAAATCCAAACGTTACTTTTTAGAAAATTCTGAGCATACTTAGCTATAGCTCCGAAGGAAAAAGATGATAGTCTAGATTTTCTTTGTTCACGGTTAAAAAAATGAAATAAAATAATCAAATAATAATAAAAAAACAATTCAGTTGTGAATTTGTGAAAATATCAGTCGTATCTATATCCATAGCATGTCAAAATATCAAGCTATATTTCCACAGATAGATGTTGGCAGATATCTTCAAAGTTTGAAACAAAAGCCCAAAAAAATACCATATCATTTGATATTTGTATTAATGACATGATTTACTAGAAAGATATAAATAACTGCTAAAACCAATTGCTGTCGTCAGGAACGAATTAACGAGAAAAAAACAACGATTATATTTTATCTGACATATTTCTAGTCGATAAAATCTTCATTGTTATTACTAAGCGTTTTTGCCACATTTCTGAGAAAAAGAAAACCTTCCCATCAACAAACATTATCATGAAATTAAAAATGAAGTTTACTTATACTCTGTTATGTTCTCATATTCTCATTAGTCAAACCTGAGATGAAAAGTGATCCCAGTATTGTAGTGTAAATATTGGTCGTTTAGTTGATGTAAACACCATTATAGAAACACAACAATTAACCTTAATATCGGTGAAATGTATCTTGTTGTTTTACTGTTTGCTTAGCTTGGCTTTTTTGTTTGTTTGTTTCAAGTGGGCGGCGTGTTTTCTTATCAATGAATACTCCTATTATTTTCATTGATTTCTTTCTCGAGGTTTCACTCATTCATTCATTCATTCACTCATTCATTTATCCATTCGCTCATTAATTCATTCATGCATGCATTCAATAGTTCGTTTATTCGTTCCTTTATTCACTCGTTCGTTCGCTTATTTATTCATTCACTTTTTCTTTTCTTTTATTCATTCTTCCATCCATTTTTATCTCATTTCTCTCATTCTTTTTCTCATTTTCTTTTAATTATCTCCTCCTTTACTTATTTCAGCAAACTTTGTGTTCTCCATGGATTCTACAGCCATAGCAAGTCACCTAGCCACTTGTCATGACTATACTGATTATAGTTGTAAAATGCTTTGCTATTATCACTAAATATCATCATTCAGGGACGTCGGCTCACCGTTAGTCCTTTAGTTATCTAAAGATCGACAGCAAATGAAAACACACTTCTAATCACAATTCATTTTCAAATTTCCCAAATAAAAGCCTACTGAAATCAAAACTGAGACTGAAGCACCAGGAGGGTTTGATTTGTTTGTGGGATCAAAAAGTTCGTATTTCCTTGATTTGAAAAACTAAAATTGTTGAAACTTTCCTTTCTGGACGTACAGCTGGCTTGATATTTTATGTCTGAACTTCAGGCTAGATATTTTGTTGTTGTTGTTGTTTTATTTGTTAATTTCTTCATCATTTCTTGTTAATCTTTCCTTCCCTTCCTTTCTTTATCATTTTCTCTTTCTTTATCATTTTCTCTTTCTTCATCATTTTCTCTTTCAACCCTTCGCCTTTCTTTCATTTTTCTCATAGGGTATTCAAAGTCACGTCTACTAACCTTTTTAGCCAACAAATTCAACTTTGCGTGTCTTTCTCCTTGTACTATACTAATCTCTTCACTACAATTCATCTAAATCTTAATATGTTTGTTCTCGTACTTTGCGTGCTGTATTAAAATAAAGCTTAGGCGCCATTCAGCCAATATATCAAATAGCTATCGAATTTGAAGTACTTTTTTGATGAAACGATTGGAAAAGTTCACTTTGGCACGACAGCATACTCGAAGAAGATATTATCTAAGGATACAGTAGGGAAGGGCTGTTTATGTGAAGACGAGTCGTCCCTGCTACTCTTTTGTTTCCTTCTCCCTGGGAGACAAAAATAAAAGAGTTATCCCTGCTACCAAGGACAAAGCGCCTTCATATAAATAGCCCCTAAGATATTTTTTTAGACTGTGTTCAATCCAATTCTCAGTCCGAAATCCTCAGTCCAATCCATCACGGAATATTTTAGCCCGCTTTTAATTTTACATCAAGCTCGCAATGCATCATGGTATAGCTTTCTTCACAAAGAACTTCGTTTGTGGCGTTGTTGTCAGTAGATGCTGTTTCGTAGTCTAAAACATCGATTTATAAGCTAGAAAAGGTGAGTTTACTACAGTAATACATTATGTACTGATAGGGGGTGGAATTTTTTCATTGAAAAGCGAAAATTCGGTATTTCAGGGGTATTTTTCGACTGTGTAGTTCGGTCGTTTGACATGACACGCGGAGTTTCCTTCAACTCGACCCCTTGTCATGCTTGATGTGCAGCTGAACGAATCGATTTGGGATATTTAACTACACTACTTGTAGTTTTTGGTACTTTTTATCCATCTGTTAGTTTGTGTTACTCTATTTTTAAACCTTCTGTCGCATTTTCTTCCCTCACAACGGAAGGCAATCATTCGAATTTCTTTCGATCCTTCTTGTCTTTTCCTGTCTTTCAGATTCGCTAGAGTCGATCAGTTTTCGCGTGACTCTGAAAAACGGCACGGCTAAAACACGTTCTGTTTCACACTCATATGAATACTTCACTCTCTGTCAGCAGAAATACCCCCCCTACGTGGAAGTCAATATGCCTAAAATGCAACCAAAGTAGAAGTACCTGTTGTAGTCAATCGTAATTGTAAATCCTTTTTTCTTGTCTTTTTTTTTTTTTCATTCTTTGTGTAATGTATCAGAACCACAGTAATTGGTCATGCTGTTGTAGGGTCCTGTCCTTGGGCAAAGTAAATAAATAAATAAATAGAAATACCTCCCCACCGTTTCCTTGTAATTATACCATTGTCCTTCATTGTTCTACATGTGACTTTGAAGAACTAGTGTGTTGACAGTTGTGCATATTTCAGAGAAAAGCAACAGCATGTAAGCAGGCATGGTTGAAATAAAGTATAGAGCTTGGATTGTTTTTTTTTTTGTGTGTGTGTGTGTGTGTGTGTGTGGACATTGGTATTTTATAATTATGGGGGAGCGGTGGGGAGGTATTTCTGCTGACGTACATCACAGCATGATACATGTATCTATGATCCAAGTTTTCATGGTTATATAATGTCGGCACTAATTGAGGAATAAGCCAAATCATGCTTTTGTTTGCCATTTTGAATTAGGGAAAAGTGGCAAAATATAGAAGTATGGATCACTTTGACTTCCCACACTTCCCAGAACTCCACTCAATTTTGTTGGATTTCAAAATCTAACCTTTTTTGAAAAGATATTTTCCTTGTCATTTATGAACTTAAATACGATGGATAATTCAGCCTCAGCTAGTGGCCAGAGCGGGGACTCTAGTTCGGGACCACGTACTGGATTGCGAGACTGACACTGACCACTCGCCCATGCTGCCTCCTACACAATGGATTTAATGGTGTTTGAAGTGTTATTGCTAATTACCACTGTAAATAACACAGCTTCAGCTTGCCATAGTCAAAACTAAAAGCGTATGTTGTTCTTTGTCTTCCTTTTGTTAGATATGAGCAGCTCAAAGGTCTACATTGGAAACTTAGGTGACAATGGTGACAGAGATAGAATCTGGAAAGCGTTCTCTACATTTGGTCCAATTCGTGAAGTCTGGGTAGCTAGAAACCCTCCTGGTTTTGCATTTGTTGAATTTGAAGATCATCGTGATGCCGAGGATGCAGTATATAAGATGGATGGCAAGAGAGTGTGTGATAAGTATGTCAAAGTAGAGTTGTCACATCGCAAAGGTGGCCGTGATAGAGGTGGCAGTAGAGGTTACCGAGGAGGAGGAGGAGGAGGAGGACGGCGCTATAATGATGATGGATATAGAGGAGACAGAGGGAGTCGCTACTCTCCTCCACGTAGAAGGTAACATTGGGATTAAACTACATATGGTTACTGGTTGTTATTTGATCACATTTTATTACAGATCTGGTGCATATAATGAGGAAATTCTGAAATTCTTCCTTTTTTTAGGCTTAAGTCATATTTAGATCTTTTATAATAAATTATTTTATTTAATGGTACAATAGCAAAGTAAATTTTTTTATCAAGTATATTCTTAACAAGAGAAAATATCTTTCTTCATTCTTTGTTACCAGATATTTCTCAATTACTAATAAGTAACATTATACCATTTCCAGGTTGAACTACTGGGTATCTCCCATTATCGTCAATGAATTCACTCCCTAGTTTAACGGCCCAGCTATCTAAGGCATTATTGCTCTTATATTCTTCAACTTCGCTCGGCTAATCTGGCAAACCACCAGCTTTTTAAGATGAGCCTTCAGAAAGAAAAAAAATAAAAGATTCCTACCCACTCCATCTTCAAATTTCTCCAACTTCAATCCCTTCAACTGCTGACAAATTACATGTAGGCAACTGTCTCCAAAATTTGAAGACGCATGTTTGGTATAAGTCAAGCACACAGGATAGTTCAGTTACAACTGCACTTCTCCCATCATTTGGCACTTCTGAGAAGTCATGCGACTCTAGGAAATCACCTTTATGTGCACATTGTCTTTATTGCTGCCAACTGTGGTTTTTTATCTTAAAAAACCAAAGAAAACCAGTAATGATGGCGCTACAGTGTGCACTGTATCTCCATGGCAGCTGCTTAGAATTCTTGCTCCAAGTTGTCCATGTTTGTCTGCCACTGTGTCAATTCACTGTCGTCTTTCAAGAGCCACAACAATGCAATGACACATATCAACTTAATATATCTTCTCCCCTACAAAATATACATCACTCTGTCATCTCTACAACCTCATTTCACTAACCAGGTAGTGTTTAGTGATATTTTATCAACATTATTGAGAGATAAGAAAGTATTAAGGTGTTGAGAGTTAAACGTGTGAATTAATGTGGTTGATGTCTCTATTTTGGAGCTGCCTATAATTCTTTTTGTATTGCTTACTCCTCATAGGTCCAGATCACCACCACCACCACGTGGAGGAAGAGATCGTTCACCAGTGTATGTCTCTGTTATTACAATATTGAAATTTGTAACACTATATAAAGAGAGAGAACAGACTGATTTTTGTGAGCCTTGGCCGTTTGGCATGCATCAGTTCTAAAAATAATAAGTGCATGACTCACACAAAGATTGTGCAACTGTATTTGTACTAAAACGAACACAGAGAAACATACATTTTATCATGAAAACATTGATTACAGTATTTTCAATTTTCAAAAAATGGTCAGTAGAAACCATATGGCAAAAGTCAGACTCAAGGAGATTCAAAATTTGGTTTATTGTCTTATTGTTAAGACATCACTGACCTGCTCTGGTATTTAAGCTATTTTCTCTAAAGGAAAAGTTCTCTGTTAATTTTGTTGACTCCTGATTTTTCAGAGGTGGTGACCGTTACAGCAGAAGAAGCAGATCTCGAAGTCCTCCAAGACAGTAATGACCGCAAAAGATTTTCCAAATGTAAGAAAATACACACAGATTTCCTAGAATAATGTATAAGTAAAAATGTATTTGTATTTGGAAGTGTGGTTGATTGCATTCAACACATTGCATTAAAATATGACTGCAATGTTTTTGGTTTGGAAGATCAGTAACTAGAATTAAACACGTTTGGAACTATATTACAGTGCAAATCATTGCATCGTGACTGTATTCTTCCAACTTCAGTGGAATGTCTTTTCTGATCTGTCAATCATCCTTGGGAAAATCAACCAATGATTGAATGAATTCACATAAGCTCATTCCCCTAGGATCAAGGAGGGGTGGATCAGAAAAGACAGAAATGGAAATGAAGTTTGCAAAAAAAAGAGGTCACAATTTAACAATTTGGTTGTGAATCATAATATGTTTCAGCTCAGCTTCTGCAATACTTTCTGAAGAATTTCTAAATGTTGTATTGTGCTTTTTTTCCATAGCTTCTGAAGACTTAAATCCCATGCAGTACAAGAATATATGTGATTTTTCCCTGTTTAGTTTGCATATATACATTGTTTTGTCTTCCTCAAAATGTAATGGGATTGCAGAAATTTATGTGATATTTTTTATCATTTTTATCTAACGTAATGTATTAATACTTTGATTTGTTTGCTGAATTATAACTCAAAATATGATTGGATTGGGATGTAATATTTCTTTGTCTATACTGTGTTTAACAGTAAAAACTAGTGATGATATTAATTACTGAGGTTTGAGTGTTGTGGACATCATTATTAAAGGAGAGAAATGATGTCAGCAGAAACATCAGTTAATGTCATCACTAGTTTTTACTGTTAAAATGTTTAAAAATAGCTACTTTAATTGGAAATTGATAGTGTACTTTCAAATATTAGCGATTTCACAAAGCCTGTGCAAAACAAAGTACAATGGGACCAGATACTTTTATTATGTAGCTATGGAATGTGAGGTTTTATTCCAATAATGTTTTATGGGCTGAGTGAAATCGTTATATGACAAATTAGGGTGCATTTACATGGGTGACTGATTTGTCCTGCGCTGAGTTCATCATGGGATGAGTTTTAAAAGATCTTCATGTCTGACATTGATAGAAAAGACATGTCATTGTAGATAAACTCTTGTCCCAGTCACCCAAATAATTATTAAGAAAAACATTCCATGATGAACTCGGCTCTTGATGGACTTGTCCATGTTAGCACACACTTTTGTTTGTAACTCTACCAGTCTGAAATTGCTGGGTTCCATCGGACATCGTTTTCAATTTCATTGGAATTTTTGTCAGCTGAAATACAAGTTTTCAATAGAATAATGTTCTCTGGTTGAGAGCACATGGTGGTCAAACATTAACCCCTATTTGAAGGAGATAAATGAGATTCAACAGCTGTTTGAAACCCAGCAATAATAACTGATAATACTTTTAGTGATTGTGTAAATTGTGTATGTATATCCTTCTGACTGCTTTTTGTCAGTGCTGACTTTCTGTAGAGATGTTTGTAGGAAAGTAAAGATTGTCACAGTTTAAAAACTCTGTGTTTGTTTTACAATTCCACTTGGCCAGCAAGAACGTACAAAGGAATATGAATGTAACACGTGCGTACAACAGAACATGATATATGGGATGCCACAGGGTCCCCTATACATTTTGTGTGAAACATGAATGACTGATTTATTTTGATGTGAAACGTGATTTAAGGTCTAAAACATTTTTGGGTCCATGTGAAACTTTTGACTTTTTTGGAAAGGTGAAAGAGTATTTTTAATTATCCATGATGTGTGAAAAGACCAAATATTTTCATGTGATTTCATTTGCAAAGGGGTTAGGGGACCCTGATGCCAGACTAGCATACAGTATACTCTAGGAATTTCATTTCATTGGGTTCATCAAGGGCAGGGCAGTGGACAAACTGGCTGTGAACACAACTTTACTGGGGTTTGCCCCATCTCCAAAAACCCAACTTCTGATTTCTATCTGGAATTGTTGGGGTGACACAGCCACCCCTGCATTTCACACCAACATTGAAGAGTGGGTTCCTCCATTTTTCCAAAATATGCAATAGTATCAGTTCAAAGTGTATCCAAGATCTGGTATTGGAGTTCGACAAACAGACCTTTTTTGAGTTTGATGATACTGCTGCAAAACAACACACACAAACACAGGGTTAGCCTCGAGTCAACTTAAATTATTCAAAAATACCAGTGAGAGAAAAGCATAAATTGTTGATAAAGAACCACACAAAAATTGAGTTTACTCCCATGGGTCTTACTTGAAAAAGGAGGTTAACCCGGTTAACCCGAATAAATGTACCTTTTGTCAGGAAGCTCAGCAGTCTCTGGTAATAAAATAATATTTGGAAAATTCAGTCACTGATTGTCGTGTTCGGGGTTCCTGTGTTTTTTTACCCATAATGCTCCACAATGTTGGTGCCATATTTATCTCACCTGCGTTGAGGACTGTGTTGCGTTGAAAGTCTTTTATCAAAAGCATTGTAGAATTTCAATTTGTTATAGTCTTTAAGAGATTTAAGGTAAGCCTTGGTTAACATATGTTTAGACTCGCTTACATTGAGATAAAATTCATTTGGATATGTTGCCAATGTGGAGTTCAACGTTTCTTCTTTGATTACACAAAGATCAAAATCTGCGTTATCGCGTTCAGCGTCGTTCCAGTAGTTTTCTATTTACCCAACAGATTTTGAAAAAATTGCGAGTAGTTGCTTGAGATTTTGTTTGAAGTTCACCACGACAGATGGTGCCTACCTATGGTCGCAGTTTGTTGGTATAATTCAACAGTCATTCAGTAGACCAAGAAAGTTATTCAAGGGATAAGATCATTGTATTTGGACTGTTACAAGATTACTTCAGAAATAATTTGCCACTTTGCTTAATACTGTAAACCTTATTACTGATGATAAAAAATAGCTGGCTGGTTTTCACAAGTGACGCTGTAGAAGGCAGAAGTGGAATCAAAATATGTAGATTCAGTTTTGTGTTGGGACATTATTGAGTCTGCATAATTAAAGCGCATATTGCTTTTCACAGCTTCCAGTGCTTGTGAAAACCAGGGTTGACTCAAGTTTTTGAGTTTAATAATCAGCTAAAACAATTAATATATTGACCTCTTGATCTATCATGCTGTATCGGCCATTTTTGTTTGAGATGCATTGAATCACTGGAGTGTCATTGGTCGACACATTTTCAAAGTTCATCTGCAGATACACGTATGAAACAGTGCAGACAAACAAAAAGTGAGAGAAATAATATATACTACAACAAAGATAAATGATATCTACATGAATAAAAGTAAAGTGGTCATACATGCATATGTCTTGTGGGGAATGCAGACTGAAGTGCTCTACAGTTGAATTCCAGTAACTCAACCCTTAGTAACTTAAAGCTCATTGTAACTCAAACCAAACCTTATTTCCTTTTACAGATTTGCACCATACATTTATTGTAACTTTTCATTCCATAACTCCTGAAAACTTGACTCAATTTTAAATTCCCTTGAAGGTTTGAGTTATTGAGAGACATCTGTATTATGATGGCTTTCAAACGTATATTTTTATTTCACTCAAACAGAAAAGTGTCCAACAATGTCCAGGAATGGCGTAACACGAGTGTATGTGGGGAACCTAGGTAGCAATGGGGTCAAGTCTGAAATCGAGAGAGAATTTTCCAAGTTTGGTGAAGTAAGAGACGTATGGGTAGCACGAAATCCTCCAGGTTTTGCCTTTGTAGAATTTGATGATCATCGAGATGCTGAAGATGCTGTACGAGAGCTTGATGGAAGGAGAATGTGTGGTGTCCATGTTCGTGTTCAAATATCAACTCACCAAGGTCGCACGGCACGACAACCACCACCAGCATATCGTGGCCGATCCCGCTACAGCCCTGAGGATAGGCATTATGGGGGCCAGCGCAACCGCTATGATGATGAAAGATACAGAAGGTATTTTATTACTTATCGGTGACTGGCTACCACTGGAAAAATTCCAGAAATCTTTTAAACTTCAATTTTCTGGAGTGTCTTTTCATGGTGTTTATAATTAAATTAAAGAAAAATTGGTGTCCTGCACTTGTTTTTGAAATAATGAAATGTAATAATGGATAATGGATTACCTGCATATATAAGAAACAATTGTGCAACCAGAAGTATTTCCAAAAGCAATATCACAAAATAATATTTAGCAACAGTAATGGTATATTCTACATAATAGCATTTTTATAAGTACTTTTGAATGTAATGATGAAAAACCTTTTGACAAATATATTGTGTCCATCAGGTTCCAACAAAAAATTCAAAGAGAATCATTTTTCTTCGTTGGGTAGAGTAATGTCAGTTTTTTTCAAAATTTGATATGACAGATTTTTATGTGTATTTCAATTAGGTACCTGAAAACCATCCAGTCCCATACAAAATGAGCATGTTTAATGCCCTTAAAGTTGCAAAAAATACAAACATTTGCATCTGGAAACTGTGTCACCATCTTAAAAATGGCATGAGAATACAAGCTCTACTCAAATTTGCATAAATGAAAACAAGTGCATGCTTACTTAAGTTTCACTGCATTTCTTGGCATTTGCTAAAATCTGTGTGTGCTACATACTTGCACGCAAGTGTGTGCAGTAGGCTGAATTTTCAAGGGTAGCCAGTCATCTTAAGATATATGACGTCAGTAAAAGAGTTTATCAATAATAGTATTAAGAAGTATATTACATGTATAATTCAGAAAAATATTTTGGACATTGAATCTGATAGTTTGATTACAATTTTCAGTTTGTATAGGTGTGGTTAAACGTCATCACATTTCAACTGAATACCATTACAACCCCACCACATCTCATAATGGGCTCAACCCATCTCAACCCATCCCCAGCCCAACTTCTGCAAAAGCAACAAAACATCTAGGATTATTTAACTCATCAGGCAAGCATCAAGGAAAAAAAAGAATCTACAGTGATTCCCACTGCTTGAATTTTTGAATTTAGGTTTCTTTAGACATTATGTAGCAGAAATATTAGTCACGTTTTAGGTTTTTGAAAGTGTCGCTATTCAACTGCATTCCCCTGTAATTCTAAATTCCTCCAACGAGTGCTTGATGATATACCAAACAACAAGGACATGAGCATGTACTAATTCAACACTCACCTGGCTGGAGCTGGCATACTATTTTGGTTATCACCCCATCAAAAGTTGTCAACTACAACCTTCACCATCATTCACCATCAATATGCATGAAGAAGAGGTGTACTTCCACTTTGTATCTATAAAGCATCAAGTTGAAAAGAGAGCTCTAGATTCTAAGTCAACAAATCCTGCCTTGGATAAGTGATCTAGTTAATTCCCTCACCTCACACAAGCCTGTTCTTCGATATCCTGTGTTGATCGTCATATATTCATCTCATCTTCTACTCAGCGCTGGTTTTGCTCTTTGTTATTGTGCATCAGTGAAGAGAACAAACTCTTTTTCAGGTGGAAATTGATTTGCTTGAATGTTGTCATGGTAATGGAATTAAAGTAAAAAATGTTAAGAATCGATATAGCTATATTTTTAGTATTGTCATACCTCTCTAGCTAGTATGCATGTAATTTTGATAGTTTTGTATTTAAATGTAATGAATATGTAAGATGTTTAAACAAATCATTGACATTTCATACTAATAATGATCATTTGACAAGATCTGCTTTTATAAATACTCTTTATGTATACACTCAAAAGAAATTGCTGTGATCTTTTACTGTAATAGACCAAATCAACTAATGAGTTGCTATGTACATTTCTACCCAATTCAAAACCTCTGGGAATATAAGGTCTTTTGTTCCCAAAATCTCCACATGATATCAAAATGCAAAAGACAAAAAATCCCATTCCCAGAGGTTTTGAATTGGGTAGAAACATACATTTATCAATTAGACAACAGAAAGCCACGCGCCCATGGCGTTATAGACGCACGAGAGAAAATATAAAGAACGATTAACAAACGTAAGAGTGGCACAAGGCGTAGCCGAGTGCGACTCTAGTTTGTTAAGAGTTCTTTATATTTTCTCAAGGCTTGATTATAAGGCAATGGGCAAGCGGCTTTCTGTTGTCTAATTGATCTATAACAGAGCCTAGAATGTTAAAAACGGAGCCGTGCAGCCCATGGGGAAATAGTTCATAGATTTTTCAGCCAATCAGAGTGCGTGTTATATGTGTCGCCATCTTAAAAACGAACAATTTGAAAAAGACTGATGACGAAGATAGAGTTCGCGCAGTGCAGCCCATGGGCAAATAGTTCATAGCTTTCTGGCCAATCAGAGCGCGCGTAAGATTGTAGCTATGTTATAAAGTAACACATTAGCCAATTTGGTCTATGTGTAGGCTTATTTTCTTAGGGTCAGTATGACTGATTTAAAAGTAAATTACATTATTCCCAAAGCTTCATATTTATAGTTGGTCAAATATATGTATGTTATTGTGTAATCAATTTAGTTCTAATGCAGATTTTTTCTGGTGCTGCAAAGGAAATAATTTGTGCATGATTTTAGTACCTATACACATTTAGATTTATCAAAGATAGTGGACTAGACTATGTAATAATAATGAGGACGCTTTTATCACCTTGGTGTTTTTCAGTGTTCCTAACAAAATATATAAAAAGAAAGAAAGAAAGAAATAGGAAAATAATACAAATTAAATAAACTATGAAATTATATATAACTATAGATAAAAGTATAATTATCAAGTATCTAGATATACAGCATTACAATAACTTTTTAAAATTCTTAAGACTAGAAGCATTTCTTACAGAAATGCCTAAATTATTCCATTCTGCTGCCACAGGAAAACTAAAATGCTGTTTGGTCTGTTAGTACATACAGTACAAGAAGAAGATGTAAATTAAAGCAGTGACAAGTATTTTAACTATGTACAAGTTCACTTCTAACAAAACCAAAATTGTAATCTATATGATTGTAAGACACAATAGTGATGGTGATGGCAACCTTCAGCTAAGGTTATCCACTGAAGTTGTTCTCGAACCAAGGTTCCAGAAAAATGTTTGGGCATGTTCATTTGCTGTTTTTAATCTACAAACTTTTTTTTTTTTTTTTTTAAAATATGTTTATTTCACACATAAATAAATTTTTACATTTTAACACTATAGATTTTTACAATAATTTTTTTTTACATATATAACACAGAAAATTTCCTTTTTTTTTACAATAATTTCCTTTTTTTTTTAATTACAATTTTGGACAATTGACAGATTTTTTTTTTTACAACTTTTTTTTTTTTTAAGCTTTCAGTATACAAAAAAAAAAAAAAAAGAAGAGACAGTTTATTAATCAGTGTATTAATCTACAAACTTGTTTTGTAAGGGCCAGCTAATTAAGTAGTCTCCATTGCAGCCGTTTTTTGTGTCGTCGATGACACAAAAAACGGCTGCAAAGGAGACTATACATTAAGCAGCACTTTTGAATTCATATACAGTATATGTACATGCAAGAAAACAAAAATAACACATTTAACTCCTACATGTACAGAGAGGTTCAACCTTAGAAAATAAATCTGCTTGAAAGGATCACAGCAAACACTGACAATAATTTTAGTGTGTGTGTTTTTTAAATCAAAATAAATATAGTTAAAAGTAGGTAATAATGATAGTAATTGATAGATGGTGAAAACTTTATAGTCTATTCCATTTTAATTACTTGGCCTGATTAACTTTTGGAAGCTACCAAAGGTTTTTTTGTGGTACTTTAACATACCTAGCCTCTCTCTCTTTATTTCACTGATTTGTGAAAGGATTTTAATTTTTGATTTTTTTTTTTTCGGCTTAGGGACTCTCGCCCTACTAGACGAAGAGAAAGAACACCTGAAATGGACAGGTAGTGACTAATATATAATAAGATATGTATTGCTACAGTATTACTATTATTATTAATAAAATAAAATATTTATATTACTAGGGTAATGGTACTTAATCCATGAAACAAAATCTAATAGTCAGTGTCTAATAGTCTTATCAAAACAAAAGAAAACAATAGAAATAGTGTCTACTAATATCTGTTAGACTAATATCTATTTCACGGATTAAGTGCCATCACTCTATATTACTATTAATGATATTACTATATTTCTCTTATTATTAAAGAGGATCACTCTATATTACTATTAATGATATTACTATATTTCTCTTATTATTAAAGAGGAGATTTTTTCTATGATGAGCAATAAAGGCAAAAAGCGCCAAAAACTATAGACACCGAGCAAGTTTTAATCCAAATTTTTGTTCTGCATTAACACTCAAATCCTTTTTCTACCAGTTAAAAACTGATGTACCAAGATAGAATACCTGTTTAAAATGGATTTTTGAATTGTACAAAGACTTTTTATTGAAGTTGTGTTTGGATTGAGCTTTTTCAAGCTGAATATAAAAAATTGGATTAACACTTTGATTCAACTTTCATTGGCCAAAGCTACTTACAAAAAACTTAAACTTTCTGACAGAAATGATTTTAGTTTTGTACAACAGCTATTCTTCAACTCAGGAGTTTTTGTCGTTCACTGCTTGAACTTGAAAAAATCGCCTCTTAATATAATATGTGTTTCTGAGTATATTACAAGCCGCTGAAGCTAATTTTTTGCATAATGTTTATGATAATTCAAATTTCTGATAGAAATCCAAGAAGATATTCAAGAAGCAGATCTCGCAGCCCTCCTCGATACTAGACTTGTATAAAGGTATTATAAATTGACCAATAACAATGATTGATATTGTTATTAAATAAATATTATTATTATCATCCTCGGAATTATTCTGTCACTCATTTCTTGCTCTCAGAAACATACCCCTCGGAACAGTTTGTTAGAACTTGCCCTGAAAGTAAAGTTTTTTCTTGTTTCTGATCAGGTCAACCAATGAGCATCAAGCATATAGCTATTTCAAAAAAGGTTGATGGGGCGATCGGTGATTGGTAATTGCACAACTAAAGGGACTGTGGTCACACTATTAGACCGCTATCCAGCGTGAAGATACGAATTATCGCCTATCAAGCACTTTGTCCAATATGGTCTGTACTACATGGTACTGGCATTGCTTGGGTATTTAATTAATGAAAATGAAGCAATTCTTGTTATCCCAAATTTCCTTTCGGTTGTACAATCACCAATCACCGATTGCCATTCTCTATTCGCCCTGTCAACCATTTTTCGAAATACAGTGTAGCTATATGTAGACAAATTACATTAACCATTAAAATGACCTCATAATGATGAATTTTGACTTCTAGAACAATTTCTAATATACAGCATTCCCAGGGGTAGTTTTTATGGGAACAAGAAATGGGTGACAGAATGATATTCAAAGATGTATTATTATTATTAATTAATTATTATTATTACAGTAGCATATGACCAACAAGCTTTAGACAAAGGATAAGTGTGGCATATGATAGTGCACAGTATAGTCACATTATTTGCAGAATGGTATCATTTATAAACTACAACTACCAGGATGCATAACAAATTTTCTTTCTTCAACTTTTTTATTCCCCCTTGATAATAGTAGAACAGATGGCAATTTACAAAAGAAAGTAGGCAAGGCATTGTGGTAGCTGTAGTATACCATCATGCAAATGTACCATTGTTTTTATTTCAGAAATCAATTTTATTTCATTGTTGAAGATGTTGAGCAAGCAACCAAGACAAGTGTGCAGTGCTGCCTGTTTAGTTTTGCTTTAGTTTTGTTATAACTACCTAACATGCATTGCGTTAATGTGTGCATGTATATGGTAAAAATGAGCTCAGAATGTCGTCGTTTTGGTTTGATTTTCAGGTCAAAGCAAAAACATGAAAATTAAAGCTACCAAAATGTCTTCTTAAGACATGTTAGCTTATTTTTGAAATATCACTGTGATATCAACATGAAATAGGACTTTAAAATACATTTTTAAGGCTTTAATTTATTGTTGTTGTTGTTGTTGTTGTTTAATTGTGATTTTTTCTTGTATCCTGAACCAAAATGCAACTGTTCTGCAACCACAGACTGATTTTAGGGTGTGTGGACCTCTACAAAAAATGGTAATCCTATAGTTTCAGACTTCATCATCACTAAAATTGACCATTGTAAATGTACTGTTTTGCACACTCTTCAAGCATGTTGTGCATGGCATCAGTGCCAGAAAATTGCATCTTGTGTTCCACATGTCCAGGCCTTTATCTTTATTTCATTAAAAGTTGATGTTTTGAATGTATTGACTTATTTTTTTATGCTGAGCTTTGTTTTACCTGGGTTTAGAGTACGACTAAAGTGTGCTTACAATGAGAGCTTGCATGGCCAGCTCTGAGATGAAGGGGAGGGGAAAGGGAGATGGGTGGGGAGAGGGAAAGGGGAGGGGAAAGGGAGAGGGGAGGGGAAAGGGAGAGGGGAGGGAAAGGGAGAGGGGAGGGGAAAGGAGATGGGAGGGAGAGGGGGAGGGGAAAGGGAGATGGGAGGGAGAGGGGATTTGTTAGGGAAGGGGAAGGGAGATGGAAGGTAATGGGGAGATGGGTGGGAGAAAGGGGAGGGGGATCACAGGCTATTACAATGATGATTTCATTGCCCTGAGTTTGTCACAGGACGAGTGTTGTGTTGTTTCAGAGGGTTGCCCAGACAGCAGACCTGCATTATAAATTGACAACAACATTGAGGTGGGGAATGGGGGAGTGACAAGGATTGGTTTCGAATTCCAGTTTGTGAGCAAAATGTCAAATTGTCTCAAGGCTTTCATCATCATCATCATCATCATCTTTATTTTATATCATCGGGGTAGATACATGTAGGTTATTTATAGATTTTACAAAATATATCAAAGATTATAAAATATAACAAGTATCATTTATAAGGATAATTATATAATTATATTTTGTCCAAGATTGTAGTAGAACTCGATCCACTTGAGAGATGGACTGAGCCGTTTTCACTACAGATAAGTTGTAAAGTTATACTGTTTTGGTCAAAAAGGTACGTGGATTTTCGCGCTCTGTGCCTGATATTTCAGTGAATATTGAGACCTTACAAAACGCCCGAGTTTATTTGCAGGAGTTTTGATTCTCTGTGGACATGTGTTGTGGAAAGCTCGTTTCCTTAATACACTGGTTTTGAGTTTCCATAAAGACGGTTTTGCTTATAACGAACGTACTTAGCTATTTTACTTATTTGGAAAACCCATACTTAACTGCGTCTTGTGTCCAGCCTTCTTCATATAGAACATTTCAGCATAAAAAGAAATGTTCAAGCTGTAGCCCCGGAAGATATCAGGCGGTGTTTGATAAGTTGCAGATCGGCCAGTTCATATAGAACAGTTTCAAGATGTTTATGTTTGGGAGATCGATCGCGCGAAACTTCCTTTTTGAGTTGTATATAATTTCGTTAAATTTTGGCTATTGATAATTTTGAAAAATTAGTAGCATACTCTATTGCTAATTACTTTTTGGCTTTTTGTTGATATATTTGGTTTTTGCGACTAAACCACGAATCTTTAAATTTGAAGAAACGGCGACACCGTAATGCACTAGTCAATTGAAACCCCCGAACCCCGGGAAATACCGGGGAATTTAACATTTGAGTGGTGTTAAATCAGACATTTCCCCTGGTAGTCGGGGGCACATTCACTGTCAAAGCCCCCGCTATTGTGGCCCCGCTATTTTGGTCCAGTAGGTAAACAAACACATTTCACTCCAGCTCCAATTTCCTGTGCCACACAGAGCCAATCTAAATTTAAGGTGGCCCGTACCTATTGATTTGTTTGTTGGGCATGAATTTCAATCGCGTCCTTTTACATCAAAACCTTGTCCGATGTCTGAGAAATTTGCAGCCATTTGTCTACAAGCCTTGAAATTTGTGCTGGTAATTGTTTTTCTGCGAATTAGATCAAGTAATTCGAGATATCAGACGATTTTTAAAAATGGCTTTTTGAGAAAAATTGGTCATAAATCCAAAATTCCAAGGTGATTTTTTTTCCTATTTCGTCAATCAAGTATAAAGGCATAGAGGACTACATAAAACATGTATCGTGCCAATTGGTGCCTTAGAAGTTGCGATACAAAATTTGTGCTGCCTGTTACGACGCAAAATTATGTAGTCAAAACTACCGCCAAAATCTCAACAAAATTTCAAAAACAGCGAGAACTATATCTGCTGTAAGAAAGACAAATACCTATTGTAACTTGTGAACAAAATTTGGAGAGATGAGAAGCTAAACGCCAATGTTATCCTCAAGCAAACTTGGGGAGTAATTTATGTGACCACGAGGTGAGCGTTGCGAATTTGTATTACTTCGACTTCTACAAATTCTGTCGAATTGTTTCGTGAAATTTTCTTCGTATGGGATAGAACAAGATGTTAACACACCTGTTGCCAAGTGTCGTTGTGTTTGCTGCACTAGGTATAACTCATTAAGCTTCAAAAGTAAGCAACTTCATCAAGTCGACGTTTGAGCTGCCAAGGTAAAACCCTCAGCAACAGATAGTAAGGTGTTGTTTTGAATAAATTAACAAACCATGAGGGCTTTACCTTGGCAGCTCAAACGTCGACTCGATGCAGTTGCTTACTTTTGAAGCTTACTGAATTGTACCTAGTGCAGCAAACACAACGACACTTGGCAGCAGGTATGTTAACATCTTGTTCTATCCCATACGAAGAAAATTTCACGAAACAATTCGACAGAATTTGTAGAAGTCGAAGTAATACAAATTCGCAACGCTCACCTCGTGGTCACATAAATTACTCCCCAAATTTGCTTGAGGATAACATTGGCGTTTAGCTTCTCATCTCTCCAAATTTTGTTCACAAGTTACAATAGGTATTTGTCTTTCTTACAGCAGATATAGTTCTCGCTGTTTTTGAAATTTTGTTGAGATTTTGGCGGTAGTTTTGACTACATAATTTTGCGTCGTAACAGGCAGCACAAATTTTGTATCGCAACTTCTAAGGCACCAATTGGCACGATACATGTTGTATGTAGTCCTCTATGCCTTTATACTTGATTGACGAAATAGGAAAAAAATTCACCTTGGAATTTTGGATTTATGACCAATTTTTCTCAAAAAGCCATTTTTAAAAATCGTCTGATATCTCGAATTACTTGATCTAATTCGCAGAAAAAAAACAATTACCAGTACAAATTTCAAGGCTTGTAGACAAATGGCTGCAAATTTCTCAGACATCGGACAAGGTTTTGATGTAAAAGGACGCGATTGAAGTTCATGCCCAACAAACAAATCAATAGGTACGGGCCACCTTAAACCGTGTGAAAACGTTTAGGTTCACGTCTAGTCAGTTGGGTTTCATAATGGCATTTTAATTTGAAAATGAACAATGCTTGTAAATATTGCTAAACAGTAGTAGTTTAATAGATTTATTTGCACTGACCATCGAAGGATTATTAAACAACAAGATCTCAGTAAACTGAATCTAATCATCCATCTTGTGTCGTAAATAGCTCTTTTGGAATACCAAACCAGGGAGTTTTCATATAGGGATAACCTCATAACTTCCTTTCTAGATGCCTTTTATTTATTTTGCTATTGTAACGTACTCGCTTTAAGCTTTTTATCATATTTGTAAACACAATTTTTAGTTGCATCTGGAATAAACCTCTATTGTATTGTATTGTATATAAACAATCAAATCACGAACTAATTGTATTACTTAACACCTAAAACGATAAATATAGTTGGAATTCTTACAATGGAATCAAATTAAACAATTCCGGGAATGGCCGAATTTATACTAGAGACGAACACCTCGTCCAGACGAATCAATTCAAAAGATTTGATTCGTCTAGATATAAATTCGAAGACGGATAGTTTCACGTGAAGGCTAGAAACATCCCACGGTTGTCGAGTAATTCGTCAAATAGCCCGTCATTTGGACGTGTTTTTAGACGGAGTATATTAGGACGGTTTAAGACAAATAATTCGTCCTGTGTCCTGTGTCCCGTGTCCTGTGTCCTGTGTTCCTAATGACTGGAAGCTTGCTAGAGTGACACCAATTTTCAAAAAAGGGAAAAAAGGAGACCCTAACAACTACAGGCCAATCTCCGTAATCCCTGCTGTCGCCAAAATCTTTGAAAAAGTCATTTATGATCAATTTTACAATTATCTGAATGATAACCACCTATTAGCAAATAGTCAGTCCGGATTTAGGTCACTCCATAGCACGTTAACAGCTTTGCTAGAAGCCACTAACAGTTGGTCTGTAAACATAGACAATGGCAAGATCAACGGCATCATTTTCATCGACTTAAAAAAGGCCTTCGATACTATTGATCATGCCATCCTTCTGCGCAAACTATCGTACTATGGAGTAGATCAAACCACACTCTGTTGGTTTCAATCATACCTCACTGAGCGCATGCAAAAATGCCTGGTTAATGGACACCTCTCCAATGCTCACGCGATTACTTGTGGTGTCCCTCAAGGCAGTTTAATTGGTCCATTACTATTCCTTATTTATATTAATGACCTTCCAAACTGCCCCGGGGGGGGGGGACTCCTATATATAAGAGGACGGGGATGCTCGTCGGAAATTTTAAAAATGACCCCTAAAAGGTACCAAAGTCATATCCGGGGTGGGCGTGGCAATACATGTTTTTACCCCTAAAAGGTACCAACTCAAAAACACTAAATTTAACATTTTGCAAATTTAAGTCAATCAAGCGATCAATTGTGTCTATTTATATGCGAACAATTTGATGGTCGTGCAATCCGATCTTTGTTTCCAGTATTTAATCGTTGATGGAGGAAAAAATCACCCTAAAAGGTACCAGCCAGGTCTCTAGTAGTCCACTGAAGTCTGAGACACCCTAAAAGGTACCAGATCGCTGATTTTGACCCCTAAAAGGTATGACGAGCATCCCCGTCCATTTACGATCGGAGTCCCCCCCCCCCCCCCCCCGGGCAAACTGCCTGAGAGAAGCTACACCCAGAATGTATGCTGACGACACTAGTATCACAATAGCATCTAACAGTGTAGCCCAAATTGAAGAGGTACTTAACCATGAACTTGGTAATTTAAGTGAATGGTTGATAGCCAACAGACTTAGTTTAAATGTAGCTAAGACCGAAGTGATACTTGTTGGCTCGCGCCAAAAACTTGCCACGGCTAGCGATCATACATTCGTATCCCAGATAGAAGATCAAGAAATCAAAAGAGTATCCCATACCAAATCACTAGGTGTAACCATTGACCAGAACCTGACTTGGTCAATACATGTTGGTCAAATTGTCTCTAAAATTTCCTCTGCCATTGGCGCACTCAAACGCCTTCGGCCATTTATTAACACCGAGACTGCAATCAAGATCTATCAAGCTCTAATAGAGCCTCACTTTGACTATTGTAGCCCAGTATGGGATGGTCTTAACGGACAACTCTCTAACAAACTCCAAAAACTTCAAAATCGTGCTGTTAGAGTTATAACAAATGCAGCATATGAAGACAGTCCAAGTGAGATTCTTGATCATCTAGGATGGGACAAACTTACTGACAGGCGTAAAAAACTTAAGGCTGTACTCATGTTTAAAGCAACGCACAAACTAGCGCCCAAATACATACAAGATCTTTTTAAACCCATAGAATCTTGCTATGAAATTAGAGACATAGAAAACAAACTTGCTCTCCCGAAACCCCGCACAGACTATCTAAAGCGTAGCATTATAGCTACAGCGGGCCAGCTCTGTGGAATAGCCTTCCACACCAAACGAGAGCGAGTCACTCTGTCTCTAATTTCAAACAAAGCATTAAACCCATTCTATCTACAAAGTACTCCCGCACGGCAAACATGTAAAACAGTTTAATACAATTTTTAAACTTTTTATATTATTATAATAGTTATATATTTGTATGTACTGATGTTTTTACCGTGGCTAAATAAAGTTTCCAATTCCAATTCCAATTATATTGAGACGATTTACACGTCTGACACAAATAATTCGTCTGGACGAGCAATTCGTCTCTAGTATAAATACGGCCAATGAGAAAATATCCAGTAGTTCTCAGTATCAGTGAAACAATAAAAATTCTTGCTACTAGACCATAAACATTTGACCAACACTTTTTAGATATACGAACATGACAAAATATCATAGATAAAACCTTAAACATCTGTGATTTTTTTCGTTATAAGTATATTTTGACTCGCCTTTCGTTTTTCCATTCTGGTATTATTTAGAAAAGGAATATTATTGATGGGCTGCCTTTGGTTGGAATCCCAATGCTTTCTGGGTATTTTATGGCCGACCTCTTGTTTCCAGGCCCTTACATATTCAAACGAGCGTTAAAATCCCCGCTCGCTGCCCCGCTGCGAAAACCATTCATTAAATTCCCGACCCTCCGGTCCAATCATGCTGTAAAAAGCACGTTAAAAACACGTCACGTCCCCGTTCAGTGCCCCACTAGTCCCGGGGGGCGGGGGTTTCAATTGACTAGTGCATAAATGATTTTTTCCTGCCTAAAAATTATAACATTAAGGACCTGGTAGCTCATCACCCTTCCTTGCAGCACAAGTGCTAAATTACGAAGAGCGCAACTCCGGCAACGTGATCGAGTCGAAAGTATACAAGAGCGCTTTCATTACGAGACAGTTACACATTTACATTTGTAAACATACAAATTAGCCACCATACGACCCATGTCTGATCACGGAGCACAGCTTAGATCAAAACTAGTTCGTTTTTACTCCGAGGGAAGAAAAACCGGAGTACCCGGAGAAAAAACCGTCGAACCAAGGGAGAGAACGAACAAGAAACGAACCAAAACCATTTGAATGTAATAACTAGAATCTTAGACATGTCCCAAAGTTTTCAATTCCTCCTTATCGGACAAACAGGTTTAGAGATAGTTTTATAATTATTAAAATCAGCCATTCGCGCAAATATATAATTAATTATGATCTTAGCCATCCGTTTGGAATTTTATTATTATCATATGTTTTTAGATCTGTTTATATATATATATATTAGAATTCGTTGACAAATTATTATTTTAGCTATACTTTTTATATATATATATATATTTTGTAAGCGTGCGCAATTCAGCCTCACGGCTGCAATGTATTTGTTAATAAAGTACCTACCTTTACCTTTACCACAGAGGTGATAGACCGGCGCCCTCGCCGCTTGCCCACCTTGCTTCCCTCAAAATAGCAACCACGTTGCTTGGTAACGAGACTGTATGTCCCAGCACCCGTATAAATAGTTCATTGTTTCAGTTTTATTTCTAGACTGTATTTTGGAATAATTGACGTTAACTCCAGGCTAACCCTGCACCAATGGGTCTGTTATCTAATTTCACAGAGGTATCAACGTAACAAACTCGATTCCCTTATTATTTTTTCCGCCTGTGCGGTACAGAATTCTTTGGGCTTTACTATATACGTAAAGTTATATTTATTCACAAACAGTTTACTTCCTACTTTTCAGCAAGGAAGCAAGAGTCCTTTTTCACAAAAGCGCCTTTTATTCTATCAATACAACACTTTCTATGTGTTCAGAAGCCGTAACTACTCTGATTGCAATTATAACCATGATTTATGCTGGCTTCCAACTGTCGTCCATGGACATTTTTACAATCTCCACCATAGCAGGAATACTGAACCTCACAATGCTTTACTATGTTAATTATGGATATCGAATGGTACAAGAAGCAAAAGTATCCCTTTGAGAGAATTGAGCAATTCCTTCAATGTGGAAGTGACTTGTCTCAACTTACACATAAAAGTCCTTTAGAAACTCAAACTGAACCAATGACTTTTGAAAGTAACCAGAAAAAGGATATTGGAAAGGAGTACAGTTATATCGGTTTAATGCATTTGTCAGCTGCGTGGGACAACAATCTAAACATCCTAAACGACAACTGCCTGGACATAAAACAGAATGAGTTGGTGATTGTCACTGGACCAGTAGGAAGTGGAAAAACATCACTTTTGATGGCTATTCAGGGTGAAATTCCTGCTACCACAGGAAAAGTGTCCACTCAAGGTCAAATTGCTTACGCTTCTCAAATTCCGTGGATATTCTCTGGAACCATTCTCGATAACATCATCTTTGGAAAGGAATATGACGAGAAAAGGTATCAAAGGATTTTGGATGTGTGCGTGCTTCAGGAAGACATCAAAAGGTTTCCCAAGGGAGATCTTAGTGTTATCGGCCAACGAGGTATCACCCTTAGTGGAGGACAGCGTTCACGTGTTAGTTTAGCAAGGGCAGTATACGCAAATGCCGACATCTTTTTATTGGATGACCCATTAAGCGCCGTCGACGCAAAGGTTGGGCAACACATTTTTGACAGGTGTATTTGTGATGCGTTGTCTGGTAAACTACGAATTCTAGTCACCCACCACCTAAAATACCTTCCATTGTTGTAATGAAGGACGGTGCTATTGACTTCCAAGGGTCGTATGAGGAACTGAAAGATGAAGATGGCATGGAACTGAACATTTTGATGGACGATACTAGTAGAGAAAAGAAATCAATTGAAGCTGGTAGTTTTACTGATTCAATTGAACAAAACTACGTGATTGAGGAAGAAGCAATTGATTTTTTAGAAGAAGAGGAAGATAAGTCAGTAGGTCATGTGACATGGCAAGTCTATCGGAGTTTCTTCACAGCTGGCTCGCATGTCATTATTTTGGTTCTGTTTGCCATATTCTACCTGTGTGTTGAAGGTAAACTATGAAAATGTAAAACCATATGTGATCAGCCCGGGGGGGGACTCCTATATATAAGAGGACGGGGATGCTCGTCGGAAATTTTGAAAATGACCCCTAAAAGGTACCTGAGTGGGAGTGGCAACAATTCATTTCTAGCCCTAAAAGGTACCCATTCAAAAACAATAAAAATTTAAAGTAATGAAATATTTGTTATCGATGTGCTTTGAAGATTGAATTCAGATCATCGAAATCGTCCCTTTCATGCTTATTTTAGGTAGTTTATTTACCCCAAAACAGTCCCTAAAAGGTACCAGCTATGTCTCTGGTAGTCCACCTAAGTCTGAGACACCCTAAAAGGTACCAGATTGCAGATTTTGACCCCTAAAAGGTACGACGAGCATCCCCGTCCATTTACGAACGGAGTTCCCCCCCCCCCCCCCGGGGTGATCAGTTCCGTTGGTTGTGCTGTGAACTAGATGCATCTATATATACTTAACTAGAACTTCGTGGTTGAACCCTTACCCCGAATAAAAGTCATTATAACAAACAAACTGGATCTCCATCCGGCCGGTAATATTCCGGATTCATGTAGAGTTTGTAGTATTTTAGCTATTAGTGATTCTAACCTATTTAATTGTTGTTTGATCATATTAATGTTTTAATGTTTGCTCTAACTTTCCTAGCGTTTCTGTATTCTCCAAACCTCTTCCAGACGCGTCTGGCACACATGTCTCACATTCAACAAACTCGTCCTATAACCACTGGAATCTACGTTGGTTTGGTCATGGGAGCTCTGGTCTTATGTGGAATACGAGACTTCCTTGTGTACTGTGTAGTAGTCAGATCGTCGAGAAACCTTCATGGTAGGATGACAGAGGCTGTGATCAAATCTCCAGTGCTTTTCTTTGATACAAATCCACTTGGTCGAATTATGAATCGCTTTTCAAGTGACACAGGAAATCTGGATGACAAGCTTCCAAGAGAGATGGATCCTGCTCTGGCCTTCACAATAAAAGGGTTTTCCCTCACTTTCGTTGCACTTTTTGTAACCACGCCGGGCACAAAGGACCCCCAAATCGGCACCGTTAAATGTGCCATTTTTGCTCTAACCTTTGCATCTTCAACAATATTTAATCATTTGCAATGAAATTGTCAGTGATGCCTAACTATAGGTGGCGATTTATTTTGCCATTTTTAAAAGTTACCATTGACGTGATTTTGACGTCATAGCGAATTGTTACATTTTTCGAGAACATCCAGATTACTTCAAGAGATTATCAAAGGTACATAGTTTGAAAGAGAATGCTATTCCCTAAAATTTGGTGCAATTTCTATCTCGATCCGACATTTCGTTGTTGAGTTATAAGGGATTTTTGTTTCACGATGACGTCATAAAAGTGACGTCACTAATAACCATTAAAAGCCATTAGAAGCCATTGGAAACCACAAGTGGTGATGTAACGAACATGTATTACTATTATGAAGTGTTTCTACATAACTAAGTTAAAACTTTTGGTCATCGAGCTTTATTAGGGATATTTCAAATAATCGGTGACGTCATTATGACGTTAGAGGATTTTGCTATATATTCTTATACTTATTTCTAATACTTATCTTGAAAAAATCAAAAATCTAAAAACATACGATTTGGGGGACTACAAAGCTCTTTCACTATGCAAAGTATAAGAACAACCGAACTTCAAACAAAAAAGTTGAATGAAGAAGAAGTAATTGTCTAATAATCTAATAATCATATGGGAAATGGTAAAGGAAATTAATGAAAATTACTTCTTCATTCAACTTTTTTGTTTGAAGTTCGGTCGTTCTTATACTTTGCATAGTGAAAGAGCTTTGTAGTCCCCCAAATCGTATGTTTTTAGATTTTTGATTTTTTGAAGATAAGTATTAGAAACATTAATAAGAATATATAGCAAAATCCTCTAACGTCATAATGACGTCACCGATTATTTGAAATATCCCTAATAAAGCTCGATGACCAAAAGTTTTAACTTAGTTATGTAGAAACACTTCATAATAGTAATACATGTTCGTTGCATCACCACTTGTGGTTTCCAATGGCTTCTAATGGCTTTTAATGGTTATTAGTGACGTCACTTTTATGACGTCATCGTGAAACAAAAATCCCTTATAACTCAACAACGGAATGTCGGATCGAGATAGAAATTGCACCAAATTTTAGAGAATAGCATTCTCTTTCAAACTATGTACCTTTGATAATCTCTTGAAGTAATCTGGATGTTCTCGAAAAATGTAACAATTCGCTATGACGTCAAAATCACGTCAATGGTAACTTTTAAAAATGGCAAAATATATCGCCACTTATAGTTAATCATAACTGACAATTTCATTGCAAATGATCAAATATTGTTAACGATACAAAGGTTCGAGCAAAAATGGCACATTTAACGGTGCCGATTTTGGGGTCCTTTGTGCCCGGCGTGAACCCCTTGGCTGATATTAGTTCTTATTCCTCTTGCTCTTTTACTTCTCTACTACTGCCGTTATGTGCTCAGCAACTCTCGTGAGATATATCGCCTGGAGGCCATAAATCGCAGTCCAGTTTACGCATAGACCTCTATGAGGCCATGTGGTTAATGGCCTCAAATCCAAATATAGAGAAAGAAACGAAAATGCAAAAACAACAACAACAAAAAACAAAAACAAAAAACAAAACAAAACAAAAAACCCCAAAGAATGATGTCAACAACGATCCTGGACAAACTGACTGCTTTGGGAAATGCAATGCATTCGATCCCCTTTCCTCCTCTAAATCGCCTTAAAATGCAACCAAACCATCCAAAAACCACAAAAGAATGCAACAGAACACTAAAATACAGATAAAAGATGTGATTTATTTTATTTTCGATAAATTTCTATATTTGAAAATATCGATCAAGGATTGGGCTACCTGTGTAGCATCTAAAGGGCCATTCACCTTGTGCCCAATACACCGATCCCGGCTTTGCTTGAATGGCCACTAAACAATGGATGGTTTTCCCAATGGAATAGTAAATGTCCGAGCAACAAAACTCGAATTCGAAGATGTTTTAGATATTATCACACGATTTCTTGATGTTCCTTTAGAATGCACCCAGTCTCAGAAAGACCTTTACAAATTTCAGCAATCGGGTGCCTGTATCAGGTTGTACATCAAAAAACATGTTAGCTTGTCCGACGTAGCAACAGTAACTACGGAGGCAGAACAATGGATGCAGGATCGGTGAATTAAAGATTGTTTGAAGTGCCAGATGACCAAATGTAAATACTTTATTTACAGGCACATATGACATACCAGATATCATGGCATTCGTGTTTATTGGGAAAATATTTAATTTATCACACTCACGAACACTTTTACAGAGAAAGAAACCGTCCAATATTCATGCAAACAGTGAAACCGGAAAGGCGTTGAATTTTACAAAAGGCAGACTTTAAAGTAGAAATCGTCAAAAATACGAGCGGGTCATATTTTCAGTGTACCCCAAGCAACTATAACTAATCGTTAACGAAAACCACAACATGGCTTCTAGCATCGAATATTAAACTATCTTCAAGTGGCGCCATCGTGCCGGAGCAAGGAGCACCTATTGTTTTCTATTTCTAAACCTAGGGTTTCCTATTTCATTCGGAACGGCTTCGTCAACACTATGTTTATCGAAAATTGATCAAACGTTTCCCTTACAGATATATTTATGAACTAAACCGAACAATTTGGTATGAAGAGATATATTTTATAACCACATAAAGCCTATATTTGATTATTATTAATCGATTTAAACACCCTCGGACGGGCGCACGCGTACGAGGTTCGCATATCTTTCGGCTTGACACTTCGGGGATTTTCGAATTACGCACGCACGCATGAAGCCCATGACATAGTGTGTTACTGGCTTAAAGCCAGTAACCACAAAAAGGGACCTTGCGATAATGAAAACGAGGTCTATAATTAAGTCCATATATAGTACTTAACTGAAGAACCAACAATTATGGGCTTTAATTAGTCTTTTCCATGCCAAAACGGTGATAAGGAGGTCCATGGACATTAGCCGTTGACTGCCCGAGAGCTCTCAACCTGCGTCAACAAATACAATTGTCTGAATGACTATTTAAGCCAAACCAAGCTAGGAGAGTTTTGGTCCAACATGTAGAGTACATTATTTAGACCGTAAGAGAAAGGAGCAAGAATGGCACAGTTGGTTAGTGCGCGACTTCGGTGCGAGAGGTTCCGAATTCGATTGCTAGTGAACTTCAAATATTCTTGTTTCGACTTCTTTCTTTTCTGTGAAGCTTTAATTAGCTTTAAATACTCGTAAGTAGGAGAATTGGGCAACCACTCCCCGCTCTTCGAAGGTAAAGAAATTAGCCTTTCCCAGTTTTTGTATATGTACACTGATGTTGGATGAGGGTCAAAAACTTGATTTTGAGTTCCACAAAATACAGAAGCCATCCGAGGCTTGTTTTCACTTGTGATTATGAACGGTATTGAGTCTCTAGTTTCATTCAATATACTATCCAATGTCCCAACAAGATTAAATCATGGGCCAATAAAAATGTTCATGAATGGATTGTCACTCGGAAAGATATTAGTACTGAATACATGTATGCTTCTTCGAGCGTGAAATATACTCGAACCGCGTCTGAAGGTTAGGATGTTACGTGAGTTTATTTCACACTCCAAGAAGCATACATTCATTTCTTATAAAAATGTTGTTTTAATTTGATAATTATATTTTAGGCTCTTGGATAGTTACGCCAGGGCTTCCTTTATTCGTTTATCGGTCATCAACTGGTTTTGTGTACGTACTGACCTCATCTGTGCTTTGTTTGGCGTTGTTGTTGCTGTTCTTGGGGTGGTAGTTATCAAAGATGAAGGTAATATTTGAACGGAGTTTTAAAACAATAAATAGCGTTATAATTAAGCTTGAGTAATTGTTCGAAAACTCATGGCGTCTAATCCCCATGACGTCTTGGTTCCCTGAGGATGGTAATTGCTTCGTTGCAAATTGCGGCAATGCGATGTTTAATTACAATAGCTTGATGAAAAATCTGCACTGACAATTTAATTCATTATGTTTGATTGCTTGACTTGCAGCTTTAACTGGAATGCTACTTGCAGTCACTGTCAATACTACTTGGGTCATTGCTTATGGAATTCAAATGGCATGTGATGTAGAAAACATCATGACATCTGCAGAACGTGTCTTGACCTACAGTTCTCTGCCACCAGAGCCAGGCTACAGTAGACAAACACAACCACCAGACACATGGCCTGATCAGGGTTTGATCAGTCTACAGAATGTGTCCTTACAGTATATCCAAGATGGTGTTACTGTACTTCGAAATGTCAACTTGGAAATCCAACCACGTGAGAAGATTGGAATTGTGGGTCGTACTGGAGCTGGCAAATCATCGCTGTTAGCCGCCATTTTACGCATGCCTGAACCTCAGGGTCGGATTCTAATTGACAGTGTTGACCTGGGTACTATTAACATCCAGGCCGCTCGGAGGTCCATGGCCGTGATCCCCCAGGACCCAATTGTATTCGTGGGAACTCTAAAGAAAAACCTCGACCCCTTCAATCGTTTTACAGACGACGAAATTTGGATAGCATTAAAACAAGTACAGCTATGTGACAAAGTAGCTGGTCTACCAGAACAACTGCAATGTCAGATCAAAGAATCTGGTGCTGGTTTCAGTGTAGGTGAGCGACAACTTCTGTGTTTGGCTCGAGCGTTGCTACAAAGGTGTCGAATACTGCTTATGGACGAGGCAACCGCCAACGTGGACTTACATACAGACCAACGAGTTCAACATGTTATACGCCACTCGTTCTCTAATTGTACTGTGCTGACCATAGCTCATCGACTGGACACCATTATGGACTATGACAGGGTAATGGTGATGGACCAAGGTCACGTGGTTGAAGAAGGTGCGCCTGCGATACTTGCTGGTAAAGATGGCGGATATCAACATAGTTAATATTATTAATATCTAGTCTAAAGCAAATCCTTGGCACAGCTTAATTATTCTTTTAAAGGCGATTATTATCATGTCGCGAACTCAGTCAGCTCAGGTGTTCGAATGCATACTTAACAGGTCAACAACAAGAGTAAAGTGGGCAGTTTTGCTTCGTCAGCATGTTGTGGTTAAACTCGAAAGCTTAACTTCTTAGCCACTGTACTGACAATAGAACATGCGATTTCTCAAGCATGTTAAGGCCTGGGATTTCTTTGTGGGGGGTCTAAAATCAATTTTTTTTTTGTTCTGTAGTCGTTTACGTTTCAAAACTTACAAAAATTGGCATGGGCATGTAACGTGACGACCTTAAGATTTTAGGGTGAAAAGTTTGGGGATTTGGTGATCACGTGACTTTGAACCTCACTTCCATGAATCCTAAAATTTTGAATTAAAATGGGGTGATGGCTATCATCTGTACTTGAGACATTGCGGTATAGTTTCACTTATCCCTGATGGGCAAATATAAATCTGCCTTAACACCTTAACTACCATTGCTCATTTAGGAGATTTTTGAAAATGTTTGATTGAAAAAGCAGGTCACGTGACCTATTTTGCATAATATATCCTAAATGAGCAATGGTGGTTCAGGTATTAAGGCAGATTCATATACCTCTTAGAGGGAGAACTTAAAAAATGCTACAACATTTCAAGTACAGGTGATAGCCATCACCCCATTTTAGTTCACGTTTTGAGGGTGTATCGAAGTGAGGTTCAAGGTCACGTGACCACCAAATCCCCAAACTTTTCATCCTAAAATGTTAAGGTCATGAAGTTATGCATCCATGCAAATTTTGGTGAGGACTGAGCAAAAAACGAAGTCAGAAGAAAAATAAATCGATTTTAGCTGTAATTGACCTTTAACCCAGGCCTTAACATACTTGAGTTTCTTTATATTCATTTCATTATATCAGTGTATTATAGCAACCTGAATGTGAAAATAAATGTGTAAGTATGGAACTGATCGATAAACTCCTTAGCTTGGTGTACGAAATGAAAAACCCTGAAACTCTCTTTGTAAGACTTTGTAAGGACTGTAAGAAATTGCACTAATTTGCAACAAACCGTGAAGGTTGTGGACTGCAGACTTGGTGCCCGCGTTTAGGGGACTTTGGTTTTGTTCATTGAGGTCTCGCGTTTATTTGAGTGCATGGTTTCACGAAAAGTCTGATTTTCTTGTATTTGTAGACGATTTTTACTTCGTTTGCCAATATTTGTGGCCACGTGTACTTGAAGTCGCGCAATGCAACGGCCAGTCCCACGTGGGTATGCCGGACTGTAACCACAGATAATAAAGCTTTGAATGTGTGTGTGTCAAAGGTTTGTGTGCGTAGCCTGCCCGTGAGCTGCTGAAATTGTTTATGAAATGTCCATGTGAGGCTAAAAACACTATCCAATTTATGCCTGTGTGGCTGAAAATTTTGTATGAATTGATTATGACTGTGCGTCAAATATGATACAATCTATACCTGTGTGGCCAAAACGTGCCTGTGTGGCTGAAATTTTTGTACGAATTGATTGTGACTGTGCGTCAAATATTGTACAATCCATGCCTGTGTGGCCAAAAAAGTGCCTGTGTGGCTGAACTTTTGTATGAATTGATTGTGACTGTGCGTCAAATATCATACAATCTATGCCTGTGTGACCAAAAATGTGCCTGTGTGGCTGAAATTTAATTTGTCCAAGTTCGCCTGTGTGGCTGAGAAATCGAAAGGCTGAATTGTGCCTGCGTGGCAGTATTTTTACCCACGAGGATGGAAAATTCCAATTTGTGCCTGTGTGGCTGGGTTACGTTATTGTGTAAAGTATGAAAAAGGGCACCAATTCAATTTTTGCCTGTGTAGCTGAACTTTTGTACCAAATGTGGCTGAAATTCTGCATCAGTTATGCCTGTAAGCTGAAGTTAATCAGGTGCATGCCAGAAAAGTTTTATCAGTTCATTCCTGTAGTGGGGCGAAAATTTTGTACCTGATTGTGTCTGTGGGGCTGACAGATTGTATTCATTATGCCTGTGTGGCTGAACTTTTGGTGTACCGGACGAGTCAAAGGATTTCTTGGAAACCCGTTTTGCAAATTTTTGTCCCTGATTAGGGCGAGTGACCCCTACTGGTTTACCGCAAATCTCGGTAGCCAGTAGACGTACTGCTTTCAGGCGTTTGAGCTAGGTCACTCCCTCTTGATCAGGAACCCCAGGGTCGATGATGGCCATTTAAACTATTCAAATCCATTTGAATTGGTACTATTATCCCTGGGGAATGGATGTAAAATAAGAACAATTATTGTAATTAATGCAGTTCATTCGAGCCGCGACGAAGAACAGTTGGCGACCCACCCACCCACCCTTGCGAGTAAGTCGGTTTCGAGTTAGCACGACAGCCCATGTTGGCACTTCGCCTGGCTTTGGCTGGTTCCAGGCCAGAGCGATTCCCCATA
Organism: Telmatactis stephensoni; assembly: GCA_029948255.1. NCBI lineage: Eukaryota > Metazoa > Cnidaria > Anthozoa > Actiniaria > Isophelliidae > Telmatactis > Telmatactis stephensoni. The sequence goes on along the minus strand of JALIZF010001722.1, from coordinate 53,532 downwards.
CCTCATTATGACAATGCCCAGGGTAGAATATTACACTAGTTTCTGGACTAGTTCACACCGATTTTAGCCAATCAGAATCAAGTTGAAATGGCAAATTTGTGCTTGGTTTTCCTGTGGGTTTCCTTTGTGAACTACTTGCGGGGTGTTTACTTCCTGTGAACTAAACTTTGGAAACTACTTGACGACCCCCTCAGTTTCCGGTGCAGTAGTTCACACAGGGAAACCAAACTGTAAACTCACACGTTATGATAACCAGAAATTCCTGTGGCACCCCTCCTTCACCAAAACTTGAAAAGGCTACAAAAGCATCCTCGGAGACCCAGGGCGTCAGGGAGGGGGGAGGGGAACGGAGGGGAAAGGAAAGAGGGGAAAAGGACGCCCTGGGCTTTTGACTACCCCTAACTTGTCTTGAGGCCAAACATCAACAAAGGCTCTGATTGGCCTCATTATAATTTAATTATAATGAGGCCATTCAGAAGCGTTTGTGCCATTAGATTAAAATCATCTAAAATTACCAGTAAAAAAGTTGACCCCACGCATCGCCACGACTTTAAACAATACAAGCTGTCACGTTTATTTTGAAAAGAACCATGTTTCCAGCTCACCGCGACTTTTAAACAATAAATACGTAATCTCTTTCATGTATTTTGCAATAGCAATGAGTTTAGAGTGAAAAATATCAGATAAATTGCAAAGACCTTGGTGAAACAAGAATGTATTTGAGGAATTTGTCACAGGATATGGCTGAGCAACTGTCACTATATCAAAGCGATAATTGAAATGAGCCAGATATTTTTGTCATTTGAACTTTGTTTACGTTAGACCATCTAATTGGATTAATTTTGGCCTCAAGACAAGTTAGGGGTAGTCAAAAGCCCAGGGCGTCCTTTTCCCCTCTTTCCTTTCCCCTCCGCTCCCCTCCCCCCTCCCTGACGCCCTGGGTCTCCGAGGACGCTACAAAAGGAGACTGGGGACAAGTATATGTGGGTTTCCTGTGGAAATAATTCAAAATGGCGTCCAAATAAAGGTAAAATACGCTTTAACTTGTTCCATTTGTATTTTATTATTTGTATTATCTCAATGTTTCTTTTTTTCTGGAAAAAACCTGAGTGGTTCCCGGAAACTAAGTGAACTACTCTGGATCCGCCCCTGAGGACAATTTGAACCCCAATTTAGATTATATGATTTTAAATGTAGTGATAGAGCGATAGCACTAAAACCGTGAAACAAGTCCCGACGTAGCTAATCGAACCGTTCGGTAATCGAACTTTATCGAACCCAATCGAATTTAATCGAACGATTGGGTTCGATTAGTTCGATAATCGAACACAATCGTACCGAAAAATTTCTGTGCGAGTTCGATTGCGTTCGATTTTCGAACTTTATCGAACCCAATCGAACTCAATCGAACACCGTTGAAAAAACTTAACTTCACCAAAATTACCACTAGACATTTGAACAATCTGTTTTAATTAATAACTAACTTGTAATATCTTGATTGAACTAGACTTTCGGAGTGGAAGTTAGTAACTTCTTTTTAAAACAACCTAAGTAGCCTGCGCAGCTGGCAATTTTCTTTTGGAAAACACGTTTTACTGCAGACTTAACTTGTCTATTTCCCACTTTGCCGTTAGTAAATGGCAGCTTTGCTGTTCTAGCTTGTGCGATCCCTAACAAAACTGCTAGCTGCATGCGTGGCGTTTACTTGCAAAAGACAATAACTGGAACAAACCCTAACTCTAATGATACTTGTATTACCCCATTTCCAGTCGAATGTCCTCTGTTTGTTTCTAACAAAATCGAACCTATTCGAACTCAATCGAACTAATCGAACTACTCGAATTCAGTCGAACAGTTCGATTAGTTCGATTGCTCAAGAAATTTTGTGAGAGTTCGATTTTGTTCGATTACCGAACTCAATCGAATCCAATCGCGTGATTGAGTTCGATTAAATTCGATTAAGTTCGATTAATCGAACGTTCGATTTGGTTCGATTAGCTACGTCGGGAACAAGTACTAACTAAAAAGTACAAATAGTACTAATGAAACAATAGAATACAAAGGGTTTTGCTACTATTTGTCTCTATTTAGTTGTTAAGTTATTTGCTCTATTCGATGATTCTTTCTTCTAAAGGACTCTGTCGTTGTGTGTAGGGTAGTGTTTGAGAAGCAAGAACTTCTAAGGACTAGTAGAGCTCCACTTGAGACATGGACGGAACTGTTTTCACTCCAAGAGAAGTTGTAAAGGATCAATAAGGTACGTAATTTGCACGCGCTATAACTGATATTCCCGCCTGAATATTTCTTACACAACGCGCGCGCGCTCGACTCGACTCACAAATTAATGTGAGGAGCTGGTTCCGGTACGTTTCTACTCTGTGGAAAGCTATACGTTTTATTGTGACTTGTTTCGTTGATAGACCACTGTATTTTGAACTTGGCAGACTCAACTAGGACTCAGTTTCAGACGGGGTTAATATTCACTCGAAATTACGAGACAGGTATTTCAAAGCCAGGGATATACGTTTCAATTTAATTTACAGTCAGTGAAATTCTGTGAGACGGAAATTTTGCAAGATTCATAGAGAGGTTAAAACGCTAAACAGAATTATGGACCAAGATTTTGAATTGTTAAAGAATTGTGAATATGTGGGCTGAAAAGTAAGGAATCAGAAATTTTTGATTCAACTCCAAGGAATCATGAATGAAGGACGTTTGCTAAAAAAACTTGTTTCAAATAGCTAAGAAACCATCATGTTAGTTCTCAAATCAACCAAAAGCAGCTGTTATTAAACAATTTTTGTCGAGCGGCTTGTGCTCCAGCGCAAATACCCAAACACACAATGCAACACTTTCATACATGGTACTTCTTTTCTTTTCCTCATTTTCAATTCTTCTTTTTGCTTGGTCAGAATGGACAAGGAATGTTTTCAAAATCCATCTTACTACAACCCCAAAGAAGATGCAGGATTCTTCTCACTTTTATCTATGTCTTGGATGAACAGACTTTTAGAAACTGGATATCAGCGTCCATTGAAAGATAATGACTTGTACAGACTGACCAATGATAATAAAGCAGAACACATAGCAGAACAGATTAAAGATGCTTGGAAGGAAGAAGTGACTTCTGAAATCAAACAACAACACTGGCCTCGACTTTGGAGAGCACTCCTTCAAGTCCTCTCCTTCCAACAATATGTACTTATACTTTTGCTAAGGTTTTGTGCCGACTCAGTGAGGGTTTTCAATGCCATTTTACTATGGTTTTATTTGAAGATGCTTGGCCAGGGATCTCACCAAGTTTACTACACGGCGCTGATTGTATCAGGTTTTTCCTTGGGGTTGGTGATGTTTGTTCTGATGGATAGGCACCAGAAGTATCAGTGCTATGTAGCTAGCATGCGACTGAAGATAGCACTAATCCAATGTATCTACCAGAAGGTAGGGCTTAAATATCCAACATAATGGACTTTTCTTCAATAATAAACAAGGTGGGTATGTGTGGGGTGTGTGTTAAGTTTTAAAAAGGCCTTTGCAAAAATGTACCCCCCTCAAATTTGAAATTTTAAAAGTCATACCCCTCTAAAATTTGGGATTCCTTGGATGCATCTGACAGGAAGCCCATATATCAAAAGTGACAGTGATTATTGCTGTCAATGGCCTAAAATGCTCTTTTGAATATAGCCCTTGAGGCCAGCAACGCAGGCTATTTAGTCGTGCCCAGGCCATAGGCCGGGAACGAGTTGTAAACTGCAAATGTTCTTTTTTTTTCTCTCTGTTCGTCCTGAGGCACTTCTGATTGGTTAAGAACGTAAAAACAATGCCCTTCATTCATCACCTTTGAGCGACTGCTAACGCAAGCCAGGAACTATAGGAATGCAAAATGGCCGACTACAAAGAAAATAGCTTTTAGAGACAGGCTCTTCCAGCACTAAAACAATGTAAAATGGAGCTTTTCACTTGAGATATTCCTAGAAATTTATAAGAGCTTAAAATGGGCTGTTATTTTGAGCTTGATCTCCAATACTTTGACCAAATATCGAACTCTAAATGGAGTACTTGAAGCGAAGCTCCCGCGATAAAGACTAGGTCCTTTGAGCTGGAAATCCACGAATTTCTCACCCTACATGTTGCTAAACGAACACATATAGAGGCAAGTCAATTATATTTCTCATTCAAGAGATCTTGAAAGGTTTTTGTACTGAATTTAATTATCGAAATTCTGGACCAGACCATTGCATGGAACTTGTATTTTGACCTGACGCGTTTGGTCACGTAATACACCTTTTGCTGTTCATTAACAGCAAAGGAATATTCATTTACGTGAAGAACCATTGACATTAGAGCAAACAGGCATACAATAATGCGGAGTCTCAAGAATGCGATGAAATGTTCATTAAGAAATTTTGCATAGAATTTGACAATTATGAAGATTTTTTTGTGGGTTCATTAACGTTTTCAAACTTTTATTAGTGTTTTTGTGCCATCAATAAACAAAAATATGCATTCAATACAGTGTTTTGGACATTTATTTACGCAATACAAGACCAATATTGTGCTTTTACAATAGATTTTCAAAAACAAAAAGTGCATTTATCCTTGAATGTCTACTTGATTTAAACTTCTTTGAAGATATTTTTGTTTGCATATATATATGTTTCCATGTGGTTGTACCACTGTATGCATTTCTGTGGAGTGATGGCATTTATATATCTTGTAGTTGCCCTAAGGAGCAGTCGTTTTCCAAACTCTCCAAGGGGAAGGCCTTGTCTTCTTGATTCTGCTCGGTCTCCCATTAAACGTTGCTGTTCTGGACGGGACAAGTAAACTTTTATAGCCTGCTCCACTATGTTAAGAAATGGGCTGTAAGTTGGAAGAGGCTTCAGCTCGCTATTTGTTTATTGATCGCTCAAAAACGCTAATGAAAGTTTGAAAACGTTAATGAATCCACGCAAGCATCTTCATGATTGTCAAATTTCATGCTAAATTTCTTAATGAACTTTCATCACACTCTTGAGCCTCCGTTCGCGTTATTGTATGTCTGTTCGCGCTAATGACAATGCTCTTTCGCTTGAATGAATGTTTCATTGCGGTTAATGAACAGCAAAAGGTGTACTGTTATTCATATATAAAACATCTGAAACATGAACGAAACAAAAAAATGATTTGTTATTGTGTCAAAACGCCGTTGTAGAAGTCGTTACAGCAAACAATTTAGATATATAGTGAAATAAAGTGTTGAATAAACTGGTATAATCGCTGGTAGAGTGATTTTCATAAACCCGTGAAACAAATTTTAGCTATTAATGTGTAATAATCAAATTCAAACAATAGAAAACAAAAGCTTAAGAGTTTAGTAGTGTTTAATAAGCTAAGTTTTATTTCACAGGTTTATGAAAATCACTCTAATATTTTTGCATGTGAGATATATAATACCCATAATAGAAGGACAAAGGCAAACACTAATAGCTGCTGACAGACAAACTGACAGTGATCAGATAAGGACGCCGGACCATTTGATCTGGCATCACCCGGTGGTCGACGATAACAAGCTATTACTATCTTTAAAGTTGCTGAGCTTACAAAAATTTAATTTCTTTAGTTTAAGTTAGCCGATTCAAAAAAGGTCTTTATTACTGCGGCTTGTTGAACTACAGGCAACCAGTGTACGCTTCCAGAAGCGTCTTGTTAAAAAGTTTATTAACAACAACCTGCCAATCGCTCTTACTGTCCTTTTTAGGCCGATTTTGGGCTCCCTTTCACATGGGCACGAGTGAACGCACGAGTGCGTCTAGTTTAAATGTAAAATAACGTTATAGATAATATAATGATAAAGTCTTCATTTGATATACTATATGAAAAAAACTCAACTTTAAGAATTGTGCCCCCTATTTTTTCCATAGCCAAAAAGATGTAGCCCCCACATTCGAGTTGATTTTGAAAAAAGTTGCCCCTTCTCTGAACACCACCACCTTGGTGATAATTAACGAACAGTTTCTAATAATAGAATATTTGCCGTTGTTGTCTACAATATATATAGGTTATTGGTCGACTAACCAGCTAATACAGCTGTGTATTTTTACAGCTCTATTCCCTGGTTAATGGACCAATAACATATTTATTATACAATTCTGAGAAAATTAATACAAGTGATGTCGTTTTTATTGCCACATTTGGGCGCACGCTGAGTATTGACCATTTCTTCAAAAGAAATCTTGGTCGTTGTTGTCTATAAGTTGTTCAAATGCCTCTACCATGATGGTGCCAACTGTGTTGGGAATTGTTGAAGAACATATTGTTCTGAGGGAGCTTTTCTGCAACCAGCTCGAGACTTAAGACATGTTCGCATCCTATTTGAGCTTTGGGCCAACTTGTGATTCAAACCATTATCAATCTCCGTTATCTTTTAGACCCTGAAAACAAGACGCCATATTCTCTCGCAAGTAACATTTGGACACATTCAAAATTTGGTATCTAATGATGTAGACAAAATGGAAGAGTTAGTGCTGATGAGTTCACTTTTGATATCAGCACCATTTGTCATTATGGCTTGCATTTTATCCTTGTGGTTGTTGATTGGTTGGCAGTCACTTGCTGGCATCTGCTTCGCTTTAGTTCCCTTAGCACTAACAACACTTGTGGCTGGAACATTCACCAAATTACGACAGGAACAAGCACGGTGTACAGACACACGCCTTGGTATTGTTCACGAGATCATCTCGGGTATAAGAGCTGTTAAGGCGTTTGCATGGGAAGAAAATTACATCAGTAAAGTGAAAGACATCAGGAGGTAAGATATCACATGTGGACAAGATCCACAATGGCCTTCTTTTGAGGATTTTGATCTTAAAATTGAACTCGAACTCCGTACTTTTCGTAAGACTTAAACCTCGCAAAAGATCACTGATGCAGAAGAACCTTGAATTTTAAATATAATCACGGGAAACCGCATGGAAAAGTAGTGATTTCAAATCTGATTAAATTCTGGTCTCTGTTTCTTTGGCATGGTGCAGCATTTCGTCTTTGGCTGAAAGACAAATACTTCACCACACATGCAGAAAACATACTTCAAGTTCGACACCAACCATTCGGTTAACTCGAACTATTCTCTGGTTCCCTCTCGGGAGTTTGACGGAGTTGGTAGGGCTCTACTAAATACGTAAAGTTCTATTTATTTACTAACACTTTACTCTCTACTTTTCAGCAAGGAAGCAAGAGTCCTTTTTCACAAAAGCGCCTTTTATTCTATCAATACAACACTTGTGATATGTTCAGAAGCTGTAACTACTCTGATTGCAGTTATAACCATGATTTATGCTGGCTTCCAACTGTCGTCCATGGACATTTTTACAATCTCCACCATAGCAGGAATAGTGAGCGTCACGATGCTTTACTATGTTGATTATGGATATCGAATGGTACAAGAAGCAAAAGTCTCCCTTGAGCGAATTGAGCAGTTCCTTCAGTGTGGAAGTGACTTGTCTCAATTTACACATAAAAGTCCTTTGGAAACACAAACTGAAGCAATGACTTTTGAAAGTAACCGGCAGAAAAAGGATATTGGAAGGGAGTACAACTATATAGGTCTAATGCATTTGTCAGCTGCGTGGGACAACAATCTAAACATCCTACACGACAATTGCCTGGACATAAAACAGAATGAGTTGGTGATTGTCACTGGACCAGTAGGAAGTGGAAAAACATCACTTTTGATGGCTATTCAGGGTGAAATTCCAGCTACCACAGGAAAAGTGTCCACTCAAGGTCAAATTGCTTACGCTTCTCAAATTCCGTGGATATTCTCTGGAACCATTCGCGATAACATCATCTTTGGAAAGGAATATGACGAGAAAAGGTATCAAAGGATTTTGGATGTGTGCGTGCTTCAGGAAGACATCAAAAGGTTTCCCAAGGGAAATCTTAGTGTTATCGGCCAACGAGGTATCACCCTCAGTGGAGGTCAGCGTTCACGTGTTAGTTTAGCGAGGGCAGTATACGCAAATGCCGACATCTTTTTATTGGATGACCCATTAAGTGCCGTCGACGCAAAGGTTGGGCAACGCATTTTTGACAGGTGTATTTGTGACGAGTTGTCTGGCAAACTACGAATTCTAGTCACCCACCAACTAAAATACCTTCCAAGTGCTGATCGCATTGTTGTAATGAAGGACGGTGTTATTGACTTCCAAGGATCGTATGAGGAACTGAAAGATGAAGATGGCATGGAACTGAACATTTTGATGGACGATACTAGTAGAGAAAAGAAATCAATTGAAGCTGGTAGTTTTACTGATTCAATTGAACAAAACTACGTGATTGAGGAAGAAGCAATTGATTTTTTAGAAGAAGAGGAAGATAAGTCAGTAGGTCATGTGACATGGCAAGTCTATCGGAGTTTCTTCACAGCTGGCTCGCATGTCATTATTTTGGTTCTGTTTGCCATATTCTACCTGTGTGTTGAAGGTAAACTATGAAAATATAAAACCATAGGTTTTCAATTCCGTTAGTTGTGCTGTGAACTAGATGCATTATTATAAGTAATACCAGAACTTCGTGGTTGAACCCCAATACCCCGAATAAAAGTCATTATAAAAAACAAACTGGATCAGGTCTCCATCCGGTAATATTCCGGATTCATGTAGAGTTTGTAGTATTTTAGCTATTAGTGATTCTAACCTATTCATGAGGGAGGGATGTTAGCGATTAAACGTCCCTCCAAAAACAATAGATCCCGAGGTGATCATGGTATTATATAATTAACCAGAACTTCGTGGTTGAACCCCAATACCCCGAATAAAAGTCATTATAAAAAACAAACTGGATCAGGTCTCCATCCGGTAATATTCCGGATTCATGTAGAGTTTGTAGTATTTTAGCTATTAGTGATTCTAACCTATTTAATTGTTGTTTGATCATATTAATGTTATAATGTTTGCTCTAACTTTCCTAGCGTTTCTGTATTCTCCAAACCTCTTCCAGACGCGTCTGGCACACATGTCTCACATTCAACAAACTCGTCCTATAACCACTGGAATCTACGTTGGTTTGGTCATGGGAGCTCTGGTCTTATGTGGAATACGAGACTTCCTTGTGTACTGTGTAGTAGTCAGATCGTCGAGAAACCTTCATGGTAGGATGACAGAGGCTGTGATCAAATCTCCAGTGCTTTTCTTTGATACAAATCCACTTGGTCGAATCATGAATCGCTTTTCAAGTGACACAGGAAATCTGGATGACAAGCTTCCAAGAGAGATGGATCCTGCTCTGGCCTTCACAATAAAAGGGTTTTCCCTCACTTTCGTTGCACTTTTTGTAACCCCTTGGCTGATATTAGTTCTTATTTCTCTTGCTCTTTTACTTCTCTACTACTGCCGTTATCTGCTCAGAAACTCTCGTGAGATATATCGCCTGGAGGCCATAAATCGCAGTCCAGTTTATGCACACATTGCAGAAACAGAGAGGGGACTAGAGGTGATTCGATCATTGGATTCAGAGGATGACTTCACAAACACAATGCATAGGTATGAACCATTCATTTGTTCGGCTGCAAAGGGACTTTGTCATAATGAAATAGGAAGTCCTAATTATGTCCATATATAATTAACTATATAAAGAACCGACATATGGTCTTTAGTTAATTAGTCTTCTCCATCCCAAAACTTGGGTGATGCAGGTCCACATCAGCCATTGGCTAACCTGCGTCAACAAATAAAATTGTCTGTCTTGCCATCTCATGACCATTTGAACAAACCAAGGCATGTGCTGGATCGTACGTCTATATACTGAAGTTGGATAAATTTCAAAAGTTTGATTTTGAGTTCGATGAAGAAGCCATCCGAGACTTGTTCTCAGGTGTGATTATGAACAGTATCTAGTCTCTAGTTTCAGTGAATATACTATCCAATGGCCCAACATGATTAAATCATGGGGCAATAAACATGTTAATGAATGGATTGTCACTCGGAAAGATGTTAGTACTGAATATACGCTTCTTCAAGTATGAACTGAAACTCGGAAAAATCCGAGCTCTCAGACGCGTTTAAACTGCTCCTTCTGAGGGCTCAGATTTTTCCGAGTCTATGTCTCACTCGAAGAAGAATATATTGATAACAAAAATTTGGATTTGACAATTATATTTTAGGCTCTTGGATAGTTACACCAGGGCTTCCTTTATTCGTTTATCGGTGATCAACTGGTTTTGTCTACGTACTGACCTCATCTGTGCTTTGTTTGGCGTTGTTGTTGCTGTTCTTGGTGTGGTAGTTATCAAAGATGAAGGTAATATTTGAACAAAGTTTTAAAACAATAAATAGTGTTATAATTTAGCTTGAGTAATTGTTCGAAAACCCATTTTATTTTATATTTGTATTTGATTGATTGACTTGCAGCTTTAACTGGAATGCTACTTGCGGTCACTGTCAGTATCATTGGGGTAGTTAATCATGGAATTCAAATGGCATGTGATGTAGAAAACATCATGACATCTGCAGAACGTGTCTTGACCTACAGTTCTCTGCCAGCAGAGCCAGGCTACAGTAGACAAACACAACCACCAGACACATGGCCTGATCAGGGTTTGATCAGTCTACAGAATGTGTCCTTACAGTATATCCAAGATGGTGTTACTGTACTTCGAAATGTCAACTTGGAAATCCAACCACGTGAGAAGATTGGAATTGTGGGTCGTACTGGAGCTGGCAAATCATCGCTATTAGCCGCCATTTTACGCATGCCCGAACCTCAGGGTCAGATTCTAATTGACGGTGTTGACCTGGGTACTATTAACATCCAGGCCGCTCGGAGGTCCATGGCCGTGATCCCCCAGGACCCAATTGTATTCGTGGGAACTCTAAAGAAAAACCTCGACCCCTTCAATCGTTTTACAGACGACGAAATTTGGATAGCATTAAAACAAGTACAGCTATGTGACAAAGTAGCTGGTCTACCAGAACAACTGCAATGTCAGATCAAAGAATCTGGAGCTGGTTTCAGTGTAGGTGAGCGACAACTTCTGTGTTTGGCTCGAGCGTTGCTACAAAGGTGTCGAATACTGCTTATGGACGAGGCAACCGCCAACGTGGACTTACATACGGACCAACGAGTTCAACATGTTATACGCCACTCGTTCTCTAATTGTACTGTGCTGACCATAGCTCATCGACTGGACACCATTATGGACTATGACAGGGTAATGGTGATGGACCAAGGTCACGTGGTCGAAGAAGGTGGGCCTGTGATACTTGCTGGTAAAGATGGCGGATATCTAAACGAACTGTTAAAAAGAAGTGGTCATTGATAGAGAGACTCAAGTTTTGTTTTAAAGTGCAATTAACTTTTCTCTCTTGTGGCAACATAGTTGATATTATTAATATCTAGTCTAAAGCAAATCCTTGACACAGCTTAATTATTCTCTTTTAAGGCGATTATTATCATGCCGGGAACTCCGAGCTCAGGTGTTCAAATGCATACTTAACAGGTCAACAAAAAGAGTAAAGTGGGGAGTTTTGCTTCGTCAGCATGTTGTGGTTAAACTCGAAAGCTTAACTTCTTAGCCACTGTACTGACAATAGAACATGCGATTTTCTTTATATTCATTTCATTATATCAGTGTATTATAGCAACCTGAATGTGAAAATAAATGTGTAAGTATGGAACTGATCAATAAACTCCTTAGCTTGGTGTACGAAATGAAAAAACCCTGAAACTTTCTTTGTAAGACTTTGTAAGAAAGTGCACTAATTTGCACTACTTAAACAATAGAAAACAAAGGATTTCGCACTATTTAGTACAATTTAGTTCGCTAACATTTTCACGGATACAGAGTGATGACGCATTTGATCACATGCACATGTAAAATTCGCGTTATAAATAATAAATAGAAAATACTTCATGGAAAGTGCGCACGTTCGGTTTTTATTCACGAGTTGTGAAGTATCATAAAGCGAACGAGCGAGTCCTCGAGCGAGTGAGTTTTATGATACGAAACAACGAGTGAATAAAAACTGTACAAAGCACTTTCCATGGTGTTTTCTGTTTATCACATACAAATCGAGATTTCTATAAATTTTTTCTTTTCCATGGTCAAGATTTTGATTTCAAAAACCCTACAAAACAAAATTTAAATTACAAACAGACATCAAAACAAAACAAAAATAATAGAGTACAAACACTAAAAGTGTGCAATACTTTGCACTATTTAGTACTAAATATCACTAATTAAACAATAGAAAACAATAGGAATCAGCATAATTTAGCACTATTTAGTACTATTTATGTTGCACACTTTTAGTGTTTATACTCTATTTATTTGTATAGGTAGAGTGATCGCACTTAATCCGTGAAATTGTACTAGCGAAATAATGCAAAATAGCACTAATAAACAGTGGAAAACAAAGGATTTTTTGCTATTTATTTCTATTTAGATATTGTACTTTTTCACGGGTAAAGTGCGATCACTCTAATAGCATGGTTTGTAGTGATATTTGGGATAAATACCACGAGTGATATTTCAAAATTGTTAAACAAAATTTCTTGAAACTTGGGACAATTTTGAAATATCACTCGTGGTATTTATGCCAAATATCACGTACAAAACATGCTATTATTTGTTAATAATAAAAACTAAGAAATTAATTTCTGAAAATTTGATGAAAAACCATATCAAACAATTGTCAATAAAAAGTTGTCATTCGCTCGGCAGTCAACTCTATTCCATATTTGGGCAGGCATTACCTTATTTGGAAGTCGCGTTGATCCATTTTTGCTGATTTTTCGGCAAAACAGTCGAAAATTTGACCAAAACTTGCAGAAATTGTAGCTACGAAACACATCACATTGTCCACCATCTTGAAAATTACTTAGAAACCTCGCTTTTCAATAAACAGGAAACCCAATGGTAAATACACAGGGAGCCCGCGAAAGGCAACAATTGTTTGATATGAACCGCGAGGTTGAATCGCTTTACACTCAACTACTTCGAAAAGTGAAAACATAGCTTTCAAGCCTGAGCAGATATAATAAGAAAAGCTAACAATATTCAAGACAAGTAGTAAAAAGAAATCATTCAAAGTCAAAACTACATTGAGAAGGTAAAACCAGTAATTTTGTTTTCGATTTTAATTTGGTCTGAATGACTTCACTGAAATCAATCAGTGAAAAACAGACTCGCGAACAAATTGTCATTTGTGACTAAAAACGGCATAGTTTGAAAAAAAAGATGACAAAAAACTTTCTAGATAAGAAAGACAATAAATGCATAAGTGTAGAAAAAAACCTTTTTATTGCCTTTCATGAACTTTTCAGCTATGTCAATTCTTCAGTTTGAAGCTATTTTGACAAACGTTCACTTCACGTGTCGCTATGCTTGATCATTTATCATTTATAAGTTCTGGTCCTTCTCTCATAACGTGAAATTGTTCATGCAAATTAGAACAAAGGGACCCCATACAATAGCGGTACCGATTATAGAAATTCTTGTAGATGGAATACAAACCAATTTTAGATATGGTAACTAAATTGTTTTTTCCACGCAATTTATTAAAAACGCCATAGCTTTCGCACAATTGACATGAGTTCAATGCAGAACAAACTATACATTTGAAGAAGTGAAAAAATGATTCTTCTATTATTTATGTGAAAAAATAGAGGAAGATTTTGAACTCGGCCCTTCTAAGAATTTATAGCTTATTTCAAACAGTAGACGCTGCTCATAGAGAGTATTGCCTGGGGTGCACACAAAATTCATACACAATAGTGGAGGTGTAGAATGGTCTCGGCAAGATTCAGTAAAGTTTTGAAGTCTCGGCTTTTTAAAATCAGCGTCTCGGATTTAGCATTTTTCGCGGTTCGAAATCTCGGATTTTTGTAATGTGTGGCTCGAAATCGTTAAGAATATCAGATTTAATTTGCGTAATACCTGTGTAGCTATGCATGGATCGGAATACTCGAAATCGAATTTCAAATTGAGAATTTTGACAATCATATTCAACAAAATTCAGTTAAATGCTGAAAGAAATTTTAATTTAAATTAATTTAAAGAGTCTGAATGAACGACGCGATGCAAGGAAAGTTTGAATTAATTATCAAAGAAAATGATCAGACTTTGTTTTAGTCGGTCATTCATTCTGATTTTCATTGAGCGTTTATTCAGAATTTCTTTTTGTTGGTCGGGTACTAGAGCTGTCGTCGTTGTAAAGATTTTGGCCCTGCGGCCGGCGGATCCAATGATCTGTCCATCCATTCAGACTTTCCGGCCTGCTTTGATGTTCAATTCAAAGGTTCTTTCCATAGCTACCATTAATTTATTCATACCGGTTTTCTTTCAAACTTTCTTTCTATAGCTATCGGTGATTCATTTAGTCTTTCTTTGATGGTTTTTTCCTAACTTTTTTTCTATCGTGCACTGACTCATTTTAGACTTTTCGAGCTTTGTCGGTCATTCATTCAGACTTTCTTTATTGTGTCAGTCATAATTGAGACTTTCTTTGGTCATTTCTTTAAACCTTTCGGTATAAGTTGTTCATTCAGAATTTTTTTAAACTTTCAACTGAATTCTCTTTTGACTTGCCCTATCGGTAAGTCATGCCGACTTTCTTTTTCCTTTTATTCAAACTTACTTTCACTACTGATATATATAGCAGTTATTCATATATATTTTCTATTCTACTCAGACAAGCTACTGGCTATAGCTGTTTACTGTGAAAAGGTTGTCTCGTAAAAGGACTACTGATCAAGTAAGCGACGACCATTTTAATTTTTTGTCTAAAATCTGACATGTTCTAGTCTTTTACCACGATCCTATTCCGAACGTCAAATAGTATCTAAAAAGCATGCGGTTCAAATTTTTGCGCTTTTATCAAAATATGTCCACTCCGCTATTGCTCTGTCCCGACTTGGCCAACATATATTACCTTATAAGCGCCGACTATGCATTCCATCCTGACATTATTACATCCTACCAACGTGTTACCTAACTTAAACAAATTTCCCCCCGAGAGACTGTAGCATGTACTGCAACTATACTTCATCAGTTTTCTGTCATGCATAAATTATTGTTCCAGACACTGAACAGTAGTTTTACAGCTAGGCTCCTACTCCCCTAAAATTAGTCTAAACCAAAACTGATTTAACTGAATCCTGTATACGGCTGGACATCCTCGCGCAGGTAATGACCCACGATGCGGTGGTATTTCTGTTTAAGATTACTCTTTATTCTAACTGGTTCTCAAGTAGTACTTGCGTAAGCTGCGCTATAGTTGACGTCCTGATCCTCCCTTCGATGTCACAAACTAGCTGGTCGCAATTTGCGCAAGGACACATGATTAATTGTATGAGGTACAATTCTCGGGTTCGGTTTTTCAGAGTACCAGGCCTGACAGTAAAATAAAGTCTCAGGCTCGGATTTTATTCGATATCCCTAATAGTAAATCTTTAGCCCTAAAGAGTTTTCATCTCACAGGTAAAGTTTTGCACTACTTTTACGCGATTTAATATTTACAAGAAGGAACTAAAAATGAAAAAAATCCGATCCTTTCACAAGTACTTCAGTCTTAGCCCACCTCTTTCACTCAGATCATGTATAACCCAAATCAGTCATGGACGCATGGGTTTCCAGTCAGACACCATCCTCCTGAAAGGTAGCTAGAATATTTGGCAGCACATTCATTATCGTTGAGTCCTAAACATAGTTAATCAAAGCAAGAACATAATTAATATGAACACCGATTAGTTGCATAATATGAGTGTAATTTTTCTCCCTATCTTACATACTACATAGGAAGAAGAAATATAATTAAAATGAGCTAAAACCGTGCCTAAAACATAGCAAAGAGCACACAAAAATATCAAAACAAACAAACAAACAAACAAAACCATATCATCAAATACACTGTAAATTTTAAAGAGTAGTTTTTACTCCGAAAATCGAGTAGGCAAAACCAGAGGAGGATGGACAGTGGCGCGCAAAGGATCATGGTTCAAAATGAAATTCTAACTCAGTTGACTCCAACCACCGAGGTGATAACATCAATAGAGGTTCTCAAACAACAACACTATCGATCAAGAATATAGATTTTCGAGAATAATGACTTAGTAATAATACACTGTGTCGATCCATCATATCCATTCGAATTGACAGCACCAAGTTTACCTTCCCTGGCGATGCCGGAAAGTCATCTACTGCCATTTCAGCTTTGTAAATATATTCGCCTCCAGAAAGGCGCCTTCTGGTCGTTCCATCGAGCGATACATCTATCCAAAAGTTTGCAAACCTTAATTCTCCATGTCTTGTTAGAGTACACAGAAGCATTATTTTTCAGATAAGCTCTTTTGTAAGTTTTATCAGTTAGTTCATAGCTTTGATTCGTTACTCACAAGTTATCAGTTATGAAAGTCGAGATACCGATATTATAACTACCGAAGTGTCTCCGTGTCCGGCAGCCGGACAAGGTTTTCGAAAAAACTCCGTGTCCGGCAGTCGAAATATTTTTAAAATTAATGACCAATCCGTGATTCTAATTAGTTAAAACCTTGCTATCTCTGTTGAGATTTCTAAAAGCTTTAAAAATACTGATATGATGTTCTTTTGGAATTATTTATCTGCGCTCGGCTCTCTATACCAAGACGTCGACACTTAGAAAATTTTCGAGTGTAACTTGACTGCCGGACAAGAAATTCAAAATACTCCGTGTCCGGCAGCCGATTTTTTTGCCGAAAACTACTTGAATTCAGTCCAATTGAACTTCAATCTCTTTGGTTGGATGCAAAAACACTTTTGAGGAACTAGTGCAGCAATTATTTGATTGAATACAGAATAGCGACTTGTAAGAGCCAGACTGCCGGACAAAGAAAACCAAAATACTCCTTGTCCGGCAGTCGATCTTTTTTCTTCAAAAACTCGAACAATCTTATAAATTTAGTCCATTTATTTATTTCTTTAGATGTTAAAATACTTCTCACTCGCTGTCAATGTATTTATTTGGCAGTTATTTGAATATTACTCAAATTAAGACTGCCGGACAAGAAAACCAAAATACTCCGTGACCGGCAGTCGATTTTTTCTTCCAGAATTTGCATGAATGCCGCAAATTCAGCCCGAAATCTTTTTTAGGATGTTATGATACTTTTGCGTACTACAGGTGTAGAACTATAAGAGTTTTTGAAGAAAAAAGATCGACTGCCGGACACGGAGTATTTTCGTTTTCTTTGTCCGGCAGTCTGGCTCTTACAAGTCGCTATTCTGTATTCAATCAAATAATTGCTGCACTAGTTCCTCAAAAGTGTTTTTGCATCCAACCAAAGAGATTGAAGTTCAATTGGACTGAATTCAAGTAGTTTTCGGCAAAAAAATCGGCTGCCGGACACGGAGTATTTTGAATTTCTTGTCCGGCAGTCAAGTTACACTCGAAAATTTTCTAAGTGTCGACGTCTTGGTATAGAGAGCCGAGCGCAGATAAATAATTCCAAAAGAACATCATATCAGTATTTTTAAAGCTTTTAGAAATCTCAACAGAGATAGCAAGGTTTTAACTAATTAGAATCACGGATTGGTCATTAATTTTAAAAATATTTCGACTGCCGGACACGGAGTTTTTTCGAAAACCTTGTCCGGCTGCCGGACACGGAGACACTTCGGTAGTTATAATATCGGTATCTCGACTTTCATAACTGATAACTTGTGAGTAACGAATCAAAGCTATGAACTAACTGATAAAACTTACAAAAGAGCTTATCTGAAAAATAATGCTTCTGTGTACTCTAACAAGACATGGAGAATTAAGGTTTGCAAACTTTTGGATAGATGTATCGCTCGATGGAACGACCAGAAGGCGCCTTTCTGGAGGCGAATATATTTACAAAGCTGAAATGGCAGTAGATGACTTTCCGGCATCGCCAGGGAAGGTAAACTTGGTGCTGTCAATTCGAATGGATATGATGGATCGACACAGTGTATTATTACTAAGTCATTATTCTCGAAAATCTATATTCTTGATCGATAGTGTTGTTGTTTGAGAACCTCTATTGATGTTATCACCTCGGTGGTTGGAGTCAACTGAGTTAGAATTTCATTTTGAACCATGATCCTTTGCGCGCCACTGTCCATCCTCCTCTGGTTTTGCCTACTCGATTTTCGGAGTAAAAACTACTCTTTAAAATTTACAGTGTATTTGATGATATGGTTTTGTTTGTTTGTTTGTTTGTTTTGATATTTTTGTGTGCTCTTTGCTATGTTTTAGGCACGGTTTTAGCTCATTTTAATTATATTTCTTCTTCCTATGTAGTATGTAAGATAGGGAGAAAAATTACACTCATATTATGCAACTAATCGGTGTTCATATTAATTATGTTCTTGCTTTGATTAACTATGTTTAGGACTCAACGATAATGAATGTGCTGCCAAATATTCTAGCTACCTTTCAGGAGGATGGTGTCTGACTGGAAACCCATGCGTCCATGACTGATTTGGGTTATACATGATCTGAGTGAAAGAGGTGGGCTAAGACTGAAGTACTTGTGAAAGGATCGGATTTTTTTCATTTTTAGTTCCTTCTTGTAAATATTAAATCGCGTAAAAGTAGTGCAAAACTTTACCTGTGAGATGAAAACTCTTTAGGGCTAAAGATTTACTATTAGGGATATCGAATAAAATCCGAGCCTGAGACTTTATTTTACTGTCAGGCCTGGTACTCTGAAAAACCGAACCCGAGAATTGTACCTCATACAATTAATCATGTGTCCTTGCGCAAATTGCGACCAGCTAGTTTGTGACATCGAAGGGAGGATCAGGACGTCAACTATAGCGCAGCTTACGCAAGTACTACTTGAGAACCAGTTAGAATAAAGAGTAATCTTAAACAGAAATACCACCGCATCGTGGGTCATTACCTGCGCGAGGATGTCCAGCCGTATACAGGATTCAGTTAAATCAGTTTTGGTTTAGACTAATTTTAGGGGAGTAGGAGCCTAGCTGTAAAACTACTGTTCAGTGTCTGGAACAATAATTTATGCATGACAGAAAACTGATGAAGTATAGTTGCAGTACATGCTACAGTCTCTCGGGGGGAAATTTGTTTAAGTTAGGTAACACGTTGGTAGGATGTAATAATGTCAGGATGGAATGCATAGTCGGCGCTTATAAGGTAATATATGTTGGCCAAGTCGGGACAGAGCAATAGCGGAGTGGACATATTTTGATAAAAGCGCAAAAATTTGAACCGCATGCTTTTTAGATACTATTTGACGTTCGGAATAGGATCGTGGTAAAAGACTAGAACATGTCAGATTTTAGACAAAAAATTAAAATGGTCGTCGCTTACTTGATCAGTAGTCCTTTTACGAGACAACCTTTTCACAGTAAACAGCTATAGCCAGTAGCTTGTCTGAGTAGAATAGAAAATATATATGAATAACTGCTATATATATCAGTAGTGAAAGTAAGTTTGAATAAAAGGAAAAAGAAAGTCGGCATGACTTACCGATAGGGCAAGTCAAAAGAGAATTCAGTTGAAAGTTTAAAAAAATTCTGAATGAACAACTTATACCGAAAGGTTTAAAGAAATGACCAAAGAAAGTCTCAATTATGACTGACACAATAAAGAAAGTCTGAATGAATGACCGACAAAGCTCGAAAAGTCTAAAATGAGTCAGTGCACGATAGAAAAAAAGTTAGGAAAAAACCATCAAAGAAAGACTAAATGAATCACCGATAGCTATAGAAAGAAAGTTTGAAAGAAAACCGGTATGAATAAATTAATGGTAGCTATGGAAAGAACCTTTGAATTGAACATCAAAGCAGGCCGGAAAGTCTGAATGGATGGACAGATCATTGGATCCGCCGGCCGCAGGGCCAAAATCTTTACAACGACGACAGCTCTAGTACCCGACCAACAAAAAGAAATTCTGAATAAACGCTCAATGAAAATCAGAATGAATGACCGACTAAAACAAAGTCTGATCATTTTCTTTGATAATTAATTCAAACTTTCCTTGCATCGCGTCGTTCATTCAGACTCTTTAAATTAATTTAAATTAAAATTTCTTTCAGCATTTAACTGAATTTTGTTGAATATGATTGTCAAAATTCTCAATTTGAAATTCGATTTCGAGTATTCCGATCCATGCATAGCTACACAGGTATTACGCAAATTAAATCTGATATTCTTAACGATTTCGAGCCACACATTACAAAAATCCGAGATTTCGAACCGCGAAAAATGCTAAATCCGAGACGCTGATTTTAAAAAGCCGAGACTTCAAAACTTTACTGAATCTTGCCGAGACCATTCTACACCTCCACTATTGTGTATGAATTTTGTGTGCACCCCAGGCAATACTCTCTATGAGCAGCGTCTACTGTTTGAAATAAGCTATAAATTCTTAGAAGGGCCGAGTTCAAAATCTTCCTCTATTTTTTCACATAAATAATAGAAGAATCATTTTTTCACTTCTTCAAATGTATAGTTTGTTCTGCATTGAACTCATGTCAATTGTGCGAAAGCTATGGCGTTTTTAATAAATTGCGTGGAAAAAACAATTTAGTTACCATATCTAAAATTGGTTTGTATTCCATCTACAAGAATTTCTATAATCGGTACCGCTATTGTATGGGGTCCCTTTGTTCTAATTTGCATGAACAATTTCACGTTATGAGAGAAGGACCAGAACTTATAAATGATAAATGATCAAGCATAGCGACACGTGAAGTGAAAGTTTGTCAAAATAGTTTCAAACTGAAGGATTGACATAGCTGACATAGCATAGTTTACAATGAGGATTAAATTCCTCTCTTCTATAACCCTATTTTGGGGTATAGTTTACAATGAGGATTAAGTTCCTCTCTTCTATAACCCTATTATAATAGAGTGATGGCACTTAATCCATGAAACAAAATCTAATAGTCAGTGTCTAATTAGTCGAATCAAAACAAAAGAAAACAATAGAAAAAGTGTCTAATAATGTCTGTTTGACTAATACCTATTTCACGGATTAAGTGCCATCACTCTAATAAAATAATAATGTTATTTATTATTCAGTATTATTATTTATTACAATTCTCTACTTTCACATTCCCCATAATGCCCTCTGTTTTTGGGGGGTAGTTATTGTAATTCAAATGTATTTGATTTTAATAACAACTGATTTGATTAGCATTACAATAACTACCCCCCAAAAACAGAGGGCATTATGGGGAATGTGAAAGTAGAGAATTGTAATAAATAATAATACTGAATAATAAATAACATTATTATTTTATTAGAGTGATGGCACTTAATCCGTGAAATAGGTATTAGTCAAACAGACATTATTAGACACTTTTTCTATTGTTTTCTTTTGTTTTGATTCGACTAATTAGACACTGACTATTAGATTTTGTTTCATGGATTAAGTGCCATCACTCTATTATAATAGGGTTATAGAAGAGAGGAACTTAATCCTCATTGTAAACTATACCCCAAAATAGGGTTATAGAAGAGAGGAATTTAATCCTCATTGTAAACTATGCTATGTCAGCTATGTCAATCCTTCAGTTTGAAACTATTTTGACAAACTTTCACTTCACGTGTCGCTATGCTTGATCATTTATCATTTATAAGTTCTGGTCCTTCTCACAACTTCCTACTGACTTTGACGCGTGATATTTTCCCATCTGGGGTGCCTTCGATCTGGATATATAGTTATCCACAGCGCACTAGCGGTAGGTAGACTGCTCATGTTTCAGTTGTTTCAGTATTTCGGTAGTTGAACATAATTTTGAAGAACGAGATAGCCAGCCAAATATTCCGTGTCAACATAAAATTTCTTGCATTCGATAGGCAAATGAATTTCAAGCCCAAAACACAGACATGCGCAGACAAATTGTATACATAGAATAGAATAGAATAGAAACTTTATTTCAGTGTCAAATCTGATAGCAGTTATAGAACCACTAATTGGGGACACTATCCTACAAGCTAAAACTATATAAAAATATATATATTATAAAATGTAAAATATAAAATCAAACCCTAATGGATAAATAATTTAAATAATAATAATAAATAGTATAAAAATAGAATAAAAAAATTCTGATATAAAACAGCCTACGAATTCAATAGCTTATATGTAATAATATATAATTTATAATTTATGAACTACATAAGATACACTTAGAACAGTTATCATCTGATATTAACTGAGATAAGTCAAGTCTGCATAATTGCGACTTGAACTTTGATAAAAACGTAAGACTTCTAATGTCTTTAGGCAACTTAGACCATAACTTAGGTCCTAAATACTTAATGGAATGTTTCCCATATGAAATACTTTTAAACCTAGGCAAAACAAAATCACTATTTCTTAAATTATGCCCAGAGCTAGCTGGTACAAACAGTTGACATAGGTAATTAGGGCTAAGGCCCTGTTTGACTTTAAACATTAAGATAGCTAAGTCATGTAGTCTACGATTAATAAGTGATGGTAACTTTGCTTTTTTAAGCAATACTTAATAGGTAGATGACATATCATGAAAAATTGCTCTAAGAGCTCTCTCCTGGACTCTTTCCAATTTTCTAATATTACTAGCGCGACAGAATTGCCAGACTAAGTGACAATAGGTAAGATGAGGTAATATAGCAGTAACATAAAAATATAACTTGGTTTGTACAGGGATGAGATTTCTCAATCTCATCAAAACCCCCACCTTCTTACTACCAGTCTTACAAATATTACTAATATATTGTACTAGACTGTGCTGTCTAGTTGTTTCAGTTTTATTTCTAGACGGCATTTTGGAATAATTGACGTTAACTCCATGCTAACCCTGCACCAACGGATCAACAAAAAGAGTAAAGTGGGGAGTTTTGCTTCGTCAGCATGTTGTGGTTAAACTCGAAAGCTTAACTTCTTAGCCACTGTACTGACAATAGAACATGCGATTTTCTTTATATTCATTTCATTATATCAGTGTATTATAGCAACCTGAATGTGAAAATAAATGTGTAAGTATGGAACTGATCAATAAACTCCTTAGCTTGGTGTACGAAATGAAAAAAACCCTGAAACTTTCTTTGTAAGACTTTGTAAGAAAGTGCACTAATTTGCACTACTTAAACAATAGAAAACAAAGGATTTCGCACTATTTAGTACAATTTAGTTCGCTAACATTTTCACGGATACAGAGTGATGACGCATTAGAGTTTTCCGATTTAGCGTCTTTTTCGAAAATCTGGCAATCTGATACTGACACGTGCCAATTTTCCTAAGTGATATTAAGTTACAAATTCTTAACCGCATCACGACCTATTTTCCTCCTTTGTTCATCGAATCAGCAATTACCGAAGGTAGTGTCTGCAACAACTGATGAATTTTATATAAAAATTACTTCAGTAACAATAAATATCAGCGTTCATATTAATATGCAAAATATCCTCTGAAGACATCGTTTATTGCAAAACTAATCATCACCTAATAATTTTGGACGACCGGGTTATGGAGGTTGAAGATAGTAAAGGAACTACTAGGCTAGCAGATCCAATACTATTCCGTGCCTTTTCAAAATCCAGTCATCACAACAGAAAGATTTTTCGAAACACTTGTTGTCAATACCAAAACAGAGCTGCAAGCCATGTGGGATCTACAACAAGCGTTGTGCACATGCGCATTTGACTCCCTAAAGTTATTTGCTAAGATGGAAGTGATTTTGGCTATTTCTATGAGGTCTGTTCTGTCAAAAATTTCTCAGATAAGCATTCGGCCCCAACCATATTACTATAGTGATTGGAATAAACCCGTAAAATAAAAATTGCGCATTGTTGACATGCTGACAACTATTTTTTGAAGCGGTTTATACCTATTTCAATTAAGGTAGACTTAAGGAATTGGGAATAGGAAATACGAAATTGGTAATACTGGAAACTGCACATGCTACTGTTTTTTTTATATCTAGGTTCCCTTGTGGTCGTGATCATATTAACAATTCCGTATTTCCTATTCCCAATTTCTGAAGTCAACCTTAATTGAATTAGGTGTATAAGGTTTTATAAAATAACTCTTATATAACGCGCGCTCTGATTGGCTGAAAACCCGTGTTTGATGAGAGTATCAAACACGCTCACGTCAATTTGTTTCTTTCGCCGGTGTTTTCTTTTTCCTATTTTCGCCTATTTGCGTGTTAGTTATTTTATAAAAGAAATAAAAAACGGTTTCCCGTCGGGTGTTTGATAGCCTGATCAAAACATGCGTGATGTTGGGAGAACACTCGAGAGCTGTGAAAGCATTAGTATGCATACATATGCAAACGCCCTAAGAAGGGATATGAGATTCTATTTATTTGACAAAAGAGTATATAAATACATAACGAAATAGTTTATTTGATGCTCTTTTTTAAGTAATACCACATGGTTATAGATAACAAGACTAATTTCCCCTTAATCTACGTACAAATAATCGTTTTCGGTTGACCAAAAAACCGCACGTTGAAACAACCAACGGCAGAAAGGCCCGCTTTTGTCTAAATACTTGAGCAACTGACGAATAAGTTTTAATGTCACCAAAACGATGCTCGATTTGGACTCTAAGACGTCGTAGCTCTCGGTTTGCTTTTCTCTCGCGTCTGGTCCGGGCGATTCTGTGTGGTCTTACTAGTGGGACGATAGCAGGATAGCCGCCATCAGCCAAAATCCGTGTATTTCTGGCAGGGAGACGTTTCTGGCGCTGAAAGCCGATGCTCGGTAAATAGCGATAGGTTGTAGCATCATTTAAATGACCAGGAAATCTGTAAAGTAGATGCGAACATTCCGATATTATACATTAGATTTTCAAAAAGTAAAACAGCACTATGTTACAGTTTCCTACCCTGAAACTAGAAGAACTATCAGTCCATCAGCATCGACAATCATTTGGGTGGAGATAAAGTGTGTTTTCTTGTCCCCACGGTAAAATTCTGCCTGTAATCTTCCTGTCGGACGCCTTATTCTGTGAATCGTTGCATCAATAATGCCAACAGCATTGGGGTAGTGTTCCCATTGACCAAGGAAAGTAGACCATTGTCTAAGATTGTGCCATGTAATGTATCTTCGGAAATGAATAAAGAGAATTGGTACTATATGAAAAATTTCCTCCTGCACGGTGCTCTTACTGATACCAAACATACAAGCCAGGGAGTTGTAGTTAGGGTAAATTCTTAACCAGATAAACACCAATAACACTCTGTTGCGCACATCCAGTATACAACGTCTCCTGCGATTTGTGACGGGCATCCTAGGATACATTCTAGGCTTAGTGACATTGAATGCTATTGTTCTAACAACGTCTTCTAAACCATCTGGTGTTTCCGCTGTTAGGTACCAAAAATATTGCGGGTTTCTCTTCAATTTAGTCCATACATCTACACCAACATTTCTTTGAAATGCAATTTGTGGAAAAAGTAACTGAATGAGCGGAGTATGAAAATCACAAACGTGAAGAGCTGTAACAAGTGTTGTAATTAGATTAACAATTGGCAAGCACGGAGGTGGTAGTAGGCTATCTGTAGCGTTTTCCTCTAAAACAATTTCCAGGAAGGAGACAATTGCTATGATAGCATTGGTTAAGCAAATAGGAAATGGAGGAGGTAGTCCACGATATCTATCCATTAAAACTCTACTAATAAAACATGGATTGTCCAAATGAATGCGGATTACGAAACGAAAAGGTTATGTTCTTTCACACTTTACATATTATATATTATTTCAAAAGAATGCTAGGTGATCGTGAGGATTTGGCAAAAAGCTTTCTGTATCATCAGAAGCGTATAAACGATGAATACATGACAAACATACAAGCGTTATCATTACCACAGCTTGTGTCGATTATTCACAACGATAATTCTAGTGGATTATGTGGATTAGTAGTTTTCAAAGCACAACGAAAGAATGTTCCAGGTCGACACATATTTTCCGACACTTTCTACTTGATATGTGCAGCGATTTTCTGAATCGGTTCCACATGCTATTCATCAGGACATTGCTGGACGTACAAAATGGCGGAAGAAGAAGGCAATATCTTTATGAGGGCAGCTCTAAGCAAAACGATACATCTAACTTCTAACACTACTACAATGACTTCTGTAGACGAAAACCCTTCCTCCTCTGGATTGCAATTGACAAAGGAGCCACCAAGCAAGAAGTCGTGTAAGCAAAATAAGCTACGAAGCACAACAGTGGAAAGAATGTTACTTGGTGAGGGGTTAAAACAATATGGCAGGGATATGAAAGCTACAGTACAGTTTATGCAACGCCATGGCGAAGTTTTGGGAAAAGACCTGAAAGCATACTACGAATCGGTAGGGGAGGTTGGTGGACCATCGGTGAGCAAGGCTATCGACAGAGTTCGTCGACTTATGAAAAAGAAGTTAGACGGGAGGTAGGCTCATTATATATTTGTAAAGGCCACTGGGTACGTTATCAGTACAATTCATGTTCTCATCTTTGATTCAGCGCTATCATGGTGCTTAAATGACACTGATTCTTGTTTATGCTCTGCATGTAATAGGAGTTCTCAAAAAGATCAGTGTGAAACAACTCATGCAACTGAAGAGTTTGTAGAAAGCGATGAATCAGACGATATGGATGGTTCTTGGGAAAAGGCAGCTTTTTCAATCAGAAAAAAAGACACCCGCCTGGTCAATCCAACAATGAAAGACAAATTGAAGAGAGAGGATATTTTGTCTACTCTTCGTGCCAGCGACTCTGACGAAAGTACAACGGCAGCTGCTAAACAAAAGTTTGTACACAGCCGGTTTTATTCAGGAATACACCTTATCAATTTACTTATAAGCAATATTATGTTTTATTCCAAATAGGGGAAAGAAAGGCAAGCAAAAAGCCAGCAAACGTCAACGAATGGAAGAAGCTCTATCTTCTTTGCCAGCGTTAATCGCAAACGCCAATAAAGCGGCGATAGACCATAGTCGTTGTGTTAAAAAGATGATGGGCGAAAGCTCATCAAATGAAGATTGAAATAAATTAAGATATGTGTTTTTTTGCGTGATTAATTTGTGAATAATTTTGGTTGATAAGAGACGGACCGTTTAGAGTCGTTTTCATATGACCTTGAAACGAACATGACCAACTAGTTTGTAGTAGTCGATAACATTTGAACAAAAGAAAACAATGGATTTGGAGTCTACTAGCACCTATTACCTAGCCATTCTTTCGCGGTCAAATGAAAACTGAGGGTAAGGTGCGTCATTTTTTATGACATGCTTGATTTTTTTTCATCCTCCAGTGTTGCACGAACTATAGTGGTTTTCATAAACCCATAAAACAAAGTGTACTGGTTTGATAAAGTTTAATAGTCAAGAAATATATTAGAAAACAAAGAACCAAAATGTTTAAAGTGTTATATAACGCAAGTGTATTTCACGGGTTTTTATGAAAACCACGCTAAATCGGGAAACTCTATTTATGTATTTCTTAAGCGCAGTTCCTATCGTATATCAGTTCGGTCACCTTTAGGTGACATGGGCATCACTGGTCAAAGAGATGCATTAATTGTCATTGTTATATTTTTCCATTACAAATTCTACAAACGATGATCTTATAATAATACCAAGTGTCGTTAACATTCTGGGAAAAATTCTATTAACAAAAACAAAGGCTTTGTTTAAGGGATTAGTGCCTGGCAATAACTTTAGAAAAGTCGCTAAATCGGAAAACTCTATTAGAGTTGTCCGTTTTAGCGGCACTGGCACAAGGTATGCCAGACTTGTAATTGACATAAGTTAAAGCCGATTCAAAGTTATTGTCTTGGACCCATTCATTTTAACAAAAGGCTTGGCGATTATCAACAATAGAGAGTGAATTCCCATCCCGTCCAAGTGCGAAGTGCAATTTTGGCCATTGTAATGGCGCCATATACTTTAATTTCCACATTTTCGATTTCCAGTTATGTGGAAATTATTATCAAAATTTGAAGTACTTTTTTGTTGTAAAATGTGAAGAATTAATTCGTGATTACATTCATGTTGCTGTCGTTTCATTTTAAATTTTTCCCCTTTTTTCTTCTTGCCATCCGAGCATTTCTGTAATGGTGTGGAAAGTCATGTCCGGGTAAACTATTACTAGTTGAGCATTTTAGCTTTAGAAAACTGTTGTCCTTTTCCAGTTTCCCGTTTGGCGTATGGACGTGACAGCTGTCATGCTCTTTGCATGGTTGGTTTGCACTTCAAAAAAAGAATTTGACAGAAAACTGTAATATCAGTGTGAGCAGAAAACTGCGTGTTTTGTTTCTTGCATAACTTTGACTTTGAGGTGAAATTTTGTTGAACCACTTCATGTAAGGAAAGACTTCTAGCAAAGCTAAAGATTACAAACAATTTACGGGGTACGACAAACCTTGTACACCTTGAGAAGGGTGACAAAAGCTCTGTTTATTACATGGTCAGCTATGGTCTTTGGTACCCAAGACAGCCTCACCAGAGGGAGAGCTTATCTTGTTTCGTAGAATAGAATTATCCGGATTGCCGACAGGTATATTCATTATTTTCTTGCCGTTTTGGTATAAATTAAACGGGGTGCGTTCTCACGGGAAGGTCGAATTTTTGACCGGTTGAAAAATCGACCTGGATATGCTGTTGGTACGAAAATTTAACCGGTCAAGCTGTTCACATGATAAGACTTCGATACCAGTCAATATATCGACCGTGCCGGCTAAAAATTCGTTCTCACGAATATCATTTTGCAAGTTGAATATTTGCTGTGGTTCAAATTTTCGTGCGATTATCACGGACCCAGGTGCATAACAAAACGACTAAATAAAACGTGCCAATTTTGTTTTGACCGGTCAAAACTTTGACCAGTTTAGTGCGAACTGTACGTGAGAAACTCAATGAAAATTAGTCAAATCTTTCATTTCTATCATTTGCATTTAATTGCGCACATGTGAGATGCAAAACACGCTATAATTCTCTGCTACGCTGGCAAAACTAACAATAACAATGACGACTACCTAACCTGGGTTTTAGCACTTACGTGATACATGTGCAAAGACATTAGAAGAGATTCAACGCTTCGAATGGAAATAAAAAACTTGCAGGCATGAATATGTTGAGCCTTCTAAATACGTTTGTGGCTTTGAATTCTGCAGAAAAAAACTTACTGAAATAGAGAGTTTTTGATTATATTAATTAACAAACAGAAGACGTAGTTGCGAGCAAATCTGCTCCAAATCAAAGCTACGAAAACAAGCAGAAAAACGATAAAGGAATATAGGGACTGATGTGAAGCTGAAATGCAAACAGCATCGACAGTATCACTTATCGTTCAAGTAATATACAGGGCGCGTAATTCTCTGTCGCAAGGCAGCGTTATATCTGTGTAAAGATCCGGAACTGTAGGCAAACCGGTAAAGCGCGCGCCATCGAGTTCCTCGGCCCCGTATTTTTTAAACTCAGTTTGAATACAGACAAGAGAATATTAATTCGTAAGTAAAAATTTTGAACATAACCTCCTGCAAAAAAGGAACTGTGATAACTAATCTGAATTTGACTATGAAATAATTCTCAGTATTTTCCGCACATAAACATGGCAAGGTCCGGATATAAGTTAGGATATGTTTGAAAATTAAAAACAACATTTCCCCTCCAAAAATGTGGAAAGATCTTAGTTTTACATTTTTCCAATGCTTGCTATCAATCAGCAGATGAATCTCATTATTTTTGTCTTGACTGTCTTGACTGGATGACAAAACCGGTTTGACTAGGGGGCGAAAGCTCTCATCCAGAAAGAGTCCTTTTGTAAACTTGTAATTCAGCTGGTAAAAATTCCGCACGAGACAGGATATGACGCCTATTGATAGCAGGCAGTTTGTGCTATTTTCCAAGTTTCAGTATTACACGATGATCAGCCCGGGGGGGACTCCATTGTAAAACGATCGGGTATGCTCGTCGGAAATTTTCAAAAATACCCCTAAAAGATACCGGAAGTGTTTTTAAAAGGGCGTGGCCGGACGATTTTTTAACCCCTAAGAGATACCAGCGATAACAAGCAATGAACATTATTATTATGAACACAAAATTGAACGGTCGACATGCTTTTGTTGGGCAAATGTCTTCCGTTTGAGAACAAGATATTATAAACGATGGGCTCTTTTGATACCCTAAAAGATACCAGGAAATGCTGAAACTCTAAATTTCAATTTTAACACCCTAAAAGATACCAAATTGCTGATTTTTACCCCTAAGAGATACGACGAGCATACCCGATCCTTTTACAATGGAGTCCCCCCCCCCCCGGGATGATCAGTGTTGGTATTTTTACTGGTATCCTTATTGGTCGTTTTAGTGTTTTTATGATAGAGAGAGAACAGTGGCTTGAAAGTTGAGGTGTGACTTTGAAACAATAGTCCCTTATTTTGTGCCAAACTCGCTGTTGTGCCGCTAAAACGGACATCCCTATTTGATCACATGCACATGTAAAATTCGCGTTATAAATAATAAATAGAAAATACTTCATGGAAAGTGCGCACGTTCGGTTTTTATTCACGAGTTGTGAAGTATCATAAAGCGAACGAGCGAGTCTTCGAGCGAGTGAGTTTTATGATACGAAACAACGAGTTAATAAAAACCGTACAAAGCACTTTCCATGGTGTTTTCTGTTTATCACATACAAATCGAGATTTCTATAAATTTTTTGCTTTCCATGGTCAAGATTTTGATTTCAAAAACCCTACAAAACAAAATTTAAATTACAAACAGACATCAAAACAAAACAAAAAAATAATATTTATTTGTATAGGTAGAGTGAGCGCACTTAATCCGTGAAATTGTACTAGCTAAATAATGCAAAATAGCACTAATAAACAGTGGAAAACAAAGGATTTTTTGCTATTTATTTCTATTTAGATATTGTACTTTTTCACGGGTAAAGTGCGATCACTCTAATAGCATGGTTTGTAGTGATATTTGGGATAAATACCACGAGTGATATTTCAAAATTGTTAAACAAAATTTCTTGAAACTTGGGACAATTTTGAAATATCACTCGTGGTATTTATGCCAAATATCACGTACAAAACATGCTATTATTTGTTAATAATAAAAACTAAGAAATTAATTTCTGAAAATTTGATGAAAAACCATATCAAACAATTGTCAATAAAAAGTTGTCATTCGCTCGGCAGTCAACTCTATTCCATATTTGGGCAGGCATTACCTTATTTGGAAGTCGCGTTGATCCATTTTTGCTGATTTTTCGGCAAAACAGTCGAAAATTTGACCAAAACTTGCAGAAATTGTAGCTACGAAACACATCACATTGTCCACCATCTTGAAAATTACTTAGAAACCTCGCTTTTCAATAAACAGGAAACCCAATGGTAAATACACAGGGAGCCCGCGAAAGGCAACAATTGTTTGATATGAACCGCGAGGTTGAATCGCTTTACACTCAACTACTTCGAAAAGTGAAAACATAGCTTTCAAGCCTGAGCAGATATAATAAGAAAAGCTAACAATATTCAAGACAAGTAGTAAAAAGAAATCATTCAAAGTCAAAACTACATTGAGAAGGTAAAACCAGTAATTTTGTTTTCGATTTTAATTTGGTCTGAATGACTTCACTGAAATCAATCAGTGAAAAACAGACTCGCGAACAAATTGTCATTTGTGACTAAAAACGGCATAGTTTGAAAAAAAAGATGACAAAAAACTTTCTAGATAAGAAAGACAATAAATGCATAAGTGTAGAAAAAAACCTTTTTATTGCCTTTCATGAACTTTTCAGCTATGTCAATTCTTCAGTTTGAAGCTATTTTGACAAACGTTCACTTCACGTGTCGCTATGCTTGATCATTTATCATTTATAAGTTCTGGTCCTTCTCTCATAACGTGAAATTGTTCATGCAAATTAGAACAAAGGGACCCCATACAATAGCGGTACCGATTATAGAAATTCTTGTAGATGGAATACAAACCAATTTTAGATATGGTAACTAAATTGTTTTTTCCACGCAATTTATTAAAAACGCCATAGCTTTCGCACAATTGACATGAGTTCAATGCAGAACAAACTATACATTTGAAGAAGTGAAAAAATGATTCTTCTATTATTTATGTGAAAAAATAGAGGAAGATTTTGAACTCGGCCCTTCTAAGAATTTATAGCTTATTTCAAACAGTAGACGCTGCTCATAGAGAGTATTGCCTGGGGTGCACACAAAATTCATACACAATAGTGGAGGTGTAGAATGGTCTCGGCAAGATTCAGTAAAGTTTTGAAGTCTCGGCTTTTTAAAATCAGCGTCTCGGATTTAGCATTTTTCGCGGTTCGAAATCTCGGATTTTTGTAATGTGTGGCTCGAAATCGTTAAGAATATCAGATTTAATTTGCGTAATACCTGTGTAGCTATGCATGGATCGGAATACTCGAAATCGAATTTCAAATTGAGAATTTTGACAATCATATTCAACAAAATTCAGTTAAATGCTGAAAGAAATTTTAATTTAAATTAATTTAAAGAGTCTGAATGAACGACGCGATGCAAGGAAAGTTTGAATTAATTATCAAAGAAAATGATCAGACTTTGTTTTAGTCGGTCATTCATTCTGATTTTCATTGAGCGTTTATTCAGAATTTCTTTTTGTTGGTCGGGTACTAGAGCTGTCGTCGTTGTAAAGATTTTGGCCCTGCGGCCGGCGGATCCAATGATCTGTCCATCCATTCAGACTTTCCGGCCTGCTTTGATGTTCAATTCAAAGGTTCTTTCCATAGCTACCATTAATTTATTCATACCGGTTTTCTTTCAAACTTTCTTTCTATAGCTATCGGTGATTCATTTAGTCTTTCTTTGATGGTTTTTTCCTAACTTTTTTTCTATCGTGCACTGACTCATTTTAGACTTTTCGAGCTTTGTCGGTCATTCATTCAGACTTTCTTTATTGTGTCAGTCATAATTGAGACTTTCTTTGGTCATTTCTTTAAACCTTTCGGTATAAGTTGTTCATTCAGAATTTTTTTAAACTTTCAACTGAATTCTCTTTTGACTTGCCCTATCGGTAAGTCATGCCGACTTTCTTTTTCCTTTTATTCAAACTTACTTTCACTACTGATATATATAGCAGTTATTCATATATATTTTCTATTCTACTCAGACAAGCTACTGGCTATAGCTGTTTACTGTGAAAAGGTTGTCTCGTAAAAGGACTACTGATCAAGTAAGCGACGACCATTTTAATTTTTTGTCTAAAATCTGACATGTTCTAGTCTTTTACCACGATCCTATTCCGAACGTCAAATAGTATCTAAAAAGCATGCGGTTCAAATTTTTGCGCTTTTATCAAAATATGTCCACTCCGCTATTGCTCTGTCCCGACTTGGCCAACATATATTACCTTATAAGCGCCGACTATGCATTCCATCCTGACATTATTACATCCTACCAACGTGTTACCTAACTTAAACAAATTTCCCCCCGAGAGACTGTAGCATGTACTGCAACTATACTTCATCAGTTTTCTGTCATGCATAAATTATTGTTCCAGACACTGAACAGTAGTTTTACAGCTAGGCTCCTACTCCCCTAAAATTAGTCTAAACCAAAACTGATTTAACTGAATCCTGTATACGGCTGGACATCCTCGCGCAGGTAATGACCCACGATGCGGTGGTATTTCTGTTTAAGATTACTCTTTATTCTAACTGGTTCTCAAGTAGTACTTGCGTAAGCTGCGCTATAGTTGACGTCCTGATCCTCCCTTCGATGTCACAAACTAGCTGGTCGCAATTTGCGCAAGGACACATGATTAATTGTATGAGGTACAATTCTCGGGTTCGGTTTTTCAGAGTACCAGGCCTGACAGTAAAATAAAGTCTCAGGCTCGGATTTTATTCGATATCCCTAATAGTAAATCTTTAGCCCTAAAGAGTTTTCATCTCACAGGTAAAGTTTTGCACTACTTTTACGCGATTTAATATTTACAAGAAGGAACTAAAAATGAAAAAAATCCGATCCTTTCACAAGTACTTCAGTCTTAGCCCACCTCTTTCACTCAGATCATGTATAACCCAAATCAGTCATGGACGCATGGGTTTCCAGTCAGACACCATCCTCCTGAAAGGTAGCTAGAATATTTGGCAGCACATTCATTATCGTTGAGTCCTAAACATAGTTAATCAAAGCAAGAACATAATTAATATGAACACCGATTAGTTGCATAATATGAGTGTAATTTTTCTCCCTATCTTACATACTACATAGGAAGAAGAAATATAATTAAAATGAGCTAAAACCGTGCCTAAAACATAGCAAAGAGCACACAAAAATATCAAAACAAACAAACAAACAAACAAAACCATATCATCAAATACACTGTAAATTTTAAAGAGTAGTTTTTACTCCGAAAATCGAGTAGGCAAAACCAGAGGAGGATGGACAGTGGCGCGCAAAGGATCATGGTTCAAAATGAAATTCTAACTCAGTTGACTCCAACCACCGAGGTGATAACATCAATAGAGGTTCTCAAACAACAACACTATCGATCAAGAATATAGATTTTCGAGAATAATGACTTAGTAATAATACACTGTGTCGATCCATCATATCCATTCGAATTGACAGCACCAAGTTTACCTTCCCTGGCGATGCCGGAAAGTCATCTACTGCCATTTCAGCTTTGTAAATATATTCGCCTCCAGAAAGGCGCCTTCTGGTCGTTCCATCGAGCGATACATCTATCCAAAAGTTTGCAAACCTTAATTCTCCATGTCTTGTTAGAGTACACAGAAGCATTATTTTTCAGATAAGCTCTTTTGTAAGTTTTATCAGTTAGTTCATAGCTTTGATTCGTTACTCACAAGTTATCAGTTATGAAAGTCGAGATACCGATATTATAACTACCGAAGTGTCTCCGTGTCCGGCAGCCGGACAAGGTTTTCGAAAAAACTCCGTGTCCGGCAGTCGAAATATTTTTAAAATTAATGACCAATCCGTGATTCTAATTAGTTAAAACCTTGCTATCTCTGTTGAGATTTCTAAAAGCTTTAAAAATACTGATATGATGTTCTTTTGGAATTATTTATCTGCGCTCGGCTCTCTATACCAAGACGTCGACACTTAGAAAATTTTCGAGTGTAACTTGACTGCCGGACAAGAAATTCAAAATACTCCGTGTCCGGCAGCCGATTTTTTTGCCGAAAACTACTTGAATTCAGTCCAATTGAACTTCAATCTCTTTGGTTGGATGCAAAAACACTTTTGAGGAACTAGTGCAGCAATTATTTGATTGAATACAGAATAGCGACTTGTAAGAGCCAGACTGCCGGACAAAGAAAACCAAAATACTCCTTGTCCGGCAGTCGATCTTTTTTCTTCAAAAACTCGAACAATCTTATAAATTTAGTCCATTTATTTATTTCTTTAGATGTTAAAATACTTCTCACTCGCTGTCAATGTATTTATTTGGCAGTTATTTGAATATTACTCAAATTAAGACTGCCGGACAAGAAAACCAAAATACTCCGTGACCGGCAGTCGATTTTTTCTTCCAGAATTTGCATGAATGCCGCAAATTCAGCCCGAAATCTTTTTTAGGATGTTATGATACTTTTGCGTACTACAGGTGTAGAACTATAAGAGTTTTTGAAGAAAAAAGATCGACTGCCGGACACGGAGTATTTTCGTTTTCTTTGTCCGGCAGTCTGGCTCTTACAAGTCGCTATTCTGTATTCAATCAAATAATTGCTGCACTAGTTCCTCAAAAGTGTTTTTGCATCCAACCAAAGAGATTGAAGTTCAATTGGACTGAATTCAAGTAGTTTTCGGCAAAAAAATCGGCTGCCGGACACGGAGTATTTTGAATTTCTTGTCCGGCAGTCAAGTTACACTCGAAAATTTTCTAAGTGTCGACGTCTTGGTATAGAGAGCCGAGCGCAGATAAATAATTCCAAAAGAACATCATATCAGTATTTTTAAAGCTTTTAGAAATCTCAACAGAGATAGCAAGGTTTTAACTAATTAGAATCACGGATTGGTCATTAATTTTAAAAATATTTCGACTGCCGGACACGGAGTTTTTTCGAAAACCTTGTCCGGCTGCCGGACACGGAGACACTTCGTATAACTACAGCGGAAATATAATGTTTGGCAAATTTAGCAAAGCTTATATGTAAAACTGATGCTGAATGAATCAGGGATTTTCTTGACGTAGGTTTATTATATTTGCTTTTTGTAGGCTTCTTGCCTGGAATTATTAAATGTCGCCATGAGGAACATGCTTTCTCTCCGACGAACAACTGAAGATTAATGGACCGGACTGCTTCTGCTTTGAATTGGAAGCGTTCTTACTAATAAAAAACATAAAAGGAAGGCTTTTTAGGCGTGAATGAAGCTTCATAATAATAATATCCCTTCTAGTATTTTAAGGTTTCTTGGATTTTCCAAGTTTACTATTGGGAAACCTGACATTGACCTGAGTATGACGCGGTATTTTTGTCACCTTCTGGAACAAGATGGCAAATTTTCTTAGTTTTCAAACCGCTCTATCTCTAAAACCGCTGCGGGGGCAAAGGGGGGCAACCACTTAAAATCATAGTTCAGTTCTTGAACTTTCCAGATATGTAAATTTTGTTGGCTTATTCGCTAACAATATGTGATTTCACATGGTTTGAAAGTACCTACTCTGCAGAGTTTATCTCTGCGAGAAGTATCATGCGTGACTGAAAATGATGACAAAAGTTTAACTGAAAATATCACTTGTCTTTCCGATATTTAATGTCAGTTCGACTCCTTGATAACTCAACATTGATTCTGAAGACTTAAATTGCAAAGTTTCAACTAAATTCAAAAGAAAAATTCCGTATTTATCGCCTTTGTATGTATTTCGAGTGAATAATCTGTCACGCCAGAAGCGACCTTGAAGGAGCAAGTTTGATTGGTCTAACGTATCACGTGGGAAGTGTCCATCCTCCTCTGAGGCAAAACGGTGACAGAATGACCCTGATTTCGATAAGAACTTCTCTCAATTTGTAATTAAATAGGCCAGGTTTTGTGACAAAATTACCCGGAATTTGGAGTCGGGGATTGATCGATTAATTGCTGCGAGCGAAGCGAGCAGCTTACTATTCGTGCAAAGCTCGAGCTTTTCAGCGATTTTCTCGTGACGTCAAAAAACGTCACCATAATCAGTTAACGTTAATGCATGGTCAGTGGTCACTGGATATACAAGTTGTGGTTATAAAAGAGTGTTGGTAAGTATGTTGTAATGGATTTCTTTTGTATCTTTGACTGGTAAATAATTAGGGAAATTTTGCTTATTGTTCTTTTAATTTTAGTCAGTCTTTGAATCAATTTTGAGGTAAGTTGAAACTTAAGTTTATGTGCTATCATGTTCGATATCATGTCGAATTCAACCCTCATTCGTCAGTGCAAATATTTATAAAGGTCACAGGCTAGTGACGTTTTACAGGCAGTTTAGTGATGGTTTTAGAGAAAGACAATGATCTTTTATGAGTTTGTCCGCACTTTTGTTGCTGCCTGTAAAACGTCACTACTAAAGAAACAGCCTTTGACCTTTATGAATATTTGTAGATAGCACAAAAGCTTGGGTTTCAGCTTACCGATCTAACACGATCACGCAGCTTGATAATTCTCTCAAAACTGATTCAAAGACTGACTAAAATTAAAAGAACAATAAGCAAAATTTGTATTAACAATATCGCTAATTATTTACCAGTCAAAGATACAAAAGAAATCCATTACAATTCACTTACCAACGCAATTTTATAACCACAACTACTTGTACGTTTACTTAGGGTTTCACGGGTTAAATTACCCACTCTCAATTGTTGCTGTATAGCTTGCATACTCGCAGCACTTCACTTTCTATTAGAAATGGCTAGTATAAATTTCATTTTCAAAAACAGCAAAAAGCTTTCTTACACAAAGAAAATAAAAAGTCCCCTATTCATTCTACAAAAGACTTAAAAATTCTTTACTGATTTCAATTCCGTTAAATAAACTTGAATTCCTTTGCGTGAAAAAAGATAGAAAAGGTCAAGGAAAATTGTCTAATCTAGAATAATTTTAGATATCAGAATCAAAAGATCGATAAGCCTCACTTTTTCTGGATTTTTTTCTCCAACTGATGGAAATAACGATCACGCGAACGCTTTTCAAATTTCTCTCCTTGGCATAGTACTTTTTACTCTACCGTAAGAGTAAAAACTACTCTCTAAAATTTACACTGCATAATATGAAGCACAGAAAAAAATCGTTTG
Source organism: Telmatactis stephensoni (assembly GCA_029948255.1). Classification (NCBI taxonomy): domain Eukaryota; kingdom Metazoa; phylum Cnidaria; class Anthozoa; order Actiniaria; family Isophelliidae; genus Telmatactis; species Telmatactis stephensoni. The sequence continues at coordinate 15,307 of JALIZF010001722.1, read as the reverse complement.
TATTCGACGAGGATTCAAACCTAGACTTTTTGTAATCGGTATGGTCCGGGGTTCCTGTGTTCTAATTTGCATGTAAAATTTCACTCTATGAAATTCACATGTGAAATACAAAGGATACGAAAAAACTCTGTTGTTTCAGTTTTATTTCTAGACGGCATTTTGGAATAATTGACGTTAACTCCATGCTAACCCTGCACCAACGGGTCTGTTGTCTAATTTCACAGAGGTATCAACGTAACAAACTCGAAAGATCTATTCTCTACTTTCATAAGAATAATAATGCTTTCTGTTTCTTTTTGTTCGTTTTTCTTTTTTTCTTTTTCTTTTTTCCTTTTAGGAGGGACGGGGTTATTGTAATTCATGCGAACAAACCAAAAAAACGGGAGGACGATATGTCCAATGGATGACAAGAACAAAGTTGGGACTTGTGACGCCCCTGTCATGGTGCTGTCTCATTAATCATCATACATGTTTTAAATCATTATCCTTTCTTTTCCTTACGTCCTCGTGTTCAACTCTTCTTTTTGCTTGATCGCAGTGGACAAGGAATGTTTACAAAATCCATCTTACCACCACAACCCCAAAGAAGATGCAGGATTCTTCTCACTTTTATCGATGTCATGGATGAACAGACTTTTAGAAACTGGATATCAGCGTCCATTAAAAGTCGATGACTTATACAGACTGACCAATGATAATAAAGCAGAACACATAGCAGAAGAGATTAAAGATGCTTGGAAGGAAGAAGTGACTTCTGCAATCAAACAACAACGCCGGCCTCGACTTTGGAGAGCACTGCTTCACATCCTCTCCTCCCAACAATATGTACTTATACTTTTGCTAAGATTTTGTGCCGAATCAGTGAGGGTTTTCAATGCCATTTTACTATGGTTTTATTTGAAGATGCTTGGCCAGGGATCTCACCAAGTTTACTACATGGCGCTGATTGTATCATGTTTTTCCTTGGGGTTGGTGATGTTCGTTCTGATGGATAGGCACCAGATATATCAGTGCTATGTAGCTAGCATGCGACTGAAGATAGCACTAATCCAATGTATGTACCAGAAGGTAGGGATTAAATATCCAACATGATGGACTGTTCGTGAATAATCACCAAAGTGAGGGTGTGTAAAAGGTGAAGTTTTAAAAGGTAAAGCACAGAAGTACCTTCAGCTAGAAGCAAAGCTAGAATGGCCTTTTGGCAGGTCTTGCGTGACATTTTAGATTTTAATCCAACAAAAACAAAAATACAATATTTGAAAAGAACACACAAAATTAGTAAACCCTCTAAAATTTGGGATTCCTTGGATGCATCTGACAGGAACTCCATATATCAAAAATGGAAGTGATTATTGCTGTCAATTGCCTAAAATGCTCTTTTAAATATAAAATAACGTTTAATGATAAAGTCTTCATTTGATATATGAAAAAATCCACTTTAAAAATCTCCCTTCCCCATTTTTTCCATAGCGAAAAAGATGTAACCCCCCAATTCGAGTTGATTTTGGAAAACGTACCCCCTTCTGTGAACACCACCACCTTGGTGATGATTAAAGAACAGTTTCTAATTAAACATTGTTAAAATTAAACTTGTTTAAATCAAACGCATGTTGTTATACGCCGTTTGGTGGTCACCGAATGTAAGAATTAAATCTTGGCGAGAGAGCATAAATAAGAGAGGGAAACTTCTTAATACTGCGTGCGCCATGATAATTCCCGGTTCAGGATGCAGTTTAATTTTCGTCTTACCCTACTCCCGTGCGTCATAAATTTGAACAAATGGGATTTCAAAGATTTGAGCTTTTAAAAATCGATCCCTCGATCGACTTCAAGTTTATTCCAAATCCCACGAGAAAACCATATGATTTCCTATTGATAATATACGTGAAAAATATATCAGGAAAGGAATGAGATCTTATCATCTAAATGAGCGAATATTTTGAATTATCATGGCACGCGCGGTATTAAGAAGTTTCCCTCTCTTATTTATCACCTCTTGATCTTGGCCGTTGTTGTTTACAAGTTGTTCATATGCATCCGCAGCATGATGGAACCAACAGTGTTGGGAGTTGTTGGAGAACGTCTGCAACTAGCTCGGGGCATATGTTAAACCTTAAGGTATATGTTAAACCTCGTGCGACTCTTAAGCTTTTCGAGGGCTTAGCATCCCACCAATTACATCCATGACACAATGGACGCACGCTGAGTGTTGACCATTTCCTCATAAGAAATCTTGCTCGTAAGTTGTGTAAATGCATCTACTATGATGGTGCCAATTGCAACAGTGTTGGGAATTGTTCAGAAGAACATATTGTTTTGAGGGAGCTTCTGCAACCAGCTCGGGACTTAAGACATGTTCGCATCTTGTTTGAGCTTTGAGCCAGTTTCTGATTCAAACCATTATCAATCTCTGTTATCTTTTAGACCCTGAAAACAAGACGCCATGTTCTCTCGCAAGTAACATTTGGACACATTCAAACTTTGGTGTCTAATGATGTAGACAAAATAGAGGAGCTAGTGTTGACGAGTTCATTCTTGATATCAACACCATTTGTCATTATGGCTTGCATTTTATCCTTGTGGTTGTTGATTGGTTGGCAGTCACTTGCTGGCATCTGCTTCGCTGTAGTTCCCTTAGCACTAACAACACTTGTGGCTGGAACATTCACCAAATTACGACAGAAACAAGCACGGTGTACAGACACACGCCTTGGTATTGTTCACGAGATCATCTCGGGTATAAGAGCTGTTAAGGCGTTTGCATGGGAAGAAAATTACATCAGTAAAGTGAAAAACATTAGGAGGTAAGACATCACATCCCGCAATAGCCTTAAAAATTATTAAAATACAGTGTACTGACTTCGGTAACTCGATCGAACTGGGCTCACTCGAACACATGATATGATTAATATGATAACCTTTATTTTCAAACGATAAAATTTAAAACTAAAAGCTAGTGGGATCGTGATTGCGAAAATTCCAATTTCTCCTTGTTTTTAACCTATCCGGTTCAAAAGTAAATTTACCCCTTTAAATAGAGCTCTACTTTTTGGGAGTCGTAAACCTGGCAAAACGTCTTTCAGACGCACAAGAACTGATCAACTGTTGTAATTATGTAAAAAGTGTGGACAAGTCACTCGTCGTCACAGGAAAAAATGCCAATGCCCAACTTGGAGTTTGCCTGGGTCTCAACTGGGAATCTGGTCTATTTTACTTAGTTTACTTGGAATCGAAATCTGTAATACCCAAACTTGTGAAAATAGAACGGATTCCCAGGGATTGCCTTGTTAGACACAGGGAAGCCCCATGTTTCAGCCGAGCTGGGAACATTTTTTTCCTGTGCGGTACAGAATTTTTTAGGTTTTACTATATACATAAAGTTATATTTATTCACAAACAGTTTAATTTCTACTTTTCAGCAAGGAAGCAAGAGTCGTTTTTCACAAAAGCGCCTTTTATTCCATCAATACAACACTTGAAATGTCTTCAGAAGCTGTAACTACTCTGATTGCAATTATAACCATGATTTATGCTGGCTTCCAACTGTCGTCCATGGACATTTTTACAATCTCCACCATAGCAGGAATTCTGAATCTCACAATGCTTTACTATGTTAATTATGGATATCGAACGGTACAAGAAGCAAAAGTATCCCTTGAGCGAATTGAGCAGTTCCTTCAGTGTGGAAGTGACTTGTCTCAATTTACACATAAAAGTGCTTTAGAAACACAAACTGAACCAATGACTTTTGAAAGTAACCAGGAAAAGGATATTGGAAGGGAGTACAGTTATATAGGTCTAATGCATTTGTCAGCTGCGTGGGACAACAATCTAAACATCCTACACGACAACTGCCTGGACATAAAACAGAATGAGTTGGTGATTGTCACTGGACCAGTAGGAAGTGGAAAAACATCGCTTTTGATGGCTATTCAGGGTGAAATTCCAGCTACCACAGGAAAAGTGTCCACTCAAGGTCAAATTGCTTACGTCTCTCAAATTCCGTGGATATTCTCTGGAACCATTCGCGATAACATCATCTTTGGAAAGGAATATGACGAGAAAAGGTATCAAAGGATTCTGGATGTGTGCGTGCTTCAGGAAGACATCGAAAGGTTTCCGAAGGGAGATCTTAGTGTTATCGGCCAACGAGGTATCACCCTCAGTGGAGGTCAGCGTTCACGTGTTAGTTTAGCGAGGGCAGTATACGCAAATGCCGACATCTTTTTATTGGATGACCCATTAAGTGCCGTCGACGCAAAGGTTGGGCAACGCATTTTTGACAGGTGTATTTGTGCCGAGTTGTCTGGCAAACTACGAATTCTAGTCACCCACCACCTAAAATACCTTCCAAGTGCTGATCGCATTGTTGTAATGAAGGACGGTGTTATTGACTTCCAAGGATCGTATGAGGAACTGAAAGATGAAGATGGCATGGAACTGAACATTTTGATGGAAGATTCTACTAGCGAAAAGAAATCAATTGAAGATGGCAGTTTTACTGATTCAATTGAACAAAACTACGTGTTTGAGGAGGAAGCAATTGATTTTTTAGAAGAAGAGGAAGATAAGTCAGTAGGTCATGTGACATGGCAAGTCTATCGGAGTTTCTTCACAGCTGGCTCGCATGTCATATTTTTGGTTCTGTTTGCCATATTCTACCTGTGTGTTGAAGGTAAACTGTGAAAATATAAAACCATAGGTGATCAGTTCCGTTGTTGTGTTGTGAATGATGCATTATATACTTAACCAAAACTTTGTGGTTGAACCCTTAACCCGAACAAAGGTCATTATAACTAAGATCTCCATATTAAAAAAGAATTTTAAAAATCGGTAATATTTCGGATTCATATAGAGTTTGTAGTGTTTTAGCTGTTAGTGATTCTAATCTATTTAATGGTTGTTTGATAGTATTAATGTTATAATGTTTGCTCTAACTTTCCTAGCGTTTTTGTATTCTCCAAACCTCTTCCAGACGCGGCTGGCACACATGTCTCACATTCAACAAACTCGTCCTATAACCACTGGAATCTACGTTGGTTTGGTCATGGGAGCTCTGGTCTTATGTGGAATACGAGACTTCCTTGTGTACTGTGTAGTAGTCAGATCGTCGAGAAACCTTCATGGTAGGATGACAGAGGCTGTGATCAAATCTCCAGTGCTTTTCTTTGATACAAATCCACTTGGTCGAATTATGAATCGCTTTTCAAGTGACACAGGAAATCTGGATGACAAACTTACAAGAGTGATGGACATTGCTCTCTCCTGCACCATGAAAGTGTTTTCCATCACTTTCGTTGCACTTTTTGTAACCCCTTGGCTGATATTAGTTCTTATTCCTCTTGCTCTTTTACTTCTGTACTACTGCCGTTATCTGCTCAGAAACTCTCGTGAGATATATCGCCTGGAGGCCATAAATCGCAGTCCAGTTTACGCACACATTGCACAAACAGAGAGGGGACTAGAGGTGATTCGATCATTGGATTCAGAGGATGACTTCACAAACACGATGCATAGGTATGAACCATTCACGGCTCATTTTTTCAAAAAAGGGATCTTGCGATAATGAAAAGGAGGTCTATAATTAAGTCCATATATAGTACTAAACTGAAGAACCAAATTATGGGCTTCAATTAGTCTTTTCCATCCCAAAACGGGGATAATGAGGTCCATCATGGACATTAGCCGTTGGCTGCCTGAGAGCTCTCAATCTGCGTCAACAAATACAATTGTCTGAATGACCATTTAAGCCAAACCAAGGCGAGTTTTGGTCTAACATGTAGAGTACGTTGTTTAGACCTTAAGAGTACTAGTAAGGAGCAAGAATGGCACAGTTGGTTAGTGCGCGCTTTCGGTGCGAGAGGTTCCGAATTCGATTGCTAGTGAACTTCAAACATGCTTGTTTCGGTTTCGACTTCTTTCTTTTCTGTGAAGCTTTAATTAGTTTTAAATACTCGTAAGTAGGAGAATTGGGCAACTACTCCCCGCTCTTCGAAGGTAAATAAATTAGCCTTTCCCAGTTTTTGTATATGTACACTGATGTTGGATGAGGGTCAAAAACTTGATTTTGAGTTCCACAAAATACAGAAGCCATCCGAGGCTTGTTCTCACTTGTGATTATGAACGGTATTGAGTCTCTAGTTTCAGTAAATATACTATCCAATGTCTCAACATAATCAAATCATGGGCCAATAAAAATGTTAATGAGTGGATTTTCACTCGGAAAGATATTAGTACTGAATACATGTATGGTTCTTCGGGCGTGAAATATACTCGAACCGCGTCTGAAGGTTGGGATGTTACGTGAGTTTATTTCACACTCGAAGAAGCATACATTCATTTCTTATAAAAATGTTGTTTTAATTTGATAATTATATTTTAGGCTCTTGGATAGTTACACCAGGGCTTCCTTTCTTCGTTTATCGGTGATCAGCTGGTTTTGTCTACGTACTGACCTCATCTGTGCTTTGTTTGGCGTTGTTGTTGCTGTTCTTGGGGTGGTAGTTATCAAAGATGAAGGTAACATTTGAACAGAGTTCTAAAACAATAAATAGCGTTATAATTAAGCTTGAGTAATTGTTCGAAAACTCATGGCGTCTAATCCCCATGACGTCTTGGTTCCTTGAGGATGGTAATTGCTTCGTTGCAAATTGCGGCAATGCGATGTTTAATTACAATAGCTTGATGAAAAAATCTGCACTGACAATTTAATTCATTATGTTTGATTGCTTAAATTGCAGCTTTAACTGGAATGCTACTTGTGGCCACTGTCAATACTACTTGGGTCATTGCTTATGGAATTCAAAGGGCTTGTGATGTAGAAAACATCATGACATCTGCAGAACGTGTCTTGACCTACAGTTCTCTGCCAGCAGAGCCAGGCTACAGTAGACAAACACAACCACCAGACACATGGCCTGATCAGGGTTTGATCAGTCTACAGAATGTGTCCTTACAGTATATCCAAGATGGTGTTACTGTACTTCGAAATGTCAACTTGGAAATCCAACCACGTGAGAAGATTGGAATTGTGGGTCGTACTGGAGCTGGCAAATCGTCGCTGTTAGCCGCCATTTTACGCATGCCCGAACCTCAGGGTCAGATTCTAATTGACGATGTTGACCTGGGTACTATTAACATCCAGGCCGCTCGGAGGTCCATGGCCGTGATCCCCCAGGACCCAATTGTGTTCGTGGGAACTCTAAAGAAAAACCTCGACCCATTCAATCGTTTTACAGACGACGAAATTTGGATAGCATTAAAACAAGTACAGCTATGTGACAAAGTAGCTGGTCTACCAGAACAACTGCAATGTCAGATCAAAGAATCAGGAGCTGGTTTCAGTGTAGGTGAGCGACAGCTTCTGTGTTTGGCTCGAGCGTTGCTGCAAAGGTGTCGAATACTGCTTATGGACGAGGCAACCGCCAACGTGGACTTACATACGGACCAACGAGTTCAACATGTTATACGCCACTCGTTCTCTAATTGTACTGTGCTGACCATAGCTCATCGACTGGACACCATTATGGACTATGACAGGGTAATGGTGATGGACCAAGGTCACGTGGTTGAAGAAGGCGCGCCTGCGATACTTGCTGGTAAAGATGGCGGATATCTAAACGAACTGTTAAAAAGAAGTGGACATTGATAGAGAGACTCAAGTTTTGTTTTAAAGTGCAATTAACTTTTCTCTGTTGTGGCAACATAGTTAGTATTAAAATCTACTCCAAAGCAAAGACTTGGCACAGCTTAATTATTCTTTTAAAGGCAACATGTCAAATTATTTGTTAAGAAATACTCTTATAGCATAGGGCTCACCAAATGTCCGTGAAAGTTTTTAGAATGGTCGATATCCCAAGAAAAAAATTAAAATGTTCAAATCCCTACCCGGATCATGTATCTATAATGTTTACGTTTTCATTTGGCATATATAATGAGTTTCGTATGAGTGAAAAAAATTTGCATGCAATTACTAGCGCCTGACTGGGGTAGGGTCCTTACCATTTCGTTTAAAAAAACGCGATTTCTTTTAAATTGCGATACATCACAAATGTTAAAATCCATTTGAGCATTACTGAAAATTTGTCCTATTCGAGTTCTCTATAGCTTTAAAATCCTAGCTAACACACTCGCTTCGATTCCCTACCAATTAACTGAACAGTTATAAAGTGAGCCCTTTTGGTCAGAAACTGACCCCAAACCTTTGATACAAGTACGTAAATGCGTAGCCTTTCCAAATTATGGCCAGGATCAGGGATCAGAGGCCAGGGCTCAGGGATCAAATGGGTGGGATCGAGGATCAGGAACATTGGGTCAGGCGGATCAGGGATCAGCTCAGTTTTTTGCACCAAGGATCAGGGATCAAAAATGTCTAAAAATATGGGCTCAGGAATCAAAATTTCCGTAAAAATCCGGGATCAGTGAGACGAAAATATACCATGTTACGAGCCTGGTATTAGATGTGCACTTGTAATATCAAAAACGCTTTTAGATCTTAATAGTCCAGGTATACTTCACCTGCCACATACAAAGGATCCCCAAAGGATTTAGAACGAGGCTACGTACGAAAACTTTTGTCTTGTTACGAATGACTGAGCTTTATGCACGTAGCCTCGTCTTGATGCTCTTGATGTGGCAAGTGAAGTGACTCGGAAGTCAGCTATTCGATTTGCGTCATATGCATATTCATCTAGTAGATCCTAGTATGGCCAATTAATTTTCTGCTACTCTAGTCCATTATCTGATGTTTTTCCATTTTGTCAGACAACGGACTACGGTGTGCCTGTAATGACAAGATTATTAAGCGAGTTTGGGCGACATTACGTTCACTTTTCGCTGATTTTCGCGAAACTCTTCCTCAGTTCCTTGACGGACGCTGCGCTTTTAACACGATCGAGCGGAGACTGTGGAAGAGCCTTTCGATCAAGGAACGCCTGATGAAAATTTGCAATCTGCTTGTGAACAAAACACTGGAGCCCCTCACAGCTGGTAAACAGCGTAACATCTGCCCAAAAGTCAGTACCTTCCCGTATATTTAGATCAAAATCTTACAATGGAGACACTACGCTGGCAAACTGAATTGTCTACAGTCAGAGAACGTAACGAGTACGCCTTCAACAAGTCCCTATTCTGTGATGTCGAGTTCTCGGTGGTAGACTCGAATGGAGATAAAGCCTTGGTTCCGGCCAACAAATACATTTTGGCTATAAGCAGTCCTGTGTTTGAGGCGATGTTTTATGGACAGTTTTCAGAAAATAATCAATCAGTTATCGAGCTTCCAGATTGCACAAAGGAAGGACTTCAAGAACTGTTTCGCTATGTATATTCAGACAAAGTTGACCTAAATGTCAGTAACATTACTGAAGTGCTGTACCTTGCCGAGAAGTATATGCTGCCGTTCTTGGTGAAGAAATGTATGGAATATATCGAAAATGAGCTCAGGCCAGAAGATGTGTTTAGCATTCTGCCTCAGGTGTCCAAAATGAACGATGAAAAACTCGAGAAACATTGCTGGGACCTTGTTGACAGGGAAACCGAACGATCCATGTTTTCTGAATCGTTTCTGGGTGTCTCTAAAGAGATACTCTACCAAGTTCTTGCCAGAGATACTCTTAAGATCACTGAGATGCACCTTTTTCAAGCGGTCTGTCGATGGGTAGATAATAAGATAAAGGAGCAAGGATTAGACAACAATGGTGAAACAAAACGAGCCATTCTTGGAGAAGAGGTCATCAAACAAATTAGGTTCCCTCTGATGTCGCAAAAAGATTTTGCTCAAGCAGTGCTGCCTTGTGGGATTTTGGAGAAAGATGAAATTATGGAAGTGTTTCAGATCTTCAGTGACATTTCACCATTGACAAGCATGTTTAGTACTATGGAAAGAAGTTCTGGTTGTATGCTTATTCCAAGTCTTAGATTCACCATGGATGCTGAGGAAGGTACATTTTGGCATTATTTTGGTTGTGTGGATGCTCTAGACTTAACTGTAAACAAAGCCATTTATCTTGTTGGTGTGAAAATGTTTGGTAGGAAGAATGCAGAGTATGATGTTGAACTGAGCATTTACAAAAACAGCAACATTGTCTCCCAGCTATCCTCCACCTTTCTTACAGAGAATCAAAAAACTGACAACTTATATTATGGATATATTATCAATCTTGTTGAACCTATCAAACTAATCCCTCAAGTTGTTTACACTGTAGAGGCCAAAATAAGTGGACCTCCATCATTCTGCGGCACTGGTAGAGCTGTTGAAGCTAAAGTAGATGATATCATTATAAAGTATAAAGATTCTGTTAGGTCAACAAATGGAACATCAGTTGATAATGGCCAGTTTCCAACGTTTGTCTTCAAAAAGATTTAACTAGGGATAAAAAGATAAGGAAATAGTTATGTCAAGCTATTGATGACTGCTTTAACTTTTGTGTAATTTTGATGGGATTCATCTAAAAACTTAAAGATTTATTCATTCACTTCAACCAGGGGCGGATCCAGGGGGGTCCTTGGGTGCCATGATAGATTAATTTGTTGTCTTGAAGATTAGGCTCTAGTATAGTGTATTTCTAGTTTTAACCTCCTAGCAGAATTTTGTTTTCAAAACATTCTACTTTTGTATTAATGGAGACAATGTGTGATATATTCCTCATATAACTTGACAGTAGCAATGATACCACTGATTAAATCGTCCTTGTACACTTACATTTTATCTGGCTTTATTATTTGACATATAATTTCTGATGGTAATAGGACCGAGTGGAGTCCAATTCAGTCTGTAATCATACGAGGGATAAACAAAATTGGACGGCCGCGTAGCGGGAGTCCAGTTTGTTTATTCCGAGTATGATTATGTAGGAAATAAAATCTGTTCTGATATCTAGGGGCCGGTTGTTTATTATTGGGGATGGGGGGCCAGTCAGATTGCTGGGGGATCACTTTTATAATGTTACTGTTTTGGATGAAATACTTTCAAAATTTGATAAATTTTGGGGGGTTGTTTTCAAATTTTTCTGAATTTGTGAATCGTTGTTTACCAAGTATAAAAATAGACTTTAATTACTACTGTACAGTCTGTTACTAATTATGAGAATTATTTACTGCCCATTATTGACTAGTATCAAATAACAAAACGAGTGGCATCGTACTGCATGTGGTAGTCATCTGTCAACATTACATTCTCTTTGTGACAAACTTAATAGTTTTACATGGTTTTATGTACGAGATTCAACAAGACATTGGGGACTAGGTCTTCTAGCGTGCTTGGTATATTTAACTAAGTTGCAATGTCAGACACAGCGCCGATGGAATATTCTACTTTATCATGTTGCATTGGAAAGCAACTACCTGCATTCTGACTGTCCTGCCTTCGCCTCAAAGCTCTCACAATCACAATTCCTACATTAATTGTCCTCGATTGACTCCACGCGAATCAATACCCATAAAGTCACGTAAAAATTGCTACTAAAATCACACGTTTATAATACAAGTCTGCATTGTCTTTCTTTCTCATACTATGTCATATCCAGATTTAGTTGAGAGGGGTGGGTTTGGGGGGTCACTTCCATACAAATATCTTCCTGTAGAGGTCACATTAACAATTGCAGTTTGTGTACGGGGTCATATCATACGATTTGTCGTAATGAAAAATATAACTGGTCCCCCCTCCCCGATAATAAACGACCGGCCCCCTAACCTGCTCCTTTTTCCTACACAAAGCCAAAGGTACTAAAGACCAACATAGAATATCATTTAAAAATTATTTTCAAAAGAAAAGAGAAAAGAAAAGAAAAAAAAATCGTATATGTTTATTAATGTAAACAATATTTAATTTATCTTATACACCTTTTATCTTGTTATTGTTATTATTTATTATTCATGCTTGTTTTTTTGGGGCCTGAATGAAAATTACTTAAATGTAATTCTAGTTACCCTAATCAAATCTTCTTCTTCTTCATAAATGACCGGGTTGCCTGTTTCTCTTACCCAAGCTTCTTACGCTCATCTGAAGCGGAAGGAACGCCTTGTAGATTTCTTGTCGCCATAATCATCTTTCCGTGTAACTTCCGAATTTAAATGGAGATTTTGGAACAAAGTAACGAAGTTGACAGTTCTATTCTTACTAAATTTTGAACAGAATTGTACAATGGAAGCTTCGAGGTGGCAAAGTAATCTATCCACAATCAGAGAACGTAACGAGTACGCGTTCAACAAGTCCTTGTTCTGTGATGTTGAGTTCACGGTGGTAGACTCAAAAGGAGTCAAAGTCACTGTTCCAGCTAACAAGTACATACTGGCGATAAGTAGTCCTGTGTTTGAAGCTATGTTTTATGGACAGCTAGCAGATAGGAATAATTCAATTATCGAGTTTCCGGACTGCACGAAGGAAGGCATCGAAGAACTGCTTCGCTATGCGTACTCAGATGAGCCTAAGCTCAACGGGGAAAATGTGATGGAAGTATTATACCTTGCCAACAAATACATGCTACCTTTTTTGGCGGAGAAGTGCAAGGAATACATCGAGAAAGAGCTGAGTCCCGAGGACGTGTTTGCTGTGCTGCCTCAAGTTCAAGACGATGACAAACTCGAGCAATATTGCTGGGACACTGTTTTTCGTGAAGCAAAAGAAGCACTTTCATCTGAGTCGTTTTTGAACATCTCTCGACAAATGCTCTGCCGAGTTCTCATGAGTGAGGATGTTGTAATCAAAGAAGTATTCCTGTTCCAAGCTGTTGATAAATGGGTCAGAAAGAGGATCGAAGAAAAAGGTTTAGATTGTGATGGGAAAACCAAGAGAGCCATCCTTGGAGAGGAGGCAATCCGACTGATTAGATTCCCACTCATGTCACAGAAGGAGTTTGCTGAAGTGGTGATACCATGTGAAATCCTTAAAATAGATGAGGTTATGGAGTTAATTCAAGTTTATAATGGTCTAATTCAAGATTCTGTCATGTTCCCATGTCATAAAAGATCAGCCACAAATCGGTTGCTTATTTCGGATTTCAGATTCCTTTCTGAAAGTATCAATGTACCATACATTATGGGCCCAGAATCGCTCATCAACCAGAAATACTCAATTGATTTCAAAGTTAGCAAAGCTGTGTCTTTTGTTGGTGTAGATATGTTTGGGAAAGAAGATTTCACCTATACTGTCAATCTTATAGTCCACAATAGAACTAACACTATCATTGCACAGAAAGCGTCAAAGTATAAGACAGAACCAAGAAGGATTGAGCTTAAAATCTGTGGTTTTAGAGTTATACTTGATGAACCCATTAGATTGGACCCAGAGACAAATTACTTGATAACAGCAGAGATTTATGGCCCAAAAACTTGCAGTGGTAATGAACCAAAGGCCATGTTTAAGTGTGCTGATTTCATTGTTACTATTTTGCCCTCATCAAGACGTTCTAGTTTTAATCCTACAACTCAGTTTCCAACTCTAATTTTTAAAAATCTTTGATGTATTTCAATTAAGTGATAACTTGGATACCCTAGGTAATCCTGATTCTTTTTCTGTGAAAGGGTTTAGGTGATGAGAGTTCATAGGAATCTGATAGGAGGCTAAGTGTTGTCCCTCCATATGTATACCAGCTTTGTTTCCTTGTAATATAAAAACAGTGACATGTTGGTATAAAGTTTCTGCTAAGTGCATGTGACTGAAAAAATATATTAAATGGCACAAACTACTTCCAGGAAATTCACGCGCTCTGATTGGCCATTTAACGGGCAAGATTCCCCCGTAATGCCCGTGGGTGATTACGGACCGCCAACTATATATTTTGAAAACATACCAACAATTAATTTGTAAGGTATCGTTCAAACACTTTTTCACAAACGAAAAGTAGTTAAAACTAACAAAAATTAATACTAAACTACTTTCTTTCTATTTTAACAAATTATAAAGAAAACTTTTACTCGTCGAGCTATATAATTATAAGAAAAGAAAACAAATTTCGTACGGTACGAAAATTTCACAAACAATTAAAGGACGTCATTCTTCACAAAAACGCCCGCCTTTTACTGAGCTAAACAATCATTGATTAAACTTACAATTTTGAGTTTTCAATCCTGCAAACTCCCTCGGCGAACTTTGGAGTCAATGTGAAATGTTTTTTTCTCTTTTTGAGGTCCAATGTAAGTGTTACCTCCAAGTCTTTAGTATTTAGTAGCCACTTCAAATCTTTACGAGAAAGTTCAAAATTTTGACCAGTTTAATGTCGTTAATGTTCGGAAAACCTTGAGTTCATCACAAGTTGACAAAACAGTCCTGTTGGTATCGTGTCCAAGTTAAAAATGCGGTTTTGGTTAATTGGCTCTAAAGGTCCACTTTATCATTTCAAATCAGATTCAAAAATTATCAAAAATGGCTCTTCATGCTCTTTTCTATTCCTTGAAAAGGTAACGCTGACAGAAATCTTTGTTTGTGAATTTGTGAATTATTTTCATTAAAAGTACGTCTTTGAATTTGACATGTTTGCTTGATTTGGGCCATCCTGGTGATTTGTAATATGAGAATATACCAAGAGATGCCATGCTCGATCAGGTCCCCAAATCTTTGGAGAATACCAAAGAAATCAGGCCTTGCGGAAAGATTTTGTCAAGATGGCTCGGGATGATTACAGGCATAAGTAAGTAAGTATATTTATGAATTAATGACACTACATTGATCAGAAAACATTTCAAGGCACAGGTAATCAAGAAAATAGACGGTACCAATATTATTATGAAAAAACTTTTTTAATCAAATCTTTTGGCATCCAACAGAGGATTCAAATGTGGTAAGCTTTAGCCATCCTCTGACAAAAGGGACAATGAACAGCAGAGGGAAAGGGAAAGAACACTCCCCTTCCTCCTTCTCCTGTTAATATCTGAGGATGAGTTCAAGTATAATATTTGTCTCTCTCCTTTTTATTTCTATATAAAATTCAACCCTATTTGTGTAAGTTTTGAGACATGAAGAGACCTGAATGAGCCATGCTCAAATTCCATGGATTTAAATATCTCAAAAACCAGCTCTACTGAGTATGGTAAGAATAGAGAGACCTTTGTGTAATGTTGATGGCCAAATGGTGGTGGTAAAATCATATCCAATCATACAACAAATCTGACAGACTGAACCAGTTTACGTCATTCAGGTCTTTCAGGAATACTTGACCTTCGATCAATTGTGTTGTTAACTCTTTCTACTCTGATCAAAGCTGGAAGTCGTGGCGTTGGTTTCTCAGATTTATGTGAGTGGCTTTTATGGGGCATTTTAGGAATACTTGACCTTCGATCAATTGTGGTGTTAATTTTCTCTTCCCTGATCAAA